>CM021731.1:112995899-113063577 GCA_011075105.1 Heteronetta atricapilla | reverse complement strand
CTCCCCCCCGCCCGGCGGTCTGTGTGGTGGTGGGGGTTGGTGTTGGTGGGTGCTTTCTTTGGTTGCAAACCCCCCCCCCCCCCCCCCCCCCCCCCCCGCACTCTGCAACCAGCTTCAGATAGTTAACAGCTTAGTACCTTTCCAGAAAGATAGCCTTTGAAATATGCTTTGAAATGCACCAGGCTTGAGTAATGGGCAGGGCTGAAAGCCACTGAGGGTTGGATATCTCGCTGCTGTTTGGACCTCTGGGAAACTCCCCTGGAAAATCTGCCTTGTTCGCAACCCCAGCTCCCAGCTGCGGGGGCACTCCTCTGGCAGGGGCCTATAAAGCAGAGAGGACGAGCCCAGATCCGGTTAAGGGTGAAGTTTGAAGCTGTGGTCTTGAAAATGTCTGTTCAGCTTCTCTCTCCACCTGGAGGCACCTGGTGCTCACCATTGATGGGGCTGGAGGAACAGGGCAGAGCCCTGCATGGGAGCCACCACAGTTTCTGTCTGCGCATGGTCCAGGAATCTCTTTGCTGACTCAAAATCTTCTTCTGTGCTGTTTCCGGAGGTTATTGTGTGTAAAGCAGAGACACTGCTGAGATCTGGGAGTGGAGACCCATCATGGAGACCCACTACATGACTGTCATAACTACTGGGAAAAGGAGGAAGGAGCAGAAGGAGTGGGGTCAAAGAACGCTTTTGCAAAAACAAAAGTGACTGGGAATTGAGGATTTGCCATGGGAGTGAGGTAGGGAAGTGGAGGAGAGGGAATGGAGCTTGGAGCAGCGAGGGAAAGGAGGCTGGTTCAGTTTGGCACTTACCTGCTCTTCTAAGAGGTGCCAGTTTTGGACACAAGCTGGTGAATAGACTGCATGCCCTCCTTTGGGAGAAGGTGAAGGGGAAAGCACTGAAGGAAAGCAACAGAAGCAAAGCAAAATAATTGCTGAATTCAGAGCCAGGTTCACACTCAGGCTGCTAATGTGCACACACAACATAGCTGGCTGCATGGGTGGTGTTCACAGGTACTTCTGGGTATGTGCAGAGCCCTTCATTTGGCTGAGACAAAGAGCTCCTCTGCTGAGTAGAAATGCAGCGACTATGTTTGCAAATGGTTAGCCTGGTGTTTGTGTGGTATGAGCCTCTAAGAGACTGTGTGTTTAAAATGAGGCATTGACAGGTACCATGACCTGAATCACCTCTTTTTATGGTAAAAATCCAGTGGGAAGCTTTCATAAGAAAGAAATATCCCAAATGTTCATTCCAAAACCCTTTTCCCCCCTAAGCCATCCTGTTGGAAGGTCATTATGTACTTCTGCCGATGATTCTGTTATCTCCAGTATGGCTTTGTTGCAGTGATACCAGTTCAGCTGTGAGGCGGACAGTGCGGAGGGGGCAATAAGGAAAAGAAGCAGACTTATAAAACAGGGATGGCTGGCAGTGCAATGCCTGGCACTTTAGAAAAAGGAGCATGAAACCACGGTGCTTTAAAAAGCAAGTGGTGAAAAGGGCAGTCGTTTGAGGAAAAAAGGTGTTTGGGTGTCTCTTGTTTTTGAGGAATGACGAGCTGAGTGTCCTGCCTGCAGCAGCCAGAGCTCCCTCAGTGTCTGTGACAAGCTTTGCTTTTATTGACAAGGCTGTTTTATCTATCCCTTGCAGATGTCCAAGCACGGAGCCTCGTGGACCTTCCCCGATGTTGATCCTGGCAGCTGAAGGAACATCACAGCGTCACTGGGGACTTGCAGGTTTGCTGACCCAAATGTGAATGCCCCTGCAACACAAGGATGGTGCCCCAAACCCACATCAGCCCCCAGAGCTCATTGTTATGAACTGGTGGCTGGACACAAGCTTTGGTGGGAGCTGTGCCCCATCAGGGGGGACTGAGCATACTCACACGGGACTTAGCCAAACATAGATGGCGCAACAGTTTAACTAATCTTTACACTGTTAATTCTAAGGCTGTAGCTCTACAGCTCTCCTAAAACTAAACGTCTGCACAGGCACAGCTATGCTGATTTAGAAACAGCGACGAACAGCTGGGGTGTAAGGCCGCCTCTAAATCCATGGCAGCTCCAACCAAAACAGCGTCCGACTGCCCCAAAAAGGGCGGCTCTGCCTGGCTGTGAGCCCATTTGTCTGACCTGTGCCTGCAGACTCGGGGGTGAAATCTGTGTTTACGGTCCTGCCAGAGGCTGCCAGAGCCCTCAAAAACCTCTCATTCCATACAGCAATTAAGGGATTTTACCTTCGTAATCACCCTCTGATAGGGAAAGCATGCATTCTTGTTTTACCAACTGTAAACAGATCGACAGGATTAATTAAGTGACTAGATTAAGGTCATGCAGGAAGCTGTGGTTGCACTGGAAATTTCAGTGCAGGCCTCCAAACCCTTGCCTGGCTCCCCAGTCATCAGCCAACAGCCTGGCTGCAGGAACACGAGGCAAATTTGCATCTTGTAAAGTGCCTGGGCTGTTCCTGACTCTAGGGATTTGCATCGCTGGCTCAAGTTCCTGATCTCTATTATTAGGCCTATTGTATATCTCTGCTTGTTGTGTTTGCTGTAGTCAGAGATCATAAAGGATATGAAGAGATAGTATTGTATCCCCAGACGCTATTTAGATGTGATTGTGACCACAGGGCTATGAAAACGAGACTATTATTTTAATACATCTACCTTGCCAAGCTCTGAAAGCCAGAAAGGAGATACAACTAGAATGGTCACGGCACATCTGGAAATGCTTCTGTGCTGTGCGGGTGAGGAGCCCTGGCACAGGCTGCCCAGGGAGCTGTGGGGTCTCCTCCTTGGGGATCTCCAAAAGCCGCCTGGGCCTGGCCCTAGGCAGCCTGCTCTGGGTGGCCCTGATGGAGCAGGGCTTGGAGCAGGTGGCCTCCGGGGGTCCCTTCCCACCTCACACATCCTGTGACTCTGTGATCTGCATGGAGATTCACTCTAACTGAATTGGTAGAAATTTGGGTAGGCGCACACCTGAATGAATAGGGAGATAAATACTCTTAGGTAGCTTAATTTTTATTTCCTTTCATTTTGCAGATGTGTTCCCTTACCTGCGCACAAACATCGAGTATTTCTCAACACCTTTACTTTAACACCTTTTTTTTTTTATTATCAGTGTGTGTGCAGCTCCTTCTGCTTTGATGGAGCGGCACCAGAGGCGTGCTTGCCTCATAGAGAGCGTCCCGTCTGAACAAAGGCGAGCTCCCACTTGTTGCATGGGCAGAAGGTGGAATCCTGTTGGGGTGGGGCATGCCAGGAAAGCACGCGGTGCCTGTCGATAGCTCGTGATGTTGACGTTTAGCTGAAGGGCATTTGTTCTGCAAATCACACCTCCTTCCCTAAGAAAAAAGGACGTTTCCTTTATAGTAACACTCAACTCTGAAAATTCCCCTCCGCATTTTTTTATTGAAAGTATCCCGGAAAATTTGCCTGGCTTATCTTTACAACTGTCCCCTGTGGAAAGGATAAAATGATCCTAGGTGTGGACACATCAGATAAGCAGCTTCTAGGCATCAAAAGCTCGGCATGACTGCTGCTGATGGGCTGAGGGCGGGTGCTGAGCCCGCTGCCAAGCCATCCAGGCGGTGCAGAAGTTCCCTGGTGGCCATGCAGGTCGTCTGCTTGCATGGCAGGCATCCCTTCTGCCCTGCCTCAGACCACGTGAGAGCAGCATGGGGGAGCAGCAGGTTTGCTGTTTACTGTTAGCAGCAGAATCTGGTAATGAATCTGGGAAGAAAGGGAAATGGCCGTGAGAAGAAGCTATACAAAGAAAAGAACGAGGAATAGAACACAGGAGAAATCAAGCTAACTGTAGGGATGGAGAGCTGGGTAGCTAGTAGTAAAGTAAAAACCCACTCGTACTTGTGCATATGGATAAGGAAATTTGCTTAACTGTTCTTGCCTTCCATTTGCATGTCCCTGTCACTACCATTAGGTCAGCTGGACCATGTTATCATGGTGGCTCAGTGATTAGCTCAAAACTCCAGGTACAAGTACTTGAAGAAGCAAATGGAAAATCACACTGTTAATAGTAGCACTGAATTTATTCACCTTGTCCTCTGGTCAGGAAATGGAAACAATGGCATGCAATTTTATGTGAACAACAGAGCTTAATTGCCAATATCAAATACAAACAGCAAACTGTTTAAGAACAATTGATGGATGCTAACTGGAAGATTGCATCACCTCGAGCCATGAAAGTGTGCTTGGAAATAGATAGGGGCTCAGTTGTTCCAAAGATAGAAAGTCATGGTGTCGCTGGGTAAGCAGCCTGATACAAACATCCAAGCATCTTCAATCAGCAGGAAGCGGGCTTAATGGGATGGGGAGGGATGGAGAACCAGAATCTGTAACACAACCTGAAGGAAAATGATTGATTGAGGGGGAAACAAGGGAATTAGGAAAACTGATAAGAACACCGGCACCAAAGTTTTGGCAGTGCTCTTTGTAACTTCAGAAATGCCCAGAAATTGAATGGCTTGTTATTCTGCCAATATTAACATTAGGTTAGACAGCCTGCCCCTTCCTCCCTGGTGGATGAACTTTTTATTATGCTTACTTACTCTTTTCTATCTGCTGCATCACTGCATCATTTTCTCTGCCTCCACAGATGATGGATAACTAAAGATAGTAGCTCTTTTTTACGCAGTTCCTTGACAGCTGGCGGTAAGTGACCTGTGTCTCTGCAGATGTATTTATGATTCAGTTGTTCTGTCATTTGTGTTTCACTAATCCTAACTCTTTATCTCCCGGATGCATTTGTCTTCCAGGCTGCCATCACCTGCGTGGTGACTGTAGCTGCTCAGGGTTTCCCTTGCTCCCATTATTTGCCGTGACCTGAGCTCACAGGAACTTACAGGGGTCTTGAACCTTTGCCTTTGCCCTCACTTATTTCACTTCAGTGTATTTGTGTTGGATTTCTAAGGACTTTTAAAAACTTCTTGTTGTGATCTGCCTTGCTCTTTGCCAGCCCTGCTTTGGAGGCGGTGAAGAGCAGTGCTGCTTTTGGGCTGGTTTTTGGATTGGTTCTGCACAAAACCTTCACAAACACCTGGTAAGTGCAGCCAAAGTGGTGCTGTTTATTGGCGGTGAGTGCATACCAGCAAAACACGTGTGATACCTCCTGCTGGTGGCAGAAAAAGGAAAAACACTTTGATGAAGTATTTAAAGACTGCTTTACTTTTGCAGATGCCATAGAAAATTCAATACAGCCAGAAACTAAAATACCTCTGTGTATACAATGGCAGCATTGACACTGTTTTACTTTAGGCATGTAGCGTAGGCACTTTGGATCACACCCCCGTCTTTCTTGGTCTCTTTCTTGACTATATAGGGAATTTGGTCAGCTAACTTTGGTCCTGAATCACACCCACAGCAGATGACTAACGCTGCCCTAAACAGCGATCTGTAGTGTAAACCCTCATCATTTCCCCCTGTGCTTTTGGTTGGCAGGCGTGGTACCCGGAGGCACGATGTGGGTGACTGGGGCCATGTGGGGGGCATCGACCTGTCCCCAGTGACACCCCAGGGGCTCCTCCTCAGCCTCCAGGAACTCTCCTTCTGAGCCCCTAGAGGGGAAGCAGGGGCTGCTCTGTGGGCAGTGTGCTTAATGTGCCTGTATGGTGCCCGGCTGCTGGTGGCACCAGAGGGGAGGTATTTGGGGGGCTGCTGGGAGCAGGGATGAAGCAAGGTGCCTGCTTAGCAGAGCATCTCTCCACCAAGGGTGTCTCTGACCCACTTCTGTCCCACTGCCCCAGCTGATCTCTTTTCCAGGAGTGTTGTCATACTTTCCCATTCTCCTTTCACACAGCTTTCAAGCTCTTTTGTGGCAAGGACGTAATTATATAAATTGCTCTCTGTAGTTACTAGCAGGCTGTAAAACTAATAACTTGAAGCAGTGCCCTAGCCCGGGTAATAGCCTGGAATCTGGAACAGTGAATGCCAGGTAAATTTGTAGCTGGCGTAGATGTGCTACCAATTTTCTGCCGAACCACCAATGTGCCTGAAATGCTCCTTAAAAACTTTCTAATACTTGGGTGCATCCCTCTCTTTCTCCTTTTTATTTTTGTTTTAATAGCACATGCTGTTGCAGTGCTGCAGCAATGTGTCTGAAAGGCGGGGCAAGGGGGTGAGGTGTGAGTGTTGCCCATAAAGCACTTTAAAAAACCCTGTCCCTCAAACATACAAACAGAGCAAGCTTCTGAATTGAAAGTGAACTCTGTTGCAAGTGTATTGAGTCAAAACTCACACTGGAAAAAAAAAAAAATCCCTAGAAAATCAATGAGGGGTGGCCCATTCAGGCTTTCCAGCTGCAAACCACTGGGAGCTCAGCACTTGCTGGGAGCCACAGCTCCTCCCGGGGGCTCTCCCCACCTCCTGGGGGGCACCGGGAAGAAGAGCTCAGATCCTCCACCAGTGTGCAGGTGCTGGCTGTGGCAGTCCGGGAGCCAAGTTGTCCTTGGTGTGAGGCCAGAGCCCTTCTTCTGTAGCTGCTCACCCTGTGGTGCCCACACTGCCGGGGGACTGCCCGTGCCACATGCTTCAGGTTCAGGGCTCTGCCTTCACTGCTGCAGGGTGAGGGAGTACGAGTGTGTAAGTCTTGGCAGGGTGGCCACAGCAGCTTTCTCCTCATTTCTAGGAGCCACGTGGCTGCTGATCCTTGTGTAAATAAGACTCAGCTACTCAAACGGGCAGGCAGCTTGACGTGCAAAACCCCCCTCTGTTCTGTGTAGAAGCAGACCAGTGTTGGACTGGCATCTGGGGCAAGCACAGGACCGGGATTTGGGGGGTTACACACCCTCCTCCTGCTGTTCTGCTCAGCTCGCTGTCCACGTCCGCATGGCAGCGAAACCACCCACAAGCTCTGGAAAGTGCCTGCACATTTTTCACGCTTGCCTTTGCAACTCTGCACTCCGGCACTCGCAGGCTGGCCGGCCAGAGAAAGCTGGGCACGCTCTCAGGAGCTGGGTGTTTCCACGGCATGCTTGGTGGATGTGAAAAAGCAGCCCCGAGTCAAGTCTCTGGCAGGAAATGTTTCTTACTCATGCTACGCTCACATGACGCCCTGTGCCAGCAGCCAAGCTCACAAAGAACAAACCTCTGCCAGCCATGCGGATCGGCTCCAGGTGTGAGCAACTCTGCGGGATGAGCGCAATCACGGTGCTCCTGCACAGGGACAGCAGGCTCCAGAGCCCCGGGGTGCCTGCAGAAACTGAGCCGTGGTGGCTCGGGCAAGCCCCTTGCACTTCATCCAGGTCCTCCTGTGTGAGAAAAGAGAGTAATATTTGCTTGCTGACCTCGCTGGGGTGGTGGGAGAGGCAATGAATGTCTGCACAGTGCTGCGAACATAGGAGGTGTTATACGAATGTGTGGCATTCAGGTGCCAAGCAGCGTGTTTGAACAGTGCAGGAAAGGGAAATACGGCCTTCAGACAGTTGTGGGTCTAGCAAGGCAGGTTTACTGCAGACAGGAATGCTTAAACTCACAAATAAAGGAGGTGCCAAAATGCATTTATTAGGAGGTGATGGACTGCAGGCACCCCATGAGGCACGGGTGGCTCCGAGCAGCAGACACCGAAAGGCGAATCGCCGCATCCACAGCCTGGTGACCCCAGGCACCTAACGTCTGGGAGGGCACGGACAGAGGTGAAGGAGGGCACAAAGGAGGCTGATGTTTCCCACAAGCAGCCTATGAATAGAGTGAGGGAGATAAAAGCGAGCGCTGCAAGCCCCTGCCTGCAAATACTTGTCAGCGCTGCTGTTGGGCACACGCCAGAGGCGTTTATTTCCCTGCAGGGTGATGTGTACTGGAAGCACGACCACGGCACTGCTGGGCACCCTGCCCCAGGCAGACCCCACACATATCTCCCTCCCCAGACCTCCCCAAGAGCTGCAGCAGCTGACATCCCTGGGTTTGGGAGGATTCAAAGTCCCCGTGTTTCGGTGCTGGCACAGCGGCACGGGCACGACGTGAAAGAGAAAGCAGAACCTGTCCTGCTCAGTTTTGCTGGGCATGGCTACGGGCATGCTCTTCTCCGAAAACAGTTTGCAAGGAAAGTGCAGTGATGCCTTATTGCATCGAGATATGTTGGAGTCACATGCTGAAAAGGAGAGCAAGAACACGTCTGTTAATGGTTTCGGAGAGCCGCCAGCCCCGGGTAGGTGCGTGGCCGCCGCGCCTGAGCCGTGGTGCAGGGCTCCCCATGGCAACTCAGGCAAACAAACTGAGAGCTGCAGGGAAGGCATGACTGAGGGGAAAGGGGCAGGCAGCAGCCAAACTATTTTTATATTTCCGAACCACGCAGCAGTTATTTTTCACTTTTGCACCTTAAATTCTCATTGTGGTATGTTTGCTTAGTGGGCGAGATCTCTTTGCTTTCCTCTGGTTTTCTCTTAGCTGAAATCCGTCTGAAGAACTTTACGCTTTCTGTGCACACGTGTAACATTTGTCTCCCTACTCTGTGTATGACTTAACACCATCAGTGTGTACAATTCATCCCTCACCCCGGCATCTACCATGCCCTTCCAGTCAGAGCTGGGACATCCCAGAGGAGAGCATGGGCACCGTCCCTGGGTTACTGCATCCCTCCAAGAGCTGGGGTTTGTTACTGGCTGCTGCTTGATGGTCCCTAGGCTGAGCCTGGGGATCCCATGGCACCTCTGGGACCTTTCTGGTCCTGCTGCCCCTTGGAGGCCTTCTCCCTGTGGTCCAGTGTGGGAACAGGATCTGGTGGCCATGGTGGAGGGGCCATCCTCCTGCCCTCCTCTGAGCTACATGGGCCCAAGGGTGCCCAGCATCTCTGCTGATTATCTGAGGTACAAAGGTCACTGTTAAGCCTCATGCCAGTTGTGTTAGCAATGAGGTGTAATCACTCTGCTCAATGGGACGTGACACTGAAAGCTGAGGAGACCAAGCACATGAGCTCAGGAAAGGGTTCCAAAAGTTCCTCAAGCAAGGGTACCAAAAGGTCCCTGGCCAGATTGGAGATGTGGCAGCATGTGCTGGCAGCCATGCACATCCCTGGGGTGAGACTGGAGCTCCAAGGCTCCAGCACCTGTTGCCACCACTGGATAGCACCTCAGCAAACCCTGCAGCCAAATGGGTCTTCTTCAGTGGGGAAGGGCAGTGGTGGTCTGGGTTATGAGTAGCAAGATCTGGGTAGGAATCGTCTCTCCACACGACTCCTGGAAGTGACAGAAATGCTCCCTTTCTGAAATGAATGACCTTTGCTTTGTATGGGATGTGAGGAGAGAAGAGATTGGTCTCATCCTTGTCTCTCTGGTGGCAGGAACTGGACGAGGCACCTGAGGCCAAGGGCTCCCATGCCAGGGTGGGATTTGACTCACCCTCCTTTACATATCTATGCTGCAGCTGCCTACATTGACACCTTTATGGTTTACAGGGGAAATGGGTGTGTTTCGGGAGTTAGCAAAAGTTGGTCTGTTTTTGCTTTCTGTCTCAGGGTAAGGTGAATTGCCCTAGATTTTCCTCTTTAGCCTGGGCAAATGTAAAGTGATTTCACTTAGCTTTACTCATAATGTAAGAAGACATGTAAGGGTCCAAGAGTTATAGTAACTTCTTTTTTATTTCAGTGTGAAGAGAGCAGAAATTCAGTGGCTCAAAAAAACAAAGGCCAGCTGTGCTGAGAACGATGCTGTCATGCTTTCTCCTGTAAAGCTGATTTTGCACTTGAAAGATTCTTCAAGGATTTTGGTGGAAAGATTTTCATCGTGAATCAGAAGAGCACAAAGCAAAGTGAAGGGCTTTACTTAAGAGGTAGAAGTCTCTTGTGTGCTTTCGCTTGCTTCTACTTTTCTGCTAGCTTTAGAAATCAGGCTGGAAGTCCTACATGTAACAGAAAGAAATGAGCTTGGCGCCCATGCTTGCTTTGCTGCAGTCTCCAGTAAGCCTGGGTTAGGACACCACCATGTCAGGCAGCGTGCAGACCGTTTCTATCTCATGCATCACAGAAGCAGTAGCTGTTGCTGGTGGTCGTCATATGTTTGATATTTTTCTCCTGGCAGCTCCTCGAGGTTCAGCAGCTTTCGCCAGTAAGCAGCCAGTGGGGCCAGGCATGAAGCCCTGACATGGGAAAGAGCATTTTCCGGGCAGTAATTTATAGCCCTGAGTTTGCATAGCCATCGCTGGAACATGTGGCAGACGTCACACCAGCTCCTGCTGCAGTCATCCTGCAGAAATGTTTCTTCTTACTGGAAAATACTTGTTTATAGAGATGCTAATCAAACCGGTACTTCTCTCTGGGCTTTTCCTACGCTTGGAGGTCAAGTTTCGGCATGCAGTCTGTTACATGCTAACTAGGTAACTGAACAAATGAATCAACAGAAAAATTAATGAGATTTCAAAGGTGGAGACAAGTCAGAGCCTCTTCGTTCCACCTGTACATAAATTTAACTTCAGAAATCCCCGAGATACTTCCCAGGGGTGGTAGCTGCCTGCTCAGCCCGGTGCAGCGCTGCGCCTTGCTGCTGGGACGGGTTGGATGAGATGGCACCGAGCGTCTGCAGCGTGGCACTGCTCTGGGGAGGGCTTGTGCCTGTTTGGGAGGTGGTTTGCAGCCGACAGAAGAACAATAACTCCATTCTTCGCGTGTCTGATCCATCGGACCTTTGTGCTTTCCCCCTTGATGTGCTGGAGGAAAGTCACTGCAAGTGCCATTGTTTTCCCCGAGTGTTTTCGAGGGCTTTAATGTGTTTATTTCCTCTGCCTAATTCAATGGATTTATTTGTTTTCAGGATATTTCAGACAGGAGAGTGCTAAGATACTGTTTTGCTGCCTGGGTTAGAAGCCACCTTTGAAAACTTTCTAGATTAGTTTGTTTGTGTAGTAAAGAGTGTCTGAAAATGATTCATCAGTGATTTTAACCTCGCAAGGCTATTAGGAGATTGAGGCAGGCAGAGGGGAAAAGGCGTCCCCTCTCTGCCCGTTATCCTTTGCTCTGCAGGCCGTGCTGTGGCAGCCTGCCTGCCTGCTCCCACCTTGGCACAGCCCAAAAGACCAGCAGCCCTCAAGCAGGCTATAATTAAGCAGCTCCCAGTTTTGGCAGAAGAGTGCCCCAGGAGTGAAAAGGGTGGTCCTGCTGGAAAGCTCACACTCATGCTAATATTGTCGAACTGAATCCTTTTTGCCCTGTGTGTGCTGTACCTCCGTTACACATCCTAAAGCAATTATGGGAGAAAGAACCCATAAAAAGGGCTGTGTGCCCAAAACCTCACGCGTGTTTTCCAGCTATGTTAGGAAACCTAAGAAAAGCCATTTCCTCTTCTCACAAACCATCTTTCTTTGAAGAAAGCTATGTGTGGAATAAAAGGTGTTTTTTGGATGCCGCTGTGCGGTATTTAAGGAAAGTATCTGAGAGGTGGGTCTCCTTCGCAGCCCAGCTGAAGAACCAGTCAAGAAAAGTCTGCCCGCCGCCCTTCCCACACCGCGGTATTTCAGAGAAAGTTGAGGTGTTGTTTCCCTGGCACAAAAGCCATCTGTGCAGCGGATCACAAAGGATGAGACAGCTTTACACCTCCGGCAATGCTCCTGTCGGCACTGTCACTGCAGCGCACTCTTGCTTTCCTGGCTGGTCTCACCCCGGGCAAAATTCTCTTCACTTCGGTGGCAGAAAGACAGGGGCTTGTTTCAGAGGGGGAGAAACAGCGAGGACATAGTTACTGTTCTGCAGAGCATTGGAATGGGTAGAAAAAAAGGATTTAATATCTAAAAAGTTTTGGATCCTCCTATCTGTCTATCCACGCAAGCCCTGGCTCTCAGCATCACATAGAAATGTTTTTCAAGCAAAATCAACAGCATCAGCAAAATGATGGCTGCATGCAGTGTGGATGGGTTACGGCAGAATAAAAAAGAGGACCTGGATTAAATCTTTTGGGAAAGCGTGGGTTTGAGCTCAGAACTGAGAGTCACAGACATGTGCAGGCACGCTGGGATGTGAAAATACACCCAAGGTATTCCCCGGGAGCTGGATAATTGTTTATTGTTCTCGGCTCTGATCTCAAGCAACAAGATCGGTGCAGATAAGGAAGGGCTGGCTTCCAAGGAACTGAGTGAGGAGAGTGTTTCAAGAACTCATTGACGTAGCCATTGAAGAGCCGTGGCTCTTGGCACGCTGCTCGCCTCGAGGGCTTGTGGTGAGAAGCTGGGCCTGGAGGCTGCTGTAGGGCTGCAGGGAAGGTTCCTGGCATGATGTGCCAGGACTGGACGCAGACAGCCCGGGGTGAAGGAGAGCATGTCTTGGGGGAGGGAAAGAAACATGAGCCGTATGACCAGGGATGACTGGAGGGTGAAATATCTTGCATGGGAATAGGCCTAGGTAACGGGAGGCATGTTTCTGGGGTAGGTCAGCGAATGGGGCTCAGATATGAAAGTCATATGGCCAAACCTGCTACGTGGAAGCAGCCCTTGTCCAGGGCCAGTGCAAAACCCAACAGCTGGCCTCTCCGAGCTGCAAGGCTGCAGAGGCTCAGGGTGCACAGTGATGCAGGGAGGCAGAACTGTATGCAGAAAATATGATAGTGAAGAGGAGCCCTTGGGGTGAACAGTGCTTGGATGGAAGTGCTCTGGCTCCTTCTGATTCCTCCTTCCCTATGGTAGGGTGAAAATGCAGTGAGGGAGACATCGGTGATTCCTTCCAGGTAGTAGTCCCCAGAGGCACTGGGTTACTTGAAAATCCACTATTAGAAAAATGAGAGATGACTTATAAACAAAAACCTATTAGGGCAACAAGTTCTTTTTGTTAAATACAAATAATTCACAGATTTTGTGATCATTTGCAGAACCCTGTGAAAGAAAGACATGGTACCCTACAAAGCTCTGCAATCTCCTCATCAAAACCCAAAAGCTGCACAGGGAGAAATGTCTTCCCTCCCAAGCCTACCAGCCCAAGAACCTCAACATTTGTGAGTTCAGGTGGGGAAAAGTGTCATAAAATCTAATGGGTTATATATTTATTACTGCCACCATACACCTACAGAGCTCTGAGGAACCACAGTGACCAAATAGATGGGAAACATGGAGGATATCGGAACCTCTTGCAGGTGTCCCTAAGGGCTAAGGAAACAGGAAAAAGCTGCCATGCTCAGAATTTGCTGTAAAATAAGACAAAGAAAAATGTGCAAAATAGTTCTAGTTCTTTCTATGGGCTTTTAAAAGTCTTTGATGTAGTCAGACTTTTTTTTTTTTTCTTCAGAATAAATGTTTTGAATGTATCTTTGAAATCTCACTTTCATGTGTGCTACTTTCTACTTACAAATATGAGTTTACATTCTTTAACTGGAATCCTTTGCAGACAGGGTGTAGACTAGGCTTGTGAATGTCTTCAAAAATCTTTTGAAACTTGAGAAAATGTTGAAGCTTCAAAACTACCCAGACATCTCTATATTTTCCACTTATGATTGTGATGGATAGCACTTCGGAAGCATGCTAGAATAGGACAAGCAATGAGAAAGGACTGTCTGTGTTACCCAGTCCAGGTAGCCTTGTCATATGCTCCCTTTCACAATTCATCAAACTCTACATTAAGACTAGGTGGCTTGTTTGACTCTGTCATCCCATGGGGAGTCTTTTCCAGACTCTGATTACTCCAGTGGTTTAGTCTGTAAACTAGATGAAATGTCTAAATGTGTTGATAGCTGGTGTGTATCCATCTGTTCCTAGGATAAGATTGTTCTTGTGCAAGTGTCTTTCTTCTGGGATTTTGTTTTGCTAGGTTCTCAAGCAAAAGCTTTTAACAAATGTATTCTGGTAATACAGACTTTTTTTTTTTTTTTTTTCTTGTGATTATCCTGATAACACATTTCCATCCCTACTTTGTGTCCCTTGGGAATGGGGAGCAAGAATTGTACCTACTATTGCAAGTGAGAGCTAACCAAAACCTTGTACAGTGTTATTTGTATTTCCCTTTCTGAGCTATCGCTAACAGAGGTTACCTCCTTGAAAGCATTTTAAGGCTGAAGTTCTCTCTTCCAGCTGCATCATGTTATTGCTCATATCTACCCTTTACTCAGGGGAAAAAGCTGTATTGTTGCTAGCTGATGAGTTCCTTGCTTACAGCAAAAAATAAGTAGTCCCCAAGTGTGTGCCCTTGTCTTTTGTGCTACTGATTTTCCTCCCGTTTCTATTGCTTTGGTTCACAAAGTTCTCCTGCAACATATTCTAACCCTCTGAATTGATGTTGCTTCCCAGTTTTGTGTCATCAAGTTTTATTAGCACACACCGATGTTCTGAGCCAAGGTTATGAAAAAAAAAAATTTTAAAAAAATGAGTAAGATCAGTCTTGGAAACAGCCTTGATGAAGTGCCCCTATCGCTCTGTCTCTTCTTTCACCGCTGCCTTAGGGCTTCATCCCCTTATCCAGGGCTTCACCCACCTCAAAATTCATGAACCAACCTCTGCCTTCTCCAGGTACATCCATGCCTTCTCCTGAAGCCTTTTGGGAACCCAGGAGGGAAGATTTACTGCAAATCTGGTATCCTGACAATCAGTTACCAGTTCTGAAAAGTGTGATTTCCCCTGTGGTGAACCGGTGCTGCACCTTACTGCACTCACCGCTGCCTTTGGCTATGCCTTTGGTTTCCTCCTTTAAAACACATGCAGAGAATTGGCTTCCATGATGGTCAGGCCAGCAAGTTGACAGCTGGACAGATGTGTGCTTTTACCTGGGAGGGAGAGTGGGGAACAGCCTGGTTGTTGGCCTTCTGCTACCCTGTGACCCGTGCTCAGGGTCATGGTCGCAATGGGAGGGGACCTGTCCGAAATGCTTAGAGCTTGAGCAGTGCTCAGATGAAGCTGTGCTTTGCTGCTGCCTCTGATGCCACAAACTTCCCAGTTTCCCCTTCAGTGTTGACAGTCTTCTAAGAAAACTTCAGGTAAGAGCTGACATTTAAAAGCAAGAAGAAATGAGACATTTTAGGCCAATAACTGCCAATTATTTCCTAGAAGACACAGAAAGCAGACAGCCATAACTTTTTCAGGTAACATCCCACACAGGGATTTAGTTGTGCCAATTTTCATCACAAGCAATCCATCAAGTGAAGGATCCGGGAAATTTACTCAAAGAATTCTGTTGATTAAAAAGAAAAAAAAAAGAAATAGAAAGAAAAAAAAGCCCAGACCAACCCCTCAGCCTTCACTGTAACCTGGAACAAACAAGCACATTGCAAATCTCCGTCTGACACCTGATTACTTGATTTCGTGTTGCAGCACCTAGGGCACGGATCTCCTCCCCCTGGCAGCACAGCCATCCTGATGTTCTCTCCCATTTGTTTTGGGCAGACTTAACCTTTCCCAGACCTATTTTCCAGCATGTGGACACTGGATGGCCCAGCAAGCTTCCTGGCAGCCTAGCTGAGATCACATAGGGGTTTGGAGGTGGTGGGTCCTGCATCTTCCCTCTCATCCCCATAGCACTACCCTGTGTTGCAGGTGGTCCCGGTCAGACAGTAAGCTTGCATCCTCTGGGCGGGGATGTCATCTGGATGGTGGCTGCACTGGCTTTGCATTGGACTACACTCTGGGAAAAAACCTGTGGGCATCCCTGGTGGGTCTGGTGCAGAGATGGCAGTGCTGTCAGTCATTTCATTGCATCCATTGTCTGGGTTCATGCCAGGCCCTTCCAGCCCTGCCAGGCAAGTTATGAATGGCTCTACACTTCACAGAGAGTGAGTAGTGTTAAGTTGTGGTCAGTGGGGGAAAATGTCATTGGCATAGCTGTCAGGAGCATGGAGAAAAGGCACTCTCTCCATTAACGAAGTAATAACTTAGTATTAGAAGTATTAGCTGTGAAAGGCCAGCTGAGATGCAAGTTCAGCTGTGCTACCTGCACAGGGTAGAATAGAACTAGCTACATAGGTTGTAACCTGCCTTGTCTGAGGTCATGGCAATGCTTACAAGTGCTTTCTGGTGCAGTTGACTAGCTGTGCCAAGATGCCCTGTGGTGGCCCAACACACCTGGGCCACAAACCTCTTCTCCCCCTGCCATCACCCGAGGTGGCACCAGCCAAGCCCTGGTGACTGGGGCTCACACCCCCAACGCTGCTACTGCTATTTTTTTTTTTTTTATAAATTCATCATAAACACACAGTCCTTTTATTACCACTTTTGGCCTATATAAAGTAACATTTACTTCATGTGTAAGGATGTAGTATCTTTCCCAAAAGAATACATCTACATCCACACTCAGCATCTCCCTCTCCCTGTGTCTCCACTAGCAGGTTATTTATCAGTATGTGGTGACTACCTAATTAGGTATGTGTTTGGGTAGCTTAAAGGAGTGAGAGTAGCTTTATTTAATAGTTGGTAATTAAAAGTGAGTCTTTCTTTGGGCAGAAAGTCTTCCCTTGAGCACCATTGCTTATATTTAAAGATGCAGCTATGAAATGCTCAGTGAGGTGAGGCAGCAGGCCTTGCTAACACCAGCCGTAATGTTTGGAGGTGCACATTGAAATTAGACAATGAAGTCAGTTAATGGAAACCACAGTGATGCTGAAAACTGGTTTAATCTGCCTGTTACAGCAAAGCCCACCAGTTCCAGTGGTGGATATAAAGGAATCCAATGCTAGGGATGAGAAATACAGGTTTTCCACTCTCCGCTTCCAGTTGGAGAAGCTTCTGGAGACCATGGCCCCAGCAAATCTAAGTTTGGGTGGTGAGGGTGTGGGTGAGATGTTGAGCAGCCGCACAGCTCACCACAAACTCCTGGAGATAACAAGCCTTGGGAGTGCTGCCTATTCATCCCATCCTATTTTAGGCTTGTTAACCAAGTCAACATCAAAGGAAGATTATAGCTATTCATTTGTGACATGGGCAAGCTGTAGGGTTTTGTTTGCATTCTGAGGAGCTGGTAGTAAGAGGTACACAGTATTCAGAGCAAATGCTTTTAGAAGCTGTTCACTTCTTTTCTGATGAAAGGGCAAACTAGGGTAACAGCCAAAATCTAAGGAATGGGACAAGTTCCTGCAGAGTAAATAGTGGGATTTACAGCAGTGTTGGGAGGCATCTTTTATCT
Source organism: Heteronetta atricapilla (assembly GCA_011075105.1). Classification (NCBI taxonomy): domain Eukaryota; kingdom Metazoa; phylum Chordata; class Aves; order Anseriformes; family Anatidae; genus Heteronetta; species Heteronetta atricapilla. The sequence goes on along the minus strand of CM021731.1, from coordinate 113,046,559 downwards.
AATAATGTCCCTGGGTAACAAGTTTACATCAAAGAGTAAAGTGCAAGCCTGCTCCTAAAAAATTATCTTCTGTAGTGTAGAAGAGAACACGGAGGCTTAACTTGGTTAGCATGCATGTAAGTAGCCTGTGCTTCAGTCAGTGCTTAAGTTAGTAATCATTGAGAAAGCATCATAAAAGATGTAATGTAGCAACAACACTAGTATGCTTGCCATTCAGAGATTACATGACATAATTTGAAGACTATTGTGTTAAAGCAAGCTATAAAACAAAGAGAAAGCAAATAAGTGGTCCTGATAGGCAACCAAAACTCTAAGAAATAATAACATGTTCAGTCTTTTCAGCTTGCTAACTCACTGTCTATCAATTCTACCCACAGCCAGTACAAATTTAGTGTCTGTTCCCCACTCACCCGCTCCCCTATTGAGGGAAAATAAAACAAAACTCACCTGCTGCACTTTCTAGCTATTCTGAGCCAGGAGCTCAGCAGAGTGGCAATGAGCTGAATTGATGCCTAAATTAAGCTCTTATTGATGGACTGCAGGTGTTACTGTTCCAATCTCAAACGAAAGAGGTACTTGGGGGTTTGTCTTTTGGGGAAGTTAAATTACAATTGGTATTTTGGGAATTTTTGTGTCCAGTTGTGGAGTGGGCTGGGCAATATGACATCTATTAAGTTATTTAAATACATTTTCACTAAGGGGTGAGGGATATATCTCTGTTTTTCTTCTGAACCTTTGCATACTTCGTAGTTTTATAATTTCTTTTTCTCGAGTATGAGAATAGGCTTTTTCACTGAGTCCTCTCAATGTAAGCTTGTTGAATAGCATTGCTCTACTTGTGTCTCTGAGACACAAATGGTTTGCTTTGTTGTTTCATTCTGCAGCTGAATCCCAGTATTTACCTTGCATTGCTGCTGAAGCAGAATATTGATGGGGTAACTTCTTCTTTGGAAAAAACACCATGCATTTACATGCTTGATGGCTGGGAAAAAAAATAAAAATGGGTATATCTGTGAGTTTTCAGAGGCTGGATAGTTATCCAACTACAAAGTAGTGACCTTAGTAGGTTTCATTATTTGGCTGAGAAGTCAAAAAAAAAAAAAAAAAAAAAAAAAGATAAAAAACCCTGCAGAAAACAAGTCTGACTTGAACATCTGGAGGATGAGGAGTAGAAAAATAAATGAAAGGGCCTGCTGTATTCTGTGCCAGTAGGATTTGCAATCCAGAAAGAGATGTAAATGACTAAGGCTGAGTGATCTACTTTCTGTAAGCAATCAGCGTGACAGACTTAACCCCTTTTTTTTGTTTGCAAATTATCCTGAAGTAAGTGCTGTTGCTTACAGATGTGTTTGCTATTTGCATACACTTTGTGAATAAACTTCTGCTTGTGCATTAGTCATGCCCTATTCAGCATGACTATTGCTTGAGTGTTTGTTGTTTATGGGGTGTGATTCACCAGACCTGCAAGGAGCTCTAAGGAGGGCTGCGTGAGCATTACTAGAAATATGTATGTGAAAGCACATTCACAGATTGTAAGCATGTTTGTGATGCTTTTCATCTCCCTGCAAACAATCGCATTTCTGAAGAAAACTTTGTTTGTGCAAAAAAAAAAAAAAAAAAAAAAAGTAGCCTGTAATTAGGAACTTTTGGATTGGAGGTGGTTGTGGAAAACTTCTTGAAGCCAATTACCTCTGTCTGAACATCTCTGATAAATGCCTTCTATTGAGCAAGCTGGCAAGTGGCCAGACAAGGGCAGAAAGGCGTGCAGGTTTGCAGGTGGCCTTGGTGTGGGCTGCAAGAGGTGGGAAGTTTGGAGTTGTACAGTGTCAGGCCTGTAGGTCCTTCAGTATGAGTTCAATGAATATCCTAGCAGATTCAGGTCAAGCTATTGTTTGGTTTGCACTGCAAAAAGGCCCAGTGCCCACATATTGTGTCCACTGCTGGAAACCTGATTTGACCAGAAAGCAGATCTGGGACCAGGAGGGAAAGGCTGAGGGTGGGGAAATGGCAGGAGCAGACTAGCACTGGTGAAGTGATGTGGATACATGTGGCTCCATGAAGCTCAGGGCTCCCGGGTCATTTAAGAGTTTAATCATTGCTTCAAAAATATATTTTATATCAAATAAAATCTGTTTGTTCTCTCCAGATGCCTCCCTTTCCTGGCCTAATTTTCATTAAGAAAACATAATGAATTCTGCCCTTTTTTTTCCTGTTTTTGTTTTGCTTTGTTTTGTTTTCTTTTTGGGGTAGGGAGCAGGAGGGGGTAAGGGAAAAGGGAAGAGAAGCTGAGGAAGATCTTTTCTTCTTCTTCAGTTTTAAAGCATGAAAAGACAAGAAAACAAAACACGTGGTAGGGGATTTGTCCTAGCCCCAGCAGTCTTCTTATCTTTCTTTTTCTGCTAACTTCCTGCTCTGAATGCTTTGGCAGCTTCGAGGGCAGCATCTAAACTTTGCAAACATGAAGGAATTCAAATGCAACCCTGGACGTCATCACATTTTCCAAGTTGGACATAAATCACAGTTTGTTATGGTTATTCTCTTGAGAGGCAAAGCATGTGCAAGGAGATAAGAGCCTGGAGGAAGGAGAGGCATAGGGTATCTTGGAAAAAAGGAAAGGCCACAGGAAAGACTTAATAAGAAGTGTTTTGACAGTGTTAATTGAGCTGAACAGCCATTGAGGAACTGGTGTGAGTTCTCATTGTTGTGGGGACGTTGCCCCACCTAATTTTGAGTACATTTGCTACGGAGCTGGCAGGGAACTCTCTCCCCTGCCATTCAGATTTTGTGTCACTGAAAGTGGGATTTTCCCGGTGAGGCAGTATTTTCCAACCACAGCAGTGCACTGATTCATCAGCCAGATCCTCAGGTGATATAAATAGACACAGCTTCCGCCAGCCCCAGTGGTCTTGCACTGACTTACATCAGCACCAGAAAGTTGGGGTGGAAAGTTCCCATCAGTTTGCCCAGTCTCCGTCCCTGCCATGGCCAGCTAGCCTCTTACTGTGCTAGAGCTGGGAAGAGTTACACAGCTATCCCAAGTGAAATGGAAAACTCGCTTTCTCTTAATGAGTTGCAGGCACGTGTCAGTTTCATTTCAGGAAGCTTTTTCTTATACCCATCCCATGTTTTTTCATGTTTAATCCTGCTTTGCTCTTAGCTTGACCCTGTTTTTCTCAGTTGCTTGTGGTGTTTGGATGATTTGGGGTGGGATGTTCCACTGGCCCTCTGTGACAGGACTGGGCACCCTGGGGGTCTGCCTCAGAGCTGCTCCTGAGGTCTGAGCCCTGGGTTTAGCTGTGGATTTAGTGCCTTTAAATATTAATCTTTTTAACTGGGGAGTTGGCTGCTTGGCCAGTGGGAGGTTAACCTGAAGAACAGCTCCAGACAAGGAGGTAATTATATTTATACCTTGGCTGCATTGTGTGGAATGCAAATGAGTGCTAAATGGCTGTAATTACCTACGCAGTGTGCAACGTGTCACTCCTATTTTACAACAACAGGACCGAGGCCAGCTGAGTGTGGACCTGTTGCTTTGGCTGTCCTTGGGTTTCCAACAGCTTCCACACTGCCACTCTTCTCTGCTTAGCCAGCATATTTCAAAGCAGTAACACCCAATCACTATGTTAAGTGGTGTTCAGAGGTGTTTTTACCTCCCCTGGCATGCTATTATTTACTCCGTTAGGATGCCACAGAATGAACAAGGTTGAACAACTGGTTAAAAGATGCTTGTTATGTCCAGACATATTTAATGAGGTGTTTTTTGCATCCCTATTATACTTTGGCCTCCAAGGAGAGGAGGGATATGTATAATTTGGCTGAACTTGTTTCTTCCCAATATGAATGATGACGTCAAAAATCTCTCTGAGTTCCAGAAATAAAGCACAGTGAGATGTGCTCTCTTTATGCCAGATTTGGCATATACATATATACATATTATATATATATATATGGGGAGATTACTGGATTGCCAGCAGGGATTTGGATCTGGGCAACCACAATTTATTGCAAGTGTAGCCAGCCTGTGACTAAGACACCTACACGTGGACCTTTAAGCACATCTCTCATGTTGAAGCTACATCAGGTGAGGTCTACAATGGGTAAAGCAAACCCAAGGCTGTCGGTGAAAATGATCTGCAGAGGCTGCTGAGCCCCATGCAGTAGTTCCCATAGCTCTTGCTCTGGGCTTGCCCAGAGCTTCAGGAGGGCACTGCTACCCTCACTGGTGAGCTCTGCCTGGTGTCTCACCTTTGACTCTTATGGTTCCCAAATGCACGAGGTTTCCATTGTGTCTTGTCCTCACCTTGGCCTTATCACCGGGGGCCTTGTCTCGCCCATTCTCTGAACTCAGGGAAATGTGGGTCTGTGGTGAGCAGGAGCTCCTCAGCCCTGGCCCTAGCGGAGGAACATGTGCAACTGATTTCCCTTCTGGAGAGGAAGGGAGGGCCAAGGGGAGGAGGTGGCAAGAAACTCACAGGACACTTTCTTGCAGGTGTCTGTTGAGGTGTTAGTCTCTGGGATGTGCAGGTTTCCCTGTGCTTATCTGTGTGCCACTCTGACTCTATTTTTTTTCCCTGAATACCATTTTTCCCTATTGTACTTTTTTTTTTTTTTTTTCCACACAGGGAATGCAACAGTTCTGTTAGATGGGGCTTTGTCAAGCAGCTCATGTCCTTTCATAGGACTTTCAGAGGGCTGGAGCACCTCTCCTATGAAGAAAAGCTGAGACAGCTGGGGATGTTCAGGCGGGAGAAGAGAAGTCTCCAGGGAGAACTCATTGTGAACTTTCAATATTTAAAGGTGTCTTATGAAAAAGATGAAGAAGGGCTCTTTACTCGGGTAGATAATAATAGGACAAGGGGGGAATAGTCTTAAACTAAAAGATAGATCTAGACTAGACATTAGGAGGAAATTCCTCACTGTGAGGGTGGTGAGGCACTGGAACAGCCCAGAGAAGCTGTGGATGCCCCATCCCTGAGGTGCTCAAGGCCAGGCTGGATGGGGCTTTGGGCAACCTGGTCTCGTGGGAGGTGTCCGTGCCCATGGCAGAGGGCTTGGATTATCTTTGTCTGTTGAGCTCCATCCATTTAACATGTTCAGGTTGCCCAAAGCCATGGGGGCTTTGCTTGGCCAATTTTTTTCTCATTCATCTCAGAGGAGGAGCAGGACAGGAAGGAAGAGAGGGTTCACTAGGTGGCAGTCTGCCCTCCGACTATCAGTAGGAACATGGGCAAGTGGGTTTGTAAAGGGGCTTGGGAGAGGCTTTTCACGAGTCCCAGGGCCAGGTGCCCAACTCTCATGTCGCTCTGGGAGTCGTGGTGCTGTTTGCAGGGTGCACAAGCAGGTGGCTGGCTGCACAGGAGTCCAGATTTGGTGCTCTTTGTACCATGGTGTGTTTCTAGATCCTGTGTTTGTGGAGGAAGCTCAAACTGATGGCCACGATATGCCTGCAGAGTTAATAAACTGAATTATCAGAGTAACATTAAGTGTTACCAAACTCTAGGCTTGAGCTCTGGGTCATGATTTTTGTGTTATTACAGCATATTTTTCCCATGTTTTGGAGGTAGCAGATCTGTCAACATTAGTCCTTGCCTTAGTCCAACTGGTTGCGTTGCTGCTTCCAAACTTTCTGGTTGCCTAAATTCCTGTTATTTCGATTGGATCGCCTTCTCATTTGGCTCTGCACTGCTGCGCGGGGTGGCTGTGCTGTGTAAAGGCTGTCAGGCCTGATTCCCATCCACATTCTGGCAGCAGGAGCCTTCCCACCCACTCGGGGGTCCTTTTACTTTGTCAGAGCACTCTGTCTCTGCGAAAGATGGATCCTGGAGGCAGCCTGCCCCATCTTATGGGGCAGCATGCTCTCTGGTCCCAAATCTGATTGTGGAACATCCCTTTATCACTCTGGGTGAAAATATCAGCTGGGATTTATTTTTTTGCTGTCCCACTGACCGCTCCTGCCAGCAGAGGGGCTCCCACTGGTCAGTGCTGGTGGGCACTGGCTGAGGGTAGCGCCCACCTTGAGGTTCTCAGCAGCTTTCTGGCAGCCCCATTCTGCATTGATTCTGTACAAAGGCACCACCAGGAACCCTTCTTGCACCCTCTCCAGCATTGGGTAACCACTTAATAACATGCTAAGGGGCTGTCCCTGTGAAAGCCAAGGAAACATGTGATTGGAAATCAAGTTGTGTTATGTGCAACATTAGTTTTTCCAATATCGGTCATGTGCCCACGGTCCATGATGTGTGCCTCTATCCAGAGTAAAATTAGTAGGTGTGTCTTATAAACAAAAAATAATAATCTTGTGAGTCACCGCAAACAATTCTCCCTTCTGTGGGGAGTGCTTATTAATCTGGAATTTTAAGTAAGGGGAAGGGCGGCACAGAGAGTTTCTGCTCACTTGCTACTTCTTCCTGCAGCTGGCAGTGTGGCTTGCCATGGCAATTCTGGTGGACGATCATGGACGTGTGTGTACTGGAGCCACCGACCAGGCTCCATGGCTCCTTCAGTGTCAATTTCACTTCCTGATTTTTTTTTTTGTTGGTTTTGCTCATCTTGCTTTCTAAATGGATCTGAAAAACCCATCATTTCGTAGTAGAGCTACTTGCCCATAGCTGTGGTTATCAGATTCGGGCATAAACCATACGACAGGCTTCAGCAGCCTCTCTGCTCCCTTCTGGGAGTGCTTTGCTCTACAGCCCAGACTGGTGTATATATTTCACCCTTAGTCCTGTGATTCCCCTGAGGGAAGGTACAACATCTTCATTAAGAACATGTAGAAATCTACAGCAGGTCAGTATCTAAGGCAGGGAAGCATCCCTTTTATAAGTCTGAAAAAGATTGTGTCATGGTATCCGTCCTCCAGAAAATGATCTGGCAGATAAGATGGCAGCAGCTTCCCCACCAGTTTGACCAGAAGACCTGAGAGGCTGTTTGATAAAGTTCCTGTTGTGATAGACCCAAGACACTGGAAACATTGCTACTTGCTTTCAGGCCTTTTTGTCAGCTGGAAGCCTCTGCCAGATCTGCAGTGTGTCAAGGAGACTGCTTCTACTCTCTCCGCATCTGGACCCCATGAAATTAATTTTGGTAACGGCAAAAGCAACTTTCTTTTGCAACCCCATCCAAAAACTGCCACCATCATCCCTCTGCATTTCCGAATGAGGACTGAACTGAGGGAGCATAATTCTCTTACTGTGCCCTGTGACAAGTCAGCTGCATGCCTCTTGATCCATTTGATGGTGCTTCTCATGGAAATTTCACAGAGGCAAAGGACTGGGAAATATTAGCAATATTGGTTATTAATCTCACAGTATTAAATCACTGCCCCGATAAAAGATTGTCTTTCTCTAAGATCCCTTGATGCGAGATCAGCTTCAGCAATTAAAATGGCTTCTAAATCTTTGGTTGTCATTACAAACATATTTTTTTGTTTTAATAAAAGAATGCCAATGTTCATTTAAGTGACATAAACATGTTGAGTAATTGAGTATTTTATCTGAACAGAATGAGAAATGCGGAACTTATTTTTAGAACTTGAGCTTTAAATAAATAGGACTTTTAAACACAGCTCCACTTTGGATAATGAGATGTTTCCATGGGCATAATGGCTATTTTCAGTATGTTCTCCCAAGGCTCTTCTTTTTAAATGTGATATTTTACATCTAAATTGGAGCAGTACAGAATATGTGTGTACAGAATATGTTGTGAGAGGTCAGTTCTTCTTGAGAGTAAATATTTGTGTGTGAGTGGGTGTGTGCAGTGTGTCATGCAAGAACAGTGGGTAACAGTAGGAGTTAATTTGGTTTAATAATCAAGCTGTAAAAATCTAACAGATTGATCAAACTCATTTCTTGGTTTCTTAGTGTGAAAGGCATTACTTAAGTATATTTGCTTATTGCTATTAGATGTCCTTTGTATAAATACCTATATACATATGTAAACATTAGCTGTGATGTGTATGTCCATCAAATTGCTTGTCCCACTTCTTACCTGTGGAAAAATTTGATGCTGTTCAATGAAACTAATATAGCACATATAGACATCAGTATTTTCATGCCATTATGCAGTGCTTTTTGCTTAATGCACGCTGCGTGACCAACTGAGTGACAGGAGCAGCTCGTCACAGCACCGAGCAGAGCCGTGCTTTTTGTTTGGGTAAGCAAGAAATGGGAGATTTCTGTGAGCTGGTCTGAAAGGGGTATATAACATTTCTGTTTTCCACAGGCAAGGTACATTTTCAATCATGCATGTTTCTCTGCTGAATCATCCCTGACACACCTACACAGAGCTGTGATTTGCCTCAAATAAGTACCAATGCCTGAAATAGATCTGAGGAGACGTGTGCAGCAGTGGTTGTCAAAGGAGAGAAACACATTTTATGTTTTGTTTTATATATAGAGCAAGTCGCCAAACTAGTCCATGTAGGAAAAGAAAAGTTTCAGTTCTCGTTTTCCAAGAACTGATGTTTTTTTTTTCTCTCCTCCAGTTCCTCCCTGCTGAGCAGCCCGCAGAGTGTGCGTGCCTGCTTCGTGGCACCATGGGGAAGATCTGATGTAACCAAATGAAAACGAATAAAAGAGGGGGTAAAAAAGATGTCTTGGGGTACGTCGGGACTCCTGCAGGCAGCTGGGACAATGTGGGGCACAGCGTGCCCCTCCGCCCCAAATTGGTATCAGGATCTGTCGTGCCTTGGGCTCCCCGTGCTGCAGGATGGGTGACAGCACCATGCCTGGGCATCAGATCCTTTCTGGAGACGAGTGACCTGGTCCACTTCCCCACATTAAATGAACGCCTGTTATGTTGGGCTTTACCTCTTGCGTGCTGTGAGTGACCTTGCCCAGTTATAACTGCTGGGTAAGTGAATTTTTGTTTTTGCAAGGGCCTGTCTCCTCCCCACCCTCTTGCTAACCCACTTATGGACAAATCTTCCCACTTGGAAACCAGCCTGTCCCATTAAGCTTTTCAAGCAAGGTGATGATTTCAAATGGTGGAGCTCTTGGGAGCCGCTCCCAGGTGCTAGCAATGCCTGCTGCTTAGGAGGACATCTACCTCAGGCTATTGACACCAGCTTGGAGTAGACAGGGAGGAGAAAAACCAGCCTGAACACAAGGAGGGTCTAATATTGTCTGTATTCGGTTACTCGTGACACAATTGGTCAAGTAATTTCCCTGCAAACTTTCTCAGTTGCAAACTCATCCCTTCAAGTACGTGAGAGCCCTTTGGTCACTAAGGTCACTCCGAAGGCTCAGAAAATCTGTGCCAAAACCCGTGCCAGATCCACAGAGCTCAAGACCCCTGCCTCAGATATGGTGGGGCTGGGCCAGGGCGGATGGAGCCTTGGGCTGGGGGACAGATGGAGCAAAGGCAGAGCGATGCCACAAGTGCAAAGCATCTCCCCAAAGATCCCTGCTAAACAGCAGTAGTATTTTTTCCCTTTCTCTTTCATTGAAGACAGAGGAGACATGTCAGAAGTGGATTGAATCCATCATGGTACCTGTAGGTATGCGTAGCTGGTGTTTGTTTCTGCTGCTGTCTGTGCACAACTGGTCAGCTAAAATGTAATAATTTAGGACATATTTGACATGACCACACAGTTTTAGAACATGAGATAAGCAATAGATGATTGCATGTTTAAGGCATTTTCCTTGATAACAGATAAAATAATTTACCAGTAATGACAGAGAGTGATAGAGAGGTCAATAAACTGCATTGCCCTACACTTGAACTGCAGGAACTGCATATATGCAGATCATTGGGGTTTTTTGTTTGTTTGTTTTGGGTGTTTTTGTGTGTATTTTTTTTTGGGGGGGGGGGGGGGCGTGTGATTGGCATCAATTTGTTTTTTTTTCACCACAAAACAGATCCAATGGAAAATGCGTGTGGGGGAAAACGAAACGAAGTGTATGTGTAAAAGCTGCGTGGGGGGAAATGTGAAAATTTATTTAGTGCTTGCTTGAAGGAGGTACACTGGATAGGCACATCTGACAGAAATGAGCATAGGAGCAGGCCTATCCCACCTGATCCCAGCAACGCATCTGTTGGACAAGAAGCAGAGGAAGAGCTCTAAACTCTATTTTATTTCCTTTTGGGACTGCATCTAGACTACTTTCTGTCCATCTGCTGGTTCTCTTCTCTATGCATTTTCTTGCTTTATCTCTTGCTCTATTTCAGCATCTCAGTCTTCCCCATGGCATCATATCTTCCTTGATCCTTGTTCATGGTGGTCCAAAGCTAACAGGCACTTCAGTGAGACAGGAGTGAACCAAACCCTGCTTTCAGGGGCTCTTTGAAGGAAAGGCACTTATTTGTCTACAACCCAAAGAAGCAGAAGACAGGATCGCTTTTTCAGCTGCCCTCACATACTCCCCATGATGTCTGGCCATGCTTGGGATCCATTCTTGACCTCATCCCCCCAAAGGAGTGTTTTGCTTGGCCTTGCTTGCCATAGCTGGATCACAGGGCACCTCGATCGGTGCTGTCAGCTCAGTTAGATGACACCGAGCTGTGTGAGCTCATGGGCTCAGCACCTCCAGCCTGCTGGGGCTGTCAGAAGATCACAAGCTCCATCTAAATTACAGCATAGCCCTTGGCTAGGTGCCAGGGAGTCAGGTCACCGTGTGGGTGCCGCAGCATGATCTGGGTCAGTGCCTGCCTGCGTGCTGCAAGGCTTGGCAAGGTGCTTTTGGCCTCCCTCCCTGGGGCTGGGATCCAGGCTCGAACCCCAGCAAACCAGTTTTCGAGGAGCTCCCTCTCGATGGGCACCATGTGAGCAAGTCTGGCTTCCAGAGCTGGCTGGGGAGGAGGAGGGCAGTGCTAGAGGAGACTCGCTTATCACAGGCTTTGAGACAGAAAGGGCGACCACCGAACTGCACGTGTTTTATTGGGAAACACATTACGTGGACAACGTGCTCACCATCTGGTCTGCTGGCTCTCTTACCCTCTAGGTGCTTCAGATTGGGGGGTTGCTCTGGAAGGGCAGAAACCAAAGCAAGGCAGCTGAGATCTGCCCTGAACACAGGGCTCTTTCAGGCTTTCAGGAACAGAAATCTCCCCAAACACCCTCTTAATGAAACATGATGTAGGGTAGGCCAAGACACCTGGACAGACTGCTGCTAGCAAAGGGATGGGAGTGCTTTTGAGAGCAAAGGCACAACAGGCAGAGCCAGCAGCCCCTGGGCAGGCAAAAACAGGTTTTGTCCAGGTTTTGTCTTACTGTTTTGAGGTACATCATCAGGCAGGGGGATGGCACAACACCCTTTTCCACCTCTGTAGCCATGCTGGGAGTCCTCCCATTGCCCACTCTCCATTCCTTTTTGGTCCAGGTTCCCACCCATAGCCATGCCCAGCAGCGGGGACCCTCAGCTGGCTTTGGCTGAACAACCAAAGGGTAATTTTCCTGTACACAGCGTCACGCAAAGTTATTTTACAATCTGTTTACAACAACCATATGGGGGAGGGTGAATTTAAATGGTGGGGAAATATAAGAGGAAAGTGTTTTTGTGGCTTTTTAAAATAAGATCACAGATAAAGAAGGGAAAGGCAAGAGAAGGCTGCAGAAGAATAGCAAGTCCATTGAGAAATAAATGAGTGTGAGAGCAGGAAGATGCATCAACAGGTCTGAGAGCCTGTATTTTCTTCTCCCTTCTTTTCTAAGAGAGGAAGATGGTTTTGGACCAGACCGTGCCCTCAATCCATCTCACATGGGACTTCAGCGTGAGTGTGTATTTCCTGACTGGTGAGCTTGAAACGTGAAGGGCTCCATTCAGCTCCATTCAGCAGCACTCTGGGAAGCTGTTTGCTCCCTCACCAGCAGTTACTATTCCCATAACAGAAAAGCATGTGGGCTTGTGACACATTCATTCAAGATTATGGTCTGATGTATTAAATAATATACTGGCCTGTGGCCTGTGGTAGCTGAGAGAGAGCACGTGTTTGTCTCTGCCAGCTATGTTATGGTGGTGCTAACTTAGTGGAGAGACCAACACATGAAGTCAGAGCCATGTGCATAAAAGCTGGTTGTATCCCCAGTAACTGGTGGGCTAAGAAAAAGGTTTCACCTTCAGCAGGAGCAGCAACAAGTAGCTTAGTAAGTTAGGTAAAAACATTGCTTTAGCATTAAAAAACAGCAGTCAGAAATTGGGAGCTCTGAAATCATCTGACAGTGTCCATGCTGACCTGTGACTTATTCTGTATCTGAGAGAAAAACAGCAATCCATGTTGAAACTGAATGGACAAAAGTTGCAAAGTACGTGTGGTGAGAACCACTACTTCACTGTCCTGGTCTCTGTTTAATTAGTTGATACTACTGAATGGAAGATTTGAGTCTTGATGCTTAGGCCTGTTGGGGCTTCTGTGGTCTTAAGTGGTGACAATGATGAGGTCATGGCCATGCAGGCATATTCATTTTTAGCAGGTCTGTCTTCATCCACCGCAGATTTGACTTTTTCACTGTGGCTTAAAATGCAAGGGTTTTTCAAGATTGTATTTCCTTTTTTGTTTGTTTGTTTGTTTAACCTTTTACTGTGGTTTGGGTGTTTCCCATAGAAAAGTCGCATGCAGGCAGTACAGATAAAGTATCTTTCATTGATTTGAAACTGCTGATGTTTTAGGGTTAATTTGTACTGGAAAGCAATTGCAAAGCTCAACCAGGGCATAAATTTAAAATACAGCAGTGCTTTTTCTTCTATGTACCACAGCATGCATGCCTATGTCAGAGTAACATGGAGAAGCTGTGGACAGCTTCAGTTTTAACTAAAATGTCAGAGTATACAAAGCAGTCTGAAACTTAACAGTTAAAGGGACTGAACTCAACCAGTTCAGTCTTTTCTCTTCCTTATTACTCGAATTCAAATAAGCTCTGGATATCTGTCTGCATTATGAGCATGCCTATTCTCCCTTTGGACAAGCGCTGAGACCCACGAAGCTCAGTTTTTCCATGAAGTACACAGTGGTGAGATTTGCTGCTGTGGTGTTTAAATGAGACTGGCAAGAAGAGGGGAAAAGTTAGTGTCATGGTGCTCCTGTTCGCCTACCTCTTTGCCTTTTACAAGCAAGAAGAAAGTGTACACTGCCATTGCTGTGTTTGCCCCCGGTAACTTATTGTCATACACTGTATTTTGAGCAAGTATTTGTGGCTGCCTGGCAGGTGTGGCTCAATTGTCCAGAATGATGCTTTCTCATTTGTGTCTGAGACAGATGCTGGTGAAGGATGGTTCCTTGTATACACATCTGCACTGCTGTGTGTTGGTCACGAGATCTCTTGGGCTTGTGTAAGCATGTGGTGAGCTCTCCTGGCACTGGATTTTCTGTGCAGAGATCATTGCCAAGTATTTCAGCAAGAATGAGGACTCTGCACTTTGACAGACTGTTCCCCATTGCTCACACATATGGTTCCAAAATCATCTGTGCAGATTGTTTTCCTCCTTTGACAAAGCCAAGTGTCGTTATACCATGGTACTTATTGGTACATTTTTGGTGGAAGATTGTTTTAAAAATAAATCTCAATGCTCTTTTTTCACCAGTCTGTTTTGAAAAGAAACTATTTTACTTTATTTTATTATTATTATTATTATTATTATTTAGAACTGACTATATAGCACAGCAGCAAGGAGTGCAAGTATTATAAAAAACTATTTATTAGTAAACTTGGTGACCTGTGCTGGCAATGCTCCCATACCAAAATTCTACCCTGTTACTTGGCAGTAGGTGTGACCAGCGACTGACGTTAGTTTTGCAGTTTGAGGCTTAAAAAAAAAAAAAAAAAAAAAAAAAAAAAAAAAAACAGAAGTTGGCAGTCAGCAATGGAGCCTGAGTTGGAGCTCTCTTTGGCTGCCAAACCACAAATATATATCATTTTTTATAGTCGACCATTCCTGGAACTGAAAGAGGCTTCAAAACAATCAATATGTAAACACGAATACAGAGCACTCCCTTCTGAGCTTCACCAGTGCTGCTACTGCTACAAGCTGCCTGCTAGATACAGAGGGCTTTTTTTCTTACTCACTATGTCTTTCTTCAAAACAAGTTTGTTTTTTTGCCCTCTGTTTAAAGGTATAGGTGTGCAGGGCTGTTACACCTCCTTCCAGAAGAGGGAAGGTATTTACAGTTTCAGAAATTTGAAAAGTATTATCACATGCAGATTTTGCTGTCTTTTTAACAGATTTGCTCAATTTGCTAGCTTAGGGAGTGCCAAGTTGTGGTCAAATGCAAACAACTCACAGTCACTTGATGTCAGGTTAAGGTGATAGTATAGCCTGCCATGAATTAGCTGACTCTTGTCAGTGAATGTCTAGGACACCAGTCACAAACTGCAACACCACAGGACTATGTCCTATACAAATACATTTTGGAGAGAGGCTCCTTTCCCCAAAAAGTGTGATAGAAGTGCAAGACAGCAGCCACTGGGAGAAGGAGAGAGTTAAGGGTGGAATAAGGATACAATAAAACTGTACTGGTCCAAGGAGTATTTGGTGTTTTTAGCACACCTAGACTTTCTTTTCATATTAATTTCTGTACTTATTTTTGTAGCCTTTCTGATAAAGGATAAATTTTTAAGAAGAGCTTGAAATCTAATGAAGTTCCTGGGAGTCTCTGTAGTTGCAGGAAGCATAAAGGGGACTTTGGAGAACACCCAGAAGTGCTTGTTCATAAAGTGGCAAGCTGAAGATGGAAGGGACATTGCTGGCCTAACATAGTGTAGTCTGGAAGCTTGCAGCAAATGAGAGATGATGGTGACAATTTGCTGATCGTTTGGTATGGCAGAGAAGGTGTGGAGAACTCACTAGGGACAGGGGGTACCAAAATGGGAGTGACTGTGAGGAAAACAGTCTCTTTGGAAATACATGGGATGTGCAAAAGTAGAAGCTTTCATTTACTAAAGGTAAAGAAAACAGTACTGTATGAACAAAGGCATGAAGTATTGAAAACCCACACAGAAGATTTTTATCTGCCTGGATGGGTAGGAGAATTCATAATTTAGAGACAATGGAAAAAGATTCTGGATGAACTGGGCATAGCAAGAGGTCTCAGCAAGCTACTGAGTCCTGTGGTCACACTGGTTAAATCCCAAGTGACACAAAAAGTTGGAGAAGACAGATGAAAAATGGAATGCCATACAACAGGTCTAAAGTAAATTCTTGGATTTAACTGAGAATAAAGCAGACATGTAGATTACCATTTTTCTCCGACATTTCTTCAGAAAATTGCTCTGGAAGTTAAAGCAGAAGGAATTGGGGCAATTTGATGTTCTGGAAAAGGCAAGCGTCCTACTGGCCACACAGATCAAAAGCTAGTCTACAGGATATGTTAACTAATAATCCCTTTGCTCTGTGGAGCACTAGTAGAGCTGTTTCTGGTGTGATTCAAGAAAATCAGGCTGCTTGAATGGAGAACAGCAGAAAGCAACAAGGGTAAATGGAGATTAGAAGAAAATGGTCACATATAATCTGGGGTAACTTAGTCTAGAGAAGAAAAGGATAGGAGAGAATATCGTAATGTAAAAGGTTGCTGCAGAGACGAAAGGAATAATCCATTCTCCTTTGCTGTAGTCATTAGGACAAGAAGTCCCAGGCTTAAACTGTGGCAAGAACAACTTAAACATCAGGAAACACTCTCTAAGAATCAGAATAGCAAAATCAGGCATAAATTAGCTGAGGAACATCTGCAGTCCCCATTGCTGGAGGTTGTTTATGCCTAGGTGGTCAAAACCTTTTCAGAAATGACAGCTGGGCCTTCCCTGTTCCCAGAGAGAGTTCTCTGCCTGAGATCTCTTCCAGCCCTGATTCTGCTTCCTGAAGATGAGATTGCCCATGGAATTAAGATAAAGGATTAACAACAAGGCTACATATGGGAAGGGTCCTCCTTTCATATGCTAAAAGAAATGTAATATCTAGGGAGAGAGCCAAGGGAGGGCTAAAGCTGGAGTAAAAGAGTGATATAAGAAAATAATTGGCTGGATGAAGATTTCAAGAGCTCATTAAAGACTGAGAAGCATATTCAGTGAGTTATCATGGCAGGAAATTGTTAAAAACCATCTAAATGAGATTAGAAGAAAGGAATCTCTACTGGAGCACCTCTCCTGTGAAGACAGGCTGGGAGAGTTGGGCTGTTCAGCCTGGAGAAGAGAAGGATCCAGGGAGACCTTACAGCAGCCTTCCAGTACCTAAAGGGGCCTGCAGGAAAGCTGGGGAGGGACTCTGTCAGGGAGTGCAGTGGTAGGACAAGGGGTAATGGCTTTAAACTGAGAGAGGGAATATTTAGATTAGATATAAAGATGAAATTCTTCTCTGTGAGAGTGGTGAGGCGCTGGGACAAGCTGCCCAGAGAAGCTGTGGATGCCCCATCCCTGGAGGTGCTCAAGGCCAGGCTGGATGGGGCTTTGGGCAGCCTGGTCTGGTGGGAGGTGTCCCTGCCTGTGGAGGGGGGTGAAACTGGATGGTCTTTAAGGTCCCTTCCAACCCAAACCGTGCTGTGATTCTATGATAATCACTGAAAACAATTAATTTGGTGGACTTGGAGATGGAGGAAGAAAAGGGAGACAAGTCAATATTTGGATGGGAGTTAGGTTTGAAAAAAAATTATTAATGGAAAGGCTAAAGTGCATTTATAATGAGAAAAGAAGAATGTTGAAATGGACATGGCTGTATTCAAAGGAAATCAGCAGATAATATAAGGAAGGGGTCACACACAGCTAAGTGAACAACAAAACTCATGTCCCTTGTACTCTGTCTCATGGTGAGGTCATAGAAAAAGTGGAACAAATGATGGCAGAAGGGTATGCAAGCTTCTTGTTCATTGTCTGTCTTTGGAAAGTGGTGTGTAGAGAGAAGTGGAGGCAGATGAAGGAATGCAATGATGAGTCAGAGGTGATGAAAAGAAAGCTGGACTTTCTGGTGTGGGATCTGGAGTTAGAGATGCCTTCTCTTAGAAAGCAGCAGGACAGCTGGAGGGTGACAGTGGAAGGAAGTCAGCTGAGTCAAGGGACCTAGCAAAACCAATCACGGTAAGAGAAAGGGAACAGAAAAAAAGAGAGACAAATGTGAGCAAGGGATGGTAGTGGGCAGGGTAGACCCCATGTTGGGAAGGAGAAGCCTACAAGAGTATGGTTTGGAGGAAAGTGTGAAAGAAACATAGCTGTGCCAATGGATTAAAGGGAGGAAGGAGCTCGGAGCGTGTTCCAGCAAAATACAAGTAGTCAGTGATGACAGGATGGGAACTGCAAAAATGCATATGCACGGTGACTGGGTGTGAAGACAAAGATTGAAAGATGATACTTAAAGAAGCTGGGAAATCAGCTGAAAGCTGCTGATCTGGGGAAGGAAATAGGATAGGGTGAAGTGGAGACCAGCCTTTTGGTTGGGTGAGATGGTGGAGCCAGGGATAGGCTGACTGCAGATGTGATGGCAATGAGAGGTGAAGGAGACTGAAGAAGGGACGTAGGTGGAGGGCCAGGAATAGTAGTACATGGGTGAACAATGAAGGAGTGGGGAAGTAGCATCTAGAAGGAAGGTCAGAGCAGGGTGAGACAGGGAAGGCAAGTGTGCAGAGCTGTGTACCTACAGAGGTAACCAGGAGGGACCTGTCGATGAATGGGTTCTGGCTGGAAATAGAGCCTGGTAGAGCCCTGTAACTGCCATCATGTTTCCCCAATGCATATCTCTTCCAGCTCCCCCATCCTTCTCCCCAGCTGGTAATCGGCCTGAATCCCAGACTGGAAGTGGGAGCAGCCCTCCCCTCCCCATCTGCCAGCAGTGCTAGATGCTGCTGCTGGAGACGGGAAGACACTTTCCACTTTGAATTGAAACTACAGATGTTTGTCCCCAGGGCTGAACTGGGACTTTCATGTTTTAGAAAGAGAAATTAGAGCCAGCTATTTAAATTATGTGCAGGTCTCAAGAGACCTGTATCTCTGTGTATTAACATGAGACAAAATAGCGCGTGTGTTTGAGCAAGAGGCCGTAAAGGCTTTCTGGGTAAATAATACATACTTTATAATAAGTTTCAATGGTGGCTGTGTTCCCCTCCAGCCAGTGGGTGAAGGCAGCCCTCTGTGCCGGGTTCACTGCCTGGAATCTGCTGGCACCTGGAGCAACCTTTCTTTGGCTGTACCCAAGAGCTGAGCAACAGCCCCCAAGGTGGAGAGAGCTGGCTGGGACACCCAGAGGGTGACATTTCCTTGGCAGGCCTTCTGCACAGCCTGTGCCAGCGGGGCTGTGGGAAGCCAGAGGAAGCTGCAGCTCTTCTCCAATGTCTGCACCATGACCCAGCCTCCAGGAAAGCAGGGCCACCTTGTAGCCGGAGGTGAATGCTGGTGCCATTGCCTTTCTCCTTTCCCCTAGTTTATTCTGGAGAGAGAAAACTCACTCCAACAAAAAAAGGTTGTGCCCTAAGGGATAAATGAAGGCATCATTCTGAAAAATGGGTCCTTTAGGGATGAACCTGATGGAAGGACACAGCACCAGAGGTCATGGAGGTGTCAGGAGATGCCAGGAAACTTGCACCAAACAGTCATTGTCGCACTACACTTGCCTTGAATGCCTTTCAAAGAATGGGAAGTAACCCAAGCCTGAATCCATTTCTCATGGCCCACTTCAGTGAGAGACTGTGGGAACTCACACAAGTTCTCTGTAAAAATCAGACCAATTTCCCCCTTTTTTTAAAAAAAAAAAAAAATGATAAAGCAGCATTATTAGAACATCAATTCTTCCTCAGGAATTCTACGGTATCAGATCAGTGGTGTCTGAACTATGCAACTGTGATGCATAATCTTACACAACGATCTCTTGTTCTGGGACTAAAAGCTGTTTGTTTACATAATATGAGATGGTCTTTTGAAAATACAGTGTTGTTTCAGTTTAATGACACTTCTGGATTTCGTAAGATCACGATGCAGGAGAGCAGTGACATTGCACAACCAAGAGAGAAGTTTCCCATGCCTGCTATGACTAAAGTGTGTAACTGGTGTCTTAGAAATCGAAGCAAGAGAGCAAAGGATGAAATCCTAGCACTAAGAAAGTCAATGTGGTGGGGTTTGTTTGTTTGTTATCCTCTCCCACAGGGCCAGCAACCTGCCCAGTTCTTATGCTGAAGGAGAGTGCTATGTTTTTCCAGGCAGCAGCACTGGGAGGTTTATCAGGCAGGATTCCTCTGAATCCTTAGTCACCCTTAATCCCTTTTACAGGAGAGAAACAAATGCAAATAAGATGCTGTTCCCCTGTTCTGGAGTGTCTGCAAGATGCTCTGCCATTAAATTCAATTATAGAGGGGAGCTCATATCTAGTGTACACTCCCAGCAAGACTCTCTGCTTTACAAAGAGGACATGGCGCTCAGTGATCGGCGGTAGTTGTTGTCGACTGGCTCCTCAGCTATATTAAAGACTGAAATTTAAGGAGTGTTGACTCCTGTCTCCAAAAACCCTGGCTGACCTGGATATCATCTGGTTCCCTCCTCCCCATGCCCTGCATCTGCCGGTGGCCAGGTGGTGGTAGTGGGGCATCAGTTTGGGTTTATGTTATTGTTTTAATGTCTAAATAATATGGAATTCTTATGGAGTGCATTTAATGAGTTGTCTTTAATCATAAGGACTCTATACTGTTAATAAGGCTGAATACTTACAGTACCTAGTGTTACAAGGTGTCTCAGGAAGAAAACACTTGCCAGAAGCTTAATAACAAAATAGACAAAAGAGATGTTATTATGACCATTTTAGCAAAGAAAAGCAAGCCTCGGAGACACTGGTACACCAAAAGTGTGTGTCAGAGCCAGGAATTGAAAGAAACAGACCCTCTCCAGTTTTAGTGAAATCCAGGACATTATATTAATCAAAATCCTGTCTTAAACACCTATAAAATTAAAGGGTGGTTTACTCAAAAACACAATCAGTTGAATATTTGGGTTCTAACTTCAAGACTTTGCTTGGACTACTAAAAAATTCTGATGTCTGGAGCTATGTCTAATTGTCACACTTTCTCCCCAACCTTATCCACTACAAGCAGGCACTTGTTTATTGTGTGTCTACCCAAGAAAGCTGGCTCTGGAGTATTTTAATTTATTTATTTATTTATTTATTTCTGAATATGATTTCATATATTTCACTAAATAAAATTCACTATGCATAATCACACCAAAGACCTAAAAGCTGTTTAATCAAATAATAGTGGAAATAACTAGATAATTCCATACCAGACTTCTCAGTGGGCTGCCATTGATGCTTGAAGATGCTTTTCACTTTTGTTTTTCCCCTTTCTTTCTTTAAAGGAATGTTTCCTTAAAACATATTATTAATAAACATATATATTTCCTTAAAGTATGTTACAGATATATTTTTTTTTTCCAGTGTACAAAAGCTAGAGTTCTATTACAATTTCTTTTGGATACTCTTTTCAAGTACATATTTTGACTTTACAAAGCAACCATGCTCCCTGGAGATTCTTTATTGTAATTCTATAAAACATTATTAAGTGTGGGAAAAATCTTGATTGTGAGTTGTTGCCGTTTCTTTGTGGAGGGGTATTTTTTTTTTCCTTTTCTCTCCTGAGACAATTGATTTATGGAAGAGACCTCTGCCAGCCCTCTTCATTATTGGCTGTTCTTTTAAGCTTCATTAGGAATTAAAATCAGCATTTTAACATCTCTTGTGTGTGCTCCACCCACTGGTGCTCCCTGTATTGTGAGATGTTTGGTCTTCCCTTCCCCAGCTGCTCCTCTTAGGGCCATTTGCTCTGGAGCTCACCAAGGAAAGTTGTGCTGCTGTGGCTTTTTATGCTTCTGAAGACATATTCCTGACAATTGGGAAGGCAAAATGCCATACTACCATTTTTTCTTGCATGCATTTTGTTACAAATGTCATGAACTGTTGACTCTGAATAACTAAAAGGGAAAAATGTATCATGAGACAAGTTAAAATGTTGGGCTGGGCTTGGTGGGTTTCATTTCCTGTCTTGACAGGTCAGCCTGGTGTGAATGTAGCTGTCTGTATAATGGACTAGGTAGTGTAGAATGTCCAAAACCCATAAATTTCTGTCTAGATAGATTAACATGGAGGGAAAAACTAGGAAAGGAACTCTCAAGAGCTAATAAGTATACAGGTACATATTTCAGGGCTCTTCTCTTCAGAGGAACTTTTTAGAAATTAGGCTCCAACTTCTTTTTTTGAGATGTGAGCTATGATCACTAACTCCTCTTTAAAGACAGACAACATGGTTGTGGTAATGGAATAGCATCCTAATAGGGGGAATCTGGAGACTCCGTATGACCGTATCATGTGCCAGATACAAGAACAAAGTTGATGTTACCACACTTGAGTACTGAAAGTCTGAACTTGGCTCCATGAGACCGATGGGCATAGACTGGGTAGCCTTATCCAAATCTATGTGGATGCACAGAGGTGTGCAAGCTGAGGATCTCATCTACAGATTTCAATTCACTGAGGCCTTGTTCCCTCTCCACCTCTGGGAGATGCTGGGCAGAGGATGACTGCAACCACCAGCAGTGTGATTCCAGCTGCAGAAGCAGCCAGCATCTTGGCCGGGCTCTGCAACTGTGTTGGGGCAGGTTGGGCACACTGTTCCTGCAGGACAAGACCAGCAGACCTGATTGCTAACAGCATCTCCCACATGCTTATGGCATGGCTTGTGCAAATGCTGTCCCAGCCATGCTGTTGCTGTGTGCCAAGAGACATGGGTGATATAGGTTTGTTTTGGCAGATATTTGTGGTGTGGGAACTATGTTTTCTGTGAGTATCTTCACTCTTTCCCTGTCCCTGCCAACATGGGGACACCTGAACCAAAGGGCACATCAATCTGTGTTTGGGTAAAAGCCCCGTTCAGGGTTACTCTTGGAATTTCTCAGTTACAAGGCTGATGGGAAGAGCCCAATTGCCCTCTGAGTGGGAACACTGAGCACAAGGATGAGCTGCCCACTCCATGAATTTCATCAGCCCATCCCTTTCTTCTTTTGTCATGATCTTTGTTTCTGTACTTAGTGTGCTTATTAATCTCAGTTTCACATACAATGGGTGAAAGCAGGATAACCAGCTGGCAAAATGCCCTGTATCACTCTCCTGTCTGATTCCTGTTGTCCTTCTGCTCTCACTGCACGATTCTCACCGGGGCAATCCATCCTTGCAGGGCTGAGACTTCCTAGTTCCAGTACTTGAGACAAGCTCTGTTTTTCTTTAAAACACAACTAATTGCTCATTTAATCTTTTTCCCCTTTCTTTCATATTTCCATGGGATTTGCAAATCCTGTATTTGAGGAGCAGACAATGTCCACCAGGGAGTAACTTCATACCTGTTTGTGCTAAATCTCCAAAGTCCCTTACAGACACTTAGTATGATACTTCTGATGGATGGTAGGATGAATCCACAGAGGACTAATATATCTATATGTGCTGCTTCAAAAATATGCATACGCTAAAAGTCTGAAAGGTCCATGAGGCTTGACTTCTAATATTTATAAAAGTTATCTATGAGATAGTTAATAAAATTGAGTGATTCAGAGTGAAATTCAAATCCAAATCTAAATTTTCAGCTATAGCTACTGACGTCACAAACTCCACTCCCATTTGTTGAAGCTCAGCACAGAAGACCTATTTTTTTCCTAATGAAAAATGACAAGCAAATAGAGTTTCTGGTTCATGGGAAATATTGTGAAAGTTTTGGTTTAATTTAATTTAATTTTATTCCTATTTCCCAGAAA
Source organism: Heteronetta atricapilla (assembly GCA_011075105.1). Taxonomy (NCBI): domain Eukaryota; kingdom Metazoa; phylum Chordata; class Aves; order Anseriformes; family Anatidae; genus Heteronetta; species Heteronetta atricapilla. The sequence goes on along the minus strand of CM021731.1, from coordinate 113,023,866 downwards.
CTGGGAATTAACTTTTTAATAGTACCGAAACACGCTGTTTACTAAAGAAATAAACAACAGCAGCTGGGAAACCACAGATAGTGCCAATCTCATAAAGACCTGCCAGGACTACAGGGATATATGGCCCTGAAGCAGGCAGAGAGCTCTCAAAGCCCTGCCTCTACCTCGGAATTGAAGGATTTCCAGATCACCAAGTCAAGCTCTAAGCAGATACAGATCTTTCTTGGGATTTTGGCATGTGATGACAGAGTGTGGTGGTCCTGGTATGTCTAATTGCCCTGGGTCTTGGTCCCTGAAGGACAAGTCACACATCTGGTGCAAGGACACCTTCCTTTGCCTTGGCCACCACTGCTTTTAAGCAAGGAGCAGTGTCCTGCTGGCACCCAGCACCAGGTGTCCTGAACCTGTGCTACATCCAGTGAACATCTTTGGACCCTCGAGGCCTGGATGATGCATCACCAATGTTACTCAGGAAAGCCTTGTTTTTGACTACAGGAAAGGCTGCAGGAGCAATCTTTTGTTAACACCTCATTTTTCTCTCTCACCTTGCTTTTGCTTTAATTATAAGACTTTGAGGGGGCAGGAGAGGTGTGCCCCCCCCCCCCCCCCCCCCCCCCCCCGACCGGTGCCCTTATTTCAGCTTTGGAAAAGCTTTTTGCTTTCCGAACCAATTGTATCAACTGCTCTTTCTGCCTGGGGACTTGCAATAGATAGGAGCAAATGCTTTTATATAAAAATTGAGCTAAAATCTCATGGCATTTTGGCAGGAGTGTGTTAGTCTCTGTAATCTAACACTGTATCAAACATTAACCACCCAAACTCAGCCTGCAGTTCTAGCTGAAGACACTTTTCCTGTTTGAATGGCTTATTAACACCTTAACAAGCTATCTCACATGTTATTATGTTATCAAATTTTGCCTCTGCTTCTTTGAGAGACATTAATAAGAAGGCTGATGGGTGCACTAATAGCCAAGAAATATACCCTTGTCATGCTCTGTTTCTGCGAAGAGGTGCAGTTTGAGTCACACTTTGTTAAAACTCCTTTCCCTGTGTCTGATAGCTCAAGGTTTAGCACCAGTAAGAGTGCTTCAAGTCTCACTCCTTGCTCTGGTTTCTTAGGCCAAACATGTGCTAATTTTTAACTCTGTTTTCCTGGCTTGTGTCATTGGCCCACACAAATGTGAGCCAGGCAAATGGAAGTGTCCCCTACACCTATGCCAAACATTGAACACTGGCTCTGCAGCAATTAAAAAAAAGATTTTAAGTTTTATAGGGACACTTTCTTAAAGCTTTTAAGAGATTAAGCTTTCATTTCTGAGGGCTGGAACAACAGCACATTGAGGGAAGCTGCAAACACACCACTTCCTGATGTGTTTGATGTGGGGCTGATCAGCACAGACCAGATAACCATGTTTTACCTGAATTTGTGTAGTTTGCAGAGCAAAAATCATTTCAGGCAACGATAAATAATTACAAAAAATAATTAAAAAGCAGATAATCTGAAGCAAAACTGCAATTCAGTTTGTGGACACTCCTGAGCAAATAGAGGCAAAATCTGTTGCGTTTCAACCATTCACTTCAAGTCATTCCCATAGCTCTCCCCGGAGTGTGCTGTGTTTCATATCCATCCTTGATATCCAACACTTCCAAGCAGACCCACTCCAGCTTAGAGAACAACACTGCTACCGGCCCTGTTTAATTACGCAGACAGGTGTGGTGCGAGCATGTATTGGTAAATTGTCCCTTTAGAGATGTGTGGCAAAGCCTGGCTTCTGGAGGGGGAACCAGCCCTGCTTTGCTTCTGCCCCACTCGGGGCACGCCGGTTGTGGTGCAGCTCACAGGTTAATGCTCCGGAGGCCGCCCCGCTCAGATCTTCCCCTCTTGGCAGGGCTCTGCCTCTGGTGTGACGTGATGGATGTCTGGAAATGAACTGTGTGGGGATTTATTCCGGGAGAGGAGATAAAAATAATTCAGAGTGTTTCTCTTTGCCACAAAACATTGGACATTTGTGTGAGTTATGAGCAGCCAATGCGTCTTGTTCTCAAGAGAGGCAGGTAGGAATAGTGCTTATAGCTGATGAGATAAGCCTTCCCCAGAAGTCCTTGTTGACTAACACATCCAGAAATAGCCCTTGGTTTTCAAAGGCCAGGGGTCTGTCCAGTGAATTGGAAAAAAAATAAAAATAAGATTAATAAATCAAAACAAAAAAATTGAACTTTTCCAGCACGACCAGGTTGAGAAGTAAAGGGAACCAACCAGGGAGGGCCAATGTTAAAGAGTGCCATTGGAATTAAATAGCTGATAACTTGTGCAAAGGGGAATTTCCCCAGATAGCGCTTGGCCGTGTGCCTGCTCCACTTAAGTACTCTCTGATGGTAAGGCGACAGCAGACAGAAACTGGGACTTTCAAAGGAAGTTTATCTCTAGTTGTTTCAGTCTCATTCTCTAATTGGCCTGGACTCTGGACCATTAAAAGAGCTGACAGATGCTACTAGACTGAGAATATAAGTAACTGATGCAGTTAATGATCTTGAGTATGTTTATTACAGGAGGAATGATTTCTTTATTTCCTGAGAATGTAAATGAACCTTGCCATAGGCATTAATTGCATTTAATTCCATGTTAGAGACTATTCATCCTAACGATGTCTTGGATAATAGCCCAAGAGTAAATGTGATTCTCTCTGGAAGTATTTCTTCTGATCAAGTACTTTAGATAAACAGAATTGAAAGTAGATTTGGAACACTGTTTTGAGGCTTTTTTTTTTATGTAAGATTAAAATAATCTGCCCCCATGAGTGTGGAAATTGGCAAGCAATACCACGTAGGAGTACAGATGGGGGAAATATTTTTATTTTGTGCTTCAGATGATACCATATGTCGAGCCTTAGGAGGCGCTCCGTTGCCAACAAGGTACAAATAGACATTTACAAAAGGTGAAACTGAAGGTTGTCTTTTTGCCATGTTTTCACGCAGCATGCCCTGGTGAAACTTCAGGCTGTCCTGAGAGAAAGAGCAACTTCTCAGTTCAGATATTCAAGTTTCACTTTTTGTCACTGCATTTTCTCTTGAATTACCTCGTCCGTGATCCCTGAAGATAAGCGTGAACGTGATTCTCAATTCTCACTGAGGAAGTAAGTGGGCGATTTTTTTGAAAGTGGCAATGTCACTCAGTGACAGCATTTGAGAAAGGAGCTGGGTACTGAGGATTCAGAAGGAGCTTTAGAACCTCCATTGTCTTTTCAGAGCAAACCTTCTATTGATTAGCAGTCATGCAATTAGCTATAATAAGATATTCAATTACCTATAACAAGATATTCACCTCTGATACCAAGGCCTTAGGCAGCATATATTGTGCTATATTCCAAAGCAATCTCTGATCTGTAAGCATGAAAATACTGTTCTGAAAACAGGGGGCTCAGACGATCTCTGCAGGGGCCAGAGTACTTTTTCAGCTTTCCCCTCAGAGAAGCTGTAAACAACTGATCTATTTCCATAACACTTACCTCCATCTTGCCAGCGTTTACCCACCTTGTCATTTTACAGGGTTTATTTGTAGCACCACTGCTGTTTCCCTTGGAGGCAGTGATGGCGGCTAGCCTACAGTTTCCTGCACCTTGCCCATGGCCACTAAAACCAAAATCCAACTTGTGAACTGCTCCAGCCTGAGCTGGAGCATGTCCCCCCAATCCCTGTGCTGCTCTGCAACAGCTCCATGTGCCTTCAGCTGGGCCCTCAGATGGCCATCAACCAGCGGGAGAGTTTAAAAGGATGCTGAGCACTTCCACCTGCTGATCGAAAGCCCAGTGCACACAGCTTCCAATAACGATATATCTTTGGTTACAGATTTCTTTGCTTTATGGAATTTTATTTTTTCCCAGATTGGTTGCTTTATTGAAGTTTGCTGTTTTGTAGAATTTATTAAAAAAAAAAAAAAATCTCACCGAACAAAACAACCAATTCTAATTTCCAATTTCTCATGTCAGTGAAAGGGCAAAAATACCAAAAATTCACAGCAAGGTTTGGAATGTTTATTAAACATGAAGCAATCTCAACCTCACCTGTTTTATAACACTAAATGTCTGTATTTCTTCTTCATATTGACAATGCCTATTTTCAGGTATGTTTGGGCTATGTTAAGCCATTAATTAATCTAAACAATTACATTTTTGTTGTTGTTGCAAACATGTTTTCTCCTCTCTCTTTGGTATTTATTTATTTTATTGAAAGGTTAATATTGTGTTTCTTCTATTTACTGACAGGTTATCCTTGGGTAGACCTTGCATGGAAATAGAATGAAGAAGTCAGAATTACAAGTTAAAGATCTTTGCCCTAAGTTATTCCAGAAATAATTCAGGAGCTCAAGAGAAACAGTGCTATTTACTGAAATGTGACTTATTAACACTTGTGAAAATGTCAGGCCATGATTAGACAAAACTTGGGCTTTCATGATTTTCTTGGCAATGCCAAAATTATTAAGTAGGAAATATATGTTATTCACACTGATATAATTCTGTGACTGGAGAAAACACAGTATTTCTATGGTTCGTGGTTTGCATACAGGAACCAATATTAAGTGGCTGGATTGGCACCACTGGGATGCAGCAATGAGGCACTTTCAGGCAGTCCAGTGTCGAGGACCAGAAGGATGCTGGTGCTGAGTGCTCCCATCATTGGGTTGGTGGAGGGGGTCAAATGTTAGGGCAGTTGTAGTGCGCACCACCACTGGGACAAGGCCCTGAATGCCCACCACCTGGGAACCATGAGCTGCAGCAATGTGGGGGGGTCATGGGGTTAGGTGGAGAAAAGGAAGTCCCATGTGTATTGCTTTGTAATGTTTTGGTGCTGCTCTCTGAATGAACTGATCTGTGGCTGTGTGGCTTTGCTGGACTATTTGTTTCCGGAGAAGATGGAAGAATAATTGTGGTCACCCACAGAACCATTAAAGGGTACACTTAATGCTGCTGCTGCTCGCTGTGGGTGTTTTCCTCGCTTGGCTTACCATAATTTCAAACTCATTCATTCCAGCTGTTTAAATTTTGCCCAGAGAGTGGGCATCCTGACCATATAAGCAATTACTGCCTCTCCCGGGACTCCTCTGTGGGTGGTGACTGGGGCCTTCCCCAGTGGATCTGGGGAGGTTTGGGGCTGATTTGAGGTGAAATGGCAGGAAAATTTTTTATTCCCCATGAACCTGTGTGAGTACATAGCTGGAGCAGGTCTTTTGGCCACCAGCTTGTTGTGTAGCCCATCTGCCCCTAGCAAAGACAACAGTGATGTGCCTGTCTGCAGCAATGGGTACAGAAACAGGCACAGACACCTTAAGTCTTTATTGCAGCCATTTCGGCTTTGTGAATGCATGCTAGTTGTTCTTTGAGCTTCAAGTGTTAAAGCATGCCAGAAGGCTTTCCAGTCTGTTTTTTAGAAAACAAAAAGAGAAAGAAAAAGAGAAAAAAGAAATAAAAGAGAAAGAAGAAAAGAAGAAAGAAAAAAGAAAAAGAAAAAGAAAAAAAAAGATAAAAAGGAAGAAAAAAAGAAAAAAAGAAAAAAAGAAAAAAAAAAGAAAAAATAAAAGAAAATCAAGACCTGCTCCTGCTCCTAATGAGGGTGCTGGTGTTTTGGCACAGCAGCATTAGAGGAAGTTTTAAAGTGCCTGAAGGTGGTACCCGAATGAGTATTGCTGGGAGGTGCCCGGGCAGAGAAGACTAGATCCTCAAAAAAACTGGAGTAGAGCTGAGCTGTCTAAGCAGTGCTCGAGGTCACATCTATACAGCTGCAAATAAAAACAGACCAGTGCTTGTTTTCCAATGCCGAGGGCATGCCTTGTGCTTGCGCGGTTTAATTCTCTTCCCTGCACCCTTGAAAAACAGGGTTGCCTTGTTTCAGCTGCGTGCTGGGAGAGTCCTTGCCTGGTGCTTGTCTCAGGGCTGGCTCAGGCCACAACTCGTCATGGCTGGAGGACGGTGCTGGCAGTTTGACACATTTTTGCACAAGGTGATAGCACTGGGCTGCAGAAGTACCCTACTGCCCTGGTGTAATTCGGTCAGCAGCGGTGGCTGTAAAACCTACTGATAAAGCAGAGTGGATGTGAAAGTGCAAGCAAGGTTTCTGGACACACACGTGAAGCCTTCCTGAACGTGTCCTGGCAGTGCAGAGCTGCCATCAGTTCAGTGAGGGTGTGCTGGCTGGGAAAATGGTCCTGGAATGGGGCAGCTTAGAAGTGCCCCCAGGTCTTTATCACTTCAGTGTTAGCACTTTTCACCAGGATCTCCTGCAGGATGTTCCCTTACATTTGCATGTAACTTACCTCCAAAAATAATCTGGCATCAGCATTACATCCACTTTTTTCTAGGCTCCATGCTTCTCAAGAAAAAAATAATAATCTGGATCACAACAATGCGTTGTGCAAACAAATTTATACAATGCATGTCCTCAGCCTGGTGCGAGGAGTGACCTGCTTTCCTAAGGCCAAGAGGTTAAGCCACAGTAAACAGAACGTGTGATGAATGGCTGGGGGATATTGTTAGCACGTGTGCCTGGCACATAGGGAAAAAAAAGAGATGAAATGTCTGAGTTGTATTTTCCAGTCATTTTCATCCTACATCAAAACAAACTTCCCCTTATGTAAACAGAGAGAATTAGCTAATCCATACACCGCTGGTATCTGCTTTGCTACAAAATCAAACAGTGTCCTGCATTCAGGATATTTTTGCTATGACAGAAACAACAACAGAAATGATATATTCAAGTCTGGTGAAATGGACTGTAACGTTTGGCGATGCGTGCAGGTCTTGGAATATGTGTTTCACCAGACTAAACTGTGCTGAATATAATCCTTTGAATTCTCCATCTCACACACATTCAGAAAAAATAAACAGCAGAGTGTTTACTGAGCAACTGTCTTTGCCCCTCAGCTCAAAGGAGGCATTGTGCCGTCCACCTGCAGATCTTCTTAACTTTCCTCCTGTTTTCTCTTCTTTTGTAATGATGAAAGCCTTCCCACTAGAAAGGGAAGAAAGGAATTTATTTATTTTTGCGCTGAATTGCAGATCTTAATATGTGGAATTTCCAGACAATACAGTTAAGATACCGAAGGCCTTCAATTTTAAAAATAAAGAGGGTCTCTCATTCTTTAACACAGCAGAGTAACCCCAGGGCAGCTGAACGAGGAAGTCGCTCAGCACCTCTACGCCACGGTGTCTAGTTCCTATGTAAATACCTGGCAGCGTGTGGTGACACCAGGGATGTCACACGAGATGCTTGTGTGCACCTCCTGCCATTGAAATTTGTTACTTGTGCATACACTTGATTATATGTGTGTTCATCGAGTCTGAGATGCAGCAATGATATATGGTACTCATATGGTTCTTGTTGCTTCAGTAAGGTATCTGGGGAATTACTCAGCTGTGCTTTAGTAGCTGTGATGGTTTAATATAACTCTGTCATTTAAATCCTCCTTTGTGGCTACATTTCCAGTAGAAGTATTGACTACTTTGAGAGGCTTAGAATTAGTTTCTTAAAGACTTTCTTGAAGAAATGCAGGGCTCAAATGCACTCACTGCTATTCCCACTTGATCTCATATTGCCTCCAGCTCCGAGGGATGCTGAAGTTTTACCACTGGCCATGGGTGGTATATATGCTTAGCCAGGCAACCAGTGAGTCATGCAAGCTACTTCTTAAGAAGATCTGAAGTTTTCAAAGCTTCTCTGGCTCATTAAATTCCAAAGTGAATGGGAAGGACCCAGAACTGACTGCTGAATGTGTCGTATGAACTCTTACAGCATTTATTTGATACTACAAAAGCTACAGCAAAAGAGACACTAAATATCACTCTAGAGCTATTTGGGGGTGTTTGTCCTAACTTCATCTTGCTAACCATGAAAAAAATGTAAATGAAATGTCCTCCTGCCATAGTACTGCCTGCATGTCCCTCTCTTGGCCAGTAGTCTGGACAAAAACCACATATGTTAACTTAAGTTTTATCTCCAGGACTGAAAAGTCTGCTGTTCCTATTACTTCTTTTCTTTTTATAGGTGTTAATGTTTCTGGATACACTTTAAAGGATATTTTGCAGATGTGTATGGATAGTACTCACCAGTAATGTATTGTAAACCAGGCATGCACTGCAAATTGTGCAATACATCACTGCTATTACTAAGCCCTGATAAAATGACTACTTCTGTGATAAATGCGTTCAAACCCTTTCATATGTTACTTGAGTAAATGATAAAAGCTGCAGTTAAATTTTAATAGGGTATGTTTACAAAGGCATTTTTTAACTAATGCCAAAATATACAATCTGTAGTCTGTATTTTTATACACCCCAAGGTGGAGTCTAGGTTATTTTTATGGTAAACATATGGAAACTTGTTTTACTTACTATTTTTTTCCAAATAAAGTGTGGGGTTTTTTTTTCTTTTTTTCTTTTTGTTTTGTTTTTCATTAGACTGGGCCTTTTTGTTGATGCATTCAGGCTGTTGGAAGAATTGGAAATGATGAATATATCACAACTGAATTCCTCCCTTTTTCAGGGACAATAAAGGGCTGGCATGTATTCACAGCTTCATTTCGGTTAAAAACAACCAAAGTAGACAAGGGAAAAGAGAAAAATTAGGTGTATGGCTAATGATATGAATCAGATGAGCTCTTTCATGGTACAGCCATTTTTACCTACTGTAGAACTTCTGAATCTGTGTCCTGAAATAAAAATGTCAAGTCTTTTCCTAGGAGCACTTTAACAGGGGAATATCATCTGTGACATGAGCATTCCCATAGCTCTTTTTATGGATCCTTGTACAAAAGGATCTATGAAAACAGTTCACATAAAGTATCTTGTCCTAGGGCTTGATCCAATGCTTATTTCAGCTGAAGGAGTTCTTTCATTGACTTTGACAGATTGGATCACAACTGTGCTCCTGCAAAAGCAAATACCTCTGAAACTCTTTGTAGCTGCCTAAATAGGAAGCGCCATTCCATGGAAATGGGAGAAAGTGCTCTCTAAGAAGTGAACAGTTGTATTAGATACTTTGGCCCTTGCTTAAATCCCACTCAGCTGTCTCAGATCTCATTACAGCAGCAGCCCCTGAGGTAGACACCTAAATTAAACAGTTTCTAATCCTTCCTGAGGATCTCAAGACTCCTTACGTAGCCCATGTGAACCTTTTGTTCCCTGCCTGGTCCTTAAGCACACTATGTGCTCAGGTTATCAAGCAGTAATATGAGCTGAGTGAATCAGTACACAAAAGATGGTGTTCAGTCAGAAGAAAGTGTTGTCTGTCCTAAATGTCATTCAGGGTTACAGCTTGATCCTAGCTAATAACTGTAGTGATGGATGAACATCAATACATGAGTACAAGTGATGGGATTTATTTACAGCTGGATCCCATGCCTTGTGCGGGTGACTTCTTTTGCACCAGCATGAGACTGGGGGACATCTGCCTGCTGGGTTTTACAGCTGTGGTCTTTGTTCCTTCCTCATATGGAGGGAAGATCCCTGAGCTAGCCAGGTACTGACACTTTGGAGATGCAGAGGCAAGACCCTGTGTATTTTCCTGCGTTTCCAGTTTGTGATGACAGAGCCTGCTGCGGGATCTATCAGATCTCCAAATCTAGCTGTGGCTGAAAGGAGTGTGACCAACCCCTTCCCTTTCTGTGGCCATGAACCTCTGCACTTGTGGGCACGTGCTTGCCTTCACACATGGGCACAGTCCCAAGGCAAGTAGCACTACAACTCATGCATACAATTAGACAAGCATGTGCATGCTTATAGGGTTGAGGCCAAAAATCAGACCATACTGGCTTAGCAAGGGGCACATCTGACCAGCGGTTTTACCAACCCCATGACATCACATTTGCTTGACCTACCATGAGTAATATAATTACCACCTGGAATGAGCAAGGCATGAAAAATAGGATACAAGAGGAAAGAAATTACAAGGTAATGACGAGACAGAAAAGTTAACATTGGATGCTGGTCCAGCATGAGGGAAGTGCAGAGGTCTGGGGAGATGGCTACAAGTGGTGAGAGTTGAGAAGAGGAAGGCTGAGTGACCTGGCGGGGTTTCATTTACCTCAGTGCCAGCAGTCTCCAAGTGAGTTGTCACACCAAGTTCTTCCTGTCAAGTCATGGGAGAAATGCATAATTCTGGGGGCCTGGGCATCCTGCCAGTCCTACTTGTCTATCTTTATAAATTTTAGGCAGGGTCTGGGGGACTAGCTAAAACTAGACCCTTCTTAGGCTATTAAATGATTTAGGTGAGGTAAATTTCATACATAATTACATACTGAGGTGTAGAAGAAGCAAAGGGAGAACAGAAAAGAGTGTATGTGATAGAGACAGACAGGAGTATATTTCTGGTGACAAGGAGGGCAGATAGAGTAAGAGTTTTATTAGGGGCTGTCTGGTTCCAGCAGGCAGAGTATTTTGCCCAGGGTTGCTCTGTGCAGGGGGAAGATGGCGGTCGCATGAGGGGAATCCAGTGAGAACATCTGCCAAGATTACCAGGAGGCTGAACATTTATCAGTTTGAGACCACGAGTCCAGCATTATCTAGGACAAGAGGGAATGGCCTCAAATTGTGCCACAGGAGGTTCATGTTGGAAATTAGGAGAAATTTCTTCTTAAAAATAGTAGTCAGGCATTGGAACGGGAAGAGTAACTAGGCCCAGGGAGGTGGTGGAGTCACCATCCCTGGGGGTGTTTAAGGAAAGGCTGGATGTAGTACTGAGGGACATGATTTAGCATGATTTAGTGGGTAATACTGGTGTAGGGGGACGGTTGGACCAGATGGTCTTGGAGGTCTTTTCCAACCTTAATGAGTCCATGAGTCTATCATTTGTTCTGCACACAAGTGAAACAAAACCAACCAGAGTCATATGCCTTCCCTCCTCATCACTGCAGGGAGTGAGCTTATGAATACTTTGCATCTTTCCTTGTGTTACAATCCCTTCAGCTAATTTCATGCTCACTGGGGTTGTAATGGGATTTGAGATGAGTATCAGAGTGAAAATGAGACTACTGGAGACATTAACAGAAAGGCAGACCCCAAAATTCAAAAGAAAGCCCCTGGACTACTCCTCCCTGTCCCACCATCAGAAGAAAGATGCTTTTGGGAATATCTGGCTAATTGCATTAATTTTCTGTGAGGATGGGATGGACTTGGTCAGAGAAGATTCTGCAGTTGTGAGGAAACTGGTAAAAATTTGTAAAAGAAGACAAGTATTCAGACACAAATTATGGTTATTATTGCATCTACTGCCTACATGGCAGTATTTCAAAATATGTATTACATGGACAAAAACCAGAGGTTAGTAATATATACTTGTGAATTAAACTGTTTTTCAGACATCTAAGTAATGCTCTGGTAACTGAGGACTGATCTGAAGTTGTGGAACCCATAAATGAACCCATAGAAACACTACCTCTTTAGAGAGGATCATATTCCTGGACCATCCACTTCGCTGGTCTTGACAACATTGACACTGAGTGCTGGAAAGAACTGAGCTGAGAATGGCTACTGGTTCTCATATCTTGGTGAACATAAAACAAAACAGGCTGTCCCAAAAGAGACTGAAAGTCACAATCTGAGAGTCACTGTGCGTGAACTCAGAGCAACTCCGGGATACTTCCCTTAGTGATTATGATATCACACAAGTGGGATCTTTGGTGCAACTCCCAATGGTTAACTCTTCATCAGCAACCATTACACACTGGTTAACAACTTCTTACACTGCCTATAGCAGGATGTGGTCTTAAGTGTCACTGAGCTAGGCAGGTTGCATGGACACCCCTATGTAGTGGAAGTTTTGTAGCACGTGTTCTAGACAAATGTTGCAATCTCTGTACACCCATTACAGAAGCCTTGTAGGCAGCACTAATGGGATGTCAGACGTGATGAAGCCATAGTACCACTCCGTATGTTGTAAGGGTTGTTGTGATGAGCAATGCGGTGTTTAGTTTGCTATGTAAAGGTAAGCATAGTTGTTAGAACCGGGGAGGGGGTTATGCCCAAACAAAAGGTGTGTGTGTGTGTGTAGTATCAGGAAGATGCTTGCTCTGGGAGTAAAGACTAATGTGGAATTCAAACAGCTATAGGAACCCTTGCTGTTATTGTTTCAGCCTCCAGGGGCCCAAGTGAAGGTTGAGGACACTGTCATGTTAAATCACAGAGCAAGCACAGAAGAGGGAGTGGATCTCCACTGCAGAAAATTTTTGGTATAACTTTTCCCAACTAGCATGAAATATTTTTGTACCTGTAGGCTGGTACATGAACTCACATGACCTGGCCGAAAGGAAAGGCTTGAAGCAAAATAATTTTTGCTAAGTATTATCTATACTTTTGTTGTTGAGTTAGCAAATGGTCTTTGTCTTATTTTGAAGATGACTGCAGTGGCACTGAGTGATGAAGATCCACTGGTGTAACTTTTAAATTGTACCTGTGTTACCTCAACACCCTAAGGTGTAAGCCTTAACACCTTAAATACATCTTAACACTAGTCAAGTCCCCAAAAGGCAAACTGTTAAAAATAGTGGACAGGGTCTTAGCAGCTGCCAGTCTCTCAGGGGAGAGATTATAAAACAAAAGAGTGCAGTAGAGGTACTAGCTCAAGCTGCTGCTTTTCTGTACGATGCTTCCAGTACTTGATGTTATGGTTTGTTGAAGCAGCAGTTCCAGGTGCACGACCTTCTGACATTACAGTGTGGCTATTGACTTAGTCCAGCTCAGGCCTGGGCTTTGTGTATTCCTGCATTCCCATGGGCTGTGGTACACATGTGGCTCCAGTTAAAAACTGTTTCCACAGGTGCTGGCCACTCATGGTTTTTGCTCTGGAGGGTCTCAGATTAGTCTTTGATATATAGGCCACAAAGCAAGGTAGAACATAAACTCTTGCAACTTCTCTCTGATCTTGCAAAAGTATATTTCCCCCTTTATTTATTTATTTATTTATTTATTTATTTATTTATTCTGTAGTGTTCAGCTCCCAGTTACGTGAAGAAATCTCATGTGTGTATGCGTCTGTGTTGGTTGGGTGGATTTATATGTACACAAATTTTTCTGGTCTTCAAGAGATCAGAGTAAAATGGGAAGTGCACACCCAGAAGGCCAGAGAAACAGAAAGCAAACAAAGGAACATTATGTTAACATGAAGATTAAATGGTTCTTGAAAGAAAAAAAAAAAAAAAAGAAAGAAAAAAAAGTTTTAAATTTGGAGCTTTCCAGTAATTTATTTTTTTTAAGCTCACAATTGACCATAATGGTCTTGTCTACTGTGAAACTGAATGATACCGGCCTCTTCCAGTTGTTTTTCCTTCTGAGTGACGAGAAGCCGTTTCCAGTAAATGAACAGCAATCAGCTGCTGAATCATTGCTGTTGAGCAGAGGTTTCAAAACCTGAGCCAGATAATTGTGCGAGTGCTGTTGGCACTGAGTTCCTCCTCTCTGACTGACGGGCCAACCTTGGGCTCACCTTACCCAAGCACATGGTTTCCTTGGCTTCAGGATTGCTCTGGCAAGTGAAGGTTGCCAGAGCCGGCCCCAGGAGGTGAGGAATGAGGGACCTGTAAGTATTTGTCAGCCCATTCGGTGAGGCAGTTTAGCAAATGTTCCCCTCACTTGGCAGCCTCTCTGTCCATATGCTGAAAATATTTGCTCTAAGAAAAGGACAGCTTCAGGCTGGGTTTACTGCCTGCTGGCTGTGCAGTCAAATAAACAGACCTTGATTTCAGTCCTGTGTTCCTGAAATGTGCAAATATGCAACTTGTTTAACAGAGAAATAACAAAACATTATATAAAAATGTCAATTCAAGCCTTTTCCTCTAGGCTCACCTGTTTCTGGAAAAGAGGAAGGATTCATCCCACTTGACTTTAGACTTTTATACTGTGTCTTCAGCACAGCTACTCACCCAGGCACATTTAGAGGCAATGGAAGGAGAGAGTGTCTTTCTAGAACAAGATTCACTCCATCCTAATGCAAGCACCTAAAGCAGACCAGAGGAAGTGACTGCAGAGGGAAGTTATCTCCGCAAATGAATGTAACACTGTGGGCAGCTCAAGCCTTTTGAGAGGAATCCCACTGTAAGCTGCTGGAAAAAGTCAGCCTGGAGATACTTTTCCACCCACCTTGCCTGGGCAGGAGCTGTGGAAGGCACCAGCTGGTGTATGGTTGTCCTCTGAAGACCAGGGCAGTGACAACAGAGGGTCCTGAACCGTGTTCAGAGTACCTGTGCGTGCGCTGCTTTGCCTTGGTCAGCTGTGTGCACGACTGGTGTGGTCTGCTCTCCAGCACTGTCACTGCACTGTGCAAAGCGCTTGCCCAGAAGCTGCTCGGACATGGCTGTGGGCCTTTCCAACAGCTGTGAAATGGCCTCGAGTTGTCAATGAGCTGTTTGTGCCAGCCCACAGCAAGCAGAGATTGATGCCGTGTGCTCAGCAGTGATGCTCGCACAACTTGTACCAGTAGCCATTAGAAATGCCTGGCAAATGGCATCAAAAAGCATCTGCTAATGCTCCCTTGTCAGTCTTACCTAGGATAATGTTTGGCTGATTCCAGAATCTACCTCTTTCTCTTAAAAGATAATGAAATGTATTTTTATGTGGTTCCTTTTTCAGTGTCATCAACAGGGAGAAACCAATGCCCTCTGTTAAAAAGACCAAAGTTCCTGGTTTTTATTTGTCTTCAAGGGTTGCAGTAGGGAGGTCAGAAATGTGACTCAGAAAAGGAATTTTCCCCTAGAAAGCCTCTTCAAGTTGAATGCCAAGGTGTATTTGTTTATTCATTGTGATGACTTGGTACGTTTACTCAACCTCACTCATTTAAAAGTTAGTTTTTCTAAGTTGTTATCCACCCACAAGGCCAGCCGGATTGGTTCAGACTCAAATTGTACCATGCTGTACACATCTGTGACTAAGCCGCAGCAGGTCTTCATAACTAACTTTTCTGTGAGTGTCCGATAGAAGACTGAATGAAAAGAAAGACAGTTGATAAAAGTTAGATGGATACCTTGCCGCTTCCAATATTTTGGATTGCTTGAAGTTTTGCTTAAAAAAATTTAGAAAAATACAAGAAGAAGGAAGATGCTAGAGCCCAAGTTTAAAGATAGCACAGGCATTTCCAATTGTGGTAGCAAGCAAGGAAGAAAGAATAAAAGTTCCCATATAGAGCCATGGACAGATAGACCTAAAAAGGTGGGAAATGTAGTAAGAAAACTATTGTGAATAAGGACAACTCTAAAACACGTGGCCTAAACATAAATGCTGGAGATAAACGCTTACATTACAAAGCAAATGAGCAAAGTGCAATTGAAGCGGCATTTGCTATAGGGCTATGGGTCAGCCAGCACATGAAGGTTGTGCAAGGAATGTAATGCCTAACTGATGGCAGTGATACGAGAAATACATAAGTACTAGCACTTGCTGCTGTGACTGATGGAGGGAGGAGCTTGTCAAGCATGTCCTCCCATGTCACAATTTGAGATTTTGAAAATACTTCCAAGGAAAATTTGTTCATGTTGTATATCAGGATACTTTTCAAGCTCAACTGTCTGACATACAGGAAAACAGGTCAAATTGCCAAATCAGAAACTTCATTTACTGTCCGCTACTTCATTTGGCAGAGGTGAGGTATAGATTAATGAATGAAGACATTTTTTTCAGGCTGAGGAAAATTCAGTGAGATACGCCAGAAGAACATACCTAGAATTTTATGTATGGTTAGGGGCTTGAATTCACTTTCTAAGCAAAACAAACAAACAAACAAACAAAAAGGAGTTTACAATATCATGGTAGAGGATAGAGTGAGTGAGAACCACAGCTGTAAAGGTGTTGGTGTCTATGTGGGAGGTGATGGCATTCAGAAAGGGAGGAGAAGCAGTCAGACTACAGGAAGGAGAAAGAGAGGTGGTGGTGATAATCAAGGATTTAAAACATGCACTGGAGATGACCACTGCCTTCGGTAATGACTCACGAGCCGAACGTGTGTGTTTAGACATATGTGACACCACGACACCAGAGGGAAAAATACATATCTGTGAGGGGTGTTGTATGCAATTTCCATGAATTGCAGTAGCAGCCTTACTCATGAATATCATTGCTAGGGATGAATAAAATAAACTTAATGAGTGAAAAAGCCAGCAGGCAGTTCACCGCACCCTCGGAGGCATGCGGCTGGCTTGCTTCACAGGGGAGAAGCATCTCAGGACCGCAGTTTCCATTTCAGTGACACAAGATCCACACAAAGTGGGAAATGGCTGTGAGTTTGGCATGGAGAAGTGTCTGCTAGTGTGGCAAAAAAGGCAGCTGGATGTCTCTGAAGGGGGATGTGGGCATCTCTCTAGCTGTAGCACAGAAGTGGTGAGAATGGGATGGTGGTGAGCATTGATGGTGGTGACACACAGGGACATGAGATTGTGTAGGCCTGAAGGGACCTCTGGGATACTCTCTCCACTCACAGCCAGATCCTGGGACACGTTAGGGTCAATTAAGTTGTGGATTATAGCAGAACTAGAGACAAACCCTGCGTTGCTGACTGTATTTGGCTGACCCTTCTGCACTGGTGTTTGGAAGCCTGAAATCCAGGTGGGGACCTCCTCAGCAACACCTGCAGGGTATGGGACATCCCCTCCAAAAATGCCTCAGCCCCTGTCTCCAGCCTGAAACCACCACTGGCAGATTTGAGACCAGTGCCAACCTCTGTGTGGTTCATTTTGGGTGAGCCCATGTCACATTGTCCCTGCAGCCAAGTGCAGAAGCAAATTGCTTTTCATTTTCCCTGAGCTCTCCTTTTATTTGAAACAAAAGCTCACGTTCTTCTGCTTCCCAGTAACTCAAGGACCCGGGGCTTTATGGTACATGTTGTAGGTCTGGGAACTTACAATAAAGTCAAGTTGTAAAAAGAAAAAAAATAAAATAAAAGGGAAAAAAAATAAAGTAATTGCAGATTATTTTCCACTCTGAACATTGCAGAGGCCTTTCTGAGTTGTGTTTGTTAAAATATGTTCTCTCTTTGTTACCACAGAAATTCAGATATATTTCCCCATTCATCTGGCAAACACTGTTTACATCTTCCAACGTTTCAAAAGGAATTGCAATTAACAAAGCTATTTATGTTCCTAAGTATTTTTTTAATGTTATTTCGCAACATATTTGTTGTATCAGCATCATCTGCTTAGCCCACATTTTTTAAGAACATTTGATGGGAGTTTATTTTGAAAGATTTCCAAAAGATGCAGTGGTGCCATCCAGCCATGCAGAAGACCTTTCTTTCCCGGTGCCATGGCAGAGGGCTGAGGTCATTTTTCTGCCCTCTTCTGCAATAAGTCACCTTTATCTGATCTGCCCACACGTACAAATGGTTCGAGTGCCTTTTCAGACCTATCTGGATGGAGATAAACTGCTCCTGGGTGGAGTGCTGATAGGCAGAGCTAACTTCCTCCCCGTGCTGAAATGCATCATCTTTGAAAATTAAAGGCCCTAATTGCCTCATGGGGAGCTGCTCACGTGGGGTGTCACCTCCCTGGGTGGTGATGCTGGCCCCCTGCCTGCCCTGGCCTGAAGGTGGCAAGCAGGAAGAGCTGTGGAAGGGGTCAGCTGAGACCTAGGGAAAAGGGGAGAACTACAGGTTTTCATAGGAAAATGGCATGGAAAAGGCAAACACTGCTTCCCTTTGCAATTTTCTTTTACCACATCCCGTTGTCAGAAGGCTGTGGAGATCTGGTTGTGCAGTGTTGCTGCTGGGCCACCCAGGCTGGTGGAAAGGATAGGGGTCTCCTGGTTTTTCTCCATCCATCTGAGCTGTGAATGAACTGCCAGTATCCAAAACCTCCAGCAGCAAATACTGATCTCTGTCTTGGCAAGCCAGCTGATATCCTCACCCTTGTTCCCATCTCTGTGGAACCTTAATGCCCGATGGGGCAAGGCAGTGGAGGGTCCCATGCCACCAAGAGGGTCTTGTGGAGGCTTTATCTCTCAGGTCCCCTCTCACGTGCTTGTGTTTGGAAAAAAAGGAGATTTTTATTTTATTTTTTGTTTTTGTTTTTTGTCTTCTGTTTGCTAATAGAAACTCTAATTCAGCATCATTTAGGATGTATTCCCAAAAGCTAATGGTGCTTTTGCAAGCTGCCCAGAGCAGGCAAATCCTCGTGAGCTTCATTGGAGACCTGGCAGCCTCATGTGAACCTGAAGTGCTAAACCTTACTTTGGGAAGGTGGACTTGTGTGGGCTGAGGATGGCTGCACAAAATAAACAGAGTCCCAACAAATCTGCAGCAGTGACCACATAGCATTAATCGCAATGTGGTTTTCACAAAATATAAGGAAAAATGGAAAAAAGGCAAGGCAAGGCAAGGGAATATCCCATGCAGGGTATAGCCCGATAACATTCCCAGGGCTTTGGTCAGGCAAGCTGGTATGCTTCTTCATTGAGCAGCTACTCCTGAACAGCCATCCTCCAATCTGACTGGATCCAGCTTAGCTCAGCACCCTAGAAATCTTCTGAATTGATTTTATTTCATTTTTTTTCCTGTGCCATCTAAAAAGCACCACCATGACTCGAAGACATGGACTTGCTTTGAGTTCACTGCTCAGGTACATGGGCCAGAGGAGAGGAAAGGGATTTGTGTTCAGAAAAAAAAAAAAAAAAAAAAAAAAAGGAGGGAAAATGGTCAACAACAACAACAACAACAACAACAAAAAAAAAAACACAAAGCAAGGCTGGAATGACAGCATCACCCTTGAGGTGCAGTGGGTTATAGCTCACTGCCCCCAGGGTGTCCATACGTCGTGGGTGTTGGCTGCCAGTGTGTGCTGCTCCTCCTAAAGGGATATTCCCGAGGGACTTGTGGAGACACTAATGCTTCTCCCTGATGTAGCTGGTGAATTTGAAACTGGCCACAAAAATCAGTGTGAACTGCCTGGGTCTAGTGCAGAAACCAGCCAGTCACCGCTGCTGGAATAAAAGCTGTTTTGCAGGAAGCTGAAAATGCCAAAAATAGCAGAGTTTGGATAAATCTTTGTATTTGCTTACAGATTTGTGGGTGTTTCTAAAGCCTCAAGGAGATGCATACGGTCATCTAAAACTTAGAGCCATGCTTGCCCCATCCAGGATCAGAAACACAGCAACGAGTTCATGTTTTCTGTTGTTCTGTACACCTATGTTGCTCCCTCCATCTTTAGCTCCGTCTGTGAAAAATGCAAACACTGAAAATATGATACTTTTGTTGTACACAGATGTTTTCAACATGCACCTTCTTCCCTCTCTTCCTCCCAAGTCCCTCTTTAACCCTTCAGATGGGTCTTTTCCAGTTTCTCCCAAGTCAGTTTTATGACTACCTTTGTTTTCCCCCGGAGCAGCTGAAGCACAAGGCCACTTGACATTTTTGACTGTTAAAGGGACACGGTGTCCATTCTTAGAGTACCAAGAGTGCTTGTTAAGGTGCTCCTTTGCAACGTCTTTCCAAGAAAAAATAAACAATCACTTATGAACTAAAATTAGTCCTGGAAAATTTCAGACCAACAAGAACATCCCAGAGAAAGCCAGAGCACAAACACAGGGTGAAAAAACAAGGAGTGCTTTGAATGCTCTGGCTTGTGATGTTGCTCTGGCAGAAGGAAATGGGCTCAGGCTACAGCGGATCAAAGGAAACAAAAGACTGGCTGGGCTTCACTCACTGTACCAGGCAAGCTGTATGTATTCAGTAACAGCTAGAAACAGAATATTTTTTTTTCCTCCCACAAGTGAAAAGTATGTCTCAACCAACTCCCATATGTAAACTGTGGTGTGCAATAGTTTCCAAACCAGGGGGCAGGTTCTTTGCTGCAGATTAGGGCTAGCAGGTGGTTTCAGTGCATGGCAGGTTTAGGAAAATACTGTAGGACAGTGGACTGAGACTGATGCCCCTTCAAATACGTGTTTTAACAGGGTGCTAGAAGAACAGCAAGGGCATTTAATCTGTATTCTGAAGGAAAAAAGTTTGTGAATGACTGTGTTTGCCTAGAAAGGCATCAGGCTAAGTTTCATGGACTGCAGTGCAAGCACATCATCCAGATTTTTTATGTAAATACAAAGACATAAATATATTCTAGGAACATAGCCAGTATATA
This sequence comes from Heteronetta atricapilla, assembly GCA_011075105.1. Taxonomy (NCBI): domain Eukaryota; kingdom Metazoa; phylum Chordata; class Aves; order Anseriformes; family Anatidae; genus Heteronetta; species Heteronetta atricapilla. The sequence goes on along the minus strand of CM021731.1, from coordinate 113,003,771 downwards.
AGACAAGAGAGAAACATACATATCCCTAATTATGGTAGTTTAAAGATGTTATAGCTCACTGTGCAACATAAGTTTGAATGTTGCTTGTTCTGTAAGTAAAGAGCATCACCATAAATACACTGCATTTTTCCGTAGATGTTGGTCTAATTCAGTGCACAGCTTGGCTGGTGGTCTTAAAAGCTGATCTTTAACAGTCAAGTCCAATTGTAGTATTAATTTTACAACTAACACAGTCAAAACACCAACTGCTGCTAGACGTGGTTGCACAAGCGCAAATTAAAGCACACTCTAATTTACCCAGAGCTATTCCATATATCATGTTTTATGCTGGTTATCATCAAGTACCCAGTTTGTCCAGCATTTTAAATGTTATTACATCAAGGAGGGGTTGCAGCTGCTCAGTGCCAAAATTGCCAGTTGTACTGGGTTGGGACAACCATTAAACTCCTGCAGATTGAAGCCAATTTCATTATGAATCATGAATTTTGTGGATTACCACATGCTTACTTAAAAGGACAAATAGCTTTGCTACTACAGGAATAACAGTCTCGGCAAGATCAAAAGCAACAAGGAAAAAAAATGCCTCCAGTCATGAAGAACACTCAAAGCAAGCAGTGGCACAAGGATTATATATTACCCATGCATTTAGAGCAAAGCAAACTGTCATTAAGTGTTCCCAGAAAGTCAGTTGAAAACTACTGGCAAACTCTTGTAGGCAATTAAGATTTTCAAGCCAAGATTTTTTTTTTTTTTAATTAATATTATTTTTTTAATGGGTGCTATTTGTTAAGGGCCTTATACCAGCTAAAAGAAGATGTCAGGCTTCCCTTGGATTTTTATGAGCACTTTTGGAAATCAGAGCCAGGGCTGATGATCTGGAGCTTAAGGAATTAGCAACTCAGCATTAGACAGAAGCACGAGGCTACTGGGCTTTAGTATAGCCCTGGCAATTAGTTTCTCTGGTTGTCTCTTATGAAAATCTAGATGCTTACGGGTACTTACTCTAATTTACAGGTATGAGTAAAAAAAAAAAAAAAAAAAACAAAAAAAAACCCTATATTTATAATGTACAGTGTTCCTTATGTGCTGTGACACCTGGCTGCAGAGGTAACCCTCCTGTCTCTTCACCCCCAAAAGAGCAATGCAGCAGTCTCAGGCAAAAGCAGTTCTTCCAAGATCTGTTTTTAAAAGATTCCAAATAAATTTCAAGAAGTGAAATAACACATGTGACAATTGTGCCACAGGGTACTTCAGGGCAGTCCTCCAGGTAGGTGTGAGGGGTTTTGGGTAGCAGGCTGAAGCTGAATGCTGACCACAGAGGGGAAACAAGACGGTATTTGATGCTGCACTCGTGGGCTGTGGGGTAAGTGAGTAGTGCTACTATTCTGTATTTTTCATCCTAGCTTTTTTTTTTCATGGCAGAGCTTTCTGTTTTTGTTGTTATGCAAATGTGTGTTCAGTGAATGAAGGTAATGAGGACTTTAAAGCACCTCAATTTTCAGGATGAAGTAATGAGAAACATCAGCTTATTTTATATATAGGGGGTCGAGCTCTTCTCCACAAAGACACGGGGAAGGAGAGATAGGCAGTTGTTGTTCAGAGTCGGGGTGAGAAGAAACCAAACTGTTCCCATGATCACGGCACAGGCAGGGAGGCCCCACATGTAGCCAAACCACCCATGCTAACCTGTGCCAGGGCTGTGGCCACGGCCAAGACAGGGACCTAGCAGGAGCCATGTGAGGATGAGCTGCCAGGCAGCTGAGGAGCACGGGGGTGCAGTGTGGAGCCAGGCCGCGCTGGCCACTGTGCCTCTGTGGTGAGCGACCTCCATCAGCTGCGGGGAGGTTTAAGCCTTCCTGCCTGTGAACGAGGGCTTTGATGAAGCTACCATCTGATTTGCACAGCCTGGTCTTGGATTTTTACAAGCGTGGAGTGCTTGGTCAGCTGAAAATACCGCGTTGCGTCTTGTGGAGAAAACTTTCCTTTGGCAGTGTGTAAGGAGCAGTGAGATTGCATAGGCCTCCTTCAGAGCAGAGGAATGAATCACAGGAGATAAGTGAATGGGGTGATGCAGCTCCTGTGACTTAGTATGGTCTCATGACATGTGTAGAGCATGCTAGGTCACTGTTTTACCTCCTTCAGCTCCAGAAAAGGCATAGGCTGTACTTGTTCTGCGTACCTTGGCGTGGCCAGACGGAGCATAGTTCAGTTTTCTTCTCAATAGGCATGACAGGGCATTTCTTCCTCAGTCAAACCCTGCTATGTGCTGCAGCATACAAAATGCAGCAAATAACCTAGAGATTTTGCTTATCCCTTCAGCTGCAGCAGGCCAAGAGAAGAGCAGCCACCTCCCCCTTGCCCTGCAGTCTTGGTTCATTTGACCCCATGGCCACCCCTGACTTTGTCCCCAAGTCCTCCTGTGTGTCCTGGGGCACCTCTGTGCTCCACCACTGAAATAAGGTTAACATCACCCACCACCATGGCGAGCAGCACCCATTTTCTGCTTTGTAAGGGCTCAGCCCTGCTTGCTTGAGGGACGTGATCTGTTTGCAGGCTGGCAGGACAAAGTTCCCCGGTAGGTGATACGGCTCATCTGGCAGCCCTGAACTTTCATACCAAGAACACCTCCTACGCGGCTGGGCAGGCAGCCAGGAGCTGCGCCCACAAGGAGTCTGCCCCGCCAGGATGAAAGAGAACAGCTCCCTGCTGGCACGGTGTGCCGCTGGGTTGTGGGTTTGGGGTTTTTCTTCCCCACTCTCATTCTCCGTCTCTTGAAGGCAGTTCAGTTTTGCCACCAAATTTCTTGTTCTTGCTTCTTTTCTCTGTGCCAGAAGCCTGTCCGCATCCTTCCCAGTTTAAAACCATCTCCGCACTGTGAATAAACACAGGAAAAAAATGAAGTTCTAACGATGGCTGCTACCGCTCAGCTATAAAACGCAGGCATCAGTCAGGCAGTGGTGCTGAATGTCGGCTCTGCAGCCTTTGTGCTGCTTTCCACGACGCTCTCAACACCTTCCAGCCTTATCAGTGTGATGTGCTGCTACACTGCTGCCCAACCTAGATGTCAGCAGAGCTCTGAAACCTTTGCTCCTTTGGGCAGAGGAACAGAGAGCCGGCACATTTAGTGCTCCCTACCTCTCTTGTCCTCTCTAAGGACAAGGCTGTTCCTGTCCTGGATTCACCCACAGGTCAGGACCTCGGGCACTAAGCCTCACTTCTGAGGCAAGTCATAAAATATATTTATGAGGCCCAGGGATTATTGTAAAAGTAGACACTCCCTGTATTATATACATCTGCAAGTAGGTGCTACTTCAGTAACTGCAGCCTTGTAAAGGGATCAGGCTCTAGCCACTGTCCTCCGTGTATTCTCTGCTGCCCCATGGCGCTCTAGAGGGTCCCTGGTTGCTCTCTCCATGAGCATCTCCTTGGTGGACCCCTGGTAAGAGCTGCCCAGAGAGGATGTCCTCCTTCTCTGCCCGTGCCTGTGTTGGGAGGGTGGGAGAGAGCTGGTCCTGGCCAGGGCAGGCACAAGGAGGCTCAACCAGGCTGTAACACCAGGATGGGTGGGAGTAGACCTGCAGCAAGGTTAAGGAAACATGCTCTCCCCCCCGTGGAAACCACAGAATACCTCTGGATGTTATTAATAGCTGGAGACAAGTTTTGTCAGGTTTTAACGATCCTCAGGAGCTTAGCTGAAGAGATAGGCTGGCAAAGGTGCGGCGCCTCTCCTTACGCACACACACACGCTGCTTCTGCAGATCACTTTCAGTTGTGTTTTGAGTCCCTGGGGAACACGAGGTAGGACTGCTGCTATTCTTAGAGGGCAAGAAGCAGGCTCCACATGCTCCAGAGAAGGTTTAGCTTGCAAAGGCTTGTTGCTGCATTGCCAGAATCTATCACTTTCAAGTAGGTTAAGGGCTGATTTAACTGTCAGAGATAATTACTAGATTGGGCTTGGTTTTCCCGGAAAGATTATATTTGCTCAAAATCAGTCTTTTCTGAACACACTTTGCAGACAATAAAAGCTTATTGGTAGCTATTAAGTCCTAAATGCTGTTTATCTGCTGCAGAGTAGGGACACAAAGGTGGCAGAGGTTCAAATTCCACCAAAGCGGCACGGGCCAAGCCCATCCCACCTCACCTGGGCTCACACCTGGGCTCTGGCTGGAGGGACCCTTGGTGCCTCCGCCCAGCTAAGAGCGAAGGGATAAGCTTCTTCAGCTGGTGCTAGACCCTGGGATATCCTCCTTTGCCATCATTTTATCACTTTCCAAATGAGCCTAAAGTGCTCCATTGTTTCCTCCCCATCTTGAAGGACAGAAACAATATAATCAGATTGTCACAGAAGGGGGATTTGCCCCCCCCCCCCCCCCCCCCTTTTTTTAGGAACTATTTTGAAGATATTGAGGTGCTGCTCATAATTTGGATGAGACCTACATTCCAAGGACTAAAATCCCATAGAGTATTGGATAATCTTTCCCTATATATAAGTCTATATACAGCTATAGAGGTGTTCACATTATATTTCCCAGACTTTCAGCCTTTTTAAGGTCCTACTAAGAGACCTTCACAAGTAGGCTTACATCTCCTCCATCAGGACCTCAGCAGATTTCTTCTGATCTCTGTCATATACATTTTTGGGTGTGCTTTTGGTCCTGATACTTGGTGTTCTTGGGGTACATCCCTGAGATGTACCAGAGAACCCTCTCAGTGGTATGGATGTTGACTTTGTACAAACACAGTGGTGTATGGGACTAGCATCTCCTGGAGGTTTTGTGTGATCACTTCAGAAATGTAGCAGTCCTCTATCCAAAGTTCTCCCAACTGTTAATCTGTGGAACTCACTGACATTTATAAATAATGTTGATTCTAGCAATCCCTGCGTAGGTCTAGGTTCACATCATATACATTATTCCTACTGATTTCTTCAGTTTATGAAAGAAGACCATAGTTTAAGAGTCTTGATTTGGCATCCTGACTGCATTTTGAACAACCATATAACATTTCATTTCATAAAATACAGTCAGATATAAATGGTGTATGTATATGTATGTTTGTACATACATACTATTTATCTTTTTGTTGTCAATGTTATTAGGCATGATCATTATTTTTGCTAAAGATTCAACCCTTGCATTCAGTCACTCCTACACTCTTTTGCAATGGCTAAATGGAAAACTTCTGATTTCAATTAAAAAATAAAAAATATAAGAAGGGAAGAGGTTATCCCATTTACTGTAGGACCTTGTAGGATGGTTGGATCTCAGTGCTAAGTTACATTTTTTAGCTAACACGGAAACATTGCATTTTGGCAGTGCATTGACTGAGACTTTGGCTTGGTTTGGGAGATTAACTGTGCAAACTCAGTTGCCATAAATGTTCATCTCAGCTGCTTTTCTCCTTACAAAACAACACGATACACCATGTTTGACATTAGCGCCAAACAGATGGAAGCATTGAACTTGCTTCTAAACCCATTTTAATGAGGGAGCAACATAAACCAAATCTATACTGGTAAATTAAACACAACCAGGAATATTGCCAAATGCTGGCACCCGCAGACACAGGCCAGCCTGTGCTGGTAAAACTTCTCAACATCTAAGGTGGCTGTGTGCAAGCCACCTCTTTTAGGAGTGGTCCCTAAAATGCTCTGCCTACCAAATCATGCCCCAAAGTTATGTGGGGATGGCGCTAGAGGAACACCAAATTTAGGTCAGGGGGTATTCTTATACTTTAACAACATAAATGATTGTGTGGCAGGACCTGATAATGCTTAAGGACATTGAATTTGTCACAGTGTTGTATACTATGAGCAGTACAGGAGTTTAATCTTCAGCTGATGGGCAGTGTATGGAGAATTTAAATCAGATTTCCAAAGCCATTTACTCAGCCTTATTACAATGCACTGCATAATTGTTTGCAGATAATTGGTGCTGCCTGGATGGCTTCCAACACAGAAATGCTATCAAGTCACAAAATCTATTCATGTTTAGATGGCATATTTGGCTTATCCATCTGAAAGGCTTAAACACTCAGAGTTCACAAAGTATGTGTGAAAGACAGGTTACTGCTGATGTGTACCTTCATGAGCTGCACTGAGTGCTATGTCACTTGCTGTGCTCTCGCTGCAGTAAGCAAGTATGCATATTTGGCATTACTGGAATGCCCTTATGAAACAACATATTTCCCCTGGTTTATGCAGACATTTGCTCTTCTCTTTTAGCCACTTGCCCACAGATAGTATATCCCCCAAAAGATATCTCATTGATGTATTTGTTGAATCAAGGCAAAAAGACTCAAAAAAAAAAAAAGAAAGAAAGAAAAAAAATAAGAACACAGACCAATCCAATCCAGAAAACTAAATAACAACAACAATAAAAGCCACCAAGAATGTGTTGCTGATTCACTCTTCCATTATACTGTTACATAATCATAAACCCAGAGGTTAAAAGAAATACCCATTTGGTTCTACATATGTACAAAATGGAAGAATTTAGTGCAGATGGCTTTATATACTCTCTTCATTCCCGTAGGGAATAAGTGACTGAAGGGAAGTTAGCGTGAGCACAGAAACAGATGAGTACAAACTTGCCTTTATTGAATTTATGCAGGAAACAATGTACTTCTGCTCCATCAGAACAATGAGGTCCAAAGACAGTTTTCAGCAGGAGTAATGAGACAACTTCTTTCTGACCCTGAATTGTTTCTAAGTAGAGTTTATTATTCCTAAACAGTATTATTGGAAATGCTAGTGAGAGAGCATACTAAGCAGCCCATGAATGTTCAGTCATACATTCCTATTGACAACTCAGAGGACATGAAAGGCTTGGAAATCTCTCCGTGAACTATTTTCCAGACTGCTCCACATCAAGAGATTACAACTGGGAAAGTCAAGAGTTTTATTCAGTAGCTTTATGGCAAGTTGCTAGTGGGCAGAAACCCTGCTTCAGTCAGCAAACTGTACCGTTTAATGGGCATCGCTTGAAAAGCAAAACAGAAGTTAACCAAAAGCAATACAAGACTCCCCAACTGGGAATTCAACTCTGCCCTGTAATGGTTTTGTATCATATCTACAGCTAACTGCTGCAGCTAAACTGCATGTCATGTTTGGCCTCCAGCTCATGTGTCAACAGAATTCACCAAGCACTGCTAAATGCAGGAGCATTTATCCTCACTTCTGCATGGGTCTGGGAAAGTACAACAAACTGAAGTTTTCAAAGAAAAGGTCTGCCTTTTCTCCTTTAAACCTCATTATTTTTACAGATTATTCTTGAAGAGTGCAAGATTCTTTTACTTCCAAAGTAATCACTTGACAAACCCCCACCATTTGCTCTCTGTACTCATACATTTGTAACCCTAAGGTCACGCCACGCTATACAGAAGCAACTCCTAGTAATATCTTTTCATGCAAATTGCATGCAGGAGAAACAAACAAACAAAAATATTAGCTCTTATTGTTATTCTCCCCTTCGCCTGCACTCCCCACAGCTTGACATTTGTTACTAATTTTTCTTGACTGAGTAGTTCTACTCTTAGGCAGTCTTGGAACAGTTTCAGCTTTGTCCTCCTCTGTGCCCACGCAACGCCTCTTGGAGGTGCTTGGAGGAAAGTAGAAGGAGCTCTTCCAGGGACAGAGGAGTTGATCCAGCTGGGATGGACTCTGTAGCCTGACTTTAGCTAAAACAGGGTTGGATTCCTCCAGGGACCCTCTCAGGAATCAGCCTCAGGGGTTGTTGTTGCTGAAAGGTTTGCAAGTCCTTTAGTTTTGTTTCAATGACAAAAGCATTCCTGGTAGCCTGAGCTGGCTACCTGAATGGTAAATCACAGTCTAGTTTCATATCACAATCTAGTTTCACTTGAAGGCAGGCTTAT
>CM021731.1:112945860-112995799 GCA_011075105.1 Heteronetta atricapilla | reverse complement strand
AAAAAAAAAAAAAAAAAAAAAAAAAAAAGCCACCATAATCCTCCACAAGCTGAACAGTGTGCCTAGTGGGTGCAAAAGATATGCTCTCTCTATGAAGTACGTGTTGACAGCAAAGAGGCTTACTTGCTAAAGAATTTCTGTATACTCTTTTTTTTTTTTTTTTTCCTTTTTTGACACACTGAAGCTAGTCCAGGTAATCTGTGAGAGGTAACTTTCCTTGAGACACCACATTTACGGCCCAGCTCCTAGGCAGTTAGGTTGCATGTTATTTCACAGTGAAATACTCTGGTTTCGCAATGTTTTAACTCATAGGGCTTGAAATGACCCATTATTTGTCTTCAGCAGCATTTCAGACAAGTTCTGCACTCTGGACAATTTAGATTTGCAGCCAAGAGAAAAGTACAAAAATGCCCCCTCAAACAGCTGCAACAATTTTCAGTGACAGAGCTCTGAAACAAGCAATTCAGGGCATGGGCAAATCTGGCTTTGCTTTGCTTTGTAGTAAGGATTTGTGACTTTGTAATTCATTAGATTTGTGATCCTTAACTGAAGTGAAACAGACCATGCAACCTACAAGCTGCTTTTTTTTTCCTTGTCCTCTCAATTCTGCATTGAGGGAACAAAACTTTGCCACTAGAAGAGCTTGCGACGTGTGTTGTGTGCTGCCCTGACAGATACATCTGTAATAAATGTGTGTCTAATCTTTGTAACTACATCTGATTATAATTTATTCCCTTATCTTGAGGAATTTTTTCAGCCTTCTGAATGCCTGGCCAACAGTGGTCCATGAATGACGAATCACAGTGGCTGTCTATACCCAGTTCAAAGACAGAGATGTTCACACACATACACTAGTTTTCTGAGAAAAGTGGATTTTCATGGGACACCAAATCCTATTACCTTGCTGCATCCTTCAGTCCTGTGATAGAAATAACCCACCACTCCTCTGGCATAAGGTTTGGATTCAGAGTGCAGCACAGAAACTCCTGCTGCATGTTTTGCTGCCCTGAGCTTGGAAAACTGATGCAACAATGACACAAGAGAGAACTTCTGCATGTGCCATGGCTTCTGCTGGCTGCTCAGCAGTGTCCAGATGGACCCCAAACAAAATGTATATGCAACCATGCTCCCCTGGGGGTGCCACCCATGTTCCTCCATCCCCCATCAGGAAAAAAAGAAAAAAAAAAAAAAAAAAAAAAAAAAAAAGAGGGCTTGATCTGTGATTTGAATTGTCTTTATAGTCCAGGTGAGGCTGGTGCACCACTGGCAGTCCAAATCCCTTAAGCATCTAGCAAGTAACTCACAGAGGTGGATGGGAGATGGGGAACTGGAGAAGGGGTTTTCAGCATGCTCTGTTGCAGCTTTGAGCCCCTGGTCAGGCAGCAGGAGGCACCAATGATGCCATTTGGCACTGTTCACACAGCAACTGCATCCAGCCTTGCAGTCAGAGGGAGAACTGCTTGCTAGGCTGGAGCCTGTTGCACTAACACCAGCTGCTTATTTACATCTGTGCTGGCTGCTGACTTAGCCTTCTGCAGGTATGTGAGGTCTCCTTTTATTTATTTATTTCCATAACTAGTGGCTTCCATTATCCCACTTCCAATTTTGTCCGCATTCAATTATTGGCTGTAACAATTGTAAGTCATGCAGCTTGTTCCTAAAGCTGCAGCGGGCTCCTGGTCACTAGCTGCTCCTCTCCACTGTGGCCAGGGTGTGGGAGGCGAGCTAATGCGCCCATGGTCTCACACTGGTACCGTGTCAGGAGCACTCCTGTGTTCAGTGGCTCTGCTGCAGTCAGTGCTGCGTGATACATACCCATAGCACAGAAATACAGTGCTGCAGGCAGTTATGCAGTCTCAAAATTGCACCTATTAAGTATGAAACTGTCAGGAAACTCAACAGGAAACTGAAGAGCACAACCACTTCCAGAAAAGAAAAACCTGCCCCGTTTCTTGAAATGTCATTATTTTCAAAGCATGGAAGGAATGAGGATTAAACAGCGATGCCTCTTTAATGACACATCAAATGATGTTGAGCAACTCCGAGAGGCTGCCTGCATGTTAGGGCATTACTTTAAATGCTTGGTAAAAACAGTTTATAGAAAGTCTTTCCAGGCATTTGTGCAAACAAAGCTTCATTAAATTGCATACCAAACCAAAGCCTTCATTTGGTGAGCAAAGCAAGGAAAATTTAGAGATCACAGAAGCTGTGATGGACATGAGAAGAGGACAGCAAAAGAAAGGATGAGGAGGCATTTCTTCCTTACTTTCTATTGCATTGCTCCTCTAGTGTGAGTTAAAGGGTTGTAGGTTTTCTCTCTGCAACCCTGTAAAAAGCTGAAGCTTAGGGACAGTCATGGTGACAGCTGAGAATCGGGAGATTTCCCCACCATCAGGGATTGTGGGACCAACCCAATCTCTGTCAAAGTCTGATCTCTGGTTTATCATGTCACCTCTTGGATTTCCTTGAACTGAGGTTTCCTTGAAATGATTTTCATCTGAACCTGAGCACATCAGCTGAAAAACCTAACAAAACAAAATAAAAATAAAAAAAACTTTTCCTGTCTTGATGATGACATTTCTAGAAATAAGGAATCTAGCACACACCATAAAATGTTGTTTCCATCGGTTAATTCCTGTCAGTATGAGAAATGCATTTATTTTTTATAGTTCACTCATATCTGACTTCAGTTTTGAGACACTGAATTTTGCTGTACCTTCATCAGCTACAATATAATCAAATTTGCATTTTCCATGAATACATTTATTGCCCCACTGCTCCACCTTTTTTTTGTTGTTGTTAAGATTAGGTTCTGTTCTTGAAGTTCTTTAATAATAATAATAATAATAAAAAATCAGTTTAAGAGCTTTTTATTATTTGTTTTCTGTAATCACAGTTCTTCTGTAAAGTCTTTCCTAGAAAGCTGGACAGAACTGATACACTTTTCCACCCCTTTTCCACCATTGCTGCATGTATTTGTTGTACCAGAAGCCTGTTGTACCTTAATGGTCCTGCCAAGCCTTGCTGTGCATAGCAGTGTAACAGTACCTTGCTGGCCCCAGCTGAAGATGTAGCCATAATCCATGTATAGGGTGGTCTGTGCAGCCCAAAGGATAGCACACACCACCTCTTCACTACAGTTGATCATTGGTAGTATGTAATGGGAGGGAGAAAATTTGTGAATGTTTCTGGGTAGTAGTTAATCCTGCACACAAAAGAAGAGAGGTGGAGAAGAAAGAGTGTCATCAAGATTTAGCGTTAGGTAGCAATGAGAGCAGGTGCCATGAGCCAGCCACAGACAGGGGCTGCATTCTCAGAACAGACTGAGAATGGTTGCAATGGTTGGGCTGGAGACAGGCTGTAGAGGACTAAGAGATCTGACTCATGGTGTTCTCCTAGCTACACACCCAAAGATGATATTAGCCTTCCGTTCAAATACCATGATGTTACACACAGCTGGCTGCCTGCTAGAAAGAAACATAGTCATTATTAAAGTTTCTGTTTCCCTCACCTATGTATGTTCTTATCTCAAACATTATGGTTTTACACCATGGTTGTCTAAATATGCACAGAGTTTATTGTTTCCAGTTTACCAGATGGCTCTATACCAGTGATCTGTTCTGTTATCCTCTTTGATGGTTATCAAGACCTAGAAATATTTCACAAGACTGACTTTTCTGCACCAAATGCTTCCTACCTGAGTGAGAAATGCAAAGCACTAAGTGGCACCTACAGGAATTGTAAGCAGTCTGTTACCTAACACCAGCTTAGAAAGCCTGGTAACAGAAATTTTGGCGTTGGGCCATGCCTGCTGCCATTTACTAAATGTCTGTTGTACAGCTTCAGTATTTCTATTTCTTTCTGAGGTCCTCTTTCAGGGTCCACAGCCTTATGTGGCCTGTGGAAGTTGCTCCTAAGTGTTGTGTTGGGGTAGTTCATCAGAGCTGCTAGGTGGAGCAGTCATGAAACCCAAAGCACAGATGCTAAGGAAGCTATCACCTTCATCACTGGGCTCCCAGTGGGTTATGAAGGTCAAAGAAAAAAAAACATGTTACTTTTAACATTCATCTTAAAAGCAAGTTTTTGGATAAGGAAAGAGAGGCTTAGAGGAGAACCCGAAAGGGGACACCTCTGTGTTTCTACATTATCAAGAGCTGATCTCCCAGGTTACGTCTCTATTACTGTGCAGCAGTTGGTGTAGGGCAGCTCTGGGGCTATTCTCCAAGGGAACCTGTCGTGTCTCTGGGCTTGCAGAACTCCCTCAATGGCCCCCAGCTGCTCCATCAGCACCTGAAGTAGTGACAGGCAAGATGCCTACACGGCCTTCCTGAAGAGAGCACTACCAGTTGCAAAGGTTGTTTAAAGGAAACCTGGGCTTAGGCCACGTTAAGGTTGCTTGCAGTGGAGGATACAGAAATAAAGGGTTTTAGAGCTTGAGGTGGCATAGCCAAAGTGGGGTTGCCATTGCACCTTTATCTTATGACAGAAGCAGGTCTTCGTGGTCAGATAAAGATCTTGGTCAGATAAAGACCAGTGGATAAGCATGAGTGGTAGGTCAGTATGTTCCCAGTCTCTGGACCCTGGAGGCTGCTGTACCACTTTTGAGTGGCTGCCCCCTTTGCCCCCTCTGCATAAGCATGTTCTGTCATCTCTGGAGATCCCATCACAGTGTAGCCACAGGGGAGATGGTCACCATGCTTGTAATACCTCTTCAGCTTTGGTTGCCAATACCTTCCAGAACAAAGAGGAGTTAATTTTACAAGTATTTCTGAGTAGCACATACCTTTGGTCACACAGTGTATCATGTCATGAATGGGACATGTTTTCCAAGCTAATACATTTCAAAACCTGTAAAATACTTAAAATGTTTTCAGTTGCAACAAGGAATTTACTCTCATCTTTGCATTCAAATCCAGGTAATTTTCCTGTTGGTAATTCTTTGTGTATTGTGATTGAAGTCATGGATAACTGGATCTCTTTATGATTCTACCATAAATTTCAAATAAAATAAAAATAATAAAATAATCAGAACCTGATTCACAAAGCTAAAATGCAGATTTAGCACTGTCCAGATCTAAGAAGAAAAAACAAGGTAGTTCTGACAGTTATTGATTCAGATTTTCTTGTGAATTGCTATACAGTAGCTTGTTTTCTTTTAAATAAGCAAACAACCAGAGAACAGATTAGCTCCCTAAATTAAGTTTATCAGTGTTTGTTTGTCTTTCTCCATAGAAATTCAGGCCTTGTCCAGACTTGGAGCTTTTAACAATGACTGATACTATATCAGGAGAGAAGAGAAAGAGGAACACAGCTGAGGAACGGATATGCTGTCAGGATTTTCAGGCGCTGAGCTACACTGCCTTCTTTTTGCTTGTCTTTTCCATCAATATGAAAGAGAATCTGCATTAGAACTGAAGACACAATGATACAAGTAATTTTTTCACATAGATAGATATTTTAGAATGTAAACCCTGAACTGGTTTTTATATTGTATACGCAAGCATCCCACCTCCAAGGGAAAGACCTAAACCACCTTAATTTGGTTTTCCTGCACTCCTAATTAATTCAATTGAAAGACCATTAAAGATCTAATGTTCTTTGTTTAGAACACCAGAAATAAGACTGTGTTGTTTTGATTGTTGTCTCCCAACTCCCAACTGTAAAATTTATTTTTGATCAGAAAAAAGATTTAAAGATTTAATTCTTAATCTATATGATGTTGCTTTTAGTTCTCATTTCAGGCAAGATTGAGGAGGGGCACAAACACTGAAATGAAAGGGAAGATCTGTTAGTAACGCATTTTGAAACATACAACTACTGGTAAGAGTCAAGACAGAGTAACCTTAAAACAACAACAACAAAAAATCTTCAAATATTATGAGCAACTTCTACTTGCGAAGCTGTTGAATGTTTTCCGAAACCTGACACACATGATTACTCAAGAAGTCAGCACTTGTTCCTGACATGCAGGCCTGTCAGAGCCAAAATAGTAGGGACATTTACAATACAATGATGTAATCTTCTCCCGCACTTTGTAAATGTGGTCATGTGTTGCAACCTTCCTTGTATTTTTAATAGCACAGCAGCAATGTCCAGCACACAGAGGCTGTGCTGCAACATTAAGGCTCCTTCCTAGCAGCTCAGCAGGCATTTTGTAACTCGGTGGAAAAATCTGTGTTCACATAGTTATCACCCATGTCTTAATCCGGGTACAGCTTTCAGTTCCTCTGTTTATGCAAGCAGAGCTGACCAGTGTTGCTCTTCTTCCCCCACAGCGCACGGCAGCCCTGCAAGCCCCCGCTCCCCTGGGGCATCCAGGGCTGTCCCACCACAGCCAGGGCCTCCCGGGTCCCACACAGACAGAGGTGAGCAAGGGATAGATAACACGTGTGCATCTTCATGCTGCCCCTGCATTCCAATACCAGCGCCAAGAGGAGATATTTTAGCACAGGGCTCATCTACATAGGCAAATTAATCAGAAGAGCAATAGTGCTCCCTGTGCTTTCCAGTCCGGGAGCAGCTACTCCAGTGTGAAAACCCCACTTGGTCCCCAAGCTGTGTGTCATTGCAGGGTCCCTTCCCCATGCAGGCCAGCCCACATGCACTGCAGGGGTGGCTCCAGTTGTCTGGAGCCACGCTGGCTCGCTTGGTGCTGAAGAGGCCTGCCGGGAAACGGCTATTGCGCTTCTCTGACTGCCCACACCAAGGATCTGGGGGCAAGGGGGTCCCAGACCACTCTCTGCTTGTGGGCATGGCCCCTTCCCCCCTGCCTGGAAGTGAGGAAAGAACATTATGGGAAAAGGGAAGCCAAGCAGCCTGGCACAGGCTGGGAAATGCTTTGCCCAACTGTAGAAATGAGGTGGAAGTTGTGTTTTCCGTGCCTTCTTTCAAGTGTCTGCAGATCTTGCCGTGCTATCCCAGTGACTTAAAACCAAAGCAAAACAAAGGCCTCTGTGAGCAATATGAGAGCTGATTGCCTTCCTAAGGGCCCAGGAGTGGCTGACTTTACTGCTGGACCTTCCACATCTTGTGCAGATAGCTGCTGGTCGGGAGCCCCATGGCAATTGCATGGCCATGCAGGGCCACAGCTACCCCCTTCCCCTGATCATACCCCACCTCTCCATGCCCTGGCAGCTGTGGGAGGGTTTCACTGACTGGAAAAGAAATACGTGCAAGGCATGTGTGGGAGCAGGCTTTTCTGAGAGCCACTGGGGCCGGTACCTGGGCAGATCTCCACCAGCTTACTGGGCTGGTATTAGGGCAAGGGGCCTTTATGGGAGGCGTGACATTTCCAACCCGCTCAGGAGGTGCCAAGGCACAAATTTTACAATTCTGGCTCCATAGAGCAAACCTTCCTTATGCAGTTGGGTCAAGGCAATGTCAGAAGACAGGCAGATGCCATCAACATCTGCTCTTGCTGCTGTGGCATGACCCTGCGATACTAGCGCGAGGGATGCACTGTGTTGTTATGAACAAAAGATGGAGACGTGCAATAATGAGGCTGGGAGGCACCTCTGGTGCGGCCCTTTCTTGAAGCAGGGCCAGCTCTGAGGTTACATGAGCTTGCAGAGAAGGCACGTCTGCTGCAGGTGATACCACAAAGGTGATGAGAGGAGGTAAAGACAAAATTGGACAAACCCAGAGGGTGTGGGTTCTGCAGTCTTGTAAGCAGTTCCAGTAGGTCCCTTGCAGCTTTGTTAGTGAGAAGTCAATCCCTTGCAGTAAAGAACTGTAGAAAGACATCTGTGGTGGCCAGTTCCTTGTCCCAGATGCATTTAAAATCTGTTTCTGGAGAGCGCCTTACGGGAAGAGCTGGGAGAGCTTCCACCCACCACCACCGCTGGTGCTGGAGCAGAGACCTGCCAGGGCAGCGGGATCTCAGAGAAACCTCCTTTCAGCTGTGTTTGCTGCAAATCCCTCTCCAGCAGAGGGAAAAGCAGGGACAGTAATTGGCACTGAGCAGCATCTCGGCTGTGCTAATGACTGTGAATACTGTGGGAGATATTAAAGGGCTGCTGTTAAGGTACTACTAATAATTTTCTGAATCATTTCCATTCCTATTCTTCCCCTGACAGCCTGAAACTGCTGTGGGTCCTTTTAAAACTGTTCTGCCTACTAATAGTTTATTGCTTTATTTGATAGGTTGCTTAGGGATAGCTAGGCAGCTCATGTTCCCTCCTCCCCACTTCCTTTAAATAGTGAGAACATTTTAATATTTCTTGGAGAAAAATGGATGCAATAAAAAATGAATATCTTGGGCCCAATCATGCTGCAGCAAAAGCATTGCCCTGTGAGGCTGTTCTCCTTGCTGTGTGCCGAGGAGAGCTGGCAGCGTTGCTGGTGCTCTAGCTCCTGGTAAACATCTCCATGCTGAAACTAGTGGAAAGGTTCACTCATTTGGGAAGGGAAGATGAGGTATATCTGGACCTCTGTGGTCTCCACTGATGGTTTTCTTGAATGAGTCACTGCACACAGCTGACCTGGGTAAAGCCACGTGGCAGTGGTCAACATTTCCCAAGCACTAGGGTTACCGCTAGCAAAGTGTCATTTGGGATTGTGGTCTTCAAAGTTGGGTAAATATACAGGCGGTAGCAGCAACACCACTGAGATCTGACCCACTGGAGAAGGGTGGTGGCTACGGCATAGTGACAGGCACCATAAATCTAAGCAGGGTTTGATTGAATATCTTTAAGGCCTGCACAGTACTCCTCCAAGGGAAACTGCAGATTTCCCCATTTCTGAGTCCTTAAAGTTGGACCAGGCAGAGAAACAGGGAGGACGACACAATGCATGGCCTTACTGGTGGCTCTTACTTCTCCTTGCTAGCCATGAGCCAGGCTTGCAGGGGTCTCTTTCCCTCACAGTGAGCAAGTCATGGGATGCAGACTCAGCCACAGTGCCGGGCGCTAGCTGGGGATTTTATAGATTGCTTTAAAATGTGGGGAAAAAAACATGTTCATGTGTATGAAAGAGAGAAGGAGAGAGCTGTGAGTCCTGGGAGGCGCAAGCTGTGGCAAAGATATATTCTCAGCCTTCAGATCCTGGCAAAGCCCCTGCAGGAGAAAGTGGAATTTTCCCTGCATAAGCAACAATGCGTACATTTGTTTAAAAGAAAAAAAAGTTGGGAAACCAGCAGACGTAGAGTCCTGATGAGGAAGAAAAGGAGCGTTGTGTCCAGGACATTGGGGAACTGTTCAAAAACAGTTCATCCTTATGCAGAAACCGTCCCTGTTCGCTCACCAGCGGCAGCATTAGCTCAAGTTAGCACCAGCTGCGCGTTGGGCAGAGCGCGAGACTGGGGTTTTGGGACCTGGTCCTGACTTCAGCAAGAGATGTGGGTTCTTGGCATCTCCCAAGGGCTGGCACTTGGAATGGGGAAAATGAGAAAACAGGTCTGTTCAAAGGCATGTAGGAGGAATTACATTTCCTTTGGAATAACTCCTCTTCCTCCGCAGGGCAAACAGCACCCTGTAACAGAGCAAAAACTCCCTGCAAATGGGAGGAAGACAAATGGAAGAACTGCATCTGCTAGATTGATCTTTGTCCTCTGTCAAAGAGAAAAAAAAAAAAAAAAAGAAAGAAAAAGAAAAAAAAAAGGAAAAAGAAAAGGGAAAAAAAAAGATTCATCAGGCCAAAGAAACACAAGAAGGAACAGGTCCCTTTAGCCTAGTAAGTAGGCATCCATCTGAAGGAGGGGGAAATTCTGGTCTCTACACCTTAGATTGTGTTTTAACCTGTAACCACTTCATGGAAGACTTTTTCCTCCTTTTCTGCACAGTGACATAGTGACATGGCTTCACTCAGGTGCCCAAGATGGGAGATGAGCATTGGAAACCCTCCTGTGGCATACTGATCCACATCCAGGTGGAGGCTGGTGGTGAGTGGTGTCCCTCAGGGGTCTGTCCTGGGACTGGTGCTGTTTAATAACTTCATTGACAACACAGAGAGTGGGGTCCAGTGAACACTCAGCAAGTTTGCAGATGACACCAAGCTGAGTGATGCAGTTGATGCAACAGAAGGAAGGGATGCCATCCAAGGGGACCTGGACAAGCTTCAGAAGTGGGTCTTAGGTAGTTCAACAAGTCCAAGTGCAAGGTGCTGCACCGGGTCGGGGCAATTCCAGACACAAGTACAGAGTGGGAGGACTCATGGAGAGCAGCCCTGCAGAGAAGGACTTCGGGGCTCGGAAACAATATGATCCAGCAGTGCATGCTTGCAGCCCATAAGGCCAACTGCATCCTGGGCTGCACCAAAAGAAAAGTGGCCAACAGTTTAAGTGAGCTGATTTTTTCACTCTGCTCTGCCCTTGTGAGGCCCCACCTGGAGTAAGGCATCCAGGTCTGTGGCCCCAGGCATAAGAAGGGTGTGGGGCTGTTGGAGCAGGGCAGAGGAGGCCACAAAGATGCTCAGAGGGCAGGAGCACCTCTCATATGAAAGACTGAGAGAGCTGGGGCTGTTCAGCCTGGAGAGAAGGCTAGGGAGACCTCATTGCGACTTTTCATTACTTAAAGAGTGCTCATAAAAAAAGATGGAGAGCAACTTTTTGCTTGGGTAGATAATGGTAGGACAAGGGGGAATGGTTTTAAACTAAAAGAGGTGAGATTAAGGTTGGATGTTAGGAAGAAATTCTTCACTCTGAGGGTGGTGAGGCAGTGGCACAGGTTGCCCAGAGAAGTTGTGGGTGCCCCATCCCTGGAGGTGTTCAAGACCAGGCTGGATGGGGCTTCTGGCAACATGGTCTGGTGGGAGGTGTCCCTGCCCATGGCAGGGGGGTTGGATTAGATGATTTTTAAGGTCCCTTCCTACCCAAGACATTCTATGTTTCTGTGATACTATGACCCCAGACCTTGCCATGAGCATGTTGTACACCAAGTGGGGTGGAAGTCATCTCTCCACCACCATCTCCCTTGACCTTACGTATTTCAGGAGGGCAAGCCCAGCCCCAATTTTCCAGAAAGAAGGGGTATGACCACCAGCTTGTGTTGCCTTCAGGCCCATGTGCAAGTACTTGGGTGGCTAGAAGAGTGTGGTTAGCCATCCCCAATACACAGGAGTGTTCACGCAGGTGACATTCTCCAATCAGTGTGTTGACTTGCTGGCTCTTTCTGATTCCACACCACTCACCTCCAGCTCACTGCTTACAGGGGGAAAAAAATCAAAATAAATAAACAAGGGCTTTCTGGATATACAGGCTTCAGAGGAATTACATCAAGATTCATTGGTACTTTTAAGTCATGGTGCAGAAAATCACTGCAAATGTTTTATAAGAGAGTTTGGGCCATTTTTCTAGCTATCTGCAGGTCATCTGGGAAAAGTATCTACCAAAGGACATACCGTTTTTGCACATGCTGTGATTTCATTATGCTTTTTATACTTGCTTCTCAGTATATTTTCTTGAACTCATCATTTACATCAGTGTAAAATGCCAAAAGACTTAGATGGAATAAAAATGACGTGTTCTGATACTTCATCCTCAAACCGCAGAATTATCTTAAAACTTGTCCATTCATAAATGAGACTTATCATTTCAAAATCTCAACTTTCACAGAGCATATTATGTTACCACTGGCCAATATATTTGATTTGTTTTTAATACCTTCCCATACTGTGTGGTTTCAGACTACTCATCACATGGCACCCATTACAAATGGGATACTAAATATCTTCCTCAAAGACTGCGCACACTGGGCTGAATTTTTAATTTCTTTTGCTTACAGGGACATCTTTTATTCCTTCTTTGGCATGTTGACCATTCACATGTCCAGCATATGAAGCACTGCTGCAGTCACATGGCCATGTGAACACACGTGGTTGAACTGGTGCTCGGCTTCACACAGGAGAAAAAAGAGGTATGATATACAAGATATGCTGAGATGGCTGAGATCTGGCAATCCCTTACTCTGACAAAATTTGAACCATCCTTGAAGAGAGTATCAAATATACTTTCTGATAGTGCTGTGAACACGTAAATTGATTTTTTGTTCTTCTTTTTTAATTCCAAGAGTCTTATTCAGCAAGAATATGAGAGGTTCCTGTGTCTGGTTGACATTTATAGTGTAAGATAGTTTCAGAGCTCTTTATAGAGTATTGAACCCTCTGGATGGCCAGATGTTTTGTTTCCACATTGTACCAGCTGCTGCTGATCTTGTTCATTGACAGATGTGGTCCCACATCACCAGAGTGGTGGCCCGCTACCTTCTCATGGCAAGGGAAAGCCTAAAAGAGATTTGGCAGAACAATACCTCGGTGCTGGTAGCAGCATGCACAAAGGTGAGTGAATGCTTTATGCTGGAATAGCATCAGCCCATGTGTCAGAGAGGCTCAGTGTTGCAGTGTTTTACCTGGGGTTACCCAGAAGCCTATGGCAGAGCTGGGAACGGAAACAGAAGCAGTGCTAAATCCTCCAGCAGCTCTTCTGGCTGACAGCAAGGAACTCCAAAAGGGCTTCACAACACAATGAACAAAATGTGGCAGATGAACATCCATGTAGATTAATGGAAAGTATCACATTCAAGGAGAAATAGCCTACACGAGGTCTCAGAATGCTAAACTAGGTTACGGAAGTGGTTTGCAGAGTTGTCACTGACAGCTCTCTGAAATCATCAGCTCAATGTGCAGTGACTACCAAAAAAGCCTCCCAGAAGTGCCCAGCATCACAATAAAAGGTACCAAGAAGAGAGCTTAGGTTTGCTTCTGGGTGAAATCTTACCTCAGACCCTGGGTGAGGTGCTGGTCTCCTCTGCTTGAGGGTAAGTCAGTAGAGGGGAGCCAAAGGGCCTCCTTATAGTAAAGCAGTAAGTCCTTAAACAGGTAATGAAAGGTCTGGGCAGGGTATTCCTTCCCACAGACCAAACACAGCAGGGGGATGCCGAGGGAGTGCATGGGAAATGGACCTGCAGAAGGAGCAGAAGGTGGCCAAGGTTACTTGCTCCATCTCCCACTTGTGGAAATATATAGTACTGGGCTAAGTGATGCATCATCTGCCCCATTGCTTGTGCTCCTATTCTGTACCTGATTGTGGCCAGGAGCTGAGACCTAAGATGAGTGTACGAACAGGGCACAGTAGACAGACGTTTCCCAAAATAGCCTCCCAGACATCAAGCCCTTGTGGCTCACAGATTTCCCAACCCAGAGGTATTGTTTTATTTAAGATTGGTTTATATAAATAAGTACAGAAAGAGCAATGAGGGCTTTGAAGTCCTCTAATAACTTTGTTATTAGAGGTGACATGCCAGCTATGGGTAGGTGCCAACTGCAACACTTTATTTTGACTGGTGTCTCATGAGGAAAGCTGGCAGCTGGAAGGGCAGAGAGGCATGCCTTGAAGAAGGTAAAGAATTTAGCCAGACTTTCAACTACCTCTTTGATGCTGGGTGGCTGAGAAAACAAAGCAGCATTTTCTGTGTGCACTGTGACCAAATATCCTTTAATAATTGTCTTCTGGGTCACACCGGGTTACGGCTTGTACCACTGCATTGATCCAACCCAGTGCAGGATACCAGGTTTTGTTCCTGAAGACATGGTAGTGTAGGTTGTGTGTATCAGGATACTTGGTTGCTTCTGCTGTCATGAAATGTCTGTTTCTGCCGAGTGAGAAAAACAAGCAACCTCCCTTTAGTACCTAAGTTTTATCTATCATCGATCACGCAAACCAGAGGCAAACACGCTTTCAGTCTGAACAAAAAACAGGCCTGAGTTTAGGAAGAACAGACTGAAAATGAAAGCTCTACAGATCGAGGGAACGATTAAGGTTTTGTAGCCAATGTGAGAGAAAGACACCCAGGGAAACAAACAAATAAACAAAACAGTCACCATTACAGACTAAGCTTATTTCTTCCAAAATCAGCTAATCTCCCCTCAGTAGGGCCACATCTCAGAGCAGGTCATTCAAGTAGCTAAAATGTAGCACAGCCTATTTAGGACCATTACCTCAAACCCAGTAAAACTTGTGGGTTTTGTTTGTTGCTTTTGTTTTCTCTTTTTACGACTTTCTGGCTCAGCCCATGCAAATCTCTCTATGGCCCTTACATCCTTTTCACCCTTCGCATTAAACCCTCCACGGCCAACACCTACTGGGCTGCATATAGGCCTGCAGCAGTGGTTGGGGTGAAGGGAGGAAGGATGTGGGTGGCTTCTTTTCCTCCACAGGGATCACGTAAAGTAAGACTAAAGGATGATCTCAGCAAACACAGAAGACTGGGGCTGTGGTGTGGTGCAAGATGCAGACCTACCCTTTCAGTTCCAGCCATTTAGAAAGGCACGTTCTATTTAAAAAGGCACGTTCTAAGAACAATTACCCACCCTTTTCTTCAAATCCTTAACACGCTCCTAAACCGGGGTGACAGCGCTGAAAGCAAGATCAAGGTTTGGCCACGCTTATATAAAGATTAAGAAACTTAGAGGAACTACTTTTTAAAGTGCATTTCAAAAAAAAAAAAAAACAAAAAAAAACTTTTAAAATATAATGTGTAGGGATAGAGAAGAGTATGAGATTAAGATAGTTACAATAGGCTCACTGTATGCAATAAAATCAGGAGCAGTTCAAACACAAGCAGTCTTAACACACCTCTTCTTCCATATATTTACCCATAGTTACACATTAATACACAACACAGCTCAGAAATACCAATTTTCTTTCAAAGGCATAGAACAAAGGCATTAGCTTCTAATTTATACCTCAACACAGAGCACTGGCATGTATTTAGCTCGGTTCAGTTCAAGACTATTAGCCTACCAATCTTGCAGAATTTCCTCTAACAAGCTTTCTACAGCCACTTTTTTTTTCCCCCCCCTTACACCCCTGCAGTGGTTTATTTTGGGGATATTCCTCCCCCTTCCCTTACACCCTGAAACTTTGAGTTTTTTTTTTTTTTAAAAAAAAACAAGCTCTTTTTCTTTTTTGTTCAGAGGTTTTTAATAAGGACTTGTTTTTAAACCTCTCACATTGTACAACACATTTAAATGTACATCAAGCTCAGATAAAAAATAAAGCTTTCTTACAAAGTACATTTTTCCAGTGAATTGTGTATTTTTTTTGTGCAGTAAAAATAGCTGCTACATAAATCCCTCCTGATCTTTGAAAAGGAGTCACAGTTATTTCCAAAAATAGAATTCATATTTTCATCATACAGGATAAACTGCAGGAAGAAGACAAGTCAACTGAAAAAATAAGGCTTGTATATAAATTTTGTTTAAAGGACATGCATAGAAGTCAAAAAACATATGCCATTTATAAATGAAAAAAGGTAATTTTATCCATATTTTCATTTTTCCGATAAAGAAGAAACCACAAATAGGCCCTTAATGTCCCAGAATATTATATTAGTTTCTTGTAAAAATGCCAAAATGCACAAAGATCTGCCAACTTCAGTCTTGGCAAAATACTGAGCCAGTCCTCCCCCCTCCCCCCTCCCCTCCATACGTTTCATATCATAGGCATACCATATGCATGCATACTGAGTATGTATGTTGTCTCTTAGGCCAATTAAATATTTGCAGAAGGTTGTATAACCTAGACAAACATGAAATAGCCATTTGATAAGTTTACATTCACCCTATTTCAAAACACACATACAATTAGTTTAATTTACACTATACAATATCTGTTAAATAGGAACATTACAGAGTTTCAAAAAAAAATAATCACAGAATATATACAAAACTGGATATTGAAATGGTATGATTTTCCTTCCCTTCTTAAAAGGGTTTTTTTTTTTTTTAAACAGTTGCTACATCTGGTTTTGGACACAGAGTGTTGATGTACCTGCAGCACATTTCTGGAGTAATAATAAAACGTGCTTGAGAACAACACATTAACATCAATTCTTCTTAATGCTCATTTAAAATAAATTATATACTTTTTAAATAAATTGCATGATATAAGATGGAAGCAAGGATGACTATGTTAAAAAGAGAATCTGAGCAATGGTTCCGCTGCATCACTGGTTTCCTCATCCAACCTTTGGTTCTAAAGCCAACCCATCATATGGCAGTGTTAAGTAGCCAAAACACTTTGTGTGGCAGTATAGGTAGTTGAAATGCTCAGGCCCAGAGCATTTTTGTGTCTTCATGACAGAGCTGCAATCTGTGCCAACATCCATGCTGCTCAAGTGCATGACACAGCAACAACTGAAGCCACTGATGAAATAAGGCCACTTCCTTCCAACTTCCCCTGGTTACAGAAATCAGTCAAGGTCCTTATTTCACCACCATTGCACCCATCTGAACAGCAGGAAGAACTGACTGCAGATGGCTCCTGGTCACAGTCCCAACACGGGGTCTCCACCGGCACGGCACCGGGCAGTTGGGCTCAGTCCTCAGTGTCCGGCTGCACCCCCAGCATTGCGTGCAGCTCCTCTGCCGTGTACCCCAGCAAGTTCTGCAGGTCACACACAAAGCGGTACACGTATCGCTTCCCTGATGTCTTGTGGATGATGTTCTTGTCATAATAGTAGCGTAGCCCTCGGCTGAGTTTCTCATAGTTCATTTTTGGCTTGTTTTTCCTTCTTCCCCACCTCCGTGCCACCTGCCAGTCCAAAAAGAAAGCAAATGTAAAGGGTTTGTTCAAGACATGTTCTTCTTGTTAGCAGCTGATAAAGGCAGTTATTAAAACTGCTTCTTAGTCAGTATTTTATTTGCTTGGATATCCCAACCTTGGATAGCATGAGTTGGTGAGTGGACAAACTCCAAGACAGCTGTCAGCTGCGGCTTGACTAAGGTGAGCAGGACAAAAGCGGCAGTGAAAAGGATACCTCATTGCAGGGGCTGGGCCCGAATTTGTTTAAGGAGATCAAGCTTAAGTGAAATATAGTTTCTCCTTTCTGACAGGAGACACAGTTTAAGAGTTCTTTTGCTATTTAGCAGCATGGGACAGCTTTTTCAATGGAAGAAGAATTAGAAGTCCGTTGGAAGTTGAGGATTCCCTCCCTTTCCATTACTTTAAATAATGCTTCAGTGAACTTTACATCATGTCTCTTAACACATGAACTTTCCTACTGATAACAGTAATTGGAAAATGAAAGTGCATTCTCTTTATTTTTAATAACTAACACTTTTAAGTTCCCAACACATTTAAAAAGCAGCTCTACCACATCTGCTGTTTACCTTAATGACCTGCGGTACCTCAAGTGCCTTTTCCCCTGGGTTTGCACAAAGGCCAGACACTGCTGATTCAGTTACATTCAGTAAACTAATCTACAGTATTGCTTACCCTGTCAGAACAGCTAACCTTGTATGCTACCTTTAAGTTTTGAACTATACAATGAGTTCTCATAACTGCAAGCAAATGCTGCTATTCCAGGGGGAGGGGGAGCATCCCACAGCATCCTGACCACACAGTAAAGCATTTGCAGATGAAGAGACTTCAGCAAGTGTCTGATCTTGCAAATGCTTTATGTTCGAGATGAGGCCCACAGATGGTGGATCAGAGCCTAAATCTTTTGGTAGATTGCAATTAACCACATACCTCATCTGGGTCAGCAAGTTTAAATTCCCATCCGTCTCCAGTCCAACTAATAAAGGACTGGCAAGATTTGTCAGTCAGTAACTCCAGCAGGAACTGCCATAGCTGTATAGGTCCACTGCCTGTTAAGAGAGCGAGGGTGGGGAGAAGCCACAATTAGTATTTCTGCCAGCTCTTATCACAATCAATATAGGCAACCATACTTGTATCACAAAATAAGCCTTATTACTCCAGTTTTTAAAATATTAGAAAGAAGCCTAATTAAGATTTTCCTCTGTAACACAAATTTGCTCATAGACATGTTGAAATTAAAACGTCAGCTTTGTCATAGAAACACAGGATCTGATGCAACCTATGGCTTCCCTTGGTTATACAGATTCTTTACCCCTCCCTCCCACTTTGCAGCAGCTGCAGATCAGCCCTCATGTCCTGTCCTGAAGCCCTTGTCTTGTTAGACTTTCTACAGGAAAAATCTGATTTCAGCAAGGACTACAGGAACAAGGTCCTCATAAGTGAGCTGACACTTACAGAAACTCAGAACCAGGGAATACTTTACCCAAGTTTACCTCTTTTCAACAGATCAGAAAGTGCATTTGAGTTTTACAGCATTTCAATGTACCTGTGTGTTTGTTCTTTAGATGGACAGTCCCATGGGACTTTCCTTATGGACATTTAGAATTGAAGTACCTCATGAGTAGTGGTCTCTGACCATGTTGTAAGACATACTGTGATACTACAAACTTTTATCAGCATAGATACACACTTAGAGAATAAATGTTACATAAGAAGAGGAGTGACCATTTTGCTTCACCACTTACCAGTAAAGCCAGCTAGAATTGCTGCTGGTATAACTGGTTTCCCTTGCTCTACAGGATCACTTCTGTCTTGAATATAGTCTTTGAAAGACATTGTAGGTTTGTTCAGACACAAGGACTGGCTACAGTCATCTTCAAAACTCTCATAGGACGGCACACGTTGTAAGTCCACTAGTGATGACTGGCTGTTCCAGGACTGCAGCATTGAATCTGAGCTTTCGTAACTTTCTGCACCACTGTCACTAGATTCGTGTTCTCTAAGTTTACCTTTGTAAGAAAAAAAGAAAGAGGAAAAGTGTGTTTTTCCTCCCTTTTCTAGCTTGTATATATGAAAGGGAGGGAAAGACATATAGGATACAGCTTTGGACTCTATTATTACATGGATAGTAACTCACCAGAATTATCTATCAGCAAGTTCAGATTGCTTCTTGTGAAGTCTTGATTTACTGCACAGTAGTTGACCCCAACTGCATCTACTTGGGTTTTAGGAAACAATGAAAACTCTTGTTCTGGATTGAGGAGATTTGGTCCCGTGGAAGTCTGGCAGACGTCACTCAGGAGACTGGGTTTGGGATAACTGAGGGCTTTAGGGTACCCAGGCATTTGCATTCCGTAAGGGGTCTGATCCACATTAACAGCTGAAGGAAAATAAACAAAAGAATGAATTAAATGGTTTTCTCCACAGTCCCTTAAACAAACGAACACAGCTCAAGCCACTAGAGCTATGCCCACTAGAGCTAACCCACAGCTATGCTACTGAGAAGTAGTTTTCCCATTAAAAATCTGGCTGTGAGGTGTTAGATGCTACAGAGCTCCTGGAAAGGATACTGACATCAGTGAGAAGATTCCCATCTACTGGGCTCCAAATCAGATTCTGTTAATCTCCACCTTGAACTTCAGACCACAAATATGTATATTGTTTGTTCTTCAAGCAAACTACAGTGCTACAGAAAAAGCTGGAGAAGCTTAAGTGGTTTTGAGGAAGGCCCTCATCATTAGATGATGCAATTAGGCTGACCTAGAGATCAAACTGCGGTTCAGTAAAACAACACCAATCACACAATCTGAGTGAATGAGCACTTTGTCTCTATGGTTGTGCCATACACTGTCAAAAGCTCTGTTACGCTTCCACAGTCCTCAAAAAGGCCTAAACATAGTTCCTGCTGCTGTTTTTTGACTGTTTGCTAGAGGTAGGAATGCTCACTCTGCTCCACAGATGTAGACTTTGGCATTCAAAGAGGAAAATTTGTTTTTTCATAGCCCTCACTCTTCAAAAGATTTCTGATATGAAATAGATGACAATTAAATAATACTAGGAAAGAAGATGGCAGCAACTGAAGTGTTTTCCCAAAGCATAGTAACTATTCTGGTGCCTTTTTTAAAAAAAAAAAAAAAAAAAAAAAAACCACACACAACTAAACAGACTGGGATCTGTGACAAGCTTAGAATAAACATACCATATCTAAAATGTCAAATTTCTTAAAATACTTACTTAAGGAATTATTGTTAACCCAGTGAGGAACTGAGGTGAGATGAGGGTTCTCCACATACTGATCCTGTGATTTCTCTTGGCTATCTGGAGATAAGAAGAAAACAGAAAACTTGTTTTTATGATTTTAAAGAACTAATCTGTATAGGATGAAATGTTTCTGAGTCAAGTAGCTTGGGGTTATCACTCACATATCCTTTACTAACATACTTCCTCTCTCTCAAAAGAAAGCCACCAAAAATGCCCCAAAAGAGCTCACAAAAAAAAAAAAAATCTAACTTCTAGTAGGCTTGAAAACCATCATACTAATTGATTTTTAAGCATAAAACATAGAAACAATGTCGAGGTCCAGGTCCTTAACAATTGCAGCTACAGAGTATTACACTCCAGTATCAAGGGAACACATAGATTACCACATATGGAGTTGTAGAAACTCCGTTAGTGTTAAGATGCCTTAGGCATCCTTGACATCTTTACATTCATTTATTGAATCTCAAAACACTACATAAAAGGAACAAGACCAAATACCTGTAAGGATGTGAACACGTTTTGTCCAATTTTTGGTTGAATTCATGTATTTTTATTAAATGATGCATTGCAATAGCCTTATCCTAATCACTTTATTTCAGTGATTATTCCAAATAAAACTTGACCGCAAGAGGTACTCTGTCTGAGCACAGAATTGCTTCTGCAGACACCTGCACATGTGCTTTGTGTGCAAAAGATATAATATAACTGTTGATAATGCTTTTATTAACTAAGTTTTAAATTTAATCTTGACTCTTCACATGTAACAAAAACGTTTCATAGTGCAATAAGTGTTGAAAGAGTCCTATTTCTGTCTGTCAGAAAAGCCTTAGAACAAAAGAGTTCTTTCTGTCTCTGTTGTTACCTTTTATCATCTGCTCCAGGTGTTCCCACAGAATATCACCCACATAATCAGGTGCCAGTTCCAAGAAACGCTCCTTGCCCAGGTTACAAAGGTCTTGGCCACTCATAAGAAACTGATGGAAGTTCACATTTGCCAAGCTAAACTCATTAGTAGCCCAAGAAAGCCACTGACAAACTTGTTGCTCAGTCCACAGCCAGGGATCTGTAAGACAGAAAGGATCTGGTCTTTAGAGATAGCTCCTGACCTGTGACAGCTCCTGAAACAGTCTTCATTAGAAGGCAGCGCATGAAAGAAACTGTTAACCACAAGTTACTTAGTTCTGAAGCTAAGGCTTCAGAGTGAATTTATTTTTGAATTTAAAAAGAAGTCCTCTATTTTCCTTCTGCATTCACTTTTAATCAGAGATGTCCTCAGCTTGGTTGTCTCTCTTAAGCTGCCAAAATATGAGCTCTCCATGCACCCATTTTTAATACCAGCAAGTTTAGTCTTTTCAAGTCAAGCTGTGCCAGATTCACATAGGATCCATTCTTGTATTTCCTACTGACATCATTCTTTCTCTTTTGAAAGAACCGCTATTCAGCATCCTCCTTAGCATTAAAAAAAAGCTAATAAATAGAAAACACTTACTATTTGGGATTCCCAGCCGACACTGTTCCTTTGTGAAACCATTGAAAGTATCTTTCAAGGCCTGACTCATGACAGCCTTACTGCACGGGGTTAACAGAGGCAATTCACAGTTGTTGGACTCTATGAGAAAGAAAGTGGGAGGAGGGGAAGGAAGAGGAGATGCATTAGCTTTTAGGCCAGTGAAAGAAGTGACAAGATTTTGCTGCAGTATTTGAAGAACGGAAACTAGAAGCTATGTATTTTAAAACAGAAACAAACAGGGTAGATCCATTTTCAGATTATCCAGTCTGACTTAATATGTTGTCAACACTGAAGTCTTTGTAGTACTGAGTTGATAAAATTACTTCATGATAAATTAAAGCTTTACTAGTTTATATCATATAGATCCTTACTGACTCTTAATAGTTATACAACATGACTTTGTTGCGAGGGACTTTTACTAGAAACTTTTAAAAAAAAAGGAAATGAAAGGAAATGAGACTGCATTTTCCTATTTTCTCACCTCTAATTTGACCTCAGACTTCTTTATTTTAACTCTAGACAGCCTTCATTTAGTTTGAGAGCTAAGTCATTGACAGTAGGGTTACTAAGAACTAGCTTGCACTA
This sequence comes from Heteronetta atricapilla, assembly GCA_011075105.1. Taxonomy (NCBI): domain Eukaryota; kingdom Metazoa; phylum Chordata; class Aves; order Anseriformes; family Anatidae; genus Heteronetta; species Heteronetta atricapilla. The sequence goes on along the minus strand of CM021731.1, from coordinate 112,973,909 downwards.
TTCCACACCGTGTTCTAGCAAACTATTTCTGACCTTTCCATGCATTTCTCAGTCATCTGAACCAAACAAGGGACTGGTCACAAGCTGTCACACAGTGCCTAAGTAATGCAATAAAATCCATAACCAGCATCATCCTAGGCCAGTATTAATTACTAATCTGCATAAATGATCTTTATGTTTGCAAACAAATCACATTTTAAGGACAAACTTGGCTTCCACGCTGTGTTTCTTACTAAAGAATCTTCACTGAAAGGTGCCTCAATATTACTCTGAAAAAATAATTTATAAGCTGAAGAAAACTAATTAGACTCTCCAAGTGTTTCAGATTAGGAAAGCTTTTACTCATATTTGGTTTGTGATTGGTGCTGTTAAGCTAGGGAGTAATTTGAGAACACTTTAACCACCTCACTTCTGCATCCCTGAACACCTGAGAGCCTCTGAAAACTAGCATACAGGCAGCATTTGAAAGCTCTGCTATGCAAGAGGCATATAAAAGTATATAAAGGTAATGAATTATCAGACTTCAAGCCAGTTTGTGAAGGTGTGGGGCTCTTCTTGTTTTCTTAGGTCCTGACTACACACAGGCTCCATTTGACCCAGCAAATGGATCTCATCACCAGCCCCGTGCTTAACTTCTGTTTTTAACCACACCCATCCTCAATATCTGCTAAGACTTGCTTTGCTGACCAGAGCAGGTAACTGATTAGGATCTCATGTTACAATGGGAGATGAAGGCAGCATCAGGTAAAATACTGACTTTTTTGTGAGGGGAAAAAAGCTGATTAAAAAAAGAGTTTAGGCAATGATTTGTATAGAACTATTGGTAGGTCCTGTCCTACACAGGAAAAAGTCTCCCCCATCCCCCCCCAAAATCCTCACCAATGTTTTTTCCCCCCTTTTTTAAGGTTAGGAGTAAAACAAATCCCTACAGAAAAAGAAAAACAAGGACTGTTCTAGGATTTAATGCCAGAGGATCAAAAAAAAAAAAAAAAGCTTGCTTGCAACATCTCAACCATAATTAAATTTTAAGTTTAAATACACATAATATTTTAAATATTATAACTTAAAGTATTAAACTTTAAGTATTTAAAACTGCCTTAAACCTGCTCTGCTTTAATAGCAAAGGCTTCTTCCATGGACTGTCAATCTACTTTAGACTACTGAATCCCAGATCCCGTTCTTTTTCAATGCAGAGAACAACTACCAACAGAGCACCTCACATGGATAAAATCATGGAACTCAAGTCCATGTAATCAAACAAGTTTCTTTTTAGGAAAATCAACATAGCACTTGTAAGAGTGTAGGGATGAATTAGACCCCACAGATTTCTCTCTGATCTCTGGATTGGACCAAGGAACAAAGTAAAAACTTACCATAAGAAGTAGAATCAAATCCTGTTGGCACTTCTTGCAGCGTTTGATCTTCATTTAGTGATAAAAAATATCCACTAAAGAGAGAGTTTGAGCTATCAAAGGTGTCAAATGCTGGCTGCCGCTGCAAAGCAACAGAATAATAAAAGCCTTAATGTTAGCATTTTGCCAGAACACTGCCAACTGAATCGCTAGGAAGTGGTTGCATTCAGTTTCCTAGATTTAGATTGTGCACAACCACTGTCTTGAATCAACTAACTCGTGCCTTTGAAATGTAAACATAAAGACAGCATATCTTTTTGTACATTAATACAAGACAACTAACAGACCACAGTACTAATCACATAGCATGTTCTGCAAGTCACAGTAAAGCAAAGTAAGGATATTCTAAGTTTTCCTGTAATTGAGACTTTTAACAATAGAGAATGCATGCATATTTCCAGATATACTTTGAAGAAATCCTAGCATTTCCTTAGCCCGTTAAATTCACTGCCCGCTTGAGTTCTTGATGGCAGAGGCAGGATTGGTAAGTATTGGAAAAAGCAACTGGCAGTGCAAGACCCACAATAGATTTATGCACTTTTTTATTTAATAGGAAATCCTTAGTCCGAACCCCATCACTTGAAGCTATACAGTTAGTTTCACAGGACTTCAGGACTCGTGAGTTACTGGATTTGCCAGCCACTACATTTTGCAGACTTCAGGCGCTCAGTGAAATAGCTAATTTAATTATACAGAAAGGGATAAACAGGAGGGTAATAAAAGCGTTCCAGATAAATGCAAATTCTACCGATGTATTGGCAGCCTTATAAATATCGGTACATTTTGAAAACCTAGCTTCTTGCATGACTTGTGTCAATTGAATATGCTAAAAACAGAGTACAATCACTGGGTTTCTCCAGCCACGTAAGGGTTTGGCGGGGGAGGCAGGGAAATGTGAAAAAAGGAGGAAATAACTTTAAAAACAACTTATGCAACTTGTCTGTTAGTCATAAGGAAACAGTATCTGCACCATCTGCACCATCCAGAGGCAAAAAACGAACAAAAGTTGCTCTGAGATTTCAAAAGCACCCGAGGACAGAATATTGTCCAGGAAAGCTACAGCACATACGGCAGCTCAGGGAGATGAAGACTAAGGTAACTTGCAAATGCTTCTTTTATTTTTTAAGCATGCAGCGGTATGTCAGTTAGTGCCCAAACAGAAAACATAACTGAGGACAAGGCTGATATTTTTCAGGGCTATATTCAGGTACAAGACAGAAGCAACCTGAATGATGTTTCTGCAATAGCAGGAGAGTGTTAACATTTCCACACGTTCCCTAACTTTCCTTTTGGTATCGTACAAGGTTTGGAGGGGCGTGGAGTCTTTTTTGCGCTGGGTGCCCCTTGGGTGCTCCTGCTGCTCCTCCCCAGCCCCTCATACTAACCCTAATAAGAAACTAAGGACCATCAACCTTTATTTGTATTTTATAACAAGCTGCAATGCATGCCACCATGTTTGTTATGAAAGCATACGTTCCACAGAAGAAAAAGCAGGCAAAGTACACAATATCATGTCTCTAGGGGTTAACTGGATTCTGAAATCCCTACTGAGAGCTGGCCAGTGGAGACAAATTGCATGCAGTCAGTTCAGGTGCCAACCACAGCCAGCAGAAAGAGTCAGAGCAAACCCGTGAAAACCCTCACAACCAAATGAAAAAAAAAAAAAAAAAAAAAACACCACACTAACATATTTGGCAATTGTTATTAAAGAATTCTTGGTACATTACTAGATAAAAAGCACTGACTCATCGCTAGTACCTAGAAGAAAGGGCAAGTTCTTTCAACATAATCTGGAAACTCCTGCATTTTGTGTAAATAGCTGACCCTTATCCTGAGTCACTGGAAAAAATGCTGTGGCATGTCAATGAGTAAAATCTATACTGTACTAGTTTCACATTTCAAAAAGAATTAAATTAATGTTTAAGCAGGTTCTTGTTTTAATAGTAAATCAAGAGGAAAAAACAATGTGGAATGAATTCTGCTTGCCTTATCAGTCATGCAACCATTTTATTTTTTCAACATACGTTAACAGTAATTATTACAGAAAAAAAATAAAGAAGTGAGAGCAGCTATAAAGTACTCAATATGGGTCTTTATTTTGAATTAATTACATGACAACTAACACTGACAATCTGCTTAGCACAACTACTGCGTTCAAGAGCACACAGCTCTCAAGTTGGGGGATCTCTTTTAGACCCTGTTGTTGCTCTGTCAGGAGAAAAACTGAAGAGGGGACAAAGTATTAGAGGAGTCACAACACTAAGGTCTCACTAACTGATTCTAAAACTGTGTCTAAACTAAGACGCAGACATTCTTCAAAGTTAAAGATCAGGAACTCGCTTCCTGTTCTCATTATGCGGTTTACATTAATCAATACTGTGTTAAAAAAGTGATACTGGGATGAAAAGTATTGTGTGTGAATGTGGAAGTGAGAAGCACTTAATAGACTGAGTTGTTACAGCTTAAATATCCTATGCCTTCAGTTCTTAAGCTGTTTTCCAAACAAGATAATAAAAACAGCTTACCTAAGGATGAAATATATTGAATAACTAACTTTGGTTTCTTACAGGGTATTGGACTGCCATTTCATATTGTTGCATGCAATAAGTGAAAAGCCTTTTTTCATACAATAGCCTTGAAGAATCAGGCTTAACTATAGCTAACAGAACGCCACTGTGCCAATCTGCTCAAGTTAGTTATATAAAGATCACTCATACTGCCAGCCCTGGAACATTTATTTAGACCGAATTTCTATGATCTCCAATGAATTTGGGCTCAGCTCTTGTCTACTTTCTTGTTTATAAATTCTTAGGACAGGGGATGTAAGATTTATATTTCCCTCAGTTCCACTTTGCTCATATCCTCCAAACTCTGTGGGAACACTCTAGAAGAAATCTAAGGTCACAATCAAGCTATTAAAACTTGAACATGCATTCAACCTGGCATGGTTGTACAATTCTTTGCTAACATTAATAAGAACACAGTACATGCCCTAGCTGGGAGATGAGAACAGTGGGGTTTAAGAGCTGCTTGCTCAGAAGTACTCACCTTGAGCATTCCTCTATACATGGTCGACACGGGAGCTACTTGATCCATGTTTCTGATCCCAAATTCACTCATCTGAAAAACAAGAGAGGTCACGTGAAGCACATTGCTATTGAGGAAGGAAGCAAGTTAGAGACATATTTACATCTCATACTGCTTGAGCACAGACTGCAGAACAGCTCTCTGCATGAGGTACAGGCAAAGCCTTTTTCATTGCCCACATCCCAACTACATAATGCACAATTCTCATCTTGCTTGAACAGCTTTTAAGTGGAAGACTTTTCCCAGGCATCAGCAGAGTTAGAGTTTTGTGATATGAGCCACAAGAGGATGATTAACTCCTGATACCCAAAGCGAGGTCTTTTAGTACCTCATCTCATTGGATGCTCATAAAAGCCTACAGAGGTCCTTTGTCCATCAAGTACCTATTGCATAGAGTCATTTTCTAGTTTTTCACCAATTATCTTAAACATTAAGCCTTGCACTATCTTTGCTTATTGCATTCGTGCCACGCTACACCTCCACACACTCCTCTCATGAATTACCAGTTAAGCTAATTCCAGGTACCATCAGCCTGCTTCCTTCACTAGGCAAAGCATCTCCAAACACTGTTATTTTGCCCATTTTCTAAACATAGGATTGGTGTATTTATACACCTTTGGAAGGCTCAGGTTTAAGTTAAGGGGTTCATGCCATAAGATGTCCTTCTTATTGAGCTTGGACTACCAACAGCTACTTAAGTCAAAGCCATCACATTCCCTGTGTAACCAGGAAAAGGATTGTGTGAGGCCTGTATAACTTGCCGTCGTATATATGACTCAAGGAGTAGAGCAATAAGATTCTTATCCTTTTACTGACCTATGAGAGATCAAACATCAGGAATAAAGCCAATTTTATGACCATTGTTCAAGTTTATCATGATTCTGTAATTCAGGTGTCAGTAAGTGATACCTTATCAGACTAGACTGTGGCAAGTTGTCCCTACAATTTTCCTTGTACTTTGTCAAAGCATTGTGCTAAGCTATTTTGTTCTACGGAAACCGCCTGAAAGTGTACACCTCTACTTAAAGTCATGGAGGACATAAATAATCAGTTCTGTGGAAATAGCAATAATTACAAGCAATTTCTCTCTAGCCACTTTAGCACAGGAAAAAAATAGAATACAACCTTGAAGTCAGAAAAAGATGGCAAATGAGAGCTCAACAAAGCAAGCACAGCCTGCCAAAATGACAAATTCAAAGTCTGTCTGTATAGCAGAGGAAAAGAAAAATACCCATCAGCCAAAGACAGATCCCTTTCATCCTCCTATATATGCAATCACAAAATAATAACAATAATAATAATAATGAAGAGTCCTTAATCTGAAAGACCCATTTCAACTTCACTGCTATGAGATGTATGGGGCTTATCACCAAAACAGAACAAAGCAATTGAATACAAAAAGAACAGTCAACTTATACTTCATTAACGCTACCCAAAAGTGCAACCTACTGAATGATGGGTTTTACCTCAAATAGCGTGTACAAATATTTGCGCTAAATTACACATCTCATTGAGCACCAAAGAATTTTACACAGCGTGAGTCTCACTCAGCAAGCATCCTAATATTTTCATTACATTTCCCACAGTTTAAGCTGTTTACCCCTGCATTCAACTGAGCTTTTTAATAACAAACAAACATATGGCCATTTCTAATACCTTGTTTCAACGCTGAAATCAGCGGTTATATAGGGATAAGTAGCTATAAGCCTTACCAGTGGGAAAGCACTTGTGAAAACACTACGCATATTTTCAGTAATCTTAGATCTGATCCCCAAGGATTGCTATCAACAGGATTTCTGACAATTTCAGGTGCAATCCCGGCCTCTGCGTGAATTCTGTTGGGAACTTTCCCACTGACTAAAAGGTTTTCATCCTTCCAGACTTTTTGTTTGTTTGTTTCTTCGGACACACTTAGGGCACTGAGACAGAGGGTTTACAAGAAGCCTTCATTACTCGGCGTTGCTCATTAACCCAACTCGTTGCGTTTCCATGGCCTTTCCTGTGCGCTACACACCTTGTGAAAAAAAGACATCAGAGCTTTGGTCTAACAACACAGGAAGATCCTAACACATTTTGTAATGCCCTAACCAAACCTCTCAGCTTGTTAGGGGTTCCTAGAGCCTTTGCTCGCCACACATCAGCTTCCCACCCCACAGCACGACCAGCTTCCAGCACAGGACCTACAACAAACTATCGGGACTGAGAAGGCAGTGTAGCTTCTCACGATGAAAGGGTTAAAGCCTTTTTTTTTCTTCCACTGGACTCTTTGAGCCCAGAAAAGACACTAGGGCATGATGTGCCTGGGCCTCGCTTCCAGCTCCTCCACCGCTGCTGACTGCGACTCGCCAGCTATAATTGGTTTAACTGGCAGGACACCTTCTTCAACACCCCCGCAGAGCCAAGCGGGTGAACCAGAACAGGGTCAACAGGATCAGGCACTTATTAACTAATACTCCTGAATTCTGATCAACTTCTCTTCAGCAATAACCAGGCGCTCGCCCACAGCCTGAGCGGGCTGGGAAACATCCACTGGGCAACCTAAGCCACGCTAGCGCCTACGGTGAGAGAACCTCCACAGCTTTTTTTTCCTCTTAAAAAAGAAAGGAAAAAAGAAACAGAAAAACCCAAACCAAGCAAACAGAACCCTACAAACAAACAGCAAGGATAACCGGGCTCCTGTCAGCAGGATCTCCTTTCCCACCTCTGCCCAACCCCCTGCAGCGGCCGGGGGAGCCCCCTTTGGGCACCCAAACTCAGACGGGGGAAATTCACCCGACCCGGCGTTTTCGGGGTCCCTTTCGAGAGCCCTCTGCCCGTTAACCCCTTCCTGCCCGCCTCCCCCCCGCCGAGCTCCCTCCCCCGCCGCGGGCGGCGCCGGCCGCCATCACCCCCCGGGTCCGGGTCCGGGCTGGGGGCGATGCCCGGAGCCCCCCATCCCGGCTCGGGGCTCCCCCGGGATGCCCCCCCCCGCTCACCTGGCCCCCGAGCGCGGAGCTCGCCTGCTCCTCGGCTAGCCCCCTCCCCGGCGGCGACTGGGTCCGAAAAAAAAATTTAAAATAAATAAATGAAAATAAAAAATAAAAACAGAAGAAGGAAAAGAAGGCGCGCTGCCTCTCTCCGGGAGCCAAAATATCCTCGATGTGGCAGAGCCGGCCAACAACAACAGCGGCGGAGGAGGAGGAGTAAGAGGAGGCGGCGGCGGCAGCGCCGGCTTGATCCCAGCGGAGAGTCCCGGAGGAGGAGGAGGAGGAAGGGGGCGGGAGGAAGAAGGAGGCGGGCGACTGCGTGGGCGCTGCCGGGCCGAGCCGAGCAGAGCCGAGGCGCCGCTCGCAGCCGTGTGCGCTGCGCTGTGCCGCTCCACCCGGCCTGCCCGGCGCTCTTCAGCGGGCAGGGGGCGGTGCCGCCGGGGGACCGCCCCCCGGAGCCCGGCCCCTTCGCCGGCAGGGCGGCGGGGAGCGGGGCGGAGGCCACGGGAGGCCTGTGCCGGCCCGGCGTACCCTGGTGTTGGGGGTCCGGGGGGTGGTATGGGTGGCGGAGGGGATGCGGGAGGGCACCCCCCGCAGTTTGGGGAAGGCAAAAAAGGCAGTTTGGGGTCATTCCAGAAACACATTTCTTCCTCAGTCCATACACCAGATAACTCATCACGGACATTTTCCATGAATTAACGCCTGGCCTCAAGAATGCTAAGACAGGAGAATCAACACCGACGTGCCCAGCGACCTCCCCTGCCCAAGTGAGACCCTGGGCCCGGGGAGGGCAGCAGCCCCCGTGCGCCTACCTTCACCTCCATCCTGTGCTCCTCTAGGTTTTTGGTGATCACCAGGAAGCTGAACTGCCTTTAAAACGCTGTTCTTCAAGCTTGCTGTGGCACGTTGAGTTATTTAAGCTAACTGCCATCTGAAATTAACACTTGTGTCGTATGGCTGTAACTTCTCTTGGGACAGGAGCCCCCAGTAGCCGCCACCCCTTGATTCCTCACCTGATTTCAGACCACTCTTTGCTGAAGCTGTGGTTATCTGTACCAACAAAAAGCTGCAGTGCCTTTGGCTGGTGGTGGTGCAGTTGTCAGGGCCACCTCCATCGATGCTCTCCAGCTATTTCTGGCCGCAGCAAAGGCCAGACCATGCCACTTGTTGCCTCAGAGTAAGATTTTTTCTGGCATTTCTTCCAAATTCTTCAGGATACCTCCTCCTCTCCTTATGAAAGTGGCTGGTACTTGTTTCCTTGTGGCCAGATGTCACCAGGCAAGTTGTGACAGCACACGTTGAGACTGGAAGAAAAGTCTTGATTATGCCAGTGACATTTCTCACTTCGGGAGAGTCCCGATCTAATAAGGCAACATCTGTTAGAATCCTAAGGGAAACCATTAAGAACTGTATGTCAGCTGGATAGCAGTTTTAATTATAACACTGACAAAAACAATTGTGCCACCCTTTATACAGGGGAAACATCTGCCAAAAAGATAAGATGAAAGGCTGGGAGTTATTTATTTCTTGCTAAATTGATGTGCTGGAATCCGGAGCAAAATGATTAAGTTGCCTGTATTTTCCTCTATTAAAAATCTTATTTTAAAAGTGATTCTTATCACATACATATATTTAATTTCATTGACACTTATTTCTAGTATAAAATTCACTGCTGCTCCATTACAAGTGGTACACACTCAGTAGGCTGGAGTGCATGGTATATATCAAAACCGAGCAGTGAGGGTAGCCCTGCTTGGGTCAGGGACATGCAGAGCTCCTTGCCGACCTGGATTGTGCTCCCTCTGTACTAATCATTGTCAGAGAGTAAAATCTTTAAGCGAGAGAGATTAAAAAAAAAAATAGCTTTTGTTTTGGTTGAAAATGCTTCTGTATTGTAAAAGTGTGTTTTGTTGTATTTTAGGAAGCATCCATTCTCCTCACAATTGTGTTAGCCCTTATCTGTGTTTTTTTGCACGTGTGTTAGTATACAGTGAGATAAAAGGAGGAGCTGTGTCTAACGTGATGAATAATCATGGTGTCAGCACCAAGCTGTAAAAGTTGGGCATTTTTCATTTTTTTTTTTGTGGACCCACTGGTGCTTTCTGTTTTTTTTTGTTTGTTTGTTTGTTTGTATTTTTTTGAGGGTAAGGGAGAACTAGTTCCAGTACTCAGGGTAGAAGTGGCTAGAAAGACAAGAAGAAAGCATGGAGATAAAAATAATAATAATAAATATTTGCATAATTGTTGTACTAGGATTCTGTGGTAGTCCAGATAAGACTTTTTTTTTTTTTTTTTTCCCAGTCCTTTTTGTTTATAAATTTCTTGTTTTAAAGAGGACCCATGCTGCAAGTAGGTTGTTTATGTTTGTTTGGTCTTGGTCTTTTTTATTTATTTATTTATTTATTTTCCTTCCTCTGCAATGGTATCTCAGAAATATGCCAGAAATTACCCTCTTGTAGTGCAGTGAATTAAGGTGAAGGAACATTTTTGCATTTGCTACAGTATTCAGGTACATGACGTTTTGTGCTGAAAGCAATGGGTGGTTGTCTGAGGGGATAATTTGGCCCCAGATATCTGACCTGAGCAGCCGCAATGCTAATTTGCAGGTTCACTGGAGGAGAGGAGGAACAGCTGAGTGTTGGGGCATCCCAGAGATGTATCCTTGCCTGTGCCAAAACAGAGGGGGAATAAGAGCCTAAAAATGTAGAGGTTTAAAGCACAAAGAGGGAATGAGAGGCAGCAGGTATGCGGCAGAGCTGCATTTCAGCCAGTGCTCCAGCGAAGGTATGACTTACTCCTCCAGAATTTCTCTTGCGACACTGAGAGGACACTCAGGAGTGAAAACCCTGTTGTGCTTTCAAAGTATGTGCTGAGCACTCATCTGCATGTTGGCTCAGCTCCCCTGCCCGTGTGTGTTTGGGGCATGCGTGGCCCACCTCCTCATTCTCCTCCTCCTCCTTTTCCTCCTCCTCCTCCTCCTCTTCTTTGTCGAGTGCCCCAGGATCACGGGGTGACCAAAACAGGGCTCAGCACCTGGCCGCCCCGTTCCTCTGGGTAGAGTAAACAAACATCCTGGTCATGCATTGAACAGAGGAGGCTGCCTCCCTGTGCCCCCCAAAGACAATTAACAATGAAACGCCGGCAGGGAGCATCTGTAAGATCACTGCATAAAGGGTCTCGGGAAGCGACAGCTTTGGAAAGTAGAGACCTGGTTATCTCGGACTTCAAACAACACACTGTTATGGTTGAAACAAAGGATGAAACTCGTTGGCCCCATGGTTCAAACACAGCTAAACCAAAATATTTATACAGGGCTGGGGAAAGGGCGGTATCAAGAAGTCTTTATATACGTAATATATTCTTCACTTGGTGAGGAAGAAGCTGTTAAAATAAAACACCACCAACCATCCCCACCGAAAAGCTCTCCCCACAGTACGTGGTGAACAAAATATGACCAAGATCATTTCTGCGAAGGCATCTCCGTGAGTCATAAAGTATGGCAAGTTATTCATGTGTGTCATTATTCTTAGCACATGCAAACCAACACTAGTAATTACCACAGAGAGAGAAAAAAATACTATGTCAAAGTTCTGCCAGCATGTTTGAACAGTAACAAAAATCACTGCATTTCATCTGTGTTGCATAAAGCTGAAGGCAATTAAGTAAGCTGTCAGCTCCACCGTGTATAAAAATGCAAAGTTCTTCTGCTTCTCATTTTTTCAACAAGTGAAAATGTTAGAGGCGTGCTTCAGGTAATGTTGTCAGTGGACAGCGAGAGATGCCTAACACATGAACTGTATGATGGTGGATCATATGACAGAAAAAAATAAACCTTTACCCTTCATACTGAAGCAGAAGATCAGTCATTAAACTAGCTAGTGCTTAAGGGATTGCTCATACCATTTTGGGTGTATTTAATTCATTTCATCCAGTTTGAGGCATAAAATAAAAAGCACATGCTAATATTTTAAGGCCAAGTGTATTCAGAAACTGATGAGCTTAATAATTGTTTTTGGATGACTGTGCTCAAAAAAACACACTTTAATGTCCTTTAGCAACAGAGCCTTTTATTTTATTCCCTGCATTTTATGTACTGCTGGTCTCATTTAAAAATTACCCTGCTTGTGCACAGGTTTACAATCCTCTTGTTCAGCTCATGAATAACTGCGATGTGACCTTCATCACCACGTTTGCTCTCCTGTCTGGGTAGGCAGAGGCACGCTCCTCTTACCAGTTAGAGCAATCCTGCGTGTTGCAATCAGCACGGTTCCCCTCTTCTCCTCCCGTCATGAAAAAACATCAAGAGTTTTGCATCTTCCTCTGTGGCTGTAAAAGCTGCATGCTTGCACTTGATAAGTTGTCACAAGCATTTTAAAAACTTAAGCACTAGGTTTATTAGTAATGATGTTTACAGTTCGGGATGGGAGAGGCCATTACTAGGAAGCCTGTTTTATGTTTCTTATTGCTTTATTTATTATTCTCAACCTACTTTCCCATCCCTACCTTCCAGAGCAAATTCCCTTTTTGCACAGTTGGCTTTTTCATATCATTGACTTATGTTTGTGCAGTGAGAGTACAAGTCAGGAGCAAGGTGGTGGCAGAACCTGTGGAACAAAAAATGAACACGGGGTCATGTCTAATTGTTTGTTTCTTTCTGACAAGGAAACGCTACGATTTCATCCACGTGTCCTCTTGCTGCACGTTTAGTGCCTGTGCACATGCTTACATAAAGAGCAGTGGTGAGTCTTGTTGTGGTCAGTGAATAAGAGAGATATCTCTGTTTACACAATATTTTGAAATTCATGGATCTGAGCCTGGATGGTACTACATGCTGGGACCTATAGGATGTGTGGTTTTCAGTACCAGGACTGTGGGAAAAGCTGCTGGCCTCTTCCTTGACCTCAGCAAAAATTCAGGCACAGACGGCTGTAGGGTCATCCAGCTGCCTCTGTATTGAGGACATCATCCTGAGGCTTCTAGGGAGAAAATTACCTACTGAGTGGCCTTGCCTAGCATAACATCTGTGCAAAACCTGTATCCCATTTTAATGCTCTGCTCTTCTGTTGGAAGACGGTTTGGGCCTTCTTCTGTCAAGGGCTTTAACCCAAATCTTACAGAATTAGGAAAAGGAAAGGCACTACCAGCTTTAGCCATTATTCACTGCTGTGTCCATCAGCGCATATGCTTGGGAAGCTGCCCGCCTTTGACTAGCAGACATCTTCACTGTGAAGCACTGTGCTGTCTTAGCCAAGTTGGCTGCCTTTTTGCTTTTACTTCCCCAGGGGCACGATGTCAAATTAGTCATTTTTATAAGAGAGGGGAGGTTTATAATAGCCACAACATACATTCTCTGGAACACTGACAAGATAAATTTGCTTTATACAAATATAAGTAGCAGTTGCTGTATCTGTGCTGTGGTGGTTTTTTGTTTTGTTTTGTTTGGTGTTTTATATAGTGGAGCAGGTGCAATGCCTGTGTCTGTTATCAGGATCTAATATGGTTTAAGCAAACACCGGTCTGCTCACGTTGTCTAGGTGTTGCATGTAGTCTATTAGTCATCCCGTCTAGTGCTTATCAGAATGCAAAAAAAACAACATTTGAGGTGAGTCATTAAGATTCATTAAAGAATATCTTTGTCATAACAGCAAATGAAGTCGGAATACAGAAGGGATGGGTGGGGGTATGTCTAATATTTGTGGAGAACACATGACATATGCCATATACCAGGAATTATGAAAACGATACTGTTTATAAGATTATTATTAGCAGAGCAAAAAGGGAGCTGATCAACCCTAGTAAGCAAATTCTCCATCTAGAGTTCAAAATAATTGGCTTCTGAGGGGGTAGACTGGATTACAGGGTATGGGGTAAGCTGATATCCCACAGCAGTGTCACACCAGGGCCGAGCCACCGGTCTTGCTTCACTCGATGTGCAGCTCTGTTGGTGGCAGAGCCCCAGGGCACGGTGGTCCCCTTGCCCTGCTAGCAGTGTCCCAGGCAGCCCTTCCCGCACTGCCCCATGCGACTGCGGCTGTCTGGCCCTGCGTGAAGCCCTCCAGGCACCGAGTGACACGCGGAGCCGAAACCACCACCTCTGTGTCCACGCTGGTCAGCCAGCCCTCCGAGGGGACAGCTGAGCTGACACAAAAGCAGGCAGAAATTGTCTTCTGAGCCCACGAGGAACTGCTGGAGCCGGGGCGTTTTTCCCAGAGGAACAACAAAATCGGTTAAAAAATACTTCATGAATTGTGTTTTGGAAAAAAAAAGAAAAAAAAAACATATAAAAACAAAGCAATAACTAGCTGTGATTGATCAAACCCTTGCATTCTTTTTGCTCATGGCTTTTTTTTTTTTTTTTTTTTTTTTTAAAAAATGTTTATTTTAAATTGCCTTTTTACAAACAGTGGGTTTTGGTGGAGCTCTGGACACAGCAAGCAACGGATTCATCTTGTGGGAGAGCACTCTAGGCAGTTTCTCTCCCCACGAATCTCCATGTAGCTTTTCCCCACCAGCACGAATTCCTCCCTGTGGGCCAGATGTCCTTCTCTCCTCATACAGTTGAGTGTTTCCATAGTTGAGGAGTCGGTCCTGCTGACAGCACCGAGATTTCTGGAGTCACTGCTCGCTCGCAGGTGTGAAGTGAATTGCTCTCTGCCCTTTGGCAGAGAAGCAGCTGTAGGAGTTTGTTGCTCTTGTGCCTTTTCCCAGCAGTAGAAATCTTTTAATTAGAAGGGAAATAAATTGCCCATTTGATTAAAAGCTTTTTTGTTCAGTATTACCATACCTTTTCTTTGTCTCAGTACTAACCATTTTTTTTAATGTGGCTGATGCTTCCTCAAAAGTCTTCGAATGAGTGTATATATTCTACTCTGACCTTTACGGTAATCATTCATTTACTTTTTCACCTATGTCATCCAAGTGATTGATACCCACATCACAGCTTTAATTCTGTCCATGTATGGAAACTGAACTTTGGAAGTAAAGCTCTTGGGTCCCGTCTGGGTGAACTCTGTTGATTTCCATCGGATTTCTGTAAGCACAACCTGTATTACTTTTAACGTTCCTGAGTAAACCGAGGAAAAACTAGCTGTGGTGTGGAGCTCTTATCTCAGGGGAACATACACTTTGGTCATGCAGGAAACAAACTAAACTGATTTTAAAAGACGGGGATTTTGGTCCCACCTTCCTTAAATTCCTTCTGGGCTCCCTCAGGAACCCAGAGTTTCTGGGAACTCACACTCAGCCTGTGCCAGGGTTGAAGGTCAGCAGTCATCTTTAAATACCCTTTCCCTGCACTTGGACCCTCCGTGCCTGCCCAATGTTTGTGCAGCTTGCAGCCCTGCCTTGTTCTGGTCGAGCTGCTTTTGCTGCTGCTGGCAGCCTTCAGACACAGGCACATCTGTGGCAGTGGTGTGAGGATGCTTCCCGAAAGGAAAGGAAAGGAAAGGAAAGGAAAGGAAAGGAAAGGAAAGGAAAGGAAAGAAAAGAAAAGAAAAGAAAAGAAAAGAAAAGAAAAGAAAAGAAAAGAAAAGAAAAGAAAAGAAAAGAAAAGAAAAGAAAAGAAAAGAAAAAAAAAAGAAAAGAAAAGAAAAGAGAAGAAAAGAAAAGAAAAGAAAAGAAAAGAAAAGAAAAGAAAAGAAAAGAAAAGAAAAGAAAAGAAAAGAAAAGAAAAGAAAAGAAAAGAAAAGTTGAGAACTGTGTATAAAATGCCCCATAAATCATAAGCACTGCACCTGCTTCCCACATCACACATTCTGAAAATGAAAGGTTCCCTCTCTTTCTTTAGGCCTCTGTATCCTGTGCTGTTACATGCTCCATTGGAGAGTTTAGTTATTGAGAAAGGGGTAAAGAAAGTAATGAGCATACTTCTTCCCCTTTGCTGTTTTCAAGGATACTGAAAACACCTAAAGGAATTTAGCTTTTCTAGGATATTTCATTCTCCTGTCTCTGCATATACACCCTTCTCTTCCCTTGAAAGGACCAGGTCCCTAAAGAAAAAGTTTGTTTATCAGTTACTTGTTACATGGGTTCATGCTTTCTCTGCAAGGATATGTTTTAGCTTGGGTTTCACTTAAGGAAATGAGAGTCACGGAGTCACTCAGCCATTTTTTGTTCTGGCTTCCTGTTTCCCCCAAACAACTTCTGAACTCTTTGGTCAGCATTTACCAAACCTGGGAGCGATGTCATGGTCTGAGGGAAATAAAGTTCTTAGAAATAGAAGGCAGCAGAGTAGATAAAAGACACCAGAGCTAGTGCCCCCATGGAGATAAAGGCAGAAACATGGGCTCAACTGTATTTGTTTCCAGACAATCGCACAAGAAGGAAATGCTATTAAGGAGAACCTTTGATCAGAGCTCACATCTTATGAGGCTTGAGATAAGAGCTTGCATCTTATTAGATGTGAGATAAGCAACCCGAAGACACAAATCACAGCAGCCAGGCATCATTTGTTCCCCTCCTTGCAGAACTACTTGTTGCTTTGGTGAAGTCTAGTATTTATTTCTACTCAGTGGTTTCTCATCACTACTGAAGTTCTGTCTGAGCCAGCTCTCTTGTGGGAATATTTAGTGAGATGTGAGAGGAGGCTTGGGCTTGCATTGCTTTTCATTGTTGCCTGAAGAGCAGAATTGCTAGGATCAGCCTTAAATTGTTTGCCAAGCCTACAAGTGGTGGGGCTGGGTGACTCCCAGACTTCACAGGGAGATGCCAAATGGACGCACTCCTGTCCAAACGAGATCAACAGTGGCTGAAAGTCATGACTGGCTGAAGGCTATTCAAACACTATTAATTAGTGAGTTGGCAATTTCATTTGGGAACCTATTTGGCAAATGGCCACTGCCATTGATACTTTGGTTTGCCAAATCTGACCAGGAATGAGTGAGCAGGCATAGAAAATGGGCACCTATCCATCCCTAGAAAGTGAATCAGATATCTTGTTTCATTTCAGGAGTATTAACACCTACATTTGCACTTTTTTATTGTTGTTGTTGCTTGATTTGTTTGTTTGTTGTGTTTCTTTATAGTGTACCAGTTCTGTAAGTAATATGGGAACCTCGTGGTAGAAATCTCAGTGGAGAAAGTAGCAGGGTACCTTCTCCTTGCTGTGACTGTCTTTCTTCCAGATTTTAGTGCTCCCTATCAGTGCTTACAGTGCTTACCTGTTTCCTATGTTTTCAGTATTTCACTTTGGATAATGTATCATGTATGTTCATGATGGAGAGTACCCTCCTTACCCAGTAATAGTGGGATAGGAGATGTATTCAGTTTTCTGATATTTGGGAGATTGATCGTTGGGTGATGATCATAAATGATTCAAGTATATGTGCTTAGCAATGTGGAGCTTGGGACCTGCACATCTTTTGTCTGTGGGATTCTAAAAATAGTATTTTTTTTTTTTCTCAGCTTTGTGACGTCTTTTGTAAACAGTAAATTCAAGAACAAACTTTGTAAAGCTCTTAACCCTAGTCTTCCATATGAACTGCAAAGGTCAAAACACCAGCTATGCTCTGTACTTACTTCCATCCTCTGGGTCACATTTTTTTGCTTGCTTTTTCTCCCAGGGATTCTGTGAAGCTCTTCATTGGGTCAGATTTTGTGCAAAGAAAGGAATCAATTCCTTTTGCAAAGACCCGCCATCTAATTTAAAGGTGGCAGTGGACTGCAAGAATGGCTAGAGCTTTGTAATGCTTAATTGATAGGTTTCAGTCCAAGATTTATAGAAGGAGAAGTGAATTAATTTGTAGAGGATACCAGCTTGTTCTCTAACTCCATTATTATTATTACTATTATTTGTGTCCTCAGGAAGAAGCCCAGTGGATAACCATTTGCCTGGCATTTTTCAGGTGAAAGAAGGAGCAAAGTAATTTTGATTTGGAGTACAGTGGGGCCTGTGGCAGCAGATGACAAGGTACAAAAGTCAGTGTGTAGGAAGGACTAAATATCATGAGTCAGGCCCCTGGTAAGGGCTGGAAGCCTGTGGCTAATGTGATGTAAAGCCTCAGGGAAAAAGGTGGTGAAGTGACAAACCACAAGGATGACTTTAGCAGCAGCAGTTTCTATAGGCTTTGAGTTGAAGATGGAAGAGGCAGAGAAAAGATTGCAACAGTTCAAAGGGAAGAGAAATGTCCATTTGAAGGGTTATGCCTCGTCTCTGCAGAATAATGGATGGAAGCCTAGAAACTGTTAAATGAAGCCCGTTTTCCTGTGCCTCCCCATGGCAGACTCCTGATTAATTCAAGCTTTGTAACATTTCTTTCAATGGGGACACTGACAAGGTCCCCCTCTCCTACCCAGTTGCTCATTTTCAGTAACTGTAGCAACATAATAAATTTGAGACCTCCAGTATCCTGCCAAACGTGATAGCAGTTGACTCAGGGTTCAAAATTTAATAAAAGAAAATGGCCACCTCAAGCATTCTGTGATGGACTATTTCATAAGAAAAACATGAAATAATTAGCAAAATATCTGAATCAACTCAACGCAGTAACTGTTCAACTCACCTTAATGAATTACTTACTCTATATTTTTATTTAAAAACATAGAATATTTAACTTTACTCTTTTGAGCTAAAAATGTGTCAGAAATGGCTTTTGGTGAACCAAAGAGAAAAGCTCTGAGAAAGTTGTTAATATGTCGTGCTGTTGGCTAACGCTTTGGTTTCCCTGCCAGGACAACACCGCTTCAGCCCCAGTTATAACTTCTCTGAGAGGTGGTACTTGTGAAGAGCAGGTATTTGAAGAGGCAGCTTGAGTATTTGATAGCATACTCCGAGGTGCTCGGGTGAGCTGGTCGTTTAGAAACCAAATCAATAGGCATGCATCTCGAGGGAATAGTAAACAAAGTTGGAGTCATTCCTAATTATTGGGATACAGCTCTGTCATCAGCTCCTTCTCCAGATACTATTATTTATAGAAATAATTATTATGCAGCATTTACATTTGGGATGCACACGGTTCTTTAATTGGGGGCTGAACTTGTATTTGGTGATCTGGATTCCTATCCTTACTCACCTGTCTATCATTTATAAAGATTATATATCTGGAACGTGACCTGTACATAATTACAATTAATTAACTTACCAGCAGTAATGCTGAAAAACTTGCATTTAAATCAGGGGTTGAATAATTAGAGCAATTAGTTAGAACTGACTATTTGTAATACGGCTTCTTGAAA
The DNA here is from genome assembly GCA_011075105.1 of Heteronetta atricapilla. Lineage (NCBI taxonomy): Eukaryota > Metazoa > Chordata > Aves > Anseriformes > Anatidae > Heteronetta > Heteronetta atricapilla. The sequence continues at coordinate 112,955,272 of CM021731.1, read as the reverse complement.
ATATGGAATAATTGCTAATCTTCTAGGCAGAGATGGACAGTACATCGGTCTGGTATTTAATTTTGTAAATATGAATTAAGTGAGGTGGTGTGAATATGAAATCTGTTTTTTTTTTTTTTTTCTCCAGATTTTCAAAGGCTGTATCAACTGGTAAGTGATGGACAACGCAGAGGATTATTGCAGGGCCTGGTAAATTTAGGATGTCCACATGAATCCTCAAGCTATAGAAACATTTCCCTCTCTCGGGGTTCATCACTTTGATTTATAATCCTTAATGTGGTCGGTGTGCTTACCACACACCCGGCTCCTGGGTGCACTGGGGCTGGGTCTCGTCCTCGCACCAGCACGCGGGCTGCAACAGGGCACGTTATTTCATGGTCCCCGTGCCTGCTGTCGCCAGCTCCCCGTTCATTATTTATTTCAGGAAGGGGTGAGGGAACCGAACACCCACGCCAGGCAAACTCACCTCCCTGTCATCACGCACTCATGGGCTGCGGCTGGAGCGAGCATGCCACGTGTGGGAGAAATCAAGAGGAGGATGTCAGCTCGCGCATGGGGCGTGGAGAAACCGGAGGCAGCCTCTCCTCCTGCCTCCCCAGTCTTGGCTTGGGCTTATGAAGGGGGCTCGCTTCGTCTCAGGCGGATCTGCCAGCACTTTGCTTTGAGGTAGATGGCCTAGATAGTGCGGCCCTCCTGCCGATGTCAGTCTCTGATCCCTGCCTCAGAAGACGTCAGTGACTCAGAGGAGGATGCAAATGGGAACAGCCTAAGCAAGCCCAGGAGGAGAGCTGGCCTCTAGCCTCTGAGGACAGCAGTCGGGTGTCTTACTCAACACCATCATCAGGTGGTGATGGGCGATGCTATCTGCATCTTTCCCAATTCGCTTCCCCCCAAAAAAAAAAAAAAAAAAAGTGTCATGATACCAACCAGTATCAATTACGGCACCTTTCAGATAAAAGACTGGGGACTGCTGAGGGCTGCAGCGGGGCGTCGGACCCTCCTCTCCCATTCCCAGCTGGGGCTGGTGGCATCTGAAGCTCTTCAGGCAGGATGGGCAGCTGTAGCACACCTGCACCCTCTGTGTGCTTACAAATGCGCTTTGTGCTTTGAGCTCTTCATTTCTCTCCATCACCATAACCCTGACTGGCATATTTTTGTCTGTGCGGTGAGGGTGGAATGCGTACCACCTCCCAGCTCTCTGCAAAAAGGCCTTGATTTTACATAGATTTTTGTTTTTGTTTTGAAAACCTGCTGTGTTCATGGAACTGGAGACCATTATAAGAGATAGGTCAGTTAAATTATTTAATTGCAAGGTCTGTTAGAGCATTTACTGCAAAAGCTCTGCTTTTGTTCCTATAGTCCATGGCAGTTAAGAGGATATTGCCAAATCTTGCTCTGAGGAACACACCTGCATTTTCCAGAATTTGGATAATTGCTTTCTATGTTTTTCCCATTTTTTTTTAAGTCCCATTTAAATGACTCACTCCAAGGCTGTGATTTGTGTGGCAGTTTAGCATGCTTAATGTTGGGCACGTGCACAAAGCAGAGTTGGTGGGACCTGGACAGGACACCTCACTCATATCCGTGCTTCAGTGCTTTGTGCTTTTAAAGCAAACAGAACTGCAAGAGCTCGCGATTTGGTGTCCTGGGGGGAGGGAGGGGAGGCAGCTCCTAACCAGTGTGGAGATATTTTTAGATGTTGATAAAATGATGCTTCATAAAACACCAATCTCAGAAGAGGAAATAAGACTGCAAGAGACTTTAGCAAAACATAGCTGTATTTTTAATTATCAGCCCTTTTGATGTTGTCAGCCCGTACCTTAAGCAACGGGAATAATTGTTTAACTTCCTTCCTATTTTATGTGGTCATTTTACAGCTGACAAAAACAGCTTTTTCTGGTAACACTTACCATTTATGGCCATGACAGTGGAACGCATGGGGCTGGTGCGGGAGCAGGTTTGCAAGCTGCACAGCTACCCCCACCGCTCAGGAGCGTCCTCCATGGAGTGGGTGGTGGGCTCTCTGTCCTCCTCCTCTTCATTCTCTTCCTCTTCCTGTCCCTGCTTCGTAAAGGTGCCCACCAGAATCAAAGGCTGGCTGCAGAAAGTGGGGAGAGGGTGGATTCATGCTCCTTTGCTTTTATGGGAACCTAGGAAAAAAAGTCTCCTTGCACTCCTGCGCAGCATGTGTAGTAAAACACTGCCCATCTGTGCATCCCTGCCATTATTTTTAAAGAGAAGTTGGCGCTCATTAGTAATTATTACTGTAGGAAAGAGCCACTTAATGAAATGGGGTTCAGTTCTCTAGCACTGGATGCACGACCTGGGAGGCAGAACCTAAGTCTGTTGCTCAGGTATTTTTTGCAATTTTGGTTAGTCCTCATGTGGCATGGCTTAAAGTAGGACATGCTCAGCTCTTTAGCTAAAGATAGGTCATGTCAACATGTTAGAGATTTTTTGACATCACTTTGACACCCACAAAGAAATGAAAAAGTTAATATTATTTTCAGTTAAAACCCTTGCCTTTTCAAAAATCAAACGTGCTGAGAAGACAAGCAAAGTATGATGCTATCCATGACATGTTCTCTGTTCAGTGTGATAGCACAGGGAAAGACTATGATAGTCAGTAGGCTCCCAACATGCCATGGAGGTGGTCCTTAGGACATGGATTTCTCCCCCACACTGTGAAAAGAAGCTTGGCTAAAATAAGCAGTCCCATTACCCTTGCCACTGACCCCAAAAGGGTCAGGGGGTCTGTGGTTCAGACTCCATATGGTGGGACGTGATGTGGGCAGTTCAGTCAAGGAGATTCGCATCATTCCCCAGAGCTCCATGGAGCTTCAGCTGAAAGGATGAAAGCTGAAGAATCATGTTCCCATGTGAGCAGCTCTCCCAGAGAGGGAATTTGGCTGCTTAATGAATGCTGAGGAAGAAAAATCTGTAGAGGCTCTAAGAAGTTCCCCTACCTATAGGTTTCTTTGTCCATACATCCTCCCCTGAGGAAACAGATCTGTTCTGGAGCTGCAAAAACAATATGTCACATGTTTAGCACTGTACAAAGGTTCTCTGAGTGGCTGAAGATTTTCCAGATAGCAATATGGTCAGCTTTGTAGCCCCTTTATGTTCTTTAGGTAGTACAAAGGGTCTGCAGAAGGCAGTCTCCTTGTCTCAGTCTGAAGGAATCACCCTTAAACTAGGAAGGGCCCAGCACTCCAGCAGAGAAATGCATCTGCTTCAATGCCCCTTTGTTATTAATGGGGAAACTCCAGTGATGAAGGGCCAATGCAGAGTGGGAATGATACGTAATGGAAAAAATGAGCAACTCTGAGAGACTTTCAACTTTCTTGAGTTCTGCGGCTTTCTGTCTCCCAGGCGAAGAACATCTGCTGCAGGGAAACTGTAACCTCTGGAGAATTCCTCCCCATGCCAACAAACTCAGGCCTGAGCATTCACATTTCTGTCTTTGTAAACATTCTTAGCATATCTAGTCTTTGGGATATATACAAGCTGTACTGAACTAAAAGGCTGTTACATTACTGCTGGCTGATTCAGTTCATCGTGCTTTTTGTTGCGTTTCACTTGTGTTCTCACAATTTTTGTGAATGTTGTGTTGGGGGAAAATAAAGTTAGAATCTTCTAATCATAGTCATTGTCCCTTCTTGGTTGTAATACAGGAGAAGACAATGTACAAATGAAAAAGACTGATAGATGGATGAGTCAGTGTAAGCAATATTGGATGCTTTTGAATGAAAGATTTACAAAAACACCTGGATGATCTAATGGCATTTCGTACTCATGCCTGTGATAAATCAATTTGTTAAAGAATATTTAAAACTTTGAGCAATATTTGTAGACCCTCATCTAGTGCTATAGCTGTATTGGGATATATTTTCCAAATCTATATGAGCTGAGTTTTCCAAAACGGAAACAATTTTAAAACTGTGTGTAAATGCTCATTCATGCTTGTCTATGTGTAACTGGATTTAGAACAGTAATCCTAGCAGTGTTTTTTCTTTCCCTCTAAATGCATATTTTCCATTAAGTAGAGTAGTTAGTGAGTATTACTACTTGTATGAAGCCTTTTTTTTCCAGGTTACCCATGAATCACTTCAAGCTGTGACCTTATCTGATCTTGCATGCCCAACGGGGCTGAGACTAATCAATACTTGGTGGAATTTCGTCACAGACTGTGGGTGCTGCAGGAAGCATTTTGGTGATTAAGTAGTTGACACTCTTTCTCTCATCTATTAATGAACCTCTGCCCCATCGAAGCACTAGTAGGACTCTACAGTCTTCTGGAGGGGATAGAAAACTGAGATCTTCACTGCTCATTGTTACTAACTATTTCACAGTATTTTTTATTTGTGAGTGCAAGTGTAGGACTGTCAGCCAGGCAGTTCTGGCCAAATTCCAGTTTCGATCATTGTCTAGCTTCCTTGGGTTTCAATTAAGAACATGTTTTCCTATTTTTTTTATTATTATTATTATTTTTCCTATGTTTTCCATCCAAAGGTGTTAAAATGCTGCCATGAGTGCTTCCCAGGCCAGAGCTGGGAATGCTACATGGCAGAAGGTGGTGTGGTCTTGCTGCCTCTAAACTTCATTGAGTATTTTGAAGTCCTCTCAAAAGGCTCTCTCTGTGAATGTCTGATACAGCTAGTGCGGTGTGGAAACATCTGGACAGGGCTAGCTTTTCAGCTTCCTGGGCCGGAAAGACTTTAGCTATTGAGGTGCACAGATGTAGTCTGATCTTTAGTTTGATGTTTAGATCATAGAAAAAAATAGTTTTTGTTTTGTTTTGTTTTGTTTTGTTTTTTTTCCCCTGTGGCAGCCTCTGAGAATTATTAGTGTTGGCGTTAAAGTGCTCTGTAAAACATAGGGGGAACATCTGAATTTCTTGTTTGTTTGTCTATGATACATGTAAAGACAGCCTGGAAAGCTCCTGGTGTTTGCTGTCAGTGGCATTCTCTGAAAGCCTCTCTCTCCCTGCTCCTTGTGGAGAAATGTAGGGGATTTAGCAGTTCATCTCCCCCTCCTCCTCTTGCTTCTGTCCCTCCAGGGATATTTCCAGTACAGGCCATTCCTCTGGGCTAACAGGGAATTAGGAGTTGGGAAAGGGGCACAGACTTAATATTCCTGTTATTTCTGTGAATTGCAAAATTGGTTCCTAATCAGGAATATGTGCTGCTGAAGTGAGAGATAGGTTTTAGGAAATTCAATGTCCTCACCCCAGGTAAAACATTCAGGTTACAAAAATTGTGCAGGTGATTTCTGTGCACCACAGAAGAAGCCAGTTCCCTGTCCCCTTACTCTCTTTCCAGTCCAGCTGCTGGTTTTACCTGGGTTGTTGTTTCTTTGCAGTATTAAAATTCAAATAGGTAGGAAAAGAGACTGGCTTTCTTGGTTGGAGCTGAAGCTGATCAAAGCCAGAGAACCAGGGAAAACCAGAGAAAAATAAACCTATGAGACTAGTTCAAGAGGTTGACTCTTCTGTAGGGAAAATGAGAATCCTAACCCCCTGGCTGAAGCATGAGCTATACAACCATGCCTTCTCCTGGCTGCAGCTGTGCCAAATGGAGACCAACACTGCTTTCCCCATCCAAAATAAACCCTTGTCACATCTCCCAGTGGTTCTGTTTCTTGGACAGGGACTGGAAAACTAAAGCCTGTTTTGGTCAAAATGAGCAGGTTGCCTTGCACAGCACACACATAGTCTAGGTGGATCTATGAAGTCTAACTGGATCTATGCTTCCTTAAGGAAGCTTCTGAGATACTTGCTCTCCAGGAGCTTTAACACACTTCATCTTGAGTTCAGAGTTTTGTCACTTTCATGCCTTAACTTCCCCTAGCAGTGTTTGGCAGATAAGCTCTGAAAGGCAGGTTGCATTTTTTTCTGTTGGGCTACTCATCAGCTTGGAAGAAGGCTTGCATCACACCTCATCCATGGTGCAGGCATGCTGCTGCAGCTAGCCCCTTCCCTGCTGTGCTGGGTGGATTTACATGCTGGGCATCCTCATGCTTCAGCCTCGCAATCCCTCCCCACAGGATTGGCCTGTTTGGCCTGTTTGGGCACACATTGTTTTTGCAGGGTATTGTCACCTTGAGGGCCCCAATGGAAATTTTTGTCCCTGTGAACTACATGACACATAAACATATAAGGATAAGACCCTGCCCTGGAGAGCTGACAGTGCAAATAGTGAAGCCAGAGGAAGGTCCTGACTCCTTGGCTGATGGCACAGCACCATAACTGCACAGACTGCAGCCAGCACTGAGCCTGAGCAGAGCAAGCTCACATCTGTCTCTACATGGCCATGCAAACACTCTCCAGTGGGGAGAGGAGACAGCACTGTGTTGTCTGAATGGGAAACTGAGGCAACGAGACTAAGCATCGTGTCTGTGTCTCTGACAAAGCTGGGCAGTGAGCCTGGACCTCCTTCCTGTAGTCCTCTACTGCAGCTACCCGGGGTCTGAACACCACCACCTGTGTAAACCGATGTCTGGTGCTTGGGATCTGTTATTTCCTGGTACGAAATCTCCTATAGTTTTTAGTCACAGCTTTATTTTTAGATCAGCTGTACCTCAGCTGTAATTACATTTGTACCAATCAAGTATGTGGTAATGCTCGTAGGTCTCTGACTCGTCATTTGGTGTGCGAATTAACTGGAGAGGTTGGAAAAGGCAGAACGGCAGGCATTTCATGGTAGCATGTCATTGAGGTTTCACCTGCCCCGTAAGGCTTCTAAAAGGTTACATCCCGAGAGAAGATAACAGCAGCAGTGGGCACTTCATTTACGAAATGGTGGTTTAGGGCCTTTCTCACCTGGTTTCAGAAGGGGTGTTCCGCTGCTGACCAGGTCTTGGCCCTCACCTTTGACAGACAGCAAGTTTTTAACGCTGCTTTATTAGAGAGTCTGAAACATTTGTGGGATTGGTGTGGGAGTACTAAATTGTTTTCTGATGAGGACTTGAGTCAAAGTTTGTTGGCGTCTCTTGTAGTGGCTGTTTATATGTAAACTTGAAAGCAAACCAAGCAAACGGAGTGAAACCATCCAAGGCCTAAAATGTCATCTGGCAGAGAAGAGCACTGCAAATATCAGATTGAGAGAGCACAGAACCAGCTGGCTGCTGTTTGCGCTGAAATGAGCAGTTACCAGACGCTCAAAAGCTGCCCGTAAAGCCTTTCTAAGCCCACTTGCTTAAGCTACTACGGTCACTGTTGCTCATTTGGGGATCATAAGCAAGCATGAAGGGTGCTTCTGTTTACATGTGCAAAAGGAGGCAGAGAAAGCAGCAAGAAGACAACAGTTTTGGAGTCCTTTCTCCTACGGTCAGCAGCAAAGGCTTGACTTCTGTCCCCTCTGAAGTCTGTTGCAAAGTTTTTGCTGATTTTCAGCGGGAATAGGGTGAAACCAAAGTATAATGACGAGTCTCAAAAGCTATATTAAAGAGTGACGCACACTCCCTGAGAAAACAGCTGTGGTGGTTTAAGAGGTTCTTGCCTCCTCTAGCTGTTTTACTCCTACCCCTCTAACAGAGGTTATGGCTAACAAAACAATGCCAGAAGGGGAATATGAGCCCATGCCTTTTCACTCTGCATCAAAGCCTTGGTGCAACCCCACTTTCCTGGGAAGGAAGCCCGTTGGCAATTACTGGCTGTGAACAGGAATAGGCGAGCTGCTGGGATGCACACGTGGCTTCTCACACCTCTGCTGTGGGGTGGCAATCTCCAGCAGAAGGGCGGGCCGGCCAGATGGGGGTGATAAGAAACCCACAGAAGCAAGATCCGTCAGATCTTATTGTGAGAGCCTGTCATTATCCATTGTTTCCTTTATTGAATACAGTTGTGCCCATTGCATGTCTCCTTACTTGGTTTGACTTAAAAATTAGAGCTGAAACACAATGGATAGAGCTTGTTGGTCAGGAAGTGTTTCTTTTTATACCTTAAAAAACATGAAGCTTTGTTATTGTAGCAGCAGTATCCTGATTCATTTGTTGTTATGATGGATGAAGGAAGTTTCATTCTGAATTTAGCTAGTCTTACATTAGAGACTTAACACTTTGAGCCCATTACACCTAGAAGTACCATGATTAATCTCGACTGTGACTGGAAAAGATGAGTTTTAAAAGTAACGTCTAAAATATTATCTTTAAACCAAATTTTACACAGTTTTGAGAGATCAGTATTTACACATATGTGATTCCTGTGACCTTGATGGGGCTGTTTTCTATGCTGAAAAAACTCACAACTCTTGCCAACCTGCCCCATGACATGTAGCTGGAGCTCCTACAATCTTCTGTGACTTTTGTTTTACTATTGACCATGTAATTGATTTTACCTAGTCTCAAATTTGTTTATTATATCATTCATGATGGCTTTTTTGAAACTTGGGCATTTGTTTGTCTCAGGACTTCTATGTAATATCTCCATATCCTTTCTCTTGTAGAACATCATTAGGGGTTACGGTTATTTGAACTTCTCAGATCAAAGACGGAAAATAGTGTTGGAGGCAACATTATTATAAGAGAATTGCAGGCTGTTTTGTCTTCCTGTACTTAGAAGACTGCAAAAGATTTTGTGTTTTTCTCTTCTTTTAGCGATGCTTTTACCAATTAGTTAATTTACAAGGCAAAAACTGAAAGCATACAGTAGTTCAGCCTTTTACTACAAAAGGAATCTATGGATCATGCTAATGTGTCTGAATTTCACTTCAGAGGAGAAACTATGGGAGAGAGGGACTGGGAGATCTGTCTTGGTACCCATGTACTAGCTCCACTGTGGGTCCCATCCCAGTGACAGGGGCTTCTGCATAAACGGAAAATCTTACTTCACATGAAGTGGGTGGAACTTATAGCAGATTTTCTACAGAAAGATACAGTCCACATTGCACACTGTTTAGCATGGATGCATTTATAGGAAGAGGGGGATTTCCCCAGTTTTGTAATAAACAAGTATATTCAGTAAAAAACCATAAGCATCATGACTGAAGTAATACCTCACCAAATACTGTGAAAACATAAAGGCTTTTAGATGATGCATAATTGTAATGGGTTTTCAGCCACAGTATACAGAGAGCTATTTTAAATGGAAAATCAAAGCTTTCAATACATTTCGTTTAGCATTCCTATTTTAACACTTCCTCAAAGTCAATTGCAGCAGAAAACATAAGGCTTTGTGTACTTCTTTAAAGCAGAGCACAAAATAGTCAAGTTCTGATCTGGAAGGAAAATCCCAAAGTCTCAAAATACATACTTTTAGTACTAAGACAAAAGACATGCCTTAAAGGCTGTGCTACTTCAGCTTGTTGCCAAAGAAAGGGTCTGTGTCCATTTCTGATTTAACTGGAGTTTAAATAAATAAAGCTTGGTTTGGTTTGGTTTGGTTTGGTTTGGTTTGGTTTGGTTTGGTTTGGTT
>CM021731.1:112909201-112945850 GCA_011075105.1 Heteronetta atricapilla | reverse complement strand
TTTGGTTTGGTTTGGTTTGGTTTGGTTTGGTTTGGTTTGGTTTGGTTGGGTTGGGTTTATGTCCCTGTCCCTGCCTTCCCCCGCTTCTGTCTACCCACCCCCAAGTTACTGTAGTGTAGTTAAAAGCAGCTCCTCCATGAAATGAAACCTGGGCCACTGGGTATCTGCTGGTACTCCACTCAAGCATGTGCTATGGTAACATTGCTGATATGATTAATTTTCTTATTATGATTATTATTATTTAGCAGCTGGGCTAGCTGGGGAACGTCATTAAATTGCTCGTTGTATCCAGAAAGAATGAAGTTGCCAAAATTGTCCTGTTCACAAGTAAAACTGTATGTTTGAGCCTGTACTTCCTTTAAGGCAGCTGATATTAGTTTAAAAGGTTCTACAAACAAGCAAATATCTTAATGTCTAAGTAGGCCTCCATTGAAAGGCAGCACTTGGGCTATGGGTTTTGCAGTGAGGACAGTCCCTGAACGTTTCTTTCAGAACTACTTATTATTGTTTCACTTATTAACAGCTTCACTGAAATTCCCTTTACAATCAGATTTTGAGGGAATAATAGTACCAAGAAAGAGCCAACATAAGCAAACTCCCATCCTGTCCTTTAAAAATAAAAATTAAAAGTAAAGTCCACCAATAACAGTTTGTTCTTTGGTAATGGGCTAATGGGATACAGAACTTGGCATGCTGGAACAGCAACTGGAATGAAGATATTATCATAAAAATCACCTAAATCTTGACTTCATTAAAACCTATTTAATAGGATCAACATTTATTTTTGGCCAAAATTTCTTAAGTTATGTAATAAACTCTGTGTGCCTTATCCTCCAGGGTTATTTCCACACTCCATTAACAGGCTATAGCAGGTTTTTTAAGTATGCAGCATGGTATGGTGTGTACCTGGGAACAAGGAACAGAAAGTTCTTTTAAAGATTGTATGTACATATGTCTGTAGGCTGCATGAGCTTGCCTAAACAATTCACACCATTATCAAGCAGATCTTGGCAAAAACAAGAGAAAAAAGATTCAGTAAGTTACATAACAAGCACATATCTCTTTCCTTTTTGAGCAATGGCTGTTTCCACTTAAATGATATTTGAAGCATTTCATAAAAACTGCTAACAAAATCAATTCCCATGGTCTGTTCAGGAAACGTATTAGTTACATGTAGGATGGTAAAACATTGGCTTCAGTTGCCCAATTTTCTGATATTTACAGATATTTATATTTCTGAATATTTCACAATTTATGCTCATAAATATTTGATGACAAAATGTAGATATTGGAAGTGTTAAGTTGGGAAGAAAAGTAGGACAAACTGCTCTCTTTTCCCAAGCTGCAGCAGACCTAACAGTACAGTAACTTTAGGAAGCAATCCACTTGGAAATACCCCCAGACAGCTACTGAACACATATGGATCATACATTTCTGTATCTGCATATTTCAGAATATTTGAGGCGGTCAGATGACCAGACCAGTTGACTGGGTGGGTGGTGGTGGTGGCTGGGGGGCGAGGGGGTGCATGAGTTCCAGCCTGGTTACTTTCCTCTGAAAACTGCACTCACTTTCACCCCTTATCTCCTTACCCTCATATGCAGCAAACAAGAGGTTTTTAATAATAGCTATAGAAATTGAAAGAAATGGCATAAATGCTTACACTATTTTATTATGGTGGTTTTTGTTTTGTTTTGTTTTGTTTTCCATTTAGGAGACCATGGGGTGTTGAATATGACTCAGATTCCTGGGTAACTAAAAGTTCTGACCCAAGCACATTTTGCCCCTTGTAGAGGAAAAGCCAAAGCCATACAGCCAGAGACTAAAGCTCAGCCCTGCCTCTGGCAGGGGCCAGTGCTGGATACCTGGAGCAGTGCACAGAAGCAGGGCAAATGCACGCTCTCATTTCCTCCAGTGCATCCTCCCCGCTGCTGGCAGCCAGCTGCACTGGGACTTCCTCATCCAGAGGCCGTATTTGTGTGTTTGTGTTTAAGTGCTCACAGTGGACTTTTATTCCATGAATTGGACTAATCTCCCCATTTATATTTTTGGCTTCCCTAACATCCGGTGGTAATGAAATCCACAGAGTAGCTATGTGTTTTTTGAAAAAGTATATGTATTTTCCCCCCTCTCTACATCTTGTGCTGTGGAAACAATGAAGGAATGTCCCATGTTTGCCATCTCCCAGTCATTCAGACTTTCACACTCTCACTGGAACTAGCTGTGCTGTTGTCTCTTGTACAAGCCAAGGGCTTCTAATCTACTGATTTTTTTTTTTTTTTAATTATTTGTTTGTTTGTTTCCTTTTTGCATAGAAGCTGAACTTCTTTAGTTCTAGTTCTCTTTGATATCAATAAAAATCAAAGATAGGGGTGCATTCTGTACTGATATTAACATATCCTGTTTTGTGTTACATTTGCTAGTATGACTCTCTTGTGCTTATTCCTCAGTGGTGACATACTTTGATGAGGTCAGTACCATTATTTTGCCCCAATGATGTAAATTGTCTCTGCTCCTTTAAACAACATCCCAGAATAACAACTTGGAAAAATGCAAGGCAGTCTTGATGGGAGTTTATCTTTTATGTGCTGAGTTAGCTCCTCTGCTAGCCAAGACAAGAAAATTCTGGGAGAGAAGTGCTTTGTCCAGAGGGGAAGAAGTCTCTTCCATCCCTTTCCCACAGTTAAGAAACAGATCTTGTTGAGTTACAGAAACTATGGTCAGAAAGCTGGGCTGGCATGATTTTGGGTGACTGGAAGTAGAACAAAAGGAAAAAAGAAAATTGACATTTTCCAGCTGACCCCAAAATGAAAACCTCCCATTATGTCAGCACTTAGTGCCTGGCCACTGTGTAATCTGGTTTTGTACTGACTTAAATTGAGATTATCTGTATGTATTTGTCGCTCATTTATACATGGGTTTCCTCATTGAAAATGCATCAACGTCACAGCACTCAGATGCCTGGAAATAATGTTCCCCCACACCTTTCCCCACTATCCATGGAGACCTGTTCTGCTTCTTCCATTACACCATTCTGCTGTGTCTGTGTTTCAGGGAGAGCAATGGGTACCTCTCCTTTGCCCTGAAGATGGTGGCTTTCCACCCTTCAGCTTTGGCCCTGGATGGGAGAGGGTGGCAGAGACGTCTTAGACGTCTTGGTGAGACAGAATGGCAGGTGGGTGACAGGAGGCTCCCAGCTGGGACAGGTCTCCCTGCAGGTTCCTGTGCCACTTTGTCATCTCAGCAGTGGGACTGGAAACCCCACTGAAGTACTAAATAAATACAGGTCCTTCTCCTGTGCCTGCCACAAAATCTCTGCCTTGATACAAGTCTACTCTCTTGCTGTGGAAACCAGAAAGAAATTATGATCTAGAGTCAGAGAGTTCCCTTTAGCCCAGACCTGCCAATTTTGGCATCTTCAAAATGAGGGGAATCTGACAGGCTGATTTGCTCTGCTTGTATGCAGTGACTGTCTGGGGGCATTTCCAGGTGAGCAGAGCACTGGGTTGCCTTTGCTGGGTATGAACTAGCATTTTTTTTTTTTTTAATTTATTTAAGTTTTACTTGATGCCTGACAGTCCTAAGGAACTTTCCAGAATACACATTGTAAACCATAGTCTTGATCTGCTGGGATGTCAGCTGCCTGCATGCCAGCATCTCCATGAGTCTCTGACCATGTCTGGAAGCGATTCCTGAGTCAGTGAATATGTGTGTGTGTGTATCTGGGCAGGGTGAGCTGTGTTCTGCAGAAAACCCTGTAAAGATTACTCAACTTTTCTTCTGGAGTGTCTTCAAAATGGACGGGATCCAGGAGTCATCTGCCTATTCTTGAGTAGTCCTTAACATCACTTCACTGAGTTCTCCCAAAGGCACCTCTAACACAACACACCAACCAAGCAGGGAGGGAAGTCTGAAAAACCACCGGTCTGACAGGGCTTCTCCAGACTGCCAAGCTTTTCAAGGGAGCAAGCAGGCCAACACCGAGGATCTGACCTACCAGAACATTCTTCCCACCACTGCCTTTCAGGGAGAAGGCTAGGCTACTGAAATATGCAGCAGCAGGCCAGAAAACTTACCTAAATAGTGGCATACTATCCAAGAAATAAGGGGTGTTTCTGAAGGGAACCCTAACCCTGGCTACTTGAGTGAGACCACCAAAGTTTAGCTGTATGCATTTTTTGTATAGACATGCTAATAACTTTTATTTTAAAACAAAAAACTGCATCACACAACCCCAGGAAAATACATATATGTTAGGAAGCTGGGATAGCAATTCCTCTGATTGTTTCAGAAACCTGTGTGGGACTGTTCCCAGACTACCGCCTGACACTTGGGAACACTGTCTTCAATAAAGACTTCAAGAAATTCCTACATAGCAATATTATTAGCGGCAAAGATTGATTTCTGCTTCTGATGTGAAAGTCTCTGAGAGAACCAGAGGAGAGATTTTCTGAGTCTCCTTAGATTGCAGCTAAATTGTTCTGTTGTAGAAGGGAGAGAAACCATCTTCTGTCTGTGTGGCAGAACATGTAATTGGTCCCCAGATTCCTTAATTCACTAGTGTGGGATGCTTATGTAAACTCCCTGAGCCCTTGCCTGTAGTGCTAATGGTTCCTCACTCACCATCTCCCACCCTCGCCACACTTAAAGTAGCTCATGGTGGAAGCACGCAGCCCTGCTCCCCTAGCTCTCCTTGGCACCTTGAACGTGGGTTCTCATGACGAGGTTCCTGTGTCAGGACACCTCCATGGGGATGCCACAGACCTCCTGTCTTGGCCTGCTCTCCATGCAGACATGCCTGCTTGAGTATCCCCAGCCCATGTTGTGCCCCACAGGGTCAGTGCCATGCAGTGCTGTGCGCTGCATTGGTCTGCAGGGTGGAAGACCACACATGAGCCATTGCTCTTTCAGTTTCTAGAGTGGAATTGGCCCACTGTCTGACACATTTTTGGAAGGCAAGCTTTTTGTTCCTCCTGTTCTCAGCTGTTACTGAGCATCGCCTAATTTGGTTCGCTAACCTCAGTGAGCTCATCGTGAATCTTTGTCATAGTTCTTTCCTCTTATCCTTCCTCTTTCCCTCCCCCTGTCCCCCAGACTCCCTCATTTGCAATTATAGTCAACTTTAGTGAGGAGAAATGGCTTTTTAATTTTCCACAAGAAATGGAAGTGTGCAGTTATTATGCAAAGCAGCTTTCTTTTAATTCCAGAAAATTTCCGGTATGCACTGTAATCAGTCATTTTCTACTGTACTTTTTACTGTCTGAAGCCGTAAGCCCAGACCATTAGAAAACCATAATAAACAATTCAATGATTTCCTTTCAGCTTCATATTCTATTTTGCTGAACATGTTTGGAGGTGTAAATATTTCTCTGGAGGGAGATAATTTTAAGTTTAGTTTTCTAATTTGATTAAGGAAGTGGAGCCTGCCTGTTTCATCTACAGGCATGAATTCTTGTGCACCAGGGAGATGTTCAGATATCTGTGTAGGTGTGTTTAATAAGTTCCACCTAATTGTATTTCCTTTTCACTAAATAAGAAAAGTTGCAATGCAATGGGATTAATTTTTCCATTTCCCCCCACGTCCTTTTTCCTGCTTTTAATTGTGTTGCTCCACACAGACACAGCGGCATGCCCTTGGACTGGATTTCCTTGGAGCAAGCTCCCTGCCTGCCGGAGGCACCAAGCAGAGAGCTTCAATCCCATTGCTTCACCCAGGTTGCCCTCGGTGGATTGTTCAGCTTGGAGTGAAACCCTGCCCTGGACACGGGGTTGTACTGCAAGGCACATGCCTGAAAATGCAGTGATTTGTTTTGCACTGGTTTCTCTGCCTCTGAGAGGGAAAGAAGTGATACCTGCATAAAAGGGCGCACTGTGTTCTCTCAGTTTCAGGAGTAAAACAGGGACCATCCCAGGTGAACAAGTCTTTAAAGAAAGCAACTTTCTTCTTCTTCCATGCAGAGTGGTGGTTAATACTTCACTGTCACAAAAGAATACATTTCATTTAGCAGCTTTTCAAATATTTTAACATATTTCAAAGAGGTGAATGCAATAACTCATTGGAACAAAAATGGTCATTGATACGTTTAAAAAAAAAAAAAGAGATAGAGAGAGGACAACAGTTCACATCTCCACAGAAGTACAGATGAGCTTAAAATTGTATTTTCTTTTCTTACATAAACTGAGGGTTCTTGAGTTTGTTTTTAGATCCTGTAAGCTGAATTTGCTTTATATTTTCAAGCTATTCTCTGAAGCCATGAGAGCTCTAAAACCCACATCTTTAAAAAGAAATATAGAAATGAAAATCCTCATGCAGTCTCTTGGTTTCTGTGACTAGAGTTTGATGGGGAGTGGGGGAGAGAGCAAACATTGGCATGGTTGCAATGAGATTGCAAATGTTGGCAGTGCTCTTTTGTGCACGGCAGGAGGGGGTGTTAGTGTGGGTAGGCATCTTCCGCAAAGTAATATGTGTTCATCTCCTCTGTGCTTCTGCAGAAATTGAAAGGGCAAGTGTGCCTAGCCCTGGCGTCTGATTCTGCAATTCACATTTGTATATGTAGTCCTCCGGGAAAATTCTGCTCCAATCAAACTATGCAAGATTTATTAGGCCTCATGTATTTTCAAATTTTCATTGTCTTTGCTCTTGAAGATTATCCCAAGTCATTCTACTGAGTTTTGAAACCTAAAGGTGAAAGTTAAAGTGGGTTGTGATGTTACTAATACCAGTACATGCAGATTATTAATACATGCAAAGCAATTTTTACCAATTCCTTGTTTTATTCCTTAGTTCCCTTTTGAAGCATAACCCTGTTAATACACAACCAGGCCTGCTTTGTAATGTCTTCTCCCCAAATCTTCCTGAGCTTTTCTGAGACAAATTAGGACAGTAACTCCCAACAGGTGAAAATCGTGAGGGGCTCACAGATAGTGGTCAGTCTTCATCCCACTACTCTGCCTCTCCTACTTTTTGACTGTAGAGCTGAATAATGCAGTTTTACTTACATTGTTGAGCCTGTGCAGTATCCAGCTGAATGACTTACACCCACACTGTAGCTTGATGCTTTTGCTGATCAAACAAGACCAAGGCTATTCCTTTGCCTTTCCATTTTTTTATATCCAGTGACTGTACTGCCCAAAATACAGCAAACTTATCACTATTGAGGCTGGATAAACTGCTATTTGAAAACTACTAAAAATACACTTCAGTATTACCCAAATTGTAAAGAAAACCTAAACAAGAGCATTTTGGAAAATATCTCAGTACTATTGTGGGTAAAGTATTTTTTTCCTGACTTATCACTAGGTTACCTAAGGGCCTGAGGACTCAGAAGTAGTTATGAACCTTGGTCTCCCATCTATTCTGCCTCTGAGCTCTGCATTACTGCTTGGTCATGTGTCTCAACACTGACAACTCGTACCTTCCTGGGTTCACAGGAACATAAATTTAATGAGAGAGCATGGTGTTCCTCTCCATCCTGGAGATTAATGTGCTTTTTTTGGAAAACATATTTGATTCCCCACAGGCTGCAGAGTGTGTTGTTTCCAGCCCTTTCATTTCCTTGGAAGGTATGGTCAAAAGCTGGGCACCTCCACCTGCTATAACATTATTTAAAAATAAATATTTCTAGCTGCCTTTGCTGAGGAAACTGGATCTCTGAGCATGCTTGGATGGTCAGGCACTCCAGAGGGTTAAGCTCAGTTTCTGACACCAGTGGGGTTTAAGTGGAAGCTGAAGGTACCAAAGTAGGGCAGTGCTGGGAACAGAGGAGTGCCTGGGAAGTCTAGAACAGTCCAAGAGACAGACATCCCATCTAGGGTGGAGGAAAGTATTGTAGGGCCATAAACTGTACCTGGGCTTAAATACTTTTTGAAGATGGCCCTTTGTCATGGAATAGTTCATGCTACATATGGCTCTTGAAAACGCCCTTTTTTTCTGAGGAAGAGAATTTTCTTCTGGGCCTTGCACATTACTTTTCTTTTCACAAACTTTTGTATTTCTTGGTTCTGCATGGGACCAAAACCAGACCTGCAGAAACACCATGAAAAAATGCAGTTGTAGCATTCTTGGCATGGCTTGACATGTGGGAGCACGGAGATGGGGAACCTGATAGGTTTCCAGACTAGTTCTACAGATTCAAGAAGTGCAAGCAGTCGGATAAGCATCTGAACTTGTGTGTGTTTATCTAAACTGAGCTCGAACTCCGGGCCACTTCAGAGTTTGCCTAGCAGTGGCTAATTATTACTAGAATGCTTGTTAAAATTGGAAAACAATGTCAATAATGATCTAATTCACAAACAGATGTAAACAAAAACCCTTCTGGGAATTGTGCTGTACCAGGAGCTTGAAGCAGATATTCCTCTCAGAAAACAGTCTAGAAAAATTTTATATGGGAACAACAACAGCAAAAAAGCTGCTAGTTCTCCTCTGCTTTAACAACTATTGGGGAACTATGAAGCTGAAAAGGAAGTATATTGGATAGATACAGAGGCAGCAGATCTGATTCTAATTCTTGTATATCTTTGTATGTCAACAGCAATACTATGAAGTTACCTGTTGTAGTGGGGTAAAGCTAGCGTAAGACCAGAACATGTCCAACCATTCTTAAGATAGAGATATATTATTAAAACAAGGGTGGTTATTAGAGGCTCATTACTGTGGAAAGTGTGTTTTGGATCCTGCCTGGGAACAGCATCGTTGGTTTTCTCAGTAAAATGCATTATTTAATTAAATAAATAAAGTTTTGTTGGTCATGCAGGTTTAGTTTTCATTTACTACCTCTTTAGTGACGTTAAACTTTAACACAATAACAGCTTAGCGAACAGACAGAACTGTTTCCACCCACATGGATAAATATTGATCTCGGTGATAAAGAAGAACAAACATTCTGATGGAGTGGTATGAAAGAAATTGAACCTGATACAGGAGGTTTATTTTTACTGCGTAGTAAAAGAAAGTTAGTCTTTCAACTACGAACAGGGAAGGGCAAGGGGATGGCTTATCAAAATGTTGTTTACAGGATAATAAATACTGTGACTTCAAACTTTAATGTTTACCCAGTGGCTGTGCACAAAAAAGAAACAAGATGTCTGAGGTGAAATTCTGGTCACAGTCAAATAAATGGCAGCTTTGCTGCTGACTTCAGGAGGGCCATATATTTCTAGCTGGAGTGCTGTACGGAGTCTCTAATGCCCCACGGATGTCTTGTTTGAGCAAATTGCTTTCTTAGGTCCATCCTTAGCCAACAACTTGTTGAAACTAAGCATGTGCTTCTCTGCTCTGCTGAACCAGGCTCAGAGATTGATGACTTTAACAGTTTACAAACATTTGAACTGCTAAGGTACAACTGGCTTTTATTTATCTGAGCTTGTGTGTGCGATTCCTTGGTCTGTTTGGATGCCCCTTCCACCACCTAGAAGGGGTGGCTTTCTGCAGAGCCTCATTTGCTTCAGTGAGCTCCGTGTGAGACAGCATGGCCAGGGCTAAGCAATGATGGAGTAAGTAGGGTGACTTGACCAACACAATGGAGCAGTGTCCCCTTGTCACATGAGAAGACTGGCAGCACTAACCCTAGGGTGGTGAAGGAGGATGCAAATGCAAGCCTTGATGTCTTCAAAGCTCCCAGAGTCCTTCCAGGTGAGTCTCTGAATCAGTCTACAAGGTTGGGATCAGCAAATGTGATTTTAACTCTAAAAAAGAGTTAAAGCACAAACCTTTTCTTTGATACTGAGGCGTGTGGATACTTGGGAGGTGGGGGGATAGGAAGAGATACATCTGACCGAAAGTAGGTGTCCGCAATGACTGTGTCAGAGTTAGTCATCTAGGCTCCATCTGCAGTCAATGGGGAGGTTCAGACACCTGTAGGGCATGACTCATCTCCTTATATTGCACATATGGATCAGATCAGATGAACTACCTCCTGCTAGTTTCTCTCCACTGACTATGAAAGGAGCCCGGCTCGACTTACTATCTGTGCAGGTACTTACCTGTTGGCAAGTAAAGGTAGGACACATAAAAGCCCTGCCTTTTCTTTGGAAGCTAGCCATTTAAGAAATGTTTAACACGCATGTAGAACCAAATAAACAAAGCTCTGATGTGGTATTTTCAAAGTGTAACTTCCCTGCTCTTCTCATGTCTTACAATGCGATCTTCTAGACAAAACTTATCTATCACTTTTCCTAATAGGTCATTTGGATAGTGCCTACTCATTCTCACTCATCAAATTTGGCTTTCTACAAAGGGCTTCTGCTACTCAATACAGTGTGTGTGACAGCAACATATCACCACACACGATGTTGTGATGCAGACATCCTTTTTTTTTAGTATAGGTCACCTTAGAGGTAGGTACATGGTCCCATTCCCTGAATATTTTAGCCTTAATATGTTTTCCTTTCATGTACAGATGTTACATTCCTCTTTCCTACCTCCTGTCCGACCATCCCTCTTGGCTTAAGAATGACCTAGGAAAAAATTAAGCTTACAGAAGATCTCCTGCTTTTGAGCTATTCCCAGCAGCTCCATTTGACTGCTTTGCCCTCTCTTGATGTGTGCAGTTATGAGTCTGTGTGGGAGGCAAGCAAACTCCAGCTGCCTCTGAACTTTGCCTGCTATCTTATGTCTCCTCTACACGATGCAGAGAGGTTTTCCAGCCCAGTTACTTTCAGCTCATGAAGAGCTTTTTGACTGTCAGTAAACCACACCACAGCCTCTAATTTTGATTGGAGCTTCTGCTAGCTATGTCAGATACTTAGTGCAAATATTCAATTTTACTATTTACATTAAATGAGGTTTTAATCACTGCCATAGGTAATTGTAGGACAAGGGGGCTCTTATGCCTTGGAAATAGTTTTGCAAGGTAACGATGATACAAGTGCACTCCAGAAGTCCTGGAGGTGATGAATTGAAGAGGGAAACAGTGGTTTGGAACCAGTGGGTCTCTGTGTAGCAAACAAGCTCAGTGGGATTTGGCTTTGATGAGATTACCTGGGTGAGTTTATCTGTGACAGAAGGTGTGGCTCCTGCCTCAGGAAATTTTGAAATGAAGATTTTCTTTTCATAGCTATTCAAGAGTTAGGCAGAAAGGTGCAAAATAAAAACAATCACTTCTCATTCCAGTTACAACTCTACCTGGCTGAGTCTCATTCTTTCTTAATCCTTCAGGATTTTATCCCTGAGGGTAGGTTGCCTTTCAAGTGCAGTAAGAGTAGCCATATTTGTGTTAGGATTTTCAAAAGAAAACACCTTTACTTTTTTCTCTGACTCCTTCTGTCCAGATTATCCCTGTCTCCAGTAAGCCCTTTCTTCTGGATTTTGTGGGATATCCTCAGCTGTCAGAAATGTGACATGCTGGCCTGACACCATATCTGGCCTTCAGGCCTGGGGTGAGATAGATGCGAGTCCTTGAGGCTCTCTCCCATGGTCAGGTGCAGTTTGTCTCTTCCAGACAGACATGAAAGCCATCAGGGTGCTTTGGAAATTCCTCACCTATGTCCTTGTTATTGGCAGAAGAGTCAGAGTGCACATGAAAGTAGGAACGAGATTATAAAATCTAGGCTTGCTTATCAGCCCTACTGGCCAATTTACTGACCTATATCTGAACTGAAAAGGGAGTGTCCTGGGAAGACCAAGTATCCTCTTGGCCTCTGGAGTCATGGTACAATGCAAGGGCCACAGCAGAGGCAGGTGTGCTCATCCCTGGGCAGTGCACTCTTCCACGCTCGAGAGGGGTCCAGCTCAGCTCAGCACTACACAGGCTGCCAAAAGGGGAAAGGAAAAGAGCTTGAGTAGCTGCCAGTTGTAGCTACAAGGACATAAAGTCATTCAGATTGGCTTTTTTTCCTCTGCTGTCTGCCAGTTCCTGAGCCGTAATTTGGTCCATCTAGCAAAATTTTTCTCAGTTTCTCAGACCACATACAGCTTTCTCATATACAAACTTTTAGTTATAAGTCTGTCATTTTTCCTAGGTGTCTTGAATAAATGATTTTGTCTTGGCCTCCTTCATATTTTCAGCATCCAGACAGAAATCACCTCTTCTGAGCTTCCTCTCCTTCTGAGCACCTCTCCTCTGTCTTTGCAGCCACACACTTGTTCCCTTTGCTCCATATAAAAAATGGAACTATCTTTCCATTTTTTCTTCATATATTGACACTGAGAGTCTGCCTGGGTTTTGCATGCTTTCCTATCCTGAGGCAGCCTGTTGGTGAAGGAGGGGCTGTGTTACAGCCTAGCTTTTTCTTGTCAGCATCTTTTATCTTCCCTCTTCAGTCACTTCTGTGTCACTACTTTGCATTCACTTATTTTAGCTGGTTTTAGCTGAGGTTGCTTTCTTCATTAGTACAAAGATGATTTAGTTCTGTTGAAGCCTGGCAGTGATACCACTCAATTGCAGCATACATTTTTAATCTAGATTCAGTTTCTGTGCTTTATGGCACCAGAGAGAGTTGGGTTTTGTGTCTGAGGTGCCACTAGAAGATATGTATTATTTCCTGAGTGTTGATGATTGTGGTAAATTATCCCAGTTCTGTTTTAGAGCCATTGCCTAGAGAGTTTTTAGCATTTATGTACAAAACTACCAAACCCAAACCAAAACTATACAGGCAGCCTAATCAAGGGGAGTCTTTCTTGCTTCAGCTACAAGAATCATCTTGCTTGCAGGCTCTCAGACTCATGAGGGAATTCAACCACATGAATATCTGTTAGAAAAGCAATGCAGCAGGCTGTATGCAATCCAGGAGACTCCTGGCGTGTGTCAAGGATAACTTCTTGGTCCAGGTATTAGACAGACCAACCAGAGGAGAAGAATTATTGGACCTGGTGCTCACCAATGCAAATGAACTTATTAAAGAGGTGAAGATTGGAGGCAGTCTGGACTGCAGAGACCATGCCCTGGTTTAGTTTGTGATCTTGAGGAATATGGGCCTGGTGAAGAGCGAAGTCAGGACCCTGGACTTCCAAAGAGTGAACTTCCAGTTGATGAGATCTTCTGGAAAACTGTCATTAGGTAGGGAGGAACTGATCAGAGATGGGAACCCTTTAAGGACACTTAGAGCTCAAAAGTTCTCCATCCCCATGTGTAAGAGATCAGGCAGGGAAGGCAACCAGAACGTCTGAGCAAGGACTTCCTGGTCAAACTGAGTCATGAGAAGGCACAGCAGTGGAAGCAGGGACATGTAGCCTGGGAATAATACAGGGATGCTCTCCAGATGTGTGGGAATGGGATCAGGAAAGCCAAGACACAGATGGAACAGAGCTTGGCAAGGGATGCAAAGAATAACAAGGAGGGATTCTATAGGTACATTGCTCAGAAAAGGAAGGCCAAGCAGAGTGTGTCCCCTCTGATGGATGTGAAGGGAGAACTGGTAACAAGAGACATGGAGAAGGCTGAGGTACTCAACAATTTATTTGCCACAGTCTTCACTGCCAGTCAGGCTTCCCAAATCTTTTGTTTCCCTGACCCATAGATGGAGCCTGGGAGAGCAAAGTCCCTCCCACTGTAAGTGACGAGCAGGTTCAAGACCACCTGATGAAACTGAACAGGTACAAGTCTAGGGGGCCTGATGTCATGCATCCCAGGGTCCTGAAGGAACAGGCTGATGTAGTTGCCAAGCCTCCCTCCATCATATTTGAAAAGCCATGGCAGTCAGTTGAAGTCCATGATGACTGGAAAAAGGGAAACATCACTCCTGTTTTTAAAAAGGGTAGAAAGGAGGACCCGGGGAACTGCACAATGGTGAGCCTCACCTCTGTGCCTGGGAATATCATGGAGAAAATACTCCTAAAAACAATGTCAAGGCACATGCAGGACAAGGAGGTCCCATCTATCACCAAAGGTCTTTGATACTCAGAAGCCAGAGGACCCCATGATTTGTAGGGATCCTGGCCCCAAGAAAAACAGACAAGGAATCACGATGCTGCTAAAAACATTTTGAATCGAGGCTGAGTGAACATAATAATGCAGGCTGAGCAAACCAGTATTTTTTGGAGAGTCTACATTATAGTGTTCATTTGAAGATAAGAGTAAATTTGTTCCTACTTAGTGATAAAATTTAGTGCTAAGACTGAACTCCAGACAGATGTGGTGTGATAAAACCTGAAGAAATCCATATCTTGAAGATCCTGTATGCAGGATCTTCATGGTCTTCTGAAACCTCCAGCTCACTAGATTTTGAGGCAGCTTTATGCTGGGAGTGCTCTACTACACAGTTTTGCAATGACGTGCTAGGGATTTGGAAGCTGTCTCTGGACAGTTTTTGAGGCTTCACAGATGTTTTACAAGTGGACCCATGTAACTTGTGCAGTGCACCAGTTTTCTAGGAGAGAGATGACCCTCACATGCTGTCTGCAACTCAGGGCAGGGTGGCTTTGCTGTCCTCCTGAGCTCTCCAGGTCTTCTCCAGTGTTCATTGCTTGAAGAATGCCTCTTCCTGCCCAGCAGCCCATGAACTGAAGAAGAATCATCACCAAGTGGCAGAAAACAGAAAAAGCTTTTCCTAGCTTCTCTGCTCTGAGCTCTATGTAGGAAGGGAGCTTGGCCAGACAAGAGTTGAATACTCAGAGGAAACACCATTGAAGCATTTTAAACTGGAACTCTGTTGAGTTTGCCATTCCACTTTATATTATAGTATCCGGATTAACCTGAAATATAAAAGTGCAGTAAAAGGAGGAAGGTAATGACTGAATCTGGGAAAAGAAATAACTCTTCTCTGTTACTAAAAAGATCCAAAATTAGCTCATGAAATAGGCCTGAAAGAGTGATTTGGTTCTCTTCCTGGCAGTGCTCCCTTATGAAACAACCTCTCACAATCCTCTTGTGGAAAGAGTGACCTCACTTAGGCCCAATCCTGCTCCTAACTGCAGCAGTTGCGGTCTTGCTCCTGATCAGCAGCAAGAACACGGTAAACCCCCAGAAAAGCATGCACAGATGACCAGGCAAAGCTTGCAGAGCACAGCATGCTTTAATTTTGCTACTGAATGATGTTCATTACAAAACTAGCAAATTGGCTAGATTCCTGTGTGATTCTTCCGTATGGGCTTCCTTTTTCATATGCCCACTGCTGGGGAAGATAAAAGATCTAGGATAGAACCTAAGGAACAGGAGAAATTACTCTGACATGAAGACAGCTGCTTAAAGACTATGTTGAATCAAAACTCTTCTGTGATGCATTTCTGCACAAAGATCTTAATCTGAGTTCGAGCTGTCCATTAATTCATCACGACTTGCCAACAACGTGAAGAACTCTTGAATGGTATGGCTCCAACAAGTAGAGTGGTACAATATCAGAGAGAAACATAAACTGTTTCCCTACTGGAAACCCCTATCTGGTAGCCTGATAAAGTCCCACTGAACTAATTTTTCCTAAGTTGAGCAAGGGTAAGCTGTTGAACAAGAGCAACCAAGTGGAAATGACTAACATTTCAGAGTGTGCAGAAGTGAGATCATTCTCCCCACGAGGACATATTTTGTTATGTGTTTTCTCAAAGGGAAAATAGAAGCAAAAGTATTTTTTTTCCAAGCAAATCCAGAAGCAAATTTTGATGACATTTCCTCATTTTCTGTTTCCTCAAAAATAATCATAGTCAGTCTGATTATTCACTCTGAGACATGTCCTTAGTTTTCTTTGCATTCTAGGAAGAAAAACAAACAAGTAAATAAATAAATAATATAGATAAAAATATATACACATATATTTACAATTATACACACACACATATATATAGTTCATGTTTGTTGATTGGTACCAGCTGTCCCCTCACCTTGATTCAGAACATTTTTTTTTTCAGTGAGGGAACTGATCACAGCAATAATGGCATCTTGTAAACTTAAGCCAGTGTAAATCCCCATGTTTTCACTAGTCCAGGAGTATATATATATATATATATAAGTATATATAAGTATATATAAGTATATATAAGTATATATATATATATATATATATATATAAAGTCTATATTTGTAGAAAGCTATGTCATTTGGAAGTGATTTCAGCTTTACAGCGAAAATGTTCTAATTTCAGAATGTCTTTTTTCCAGATCATTAAATGATACAAATACAATGCTTTAGTTGCTCCATTCACTTTCCTTCTGTTGAACACTAGAGCTCTGTTTCATCTGCTTTTGTCTTTTATTTGATTCAGAGAGGGAAAAAAAAAAAGGCACAATAGGGCAGACTGGTTTGCTGATCAAAATAATGGACGATCCCTCCTAAAAGAAGGATTTAGTCCAGTGAGTATGCATAGTAATGTCAATTTTAAGGAATCTTCATTCTGAGATGGCAGTGCTTATTTTCTTCTGTAGCTGGGAAGGTTTATGTGCTATGCTTTTCACAGAAGATGCAAGTCCCAGAAGTTCTGGAGCAATATGCCTGACTGGAGGAAATCCAGGAAGGAGAGAACCAACATTTTTCACATTCATTAGGCTTTGGCAAACTGTTGCTTTCACCATGCTGTTTGTCATCTGCATTTCTGTTGTAAACATGTAGGTCAAAAAATCTTCCTTTGGGAGAACTGTAATAAGAACCCAAATATTCAGATTTTTCCTGTGTGAGTTGTGTGTCTATAAAATATAGTTGATTTGGAATTATAGCTGCTGGTCTCCCATAGTCCAGTTATATTTCTGATTTGTGGATAATCATGAGTTTGATACAAATAAATCAATGCAAATTCTTGATATTAGCCACATCTCAGCATTTGAAATGTCATGTGGTAAAACCTCCTGTGTAACCTCAAACATGATGCTGCTACTAAACTTGAGAATATTATGGCAACAAAATTTTTGACTTTTCAATGTGAAAAAGATATTTTTAACCATAATTTCTATGATTAAAGAATAAACTAGAATATTTTATTTATTCCTTAATCTGAATTCTTCTGCAGGTGAGAAAAAGATTTTTATCACAGCTTTGGATTTTACTACCTTCCTCCCTCTTCCTGTTCTTGGGAGCTACTCCTAAAAGTGAATTTAGGAGTAGCTCAAGAAGTCTCTCCTCAATAATTATTATTATTTTTTATTTTTATTTTTAAAGGAAACTGGAGAAGGAACAGAGAAGGCAGTTAAAGCTGCAGTTGGAGACAGGGACCTGGTCCTCAAACACTTTTGCACACAATTAACTTTATGTATCTAAGTAGCCATATCAAATGCTTTCATAAAGTTATTCATATGAACAAGTGTTTTCAGGATCGGTATCTAAATCATTGTTCTGAGTTCTCTCATGTTTCCCCATCTGCAAAGCAGTGATATTGCAGAGATCATCTGGTAAGTCCTTTGAAATCAATTAATTTAGAGCAGTAAATATGAATGTGTTTTTATTTTTTATTTTATTTATTGATGCCAGAGAAGGAATACTGACCAAGAAATTGATGTTTTCCACTTCCCACAAGAAAAAAAAAAAAAAAAAAAAAAGGTAGCAAAGTTGAGAGATTAACCTGGCAAAAGAAAAAATACTTCTTATAAAGGAACAATTACATACACACACACAAAAAAAAGATCATTGAATGAAAGAAAAGAAGGCTCTGAAGAAGCAGTGTCAAATGCAATTAAAGCAGAAGGAAAGTGTTAAATAACTTCACTGTTAGCAGGGGAACTTGTTTAATATGATGTCCAGATGGCTGCATGCTTCTTCTCTTTCCCTCCAATATGCTGAATGTTCATTGTACTTTTAGACACCTTTTCTGGTTGATTCTCCTGCCAGATTCTAACTTTTCCTCTTGTAAATCAGGAACAGTTCTGCTGATGCAAATGGATTCACACTTCTGTGAAGCAGTCAAGCCCTGTATATTTTACTTTGACTTGGCCACACAAAAGTCAACAGGAAAAGTGCCACTGCCACCAGAGGAGCCAGGCTTTCATTCCAGATTTTATGTCTTCCTTAAATTTCTGCTTTATACTCCATGGCAAACATGTAATCTGTATGTTTCACAAATTGCCTCTGATGATATATTGTATACTAGATTGCTATCCAGGACACTCCACCACTTAATCTGCTCAAGAAATGGTTTTGGGTTCAGGGCCCTGCACTTTCTGTGTTTGATATGTTTTGATATCGATGACCTTATGTTAGTGGTGTGGTAAGAGAGGTCATCTGGCAGCCCACTGGGATTCCTCTCTGCTAGTTGAGAATGGTTTGAAAAAGTTGGAGTGGTAAAATAAAGGTTTTCGTTTTCCTTTTGAAAGCATTTTTTAAAATGTCATGAGACACTCTTACACTATTTCATTTTAGCATGCTGTTCATTAAGCTAATGGTTTGGGCTCAGTAACACAGCCAATTCATGTATGTTTAGCCATCTGTGAAGGTTTCTCATAAATTAAAAGATGCAGTGCTGTAAAATGATACTGCAGTGGTTACACTGGTTTATTTTCCTTTTTTTTTTTTTCCTTTCTATTTATAATGCACTTATGATAGTAAGTGCTTATAGTGCCACCATCTGGTTGAGATAGCTATTGTCTTCACTTTCAGACTGTCTAAATGAACATTTTGTTATTATTAAAAGAAAACACAAGTCAGTCCTGTGAGATTGCTAACACCCCTTTCTCTTGTGTCTAAGTTGTTGGGAGGAGTAATTTGAAGAGAGCAGCTAAAATGACTGGCACTGTAGAGGTACGCATAACTGATCTATATGGGGTATGAATAACTTCATTTTATGTACTTTGTAAACTATGAATATTAACCTATGTTAATATTTTAAAGCTAACATTTAAGATAGACTTCTCAAATTTAAAATTATGTATGTTTTATATTTATTTAATATAAAATTATTCCGTATGTACTTATGTTTTCCAAAAATTCTATTTTTCTCTTTCCTTTGCTGATTCAGTCACGCTGCAAAGTCAGATTACATAGTACAGCTGATTTTTCCTTTCTTATTTTTGTTTTTCTACAGTCTAATCCTTCAGTTGTAAATGCCACATTAGCAATCATTATGGGCTCAAGTATGCAAAATAAGCATATCATGGCTATGGCAACCACCCTGCCTCCCTCCAGTCAACTAGTTCTTGCCAGATACGGAAGCCCTGGGACAAACAGAGCAGGTAGCTCTCACTGCAAGTAAATGTCCTAAGGGGCTGGGCTGTTTGCTAATTCCCCTGATTTCTTCTGTGTGTTTGCAGTGCCATGGGTAATGCAGCAGTATGTATGTATTTGCAATTGACTAAACCACTGATTTTGCTGCTGTGCTGCCCAGTGTTTCAGACAGCTTTGTGCCAGTGTGCTGGCCTCAGGTTTCAGTCTCAGTGCAGGACTTCAGGACTCTTCCTTGGCTGACCATGGACATTAAAGCGATTTGTGTTAGATGTCTGAAGTTGCCCAGAGTCCCTACAGCAGCTGAGGCTGGTTGTTCCACAGTGCCTGGGGGAACCATGGGGTACAAAACAATGTACACCCACCTTTGCCCTTGTGGCCAAGCAGCAAACCACTGCCTTCTTCTTTCTAGAAGGGCCTGAAGGAGGCAGCAAACCCAGCAGTAGAGCTGTGCTTGCTCAAGAGATGGACCCCATGCAGTCTGTTGCTTTGACCCCCTTTTGTTTTTGGTGCCTTCCATTCAGGGTCCTGCTGGAGAACTCCATCTCTTGTACAACAAAGGTTGGCTGTGCAGTGCTGCCTCTCCCAGAGGTGAAAAGACCAATTAAATGCTGCTTGCTGCTGCTTGAATCTCCAGTCCTTGGCATAAAGCACAGGCTCATGTGACAGTCACTGGAGGACACAATAGTAAAAATGGGTAAGGAACCTCCCTTATTCTTTTATGGGTTTCTTCTCAGCAGCTACACTGTGCAGGTGCCACAAGCAATTAACAATTTTATAGGACACTTGAGTTGAACATTTGCAGAGGAGGAGATTTGAGTAATCTCCTGGCCCAAAGGAGTTGTTTCATTTTTAATTGTGCATTTTAGGGTCTATTGGGCACTGATATTTCAAGTTCTGTGGAAACAGCCAGCACACTGCTATCATTGTGCTCTCCTGTTCAGGGCTTGTGGCTGAATTACCTCATGATAGGCCATTTAAGTCTTTTGGCCTCCTTCTTGGCCTCATATTTCAACACAGTACGTGAAAGAGATGAAGAATGAGCTAAAATTCCCTTCTAACTGTTGCAGAGTTATGAACTATTTTATTTTTCATTCCATATGTTTTTTAGCAACCTTTGGCTTCATTAAAACGATGCGAGTTAGGTGAAGACTGCACAGACAGAGTGAGTTTCCCCTCTGATGTCAGGGGTTTGACATATTTACCCTCACCTAAAAAACGGAGTTTGCTTCTGTTTCTGCAAACAAAGGGAAGGCTCCTTCTCCAGCATTTCTCTCCTCCGTGCAAACATTAATTTGTAAAGCATGGCCCACACATTTCCTTGAAAAGAAAATGCATCATGGCATTTCCCTAGTTGTTCTAAAGTCTTTACATTTCTAAATGTCATTCAGCTATTTGTTACAGTAATATTTTCCCAAAGCCTGAGCAGGGCCCCATCAGCACTGTCTGTGTGTGTTGCAGTCGTCCCCTGCTTCACCATTCCCTCTGAGATCCAGCCGAGAGATGTTGAGGGTCAGGACTGGAGGGGCAACACTCACAACACTCAAAATCTGTCAGAGTTGGCACCACTGGGGCTTATGGATGCTTATCAACTGTGGCCTCTTCCCATTTGAATATAATCCTTCTCCAGACAGTTCTTAAAAATGGTGCCAGGCTTACTGGTGAGGAGAGGTAGTGTGCTCTCAGACACCTGCAGAAGCTGGGGAGCTGCTTGCCATTCCCACAGGCAGGAGCATTGCCAGTGCCACTGCAGCAGCACCTCAAAAAGTGGAGACAGGTCAGTGTGCCATGGAAAAAGGGGCAGCAGTTTCTGTAGGCTTCACCGATGACAGGAGATAGCAGAAGTGGTTGAACATACCAAACATCCCACAGAGTGGTGTTTATTCTCTAACACCAGGGCAGGCCCTGAGTTGGCTACTGCCTGGGAGCCATGCAATTAATTGAAAGCAAACTTTTTTGTTGCTCAGCATTTGGGCAAATTTGGTGTCTGCCTGTGGGCAACCCAGCTCAGAGCTTCCTAGCATCATTTTGTGATCATGTGAGTCTGCTGGCACAACTGTTCCTCGCCAAAGAAGCCTTAACCCCTCCAAAACATGAATATTAGCTCTTGGTCTTGAATGGAAAGGCAAAATTCCTAAAGATACAATGATAAACATCACGAAAAGGGGCACAAGGTGGAGGGAAATGAAATGGAAGAATTTGTCTTGTGAGCTTTTCTTCAAATTACATCTCGCTTCCAGACTTTCTGAGTTACAAGTTGTATGCTGTGTGGACACCACAGTACAGACCAGGCGGAGGCAAAGGCAGGGCATGGAGATGGAAGTTCCCTGACAACCTGAGTGTTGTAGGGGTAAAGGGTGAATGAGTTGGCTGGTAAATGCTGCCAAGCACACCAGAAAATAAGCAGAGAAGCAGATGAGATGTGAGACATTGAGATTTCATTCCACACTTAAGGAGGTCTGTAAGCCTAGGGATCACCACAGAGCATGTGAGGAAGAGCAAACTTACTATGGGAAAAGGAATATTACCACAAGAAGCACTTATAGCAGAAGACACGATTACTGGGTGGTCAATACAAACTCTGTAGCCTGCTCTCTGTAGAGCAAGTCAGCCCAGAAATACAAGAGAAGGTGGTTGTATTTAGCTGGAAAACTTTCTTCCATGCTGTCATCTGGAACTGCTTGAAAGCAAAGTACATAAAGATGAAGAAAGGATGAGAGACTTTGCTTCTGTTGGGTAATTAAAAGGGAAAAAAATCTCAGTACCATAAAAAAGAATGAGATAAATCATGTCACAAAGAAATTTGTTGCTGTGGTAAAGTCTTCCCCTTTCATAAAAAAGAAACTAATATGGCTAGGATCAACTACGATTAGAGCTTAACTCCACAGAGAAAACACAAATACAAAAACTACAGCAATCATAGAGGAAGAGTGGAGGAAGAGATAAAGGAGAACACAGGAACAAGATGTGGGTAATTTGTAACTTAGACTCACAATCAAAAAGATTTAGAGAGCCTGTATCCTCCCGAAGGAGCATTGGCATGTCATTAAAACCTTTAATATTGTCTTGACAACTCTTCTGTTCTTTGCATGTAGCTGACTGATAAGGCAATATTCTTAACTTTAGCATGGCTGTCTTTTATTCCTCAGAAGTACTGCAGTTGATCTTACTCTAAGAAGAGAGAGGAATAAAAAATTCCAGGATCCCTTGAGATGCTTGTTTTTTTTTTTGTTGTTGTTGTTTTTTTTAAGAGTGGAGGGAGGAAGGCTAACAAAGCATTAAAGGAGCCTACAGACTGTCTCCTTGCCCCTCCGCCCCTTCCCCAGTTGGCTGCTGGAAAACATTTCTTCAGATTTGTTGTGTACCTTTGCTGCAAAACCTGACTGCATGTCTGTGGGTTCGTAGATTATCTGCACCGTGACAGCCAGACTATGAAACCTTTGCTTGTGACTGCAGGTCTGGCAGTCTGCTGGCTTCAGTGGGGCTGCTGCCACGGGATGCTGTTTTTCAGCATGAGTAATGGTGTCATGATCTGGCCCATAAATTCTGGGTAATTTGTAAAGTGCCTGTCACAAAGTTATCTAAATAGCAATGGCACATTTAAAACTGTTCTGAGCTGTTGCAGAGAGGAGTCTTCTCAATGTACCTTTCCAATACAACTTTGTTCTTACATAGTTTGGTATGTTCCTTTCTAACCTCATTTAAGAGCATCTGAACTCTGTTCATATCGTGGTAAACCATGTACCAGCAAAACACAATTGCTGAAGGCATTTTTATCCCTAATGTAGTCAGTAAACATACTTGAATGGAATAACAGACATTGGAATAGGTGTTAGAGAGGGCAGCAATTACCCCCCATCTTCTTTTGTGGTTTCTGAATGAATTAATTTTGGCTCTCTTTGGGCCTTTGTTTGTATTTTTTTTCCTAGAATTTCAACAGACTGATTCTCACTGGCACAATTCCATGGAAGTCAGATTTCTAAGCTGCAAGTATCATTGTTGTTCCTGGTTGTACCTATGGTGTCTGTGGTTGTATGGACTTAATAGAAAGTGCTTAATTCCTCACTTCCCAGTATTCCATTTACACAAGAGCACTGATGGCAGAAATCCTCTTGTGCTCCCTCAGGCTGGTGAGTACATGTGGGGAATTACCCACATCAAGTAAATGATGGCACTCATGTGAATGGTGCACATGGAATATTCTTTGAAAATATTTTCTGATCAAAGCAGAGAGAGGAAATAAAAATGAATGTATTTGCTGAATACTGAATAAATTAAATGTGAGGGTACTGCAAATAAAATGCAGAATGTTCTTTGAAAGAGGCTGTGTTCACTTCATATTCATAACAAAATATTTTCTGTTGTTCTGTTAACATTCCTTCCTGGTGTTCCTGGTAGAGGAACTAGAGGGTAAAGAAGTCTGATGTTGGATTTCTTTTAAATTATTATTAAATTTTTTGGAAGCATCTCTTTATAAATAATTGTGCAATGCTTCAACACCTGGGTCAATGCCAAATTTCTTCTAGCTGCAGAGGAAGAAACAGAACTTAAAGGGCTGCCAGAACATGAAGCTCTACAGTAGGCTGTTGATGTAGGTACCAATGGCACCCCTGGGTGTTCAAATCAGCAAAATACTGGTAAGGCATGTGACGAAGTGGTCTGCAAGTTGCTTTTTTGACTGTTCCAAACACTAAGTGAGAAGCCAGAAGAGCACTGGGAAGTAGGACCTTGCTGGACAGTGAATCTTCTCCTTGGCTTTTGTCATGATACAATTAATTTCATAAATTCATCAAGCTTCAGTTTAAGAGCACACAAACTGTCCTCGCACCACAGCAGCCAAAACCAATCCACACCAAACCAAACCAAACAAAACACCAGCAAGCACAACTTAATTTTCTGCAAAATCTCAGCTATGGTAAATAACTCAACAAAAAGAGATTCCTTTGGGAGAAGCTCTGCTGTCTTCTCAGGTGCCATTGCTCTGCATAACTCACAAGAACCATTCAGCATGTACCATTTCTCTTTAAGATACCAGAGCAGTAGCAGAAGGGAGAAGTAAAAACCAAGCCAGGCCTTAAACTTTTGATGGTTTAGTCTTTCACTCACAGAGTCACCACCAGTTTGCAATCCTCTGTAGTTCACTTAATAAGCTTTCAGTGGACTGCAGAGTGAGCTTTCATCTTTATACATCAGCTACAGAATTAGCAACAGTTCAGTTATTACTATTCAGTAGGTGTTTATTGTGGAATATCATACACAGTGGAATAATAATGCATAGACCTTGGGTCACAATTTCCATCTCTTGTGAAAAAAAAAAGAAGTCTTACAGATGTGGGAAAATGATTTTGCCAGGTTATAACTAGAAATACAGGGGACACAAAAAATAGTGAACTTCAGGTCATACATTCATCATCAGAAAGGGAAATAAAACTTGTGTCTCTTGATTCACTCTAGTATTCTGCCTAAGCATGATAAGGTGCTAGTCTTGTTTTAAGTACAACTGGGCAGGCAGCTATTCTTCACAGGAAGTACAGTATTATTTGACATTTCTTAAAATATCCAATGGCAAGTTAGGTGAAGAATGTGATGCTTGACTGTACATGGATATGAAATTATGCACTCACTCAATTATGTGAGTAAAATACAGCAAAAGAAAAAAAAAAGTCATTTCTCTTTTTCATTAAGTACTTTCTGAATTGGTGGGGATTCCCACCTCTTAACGTGACCCTGTTCAGTTCTCAATAAACTAGAGAATCCCCACAGTGCCAACACCACATGCTAAGATTTTTTTTCTGAACATGCATTTCAGTTACTTGTTCTGACTAATCAGGGAGTTTTCAGATTTTCTAGTGATTTCTCATTTCCTTTGCTCCTTTGATTTCAATTAAGTTTCCCTTAAAGGTATACACTTGTAAGTCCTTAATACTCAAAACCAGCTGCTTCTGCTTTTTATATGCTATATGGATAAAACAAAATACTTTGCATGGAGTTGTGCTCAACCTTTCATGGAATATAATATAGTACTATGTGACCATCAACCAGGGTTGTCAGATCTGATGATTTGTGCACAGGTACTTGTTTGGCAGCAAAATACTCCTGAGGTAGAAATTCAACTTGATTTAAAACTGACTGATGTACTTGCCTCAAACCACCATGTGGGGCTGCTTTAGTGTGTTAGTAAACTGGAACAAGAAGGATAAGGGAGAGGAGCAAGGTCAGGTGGGATGTTTTCATACATCACCCATCAGAAGGAAATTTGTAATCTTTCACTATAATGCTGCTGATCTTATTATGAATCCGAAAGTCAGGGTCCTTTATGCTACTTCTCCCAAGCTCCCAATATCTCCATGAGGGCTGCTGGTGGCATGGAAACTGGCTGTCCACAATGCTGGTAGGGAATTGCTGCAGGAGACCACCCCACCAAGCCCACCAACTTTTTTTTTTTTTTGAACCCTCCAATATCTCTGCTGTGACTCACAAGGAGAGTTTCTTATGATCTGATCAATTTAAAGTAGGTTCTTGGTTTCTATGACTCATTTTTTTTTATTCTGGAGTGCTCAGATCTGGAATTCTAACCTATGGGAGACTGTGAAGGACCTGAAAGAAGTCTTGATCAAGTCTTTACTTCCACTTATGCTGTCCCAGCAGTACTGACCCTAACCGTGTCAATTAAATTTAGAGTTGTTACGCTGCAGTCTCACTAAATACAGGCTGATGTTTCAAATTATGGCATCTAAGGCTCATTATCCAAAACAAATATGATTTACAACCCACCTTTTACTTTTAAACTAACTTGCCTTTAATTGCTGTGGTCAGACTATACAAGCGTCAGCTGTTCTCAGTAGTTATTTAGTATGTCTCAAAATCTGATCATTTTGCTCTCTCAAAAACATTGCACTTCATAGTGTACAAATTTCCTTATACATTTGCAAAACCATACAGGAAACATGACAAGAGCAATCTTTGTCTCTTTTAATGTGCATTTCCACAGATGGCCGAAATCATAATGTATTCTATTCACAAATACATGAGTAGACTTCTTTCTAAAAATATTGCATATTATCTGCAAACCTTTGATGTCTGCATGCTTGTTCTTAATGCTGTTCAAGTGACTTCAAAGAATGAGAGCAATTTTTCAGGATAGACTACATTTAGAAGACATTTATTAACACCTTAATTGTAGACCCTGTTTTTCTTAGGAAAAAAATGCCAATTGCACTAGATCATGGAGGGACAACTTGCTCTGGAAAATAAGCGTATGAATGTAGTAAACTTTTTTGGTTTGAATCATTCAAATGTCTATAAGAAAACGTATTTCTTCAATGCTAATATTCAGAAAGTGTTAAATTATAAATATATGCTGCCTCTTCAAAGCACAAAACCTGTTTGTAATCTCTAACAATAATCACAAAGGAAAATGGATAAGAAGACAAAACATCTAATTAAAAATTAAAAGTGGCAAATGGCATCTATTATCCTATTTACAAGACTGCACTACAGAGGTGAACAAATGTGTTCTCTAAGAACACTGAGATGGTTAAAGGCCGGAAGCATCTGACATACAAGGGGAGGCTAAGACAGCTGGGACTGTTCAGCCTTCAGAAGGGAAAGCTCAGGGGGATCTTTTCACCTGTATAAACACCTGATGGAGGGCAAGTAAAGAGGATGAAGTCTGACTCATCACAGTGGTGCCCAATGAGAGAGAGGACAAGAGGCAATGGGCACAATCTGACATGCAGGAAATTCAACTTAAACCTAAGAAAAGCTTTTTTTTTTTTTTTTTTTTCACTGTCAGGGTGATCTAACACTGGGAACATGTTGCCCCAGGGGTCTGTGGGGTCTCCATGCTTGGAGGTGCACAAAACCACATTGGACATAATCCTGAGCAAACTGCTCTGGCTGACCCTGCTTTGACCAGAGCTTTGGACTAGACAGTCACCACAAGCGCTTCCCAGAATTACCCATCTAGTGGCTCTGTGCTTCACATTTTTAACAGTACTGTGCCTGGAAGTCACAGAGATTCTTCCAAGCAATTTCTGGAAGCACCACTGCTTCCTTCACTCAGGTACTAGGATTACTTTGTCCACTTTTGCAAGGGACTCTCTTCCTCCATGATATCCATTTAAGAGAGGAGAAGGACTTTTTGATTTTGACTCCCATTTTTCTTATGCTGTTCCTGCAAGTAGATTCCCAGCACACAGCTGGGATCTAGTGCACTGTTCCAGGACATGTTCTACACTTCAATTGCTTTGGTCAGACATCAAGTAAATATTCATGAGTAAAACTTCACCAATCCTTATTACCTGTCACGGTGAACATACCTGCAGGAAACCATGGCTGACAGGGATCATCACTCTTAGTGCATACACAGAAGTAGTCTGTTTCTTAATGTCCTTTCCCTCAGGATCCAGTTCATGTGATACATTGGATTCTATGTATTAGGAGTTCAGTGACCTTGCCTCCTCCCCTTCCCCTGCTGTCTAGTCTTCAGCCACTTGAGATCCAGTCTTTGCTAGAATGCTAAATGACGGGACAGTTATGTGTGCTTGGTATTTTCTGGCCCAGAATTTCCAGTCTCAGAGCAGCTACATTAAGCAGCTAATTCCCTTTCCCTTATTACCACCATCTATTAGTAATTGCGGTCTTCAAGAATGGGAACATTCAGTATTTTCCCTAATGCAACACTCTCATTCAATTCAGATTAGATCCCACCCCCTCCTATTTATTTTAAGGTGCAGTAGAGAAGAAAAACATGCAGAAAATAAGAGTCTATTTGTTTAAGCGTGTGGCATATTTTGTGCAGAAATCTTAATTCATGTGGGAGAATTCTTAAAGACTTCTTTGTTATTAAGGTAGAACCTGAACAGTTACCAGACTCTAATCAATCTTGCTCCCTTACACTGCTGCCTTTCCACAGTTAGGTACTGGGGAGACAAGATCTCACTGCAGAAAATAGAAACCATTCTACTCATCCCACTTGTCAGTAGCATCCTTAGACAGCTTTACAGTGTCTTTATTATTATCATTATTATCATCATTTGCTTTGTCTTGACTTCAGTAAAGTATCAAATCAAAATGGTTTTGGGGTCTCTAGTCTGCTCTGCAATATTTTTCTCCTTCTATTTACCTAGTTTAGGGGTGTATGAAATAGATCTATATGGACTTCTTGAATGATGAAGTTTTGCCCAACGTTGCAGACAGTTGTTTCATAGATATATTCTGTGCCTAGAAGCTAAGTTTCTAGCCCACCTACCCACTTTGCTTCTGTTTGAAAGCCATTCAAGAACTCCATTCTTCTGATGGTTAGCAATCTCATTCCCTGTTTAAATTTACTCCTGGACAGTTTATATTTATTTGCTCTTTTGTCAACTCTTTTCTTTGCTTTGCAGCTCCAATACATCCCGATTTTTTTTTTTTTTTTTTTTTTTTTTTTTGTAGAATGCACTTTTGTCTTTCCCTCACAGATTTGACTTTGTTTGACTAAACAAACCAAACTCTTAGGTTCCTTGGGTGAAAAGTCTCTCTGTTTGCCATCTTAGTAGCAGTTCTTCACATCTGCTCTCACATGAACATAAGAAGCCACAATTGTACTGCAATAGTTGCAGTACAGAAGATGAGATCTTAATGCAAATATTGGAGTATTAATACTCCACTCTTTATACTGGCAGGGCCTTCTGCTTGAATTCATCTTTTTCTGAGATGGATCACAATGTTGCCTTTTGTCAACTTAATACACCTGAGTCTTTCCACTTTCTCCTCTGTCATTTCCAACTTTGAGCTGCTCAGAGTGAATGCTGTTTCTGTGGGTATTTCTTAGATATTTGAGAGGACTGGGGAAAAATGGGACTTCTGTTTTCCTCTGTTGTGATACTTTTTTTTTTTGTAGCCAAGCTGAATTAGGAGACATCTAACATTGAGAAAGCCAAGTGGCATGCAGTTTGAAGGCAACTTGTGAATCCTTTGCTCTTCATAGTCCTTTCGAGATATGGATTAGGTTAGATACTTCAAAATATCTCAGCAAATTATGTGCATATTTTTTATGAAGTACATTAGCATTCAAACAGTCATTCCAGTGACATTGCTCAAAACTGTTATTTTAAAAGGCCTCTTACATATTCTTGGCCACTTTATTTGTCATGACTTTTTTTGGAATGCTTATTCTTAACAATCCAGTGCTTTGGCCTTTAAGTAATGCCTAAAAGTTCATGGTTCTTCCCAGAAGGAGCTGCTCTGATCTCAGCACAGCGCTATGTTGACTCCATAGCCCAAACAGGTCCTGTTATTTCTGAAGGCTGACATAAATCATATGGAGTCTGGATTGGGTGTGACATCGGACTGGAGAGTTCAGGAGCAATGGAGGAAAAAGAAAAGCTTACCTATCCCATCATAAACCGAGAAGAAAGGTTATCAGTAAGAAATATAAGCAAAATAAATCATAGCCTCAGCATAAAGATGGATAAATAAATTGCTTAATCTCTTTGCAAATGTGACAGAGGAGCACTTCAGACACAGAATCAGTATTCTGTGAGCTGTAGCACAGGCTCAGTAAATAATGCCATATAAAATAATCTGATTAATAAGGAATTTCTTAGCAGTTTAATGGTGTAAGAAGTAGTAAATAAAAAGAATGAACTGAAACAAGAAACAGAATGAGATAGATGTCTAACCTTGGAAGTGCTAGAAGTCTTCTACAGTTGCCAAATCTTCTAGTTAGCCAAGACAAGATGTAAACTACATGTCACACAACTCAATTGAGTGTGGCTGTATAAATGACTGTGTAATGACCATGTAAAGTAGCACACAAAGGGCACGTGCTGAGTAGCTACAGTGCTGTATGGTCGATGGTGCCCATGCTGTACGGTAGAGTTAGTTTTCATGATTTCCACCTCAGCCCACTGGCTGCATCTTCTCTGTAGCAGCTCTGAAAGAATCATTCAGGGGTTCCCAAGATGCGCAGAATGGCAATTCTTCTGAGAAGTTGAGCTATAGCAGGGATGAGTCATGAAGCACTTATCTAACAGCCAGGAATAGGGAAAAATACCTTCTGAAGGGCAAAGAGGAGGAAGGGGTAATTTGTGCACGTTCTTCCAGGTTTCATTCTCTCCTTGATCCATCAGCATGTGGTCTGAAAGATCTGCAGAACAGGAACTGGAGATTTGCCTTTTTTATTTGTTGTGTTGGATATTTTATGTAATAGAGTACTGCCATGGCAGTAAAGTCATCAGCACTGACTGGAGAAGATAATCATACATATGCTGTTTGTGTAGGATTTATTTTAATTCATGGACACATTAAAACAGTTATTCTCAGTTCAGCCTCAAGAATTTGAACACTGTAACTTAAAGAAATTAGAAAACATCTTCTGTTTATGCAAATCTTGACTGTCTGTACAGCTGATAGGTTTGTTTTTAATTTATTCTTTCAGAAGTATCATTGTAGTATTATGTGTTTAAATTACAGAAAATGCAGTTCAGAAATGAAAAATGAAAAGAGTATTTGCTGGTTTTGACAGGCAGATTCAACCCAAAGAGTTGTCAGTTTGGTAAGCATCTTCTGCTTATAGTGGAACTGAAGCATAATTCAGGCCTTGCCACACTAATAGCTGGAGGCATCTCACAGACCCAAGACACGCAGAAAAAAAGTGGAGTCAAAGCTCATCTTTCATTTTACTAATGTGCTTCTTGCTCTGGTCTTAAGAACATGCCCCAGTATAAATCTATGTGACCTATGATCAAATAAGCCAGAGAAAATGGACCCAGGAGTAGGACTCAGTGATCCTTGTTGGTTCCCTTCCAACTCAGGATATTCTGTGATTCTGTATCTTGGCAGAGCATGGTAGAGGTTTCAGTTACTCTCACCATCCTCTAGCTCATAAGTACTTCTCATGTAAATGGTCTCAATTTGACCAAAACATGGCCTGAAAACTTCTCTCAGAGACCTGCTCCATTACACGTATTGTCCCTGTGGCAGCATAGTGTAACAGTGTGACAGCAGATACTCTGGTATTTGGTAAATAAGGTGGATGATTGCTGAAGCAGGGATTTAATAAAGCTTCTGGAATGGTGCTAAAGCTGAATCTGTCCAATTTTTTAGTTAAGGTGTTATCCGCTTAAGACTAGGAGGGAGCTAAAAAATGGTACAAATTCCTCAAGGAATGACAACAAAGTTTGATTTGGTTTGTCATTAAAATAACTACTCCAACCAGTCCCTGTCTTGAAAACACATGGGAAGGGTCTTTCCAAGCCAACAATATTCCTGTGTTAAAAAAGAAAAAGGGGGAGGAGGGGGGGGAAATACACCACACAACTCCACAAGTAACTTGACTGTATTTGACTTGCCATTCTGTTTCTCAAGACTCTCACTCAGCAAAGCCCTTCAGTAAATGCTAAAATCCATCCTTCTTGACTTACAGCATGTGTTTCTTACAGCATGTGCTCAAAGGCTGTCCTTAATTCGAGCCAGGGACTGGTGCTGTCTGCACTTCCAGCATGATCACGTCCATGAGCCACGAAGCCAAAGGAGAGGGGAGTGCAGTCAGAGGAACAGGGATTGTTTTCTGGAAGGCTTACTGCAGTCACCTCCGTGTCAGTTGTGCATCTTGTTTTTATCCTTCGAATCAACAAACACCAGGAGCCAGAGAAGAAGAAGCCGAGCAGTGAAACACAGTGTGTGGCGCTGGCCCTTCCCAGAGAGGGGAGCAGCAGCCGGCCGGGCCACGCGAACAAACGAGCTATTTGTGGGGCTGTGCAATCCCAAATGGGAGACGTGTCACACTGCAGATCTGTGGGACTTGGCAGGCGCACGCGAGACAGGAGCTGCTGGGCCTCCTGAGCTTTCCACCACCCTTCAGATCCCTGGCTGTCACATTAATCCTGTTTTAAATCCAACCTCCCCTTTTCCAGTGATTGACTCCTACATCTTTTTTTCATCTCCTGGAGCAGCCAAGCAGCATCCTGTGCAGCTGAAAGCTATTCAGCTCCAGGATCGGCCTACCAAGCACACACTGCAAGAGAAGCTCATGGCCTTTGGTGGTGGTGATGGCCAAATATGTGTGTAATGTGCTTAGTCTTCACTAGCCCACACAGCGAGCGTCCCTGCACCTCTCCTGAACTTGGGCGTAACACTTTCCCTCCACCATCGGGCAGGCCAACTCTAGACTAATATTTTC
Organism: Heteronetta atricapilla; assembly: GCA_011075105.1. Classification (NCBI taxonomy): domain Eukaryota; kingdom Metazoa; phylum Chordata; class Aves; order Anseriformes; family Anatidae; genus Heteronetta; species Heteronetta atricapilla. The sequence continues at coordinate 112,913,675 of CM021731.1, read as the reverse complement.
TATAGAGTTAATTATGACAGGACAAGTGCTGTACCCCGGTGGAAATTTGCCATTTGAAAAATTGCCTAAAAATATATCCTACAGTAAATGTTTCTCTGCGTGATTAAGTGAGCATGTGGACTGTACTGCTCAGAGGGTTTCCCAAAAACAAATGTCTCAACTAAGTCTTTTGGCAAGGCCTTGTTGTTTTTTTAGCAGTTTATCAGCTTTTGCGTTATTTACTAATGTCAGGAATTACTCTGTAATTCCTTTTTTTATTGAAAATCCCCAAAGTCTGCAAAGATGGGAACTGCAGAGGTGAAAAGGGAAGGATGGGGAGAAGCACAGAGTTGCATTCTCAGGAATAAAAATGCCCTCAGGGTTCAGGTATGTTCTTCGGACTATGAAACCTGTGGTCAGCTCCTTGTTTTGCCTCAGCCTTCACACACTGTGTTGGTGCCTCATTTACCAGATTGTGGGACCTGGTGCACAAAGAACTGTGAATGAGCAAATTCCAGAGCAAAGACAAGGTGGCCACTGCAGGCTGCCACCACTGAGTGGCAGGTAAAGTTATAATGTATGTGCTGCCTTGGGGGTCTGTGTGCCCTGCTTTTAAGACCATGGCAGCACTGCTGCCCAGTCCTTCACTGTGCCATGTGAACAGGCCAAATGGTTTGGGGTTAGCTGGGGAATCTTCACTGTCATCTTGAGATGGATGGCACAAACAAGAGCCTCCTTCTTCTCAGTGGGTCCCAATCCCCCCCTTTTAAAAGCAAACCCTTCACCACTTTGTGGAGGAGCACACAGCATCACCTGTGCTGTGAATGCAGTCTCTTTAAGGCAATGTAAGCTTAGGCTACTACCAAACTAAGAAGCCCTGCCCTCTGCCTTTAGCACTGTGCTCTCACTCCTCCCTTCTGTCAGCTTTGTGTGTCTGTGCATGCCTCCGTGGTGAGCTGGCTGCAGAACCCAAGCCAAAAACTGACCTGACCAGAAGGAAAAAAAAAAAAAGTAGCAAGCACCCATTCTCTCCTTCCCAAAGCCAAGGGGAATATGTTGGAAGAAATGGCTGGGGGTGACAGGGAGCAAGACCACCTGTGTAAGCTGGCAGCTCCTGCTCCTGCTGGCTTGAAGGGCCTGCAGACCCACAGACTCTGGAGATCTTTCACAAGGTGTCTGAGCTGATCTAGTATCTCCCTGCTCTTGGAAGAAGAAGTCCTGCCCCAGTCCCTTCCCTGCTCCCCAGCCACTGCCACTCTGCTGCTTGTTTGATCCCTGGATGGGCTGGGCCAAATTGCTGCACCCTAAAAAAAAATTAAAAATCACCATTTGCTGAGGAACAGGCAAGTACCAGAGTTCCCTGGAGAGGGTGTTGAGGCCCCAGTCCAAAGCAGGACTGAGATCAGGATCACTCCTTTTGACAGCCCTGTGCTGCAAGATTAGTCCAAGCTAACCTGCACTGGGAGGCAGAAGAAGAGCAGGAGGCTTCTGCATGTGCTGCCGTGGAATGGGGCCACACTCCAAGCTGGGAGGTGGGCTCCTGCTGAATATTTGGTTCAGATTCTAGCAAATGCAGCCTGTGCTCAGATGTACATGATGGTTTGCAGATTTCTCTGGGAATATATTTTGTAGCTGGCAAAAGGAAACACAAGAAAGGAAGGAAGAGTGCTGACTGTGTTTCAGAACTTTTCTGTTTGCCTCATCCCATCCCAAAACGTGCAAAGACATTGTGCAATGCCAAAGATCCAATGCAACATAGGGACAAAATATCATTTGGAGCCATAGATCAAATTTCAACATAGACCTTTGCCTTTCCTCCAGATGGACTGGTGGGATTTGATGGGCATAAGACAAGCTGTTTGAATGAGAGAGCACCTCCCCACAGAAGCCTGTTCCAGTAAAAGCTCTCCTGGTGTGCTCTGCCTTGGTGCTTTGAGCAGGATTTCTCTGAAGATGAGAAAGGACTATTGCAATTACATCCTCGGAGACAAATTAACACAATTCCACTCTGTGCTCATACAAGACTTGCAGTTCTGTGATCTGCCAGGGTTGCAGCACAGTTAATCTTAGAAGCGGAGTTTTATAAAGGTGCTAACTGGTGTTTCATGGAGCCCCTGTGGTGTTTCGCTTTCATACAAGGCCTTATTTGGAGAAATGCTGTGTGAGCATTTAGCGCGGTTCCAGGGGCTGTTTGATCAGCCAGAATGGTTCCTTTGGGCAGTATTTTGGAAAAATAATATTTTAAAATTGCACTTTATAAAAATTCCGAGGACATACGCTCTAAATTGTTGAATGTCAGCATAATGCCATTTTGAGAAATGTTCTTTTCCTGACTTTAAATTGTGACAAAAGAACACAGAAGTTAGAAGGAAACCAAGCTGCACAGCTTAATACAGTGACACTTTTTAATAGGGTTTCCACAGTTTTCTGTCTATGTTTTGAGGTGGAATTTTATTTTTCATTGAACCCAAGGACACCTCCTTCCAGAAATAAATGTATTAGGCTTTCATAAGTAGCTACTACGGGGGGAAATTGCACGTTCCTTCAGGTTATATTCACTTGGAGCTTTTGGATGGGATTCATGAGAAAGACCCTGTTTGTGTTCAGTCCCCAGCCCACCTCATACTTCAGTCCTGTCACCTCTCACAGTGGATGCACAAGTGTAATCCTGCAGGCGCCTATGTGTTTTAGGAAACGTGCCACGGTGGTGCAGAGGACCACAATCTTTCTTTTCCCTGGCTGTGGAGGTACTATAGGTCCTGCAGAGAAGTACCCAGGAGGGCAAGAAGAAAAGAGGAAAGGGGCAGATATGGGGGGATAGGGAGGAGAAATGACAGGAAGACTGAGTGTGTCTATAGCTCCTGACTGTTTGTATTCAGTAAAGCTCCAATAGCATTTTTTCTCAACCTTTAAAAGTCTACCTTTGGTGTCCTGGCTGTACTCCAGCTTGTGTGATCTTTCCTCCTGACCTACAGTCCCTCTTCAGTTTCAGCTAAATAAGCTATTTCTCATTTTCTCTCTGTTTACCTTTGCTGTATCCTGTTAGGACTCCATCTGTGAGGTGTGGAGCCCTCCTGCGATACCCCAAATAGAAAAAGGTAGCAAAAGCCTTTCAGTTCCAGTAAATGTTTTCAAAAAGATATTCCCCATTCCCCTGCTGGAAGAATAGCAGGACCAGAGTTTGCACAAGGGTCTCCCCTGCCCACCTTAGCAACCAGACATGGTGCAATGGATGCTCCTCTGTGCTGGACTGGGAATTTCATCCCAAATTGTAGAGCACTTACTAAGGTGGTGCTAATGAAAATAGATTTCTTATGAGAAATTTTGGTGTCAGCAGCTTGAAAAGATTTAAACAGGGTTTCCTGTCATCCAAAAATGCTGGTCACCTCAAGCACTGAACTTTCTTTTGACTTCGCTAGCAGCAAGCAGTTTTCTCAGCCAAATGGATTTGGGTCCTTAAACTGCTGCTGCTCTTCTTTTAACTGATGATCTACACACTCAGTTCAGTGGGCTGTGTGCCATGAGCTATACAGCTCTCTGGTCTGGGCTGTCCATACACATGTATGCTGTCACTCCTTGTACTTTGCAAAGGGTAATGTTTGCTTCTTAACCCTCAGTTCCCCTGAACTTGCACTTAGTTAGAGATGAATCTGGTTCTCCTGCTGAAACCCTCACCACTTTTCCCTTTTGATTTGTTCTTGAAGGCCTAAATAGCTATGTTTTTCTTTCTTTTTCTTTCTTTTTCTTTCTTTCTTTCTTTCTTTCTTTCTTTCTTTCTTTCTTTCTTTCTTTCTTTCTTTCTTTCTTTCTTTCTTTCTTTTTCTTTCTTTCTTTCTTTCTTTCTTTCTTTCTTTCTTTCTTTCTTTCTTTCTTTCTTTCTTCCTTCCTTCCTTCCTTCCTTCCTTCCTTCCTTTCTTCCTTTCTTCCTTTCTTCCTTTCTTCCTTTCTTCCTTTCTTTCTTTCTTCCTTTCTTTCTTTCTTCCTTTCTTCCTTCCTTTCTTCCTTCCTTTCTTCCTTCCTTTCTTCCTTTCTTCCTTTCTTCCTTTCTCTTTCTTTCTTTCTCTTTCTTTCCTTTTTTCTTTCTTTCTCTTTCTTTCTTTCTCTTTCTTTCCTTTTTTCTTTCTTTCTCTTTCTTTCTTTCTCTTTCTTTCCTTCTTTCTTTCTTTCTTTCTTTCTTTCTTTCTTTCTTTCTTTCTTTCTCTTTCTTTCTTTCTCTTTCTTTCCTTCTTTCTTTCTTTTTCTTTTTCTTTCTTTCTTTCTTTCTTTCTTTCTTTCTTTCTTTCTTTCTCTTTCTTTCCTTCTTTCTTTCTTTTTCTTTCTTTCTTTCTTTCTTTCTTTCTTTCTTTCTTTCTTTCTTTCTTTCTTTCTTTCTTTCTTTCTTTCTTTCTTTCTCTCTCCCTCTCTCTCTTTCTCTCTTTCTTTCTCTCTTTCCTTCTCTCCCCCTCTCCCCCTCTCCCTCTCCCTCTCCCTCTCCCTCTCCCTCTCCCTCTCCCTC
>CM021731.1:112812171-112908860 GCA_011075105.1 Heteronetta atricapilla | reverse complement strand
TCCTTCTCCTTCTCCTTCTCCTTCTCCTTCTCCTTCTCCTTCTCCTTCTCCTTCTCTTTCTCCTTCTCCTTTTCTTTCTCTCTTTTCTTTCCTTTTCCTTTTTCTTTTCTTCCTCTTCATTTTTTCTCCCCCCCCTTTTTTTTTCCCATTTCCTCCTTTCCTTTCTCTTCTTTTCTTCCTTCCCTTTCAGTTTTATTTTAAATCTGCAGTTAGGTGAGCATCAGCACCAAATCCCAAGAGGTCTCAATTGCCCAAACCAGTCCCACCTGGGATCCCTACTCTCTGCTCACTGGCCAGGAGCTCCCACTGACATGTGATCCTTGCCTGAGCTACTGTGTAGGTGTAGCCTGGTATCCAGGCCTGTCTCTGGTCCCATCTCCTCCTGATCCTGTTCAGGTTTCTTGGATAAGCCCTGAACCCAGTTCATTACTTGCCTTCTCAGGGACTGTTGATGGACCCAGTTATGAGGCTCTGCATACCGTGCTCTGATGCCATGGGATGGTGCCCTGTTGGTGAGGACACAGCCTCTACTGGGGGCAGCCTTGGCTCCTGGGCCATTCCCTCTTCCCATGGAGCATCCCCACTTTTTCTGGTCCCTGATAGTCAGTAGTGTGTCATTTCTCCTCACTACCTACTGATCTTTCACAAGAGAGTGCTACTGTTATTATTAAGCTAGAAAGAGAAAAGTGGAATAAGACTCTGAACCGTATATGACCTTGAGATCATCTGGATTCAAATATTTCTGTATTCTTCAGATCGGTCTCTCCCTGCAGACGTTGGGCCCCTTACCATTAGAGCCTAAATGAATCTCAGATTGTAGGAAGTCTTTATACAGGATCATTTTATTTCAAGACTTACTGGACTTCCTTCAGGACTAATCTGTGGTGCTAATCTGTGACCCAGGATCTTACAGTCTGTAGCACCTTTTGAGGGAACCACTGGACAACAATGCAGGATCCCTGTCTTACAGATCCTCCAAATCCAAAAGAGCACTAGCAAGTGAAGTGACGTTTTGATGGCCAGAGCCTTTACCAAGAGATGCCTACAGAGAGATTGGCCTCTTTCCACTACCCTCAGGACTACAATGGTTTGTTGATGAAGTTGGAGCACGCCAGTGCACCTAGATAATAGCACAAGCCAGCAGTTCTTTTCTAAACCTTGATAGCTACAGCTCAGTCTTACAAGGGAAGCATCCTTGTTACGTGGTCACTGGGAACACAGAAACATGTCACTGATACCTGAGGTGCCAGGTACAGGACTGCTCAGCTGCTCTCACAAATGTCAGATTATCCATGGCTTGGTTCATGGAAGAGGTAACCCTCTGAGAACCTGACATGAAAGCTACAAGGATAACAATTTTCCAATAAACCATGCCTCTTTGTCTCTTCAAGTTACCGTAAATTGCAGACAGTTCTAAAGGAGAAAGAAACAGTTTTACCTTCAAATACAAATCTCCTGGAGTGATCTATGGCAGTCTGAAGGAAAGAAAAGCAAAGAAAAAGCATCCTGGAAAACTATATCATGGAATATCTAAGCTGTCACCATCCTCTGATCACTAACAAAAAAAGAAATGAGCCCTACCAGTAAAAGTCATGAGACACATGATTCTCCTGGGGAGAGAAATATGGGATCAGTTGTACCTGACATTTGTTATTCACGGCTGAAAGATGTTCAGATACCATATTGAGATTTCTAGGGTACATCTTCAGAGACGTGAGAGTATGTTCTAAATGTTTTATTTATCAGGAGATACAATGTACTTTAAGTTTCTTATAAGTGATATTTGTCTAAAATCTTGAGAAATCTTTTAAAACATCCGTCTTAAGGCATTTGTATTAATGTGGGTCATAGAGCTAGCAAAATGAAGGTCAGACACCAGACAGGATTTGACCATTTTAGAGTCTTTATTGCTTTTTTTTTGTTTGTTTGTTTGTTTGTTTGTTTGTTTGTTTGTTTTCCACTTGTTTTACTTCAGTCACAGAATTAAACACCAATTGCGATGCACAGACTGAGAACCAGGTTCAGAATCTGATCCCAGCTGAGCACTTGCAAGTCTTCAGAGAATATTTGACGATGATTGGCATCTTCGATAATAATTGTTGCAATGATTTTAAAAAATACAGTTGCTGATAAATTCACACTTTTACACAAAACATGCGTGTACACAATATAGGAGGAGCCTATATTGTGCCCCAAATGTATGTCTTTACATCTTTAGTTGCCACTCAGATGTGCTGTCTATTTGTACACAATCTCTCAGTATAAAATTCAGTATTTGTATGTGTAGGGCCATACCTTGGCCCTAATCTACTCAACAGTAGCTGATAAAGAATAATGCTAATGTAATGATGGTGAAAGATACCTAGTGAAGAGAAAGCTTATAGTCATATCAGACCATCTTCACCAGCCTCACCTCTTGACAGCTAAATGGAAACAGCTTCAAGCAGAGATTTTTCAGATTTAGTCTTAAGATTTCCAAATGTATAATTATTTATGGAGGGTAACTAAAGTGGCAATAGCAATTACAAAATCTGGGACCTTGACAGATATTTGTGTAAAGAGTCCCTCAGTCCAATTCTTGTCCCAGCAGACCCCACCAGAAGGGCATCTACCATTCCCAGATCTCTCAGGTCAGAAGGCCCCTTCTGTAGAACACACACCCATGAATTTTAAAACATTTTGAAAATACACTGTTTAAAGCTGGCTGCAGCAAGAAATTAAACAAATAGCACTGATAATGGGAATAACCTCAGCAAGAGCATGCTTTTTGGTGACCAGAACACTTAGAATAATTTACTATTGTATGAAGTGAAGCAGCTGGTTAACTTAAAATATTCCTCTCTTCCACGCAGAGAGAGGGATGACCGCAGGAAGCAGTTCTAGAAAGCCATTCTCATTCCCCTGTGGCTTGTTTTGCTAAATCGGATGAAGCAAAAGAGCTGCTCCAAATGGTGCATTTTTCCTGTCTTGGTTTATTTTGTACTTGTTCAGTAAAACAGATTCCAGAAAAGACAGTATTGTATAATTTTTAATCAGATTTGTTAAAAATAGCTTGGCTGTGGTGAGAGGGATGACCAAAGGAAGCATTTTGTTTCCTGTGATCACTCCTCCTCCCTCACCAGCGGCTTTGCAGAAGGCAAGCAGAAGTGAAAACATTAACTTTACTTAAAATTCATGGCAAACAGTGAGTGAGTAGCCAACCTACCACAACTCTCACAAATTACATGCAAGCCTAACCCTGCTGGAGGACGAGCCTGTAGCTTGCGGAAGGGCTTTCAGGGTTTGGCGCCGCCACCCCTGACCACAGCAGCATACAAAATACACAGTGCAAAGATGCCCAGGGGAGGCAAGGGCCGAGCTCCTTGCTTAGTGACCAGGCCTGTCCATCTACCCCAAGCCCCTGCAGAGGCCAGCCTGGGGAGGAAGCCCTCGCCCACAATGGTTCCTGCCTGCTTCAGTGGGGAACAGCATGGGCCTTCATGTGGTCATCGCTCCTGCTCTTCCTGGGAGAAGAAGAAGGTCTGGCCTGGGTGTGGTGGGATCACCACTAGCGCAGGCTGTGTGAGCAGCAAAGCACCTTTTTATTATTTTTTTTTTTTAATTATTTTTTTTCAACTGTGCCATAAAAGGGAAAAAATGAAGAAGGTGCTGCAGAGAACTGTAGTAAAATAACCAGTTCAGTAAAACACACTGGGTCTGGAAGTAGCCATTTCAGCACAATTCATCTCCCTGAACTGGGAGGCTTCCTCCTATATCCAGAACTTACCATTTTTGTCCTGAAGGACTTTTCTGCAGGTCAGTTTTGCCAGATAGCTTGGAGAGCTACTTTGTGCTCTGTCCGCTGTAATAATAACAACAGCAGTGAAACTTTACAAGATGTTCTTTCCTCTGTGTCTGGCAGGATCAGCAGTTCAGCCAAGGTCTGGCCGTCCACCCGCTCCAGATACGGAGGTGGGGAAAGCACATGGAGAGTGCAGGCAAGGGGAGAGCCTGGTGGCCACAGTGGGGCTTGCTCAGAGCAGGAGGTTAATTGGAGGTCCTGGCTGAGCATACCGGGGGACAAACCTGCCCCAGGCTGGGGGCATGTATTGACAGTGTCTCCATGCCTTCTGACATTTCTTTCTGAAAGTACTGAATTGACTGAAACATTCAAAATAGATACAGAAGCCACCACAACGGACAAAGCTCGGGATATAAAAATCCTTGGAAAAGTCAAATAAAAGTCTGACATTCATGTTTTCATCTGGGAGAGGAGGAGAGAAGTGCCATCCTATGCCTAGATTGCAGGATTTGTTGTTGTTGTTGTTTTGGTTTTTGGTTTTGGAGGAACCTTCTCCCACGAAAAGCAAAGTCTTAGTGACAGAAAGACACACCAACAACATCTCCTCCGAGTCCACTCCTCTATGTCTCATTAGCACCAAAGAACGGAAATAGCAAATCATTGGAAATAGCTTGGAAAACTCTTTTCTTCCTAGGAGTGGTCTTCTCTGAATGTTTGTGTTTAAGCTAAAAAGAAGAGCATATGTAATTTGAGCTGACTGAAACAAAATGACTCCATCAAAAAACTTCTCTTGAACTATTTCAGCACATCACTGAAAGGGGCAAGTGCATCGTAAGAATGGTGTAAAAACAGGACCCATTAATAGGGCCTGAGGAGAGGATGTTGGGAGGAGGTGATGATGATGACAGGAAACTTCCATGCTCAAATGAGATTTTTTTCCTCCTTGTCCATTCTAAGTAAGAAACTTCTAAACATTTCATATGCACAAGAGTATAAACACATAATCTCTAGGCTGTAGGTATTGCAAACACTCAGGCCTCTGCTTATCTTTACTCACGTGAGCAGTGCCAATTGAAGCTGTAAACCATAGGATTTGCTTACAGCAGAGGAAATGTTTGGGGCCATTTAAGTCAAGTCAAGCGGATGAGCAGGAGTTTGCTGGACTGGGGCCTGTGGGCCAAAGTACTTTCAAGCAAGTTGGGTCACATTTGCCTTTCGGCTGGCAAGGAAGCAGGATCAGGCCCTCACTCTTTCTACTTACATGTTGGGTTTTCACCTTTCCATATTCCTTCTCCAGGGCAAGCATCTGCTAAATTTAGAATACCTTTTTTAGAATTTGTTTCATGAACACACACACACAAAAATAATTACATTGTAAAAAAAAAAAAAAAAAAAAAAAAAAAAAAAAAAAAACAGGCTTTTGAAATGCCATTTGTGAAGCGTTCCAACTATGCGCAACTGGCTCTGTTACTACGGCTCACAATTGCCATCTGAACATCTATTTTTCCAAGCATTTAAGAAAAGTGATGTGTACATTTTTCATGTGTAATTAGGCAGCGTAATGTGATCTCTTGCTGCAGTCAAGCTGCCATGTGCCGTAGCCTCACTGAATAGCTTCCAGATTTCAACCCAATCTCTTCTGTCTAGACTCTACGTTGCTATTTTTTTTTCTCCAAGCTTAAAGCAGACTCTAATATAAAATGCCAAAAACAGAAGGTTTTGTCCCTCTTTCTCATAAAGATGTGGGACAGATCTAGGAGGCCCAGACAAGAGCTGGGTCCCAGACTTTCATAAGACACGTGTCGTCTGAAGCTGACATTAAAGATTGTGCAGGCATTTCAACAGGTCATGCACACGCAGGGAAAAAAAAATGCTGAAAAATATGGTTTTCATTAAGAAAGTGAGTATTTTTAGAGAGGTGTGGTTCAGCACAGATGAAAAGGAAAGAAAGAAAAATGAAAGCAGCACAAGAGATCCCAAACTGCAACATTATTTATATTGCTGTTGAAATGCAGTGTGTTCTCTTTATGAAGCTGCTTTTGGGAGTGAAATAATATAGACCCTGCCAGAACCAGGTGCATATCATGTAGATTGTTTATAATCCAAGTTAAAGGATAGCAGATTTATACCAGAAAGAACTCTCCAAGGAGACTTTGGAGTTTAAGTGTACTGTCTTAATCTATACATTACATCCTCAACAAAGCAATTGCCTTTAACAAAAAATAAAATAGCGTTTCAGTGAATTCACAGATAATTCCAGGGAATTCTATCTAGTGTGATATAGCTTTAGACCGCTTATTGTGTTCCCAGGTTTTTATTTGTCTCTAAGTTGTTTTATTTCTACATCAAGAAAATGAAAAAGATGAAAAGGGAATCATTTCCACAGAAAGATGTTTTTGCAAAATTTAAGGTTTTCTCTGACTTGCATTTCTGGTGACTTGTCCTGGGAATGTTGCTGCAGTTTGCATGCAATGCAATGGCTATTTCTACCCAAAACAGAAAAGGCTCTCATTTTAGTGAAGAAACACATTTGTAAAAAATTTATCACACATTTTTGTTTTGTGTTTCATGTTCTTCTTTCTTCTTTTCTTTAAAAAAAAAAAAGAAAAAAGAAAGAAAAAAAAAAGGTTAATTTTCACCTGGACTCCTGTAACACCTAATTTCAAGTTTTCTGTTTGCTACAAAAAAAAAAAAAAAAAAAAAAAAAAAAAAAAAAAGGACTATTGCCATTGAAAAAATGCCCTTCTGCCCACTTTTTTGTATAAATGGCAGATTGGTTGGAAAAACAGAAGCATTTTCACTCATACTCATTTCTGAGGGAAAGCATGCAATGCCTGCTAAAAATTCCCATGCTTCTGGAGAACCAACTGTTCTTTTCATTAAAAGATCATCCACCTACTTCAGCAAACTTTTCAATACTTTTGCCCATTTTTCCATCACGGTAAAATGTGAAATGCTTGAAATGTTTGAAATGATTGTGCGAATAGTTTCTCATCCATGCAAAGGGAAACTAATGCCAAAATCTACCTGTTCAAAATGAAGATCCTTGTGAAATTGCTACTGATGACAGCAGTCTGCATAATAACTCAATGTTTGTGAAACCTTTTCAATTACATTTGAAGTCAAGTGAAATATATGTGTGCTTTCTTCTCATATGTCTGATATCTAAAATGATCACAGGAAGTGGTTTTCATCCTTTTTTTTTCAAAGAGCTTTGCAGAAATAAGGCTAAGTTATAATACCACATTTGGCAAAAAGGAAAAAAAAAAAAAAAAAAAAAAAAAAAAAAAAAAAAAGCTTAGCTCTGGGCAAACCTTCCTTACAGATGCTGAAGGGGCCAGTAAGGATGTAAGGATCTCCTGGTTCCCAAGGCATGGCTGCAAAGTGACAGGGAGTGAAATACAAAGCCAATTGCTAAGGCAGAGCCCTGTGCTGGTGTGTATGTATGGTATATGTATGGTATAGACACCACAGATAGCTATATGCTGCTGCTGAATCTGAATGCTGGGTTCCCTGTCAGCAACCATCTCTCAGCGTTTCCTTTTAATTTCAACATGGTACTGGTCTCAGGTTTGCCACAGTTCATAAAATAAGGCCTCATTTCACTAAAACAGGGGTTTTCTGAGCTGTAAATCAGGATAGAATATTGACTCGTGGACTGAGGTGAGTCTCTGCAACAGGTTTTTTTTTTTTTTTTTTTTTTTTTTTCCTTACAGAGCCTGTATCCTAGACTGTATCAATTTCATAAATCTTAAGACCAGATGGGACCCATTATGATAATCTGATGAATGATAGTGAAAACCATAGGATTTCTTACAGTTGTTTTGTGTCCCTCTCTTGTTATCATCTGGACACAGATTTGCACATTTCTGGACATTCCTCCTAATATTTTCAAGAGCGTGGCGTGCCTTATTCTGATCTTCATTCTGCTCATGAGTGTCATCAAATATGTACAGGTGAGAAGCAAAGCCTTTCTTCAGACTTCATGCAAAATCATAGCTGCCCTGAGAAATTGTCATCTCTCATGAGCCCCATTCTGACAGATCATTATGTCTAGCACACCTACACTACGTGTGTCTTTTGACAAAATAAATCAGTTCTTGGTCTGAAGAGCCTATTCTCATACTTTGCTTTAAAACCACAGTGTCAGAAGGATATTTCAGAAGTTAGATACACTTCTGAATAGTTTGCTTTTTGTAATAAGCAGTGCATATGAGCTTGGTCCCCTCTTGACCCATAAGCATCTTCCAGTGTTCTCCATTTAATTCAAGGGCTCAGATACAAAATCAAGGAAAGTGTGTCCCTTTGTGGGATAATCCAAAGTTTTCTGAGACTGTAAGTCAAAAAGAAATGGGTCTTCAGTATGCCAAATAAACTTCCCTGAATCCAGTCCACATGGCTAACCTGAAGTAAACATGTTCTTTGTGTTTCATTACTTCAGAAAATCATGTATGATAGAAATGTGGAACAAAAATTGTTCATACTGAAAAACTTGAGGGCTGTGGGATGCAAAGGGCATGGTCCACCAACCAGCCAGGCACAGAGACCTCCATGAAGGTGCTGCCTGAGAAGCATCTCTAATGGCATGCCCATCCCCACACACGGATGTACCAACCACATCTCCATGTACTGGACTTCAACCTGAAAATAAAGTGGCCCCGTCACCATCATCTGCTTCAGACACATAATTCAGCATTGAAAGCAGGGGGTGGTTCTCTCCCTTCACTCTGGTCACCCAGAGAGTGATTCAGCATCATGTCCAGAGCTGAGTTACCTTCTGCAGGGGCCTCTCCCTTCCTCTCCAGCGAGGCACCTGCACCAGCAGGGCAGCAGAGAGGGACACCTAGATTGTCCTGCTGCAGTCCAGGTGTCCCTCAGTTCTAGTGTGTATGGAAGTTGTTTGCATTGATGCTACAAATTAGGTGTGAAAGTAAATGTGTGTATGTAGGCATATGTAATTGTAGCTGTGGAAAATCACGGATCTCCTATTTTCATATCCCTGAGATTTTTGTTTTCTAGTGGAGGTTGTTTTCTGCCTCTGACTGTAATTTCAGGTGTTAGTCTGTTTTATGGCACATCCAATGAAGAAACAGTGTTGAAAATTGTCCTAAATGCCTAAATAAAAGAATTGCATAGTAAAATGAGGGATATAGGGATGGCTTCACAGAGATAGGTATGGAGGAATAACTAAATCTGTATGCTAGCACCACATTTCCTAGAGCCATGTATGCAAGTCTACTAGCCAAAGCCATATGTCCAGCTGTATAGGCATTTGTACCTCAACACAGGATGGATTTTACACATCTGAAGGCAAAATTAAGGGTTTTGCTGGGACCGTGATAACTGCAGAAAACAGAGGAGCAGACTAATGTAAAGAAGAGAGACAATTCAATCAGTTCACAGATTTAGATCCTACAAACACTTGACTTATTTGGATACTGAATCTATGTTCAGTTACATGTGTAGTATGCTGTGGCCTCCTCAGAGACTGCTACATGCCAAATAATCAAAGGGAATGTAAAAATGTAAGAATGTGTAAATAATAAGCAAGTAACTTTGTGGTATTAAAACTTATTAATCACTCTCTACTGAACAGTTCAAGTATTTTATTTTTGGTCAGGCTTTTCTTCATGCATTATTTATCTAGAGCCTTTTATATTTAAACAGCCATTCTAACCAGTCATTTCTGCATGCTGGCTGAATTATTCCCTGGTAAATAAATGCATACTTTGGAAATTATGGCATTTTGTCACCTACTCTAGCTTTGTCTTTCTGGCCTTTGAAAACACTACAACTTTTTGCTTTCTTTTTTTTTTTAAAAAAAATTCACCATGTGGTTGAAGAAGTTTGCAGTTCTTGCAAAGATGTACTGTTCAGTGTTTCTGTGTTGATTCATCAGATGAGTTATTCCTTTGATCCAGGCAGTGATGCAGAGAAATGCCCCTTTAGAGAGGGGAGGGGAAATGCTTTGGCTAAAGTAAAAGAAGACACAAATTCTGCTCCTCACATTCCCACCCCAAACTGGGAATGAATCTGAAGTTCAGATCTAGGTAGGTGCTGAAATGTGCACCAGAGAGTTTATTTGGTCTTTTTTTTTTTTTTTTTTTTTTTAATGATTTTCTTGTTCTGATCTTCTGTTTTATCTAGGCTGGGACTTACCTGCCAAAAACACAGGGAAGAGAGGTGACAGTTTCCTCTCATATTCGAGAGGTTAGGAGGGATTCAGGCAAACATCCAAGCTTTCCCATGGGCCAGATCAGACCTTTGACATTTTTGAATTTCTTCCACTATTACTTGTGGACTCATAAAAACTCCACTGAACTTCATGGGAGTCTCAAGTCTGGACCTTTCCTGCTAATACATTGCTTGTGTTTTAATTTCAGCTATCAGTTTAAACAGAAAAAAAAAAAAAATAACAAAAATGAAAAATGCAAACGAAGAAGGAGTTTCCCATTCCTTTTAGCCAATTGTTTAGAAAACAGTGTGAATTGTTTTAAATTGATAGAGCAGTTCTAAATATGCTATTGGTGTTGAATATCCTGCTGACCAATATCCTATTAGTCTGAATACCTTATCGAACCACATACTTAATCAGATAAGTTCCGGTTTCTCTCCTATCAAAGTGGTCTCTTTTGCCTCCTTAGAGCTTTTAACATGAAATGCTCATTCTTTCCCTAATTAAAAGTGATTCTCACTCCAGTGGGCTTCTCATAGACTGCCAAAATACTGTCAAGGTTCAGTTTGTGACTCAAAGAAATCCATGACTTTTAGATCTAAAAGTCATCCTTTCTAATACTTGAAAAATAGTTGCATGTTAATCCTAGGCAATAGGATTTATCGATATAAATGTCTATCTCTCTTGATTTAAATGTCATTTTTGCATGAGAGAACCTTTATTAGTGAGTGTCATCCACACCTGAGAGGTAATATTTATAAATGTGTCCTCCTTTTTTATTTTTTATTTTTTGCCAGACTTGTTCATCTTAATGGTATATCCATAGATAAAATGTTAATTCTCCTGGATTTTACTGAGCAAATCAGGTGCAAGGACTGCATTTTATGAGGCAAGAATGTTACACAGTGTAAAGAATAAAATAATCCCCGCACTCATCTTGTTTAATATTAATAGAAAAAAAAAAAAAAAAAGTCATGTATTCTGATGTATTCTGTTTTATTGTTAATATCTTTGAAAAATATCGTTACTAGCTTTTCACTAATATCCTTCTTTCACCAGTTCTATTTAATGATTTGGAGACGAAATGCCTGTGAGATAGATAGGGCTTAGACACTTTCACAAGTGCTGGAGCAGCAGCACACAGCGGGTGTGTGATTTGTCCAAACCCACGTTGTTTTGTGACAAGCCCAGCCCCCAGTTTCTCATGCTTTTTTGTTTTTGTTTTTGTTTTCTTTTTTTTTTCTCACAGCCTGTCCTGCTGGCTTTTAAGCAGAGCAAATCTAGAAGACTCTTCAGCTATTGGCATGGAGGTAACCCAGAAATTATGGACTGAACAAAGAACATTTATTTATTTATTTATTTATTTATTGTAATGGAGGAGAGCAGTGATAGTTCCTCTTTTTCTGTTCTGAAACAAACAAACAAAAAGATCCAGAAACTTGAAACTTCTATGAAATTCCAAGCACTACACAGTATTCGCCCGTCGCTAAAAGAAATGGAGGAATGCTGATGAATGAGATGTAAGTGGGCCCCTGGTCCAGTTTCTAAGTACTGTGAAGCTTTTTCCTTCCCCACAGGGGGGGCTCACCCTGGTAAGTTGTGCACCACTGAAGTGGTCCAGTCCCAAGCAAGAAGGCATGTGTGCTGACATTAGGGGACTGTGAGTTATTGTAGGCTGTTATGAGAGAAATGCATTTTCATAGGTCTGCTGCTTTGAAAGAAATAGAGGAAAAGGGCTGGCTATGTTTTTTCCATTTTCCAAATGTGAAAATTTGGTCTTTTTGATTGTTTTTGATTGTTCATTTCAGACCTGCCTTTTGAAAACTGTGTTTGAGGAGATGGAGAATGACATGAACACTTTTTCCTTTCCACAGGCCACTTCTTAACAAGAGGCAGTGCTCCAAGGCCTGGTCTTCATCTGCAAAAAAACGCCTGGAAGCTTCCTTCTTCCTCATGAGAGAAAGCTGCTGGGAGGAGGCTGCAGGGCAGGTCCTGTTCCCACACAGGGGACAGTTTTGGGGCCGGCTACCATGGCAGAGCAAGCAGCTGAGAGTGGGCAGCTTCTGGGCCATGTGAGCTGGGGCTGGTGGCGGGGGGGACACCCAGCTTCACCGTCAGTGTTGGTGGCACAGCCAGAGAGGCTCCAGCTGCCACCGGGCTGCCCCTTCCTCTGCTCTTTTCCTAGGCTGTAGTGAAGACTTCAGATTGCACAGGTGAGGTGTGAAAGATCGGCAGAAGATGAGTTTATTAGGCCATGGTTTACACCTTGGTCCCTGACCACAACAAGGCAGAGTGGCTGTGTAAGAGGTGCACCATCACAGAACCATAATCACAGAACGATCTGGGTTGGAAAAGACCTTCAAGATCACCGAGTCCAACCATCATCCTGACCCACCAAGTCCCACCACTAAACCATATTCCCATCTCCTTTTTTTTGGAGTGGCTGCCTGCTTGCAGTGAACGAGAGTGACAGCATGGGACTCTGCATTTGAAGATGATGGAGAACCACTCTCCTCTCCACTGTGTCACTCACATTGTTGGAAGTGGTGTGTGATGTGCAGGGCTGTTTGTGGTCGCTGTGTATTGCCAAGGGTGTCTGTGGGTGCAGCAGAGCTGTGTGGCCGCAGCAGAGCTGTGTGGCCACAGCAGTCCCAGCAGCTCATCAGCAGCTCTGCTTCCCATCCTACTGTGCCTTCTCTGTCCCCAGGGGAGGGACAGCTCTGTCCCTGCTTCCCCAGGGCACACAGGAGCCCCCACTGCTCCCGGGCAGGGGGCTGAGCACAGCATCACCTCACCACTCAGCAAACCCGGTGCCACTGGTACAATGTGAGGACAAAACCACTGCCAGCCATGGTTTGTTCTGGGGACTGACTCCTTTCAGGGCTGTCTTCCTGCGAGATTTATGTTCTCTGAAGAGTTAAGTACATTAGTGCAGGTAATCTCACCCCATTACCTTTTATAAAACAGAATCTGTGATTTCCTCCCTGGTGAGCATTTACCATAGCGAAATAGGCTACTATTTTCATATTTAACTCATTGGTAAGTCATAAAAACAGCTCAAGTTGTCTGCCCCGAAGAGCAAGACTTGCTGGATGGGACTGTGGCTCCAGGCTTTTACGAGGTTTGGCGGTGTCAGCGTGGCACGGGCACTCGGCATCGCCTCTCGCAACCCTCACATCCCCATTGCATCCCCCTCCTCTCCTTTGAAATCGACAAAATTTGGAAATTTACAAGGCTTTTTAAAATCTGAGATGAAGCAATTAAATCTCCAGACTGGAGGATGTGAACCTTTAAAGGCCCTTTGCAGAATATCAAAAGAAAGAGAGGATTATATTTAGCAGGTGTGACAGCCCACGCAGGACATTTCATTGAGAAAGGGCCTGACATGAACCAGGAACCAATACTTAAATTAATACAAAACATCTTGGGGGGAAGGTGTTTTCTTTTTTTTTTTTTTTTTTTTTTTCTTTTTCTTTTTTTAAGCATTAGGAAATCATAACGCTTTCTGGCTTCTTCAAAAGCGCAAGGTCCAAATATGCAGGAGTCATCTGGCATGTAAAAAAAAATGAGAGGGGGAGAAATAAAAAAAAAAGGGGGGGTACCTAAAAATCCTTGAGACAAGCTTGAGAGCCAACCATTGGGGGGTGGGGGGGAGGCATGGCCTCATGGCTAGCTGAGAAGCCTGGCTCTGTTTTTTCCTCCCTGGCCCCACTAGAGGCTCTGAATTGCTTTCACCCCACTCCAGGGCAGGATGCTCAGGGCAGGGAGGTGCGAGGCCTCCCTAGGGCCACTGCATGGTCCTTGCTGCTCCTGCAGCATCATCCTCTGTCCTGCCACCTCTCTGTGTTTTATCCCCGACTGGCTGAATGTACAGCCCTTCATTACAGGGATGCTTTATTCTGATCGCTGTTTCTATTTATATAACAACCTAGCAAACCTCTAAGTGGAAAACTCGACTTAGTAGTTTTGTGGGGAGGTGTCCGCGAGCTTCTTGCTTCATTCACCAGCTCATGTTCCTAATTTTAACCAAACTGCTCCGTTTTGATTTTCCTAAGCTGTGGACTTAATGCTTGAGAGCTCGGGATGTTTTCACGCCCACTCTCTCAGGCCACAGGAGCGAGGCTATCTATCTATAGCAGGGGCAGGTGAGGAGGGAAGCGAGATGCTCCCCATCCCTGCACCCTGACCCGCAGGGAACGGACCATTCGGACTCACCAGGAGATTGCCATAGGTGGCAAGCAGATTCCACTTTTGGGGCATTTTGGCTCTTTGCTCTGCTTACCTTAGCTGGACGTGGACCGTGTTGTTGATCAGGACCTTTAGGTCATATTCTTAGACCCAAAGGCAATGTGGTCCAAAGCCATGATGCTCCCAGGGCAGTTCTCGGAAGGAGGGGAGCGTGTGGTCTGCTGGGATCGGCACAGTGTCTGGTACCCTTTGGCATCGAGAGAGTTAAAGGTCCTCGGCACCCACCAGCCCTGGTCTAGGCAGTGTCTAAAATCAGTCCTAGACCCGCTTTATTTTTTCCTTAAAAACAGGAAATGGAGCCCTGAAGGCTTTTCGACTGGAGAGAGAGCGAGGAGGGGGTATGCTCACTCTGCCCATATCCAGCCCTGAGCCTGACCCAGACTTGGGGGTCTCTGTGTGTGTTTTTTTATTTCTTCTCCTTTTTTTTTTTTTTTCTATTATTTTGGCAGACTTTTTGGAATGTCTGGGAGCTAAGGGCTTTGCTTCATGGAGCAGAATTCTGAAGCAAGAAAAAGAGAAAGTTATAGACTAAACCACAGAAATGTAAACATGTCTGCAGCTAAAATAACTCCACTTTCATTGAAAACACTCCTCGCTCACAATCAGACTTCTGTGTGCTATGCTCAATAAAACTGCATGCTAATAGCAACCAATTAATACATTATGTAGTTCTGCTTTAAAAACTGAGACGCTTTTAATTTTTTTTTTTTATTTATTTTTATATCTTTTTTTTTTTTTTTTTTTTTTTTTTTTAATTAAGGGAGTACTCGGGTTCTCTGCATTGTACGCCGGCTCTCGGCGCTGACCGCTGGCTGAGAAGCGCGGGGGTGACCGGGCGGAGGGCGATGCCCGGAGGCTCGGCGGGGGTCGAGGCGTGCCCGGGGGAGGCCGGGGCAGCGCGGCGGAGGGCAGGAGCGGCGCCCCGGTAAGGAGCCCTGGGGCGGCGGGCGGCCAGGATGGGACGGGACGGGACGGGACGGGACGGGAAGAGAAGGGATGGGATGGCAAGGGGCACACCGCCGCGGTCCTGCCTCCTCCCGCCGGGCTTCCCGTTGGCGTGTGCGGTGCGTGTGTTGCGTGAGTGTGCGCTGTGTGTGTTGTGCGTGTGCCAGGTGAGCGCCCTGCCAGGGCCCAAGGCTGCTCCCCGCTCCGGGTGCGGCCCCTCTCCATCCATCCCCTCTCCTGAGTCCGGCTTGCGGAGCTACCCGCACCCCGCGCTTGTCTTTATTTCTCTGCACCCCGCTGCCATCTGGGCAGAGGCCAGGCGTGGGCTTACGTCGGGTCCCCCCAACACCCGCACTCTTGTTCTGCTCTTTCCAAACAGCCCCGGGAGGAGCAAGCCGCCGCGCCGAGCCCCTGTCGCCCCGTTCCCTCCCCTCGCCGGTCCCGCTCACCTCCAGCTCCGCCCGGCCCCTGCCGCCCCCCCCGTGCGGAGCGGGGGGCGCCCGGGGGAGGGCTCCGGGGGGCTGCGGAGGGAGGGAGAGGGGGGTCCCCGCCGCCTCCTCCCGCAGCCCGGGGGGTGCCGGTGCCCGGCGGGCAGCTCGGGGCCGCCTCGACGGCGGCGGGGGAGCCGGGGAGCGGCGGGGAGCGGCGGGGAGCAGCCGCTGCCCCGCTCGGCGATTGGAGAAACGAAGAGGCGCACCGAGCCCGGGGCCAGCGCTATGGGCTGAGCCCGGCCCGACTCCAGTGACTCACTGCTCTCCGCAGCTCCGCCAGCCCCAAGCTCGCTCACTCCCTCCTCGCTCACGCTGCCGCCGGCCGCTGCCTTCCTCCCCCCTCCCCTCCTCCTCCTCTTCACCCCCCGGCCGCCCTGTCCGGGCCCCGTCCCCTCCCGCCCCATCCCCGCCCGTTCCCCGACCCCTGCCCGACCCGGTAAGTCCTTGCCCCCGGCCGCTCGGACGTGCCCCGGCGGTGGGGGCCGCGACGGGGCGGGAATGGGGTTGGGGGATGAGGGGGGACTGGGGGCAGATGGGCACGGGGGGCAGCGAGGGGCGGAGGGGGGCGAGGGGCTGCGGCACCCCGAGGCCAGGGGTCGGGGCGGCAGCGGGAGCCGAGCATCCTCTCGCGGGCGCCGGTTGCGCAAACTTGCCCTTCCCTTCCCCGCCGGCTTTATTTTAGAGCGGTGACACTTTCGTTTTAAGGCGTTTGCCTGCTGTTTCGTCGGGCGTCAGGCTCCGAAATACCCCTCCACACGCTTCTTTTTTTTCCTGGTTTGTTATAGCGGCGTTGGTGCCTTAGCAATTTTTTCGGCAAGTCGTCATTCAATTAACTAATACCTAGACTGTCTTTTCTAAAAGCTGTCTGGTTCTTGGATGTAGGAGAACCATAAATTACCTGAGTTGGTCTGATGAAGGTCGGAGGTGGTTGTGGTACTTTATAGAGCAAGTGCTTCGATACAATAAGCAGAGCTCTATTTTGGCGACCAGATTACTTTCCTGTAGACTTTGGAGTGTGCATAATCTTATTTGCAAAAGCTGAAGTTGCAAGTTCTGCCTAACATAAACTTCCATTCATTGGTGCCTTTACAGAGAACCCGCAGTATAAATAAACACGATTTTTTTTTCTTTTTTTTTTTTTTTTTCAATTATTTGTATTCAAAATGTCATTCTCCGAATTAACACTCTCCTCTTCAGCTCTGAAGTAATACTTTGGAAATCATATTCTACCCATGTAATTTTGAGTCCATTAGGAAAACCAGGATAGGTCTCTGAACTGCACATGGAGAAATGTCACATTCCTTTGGTTTAACCCTTTAACTGCTTCCCTGGTTTCATTGAAACAAGTGAGGTAGACAAAGACAGCTTCTCAGCAGGGCATGAAATGTATCCTTTCATCAGGATATATGCATCAGGTGTGTGATTTCAAACACACCTGAGTGATATGGAAAGCAAGCAAGAAAAGGGTCCTTAGACATTGTTTGACAACTTCCTAATTAAATGGAAATAAAGGCTAAAAAAACTAAGCCATACTTATGTGGAACAAATATATTTTGATATTGATTATCTTAACTATTTTTAAAGTATGTTAAGAAAAGTGTGTATTGAAAGAGTAAAGTCAGCTCTTATTTTCTCTCATGCATGTATGTAAGCAAACAATGGCTAACATGTTGTACAATTCTTTGAAAAAAAACTTTGCAGGAAAAAAAAATCACTACCTGCAAAAGCATTTCAGGATTTAGAGCTTTGAATAGCATCTGTCCCCACCTCCCACAATTGAGTCCCCAAAGTTAAACAAATCCTATAGTACTGGCTAGAGTTACATGTTGCAGGAATTTTATAAATGATCTGTCAGTATGTGTCCTAGATGTGATTAGTCAGACTTTTTGCTCCTGAGGTGTTACTCTGTTTGGTTTATAATTTATGTAGATTTGATTCCTAAAAATATATTCTAATAGACATCCATTAGGCTTATTTTTCTTCCAATGGTTTATAAGCAGCACGAACCACGGGGCTTCCCTCTCTCTCTTTTTCAAACTAAGTTTGAGCTCTTTGTCAGACGCCAACACAATCGGGGCATATGAGTCCATTGGGCAGTTGTAGTGATATGAGATATGAGCTTAAAATACAGATTGTTACAAATTCACAAGTAGTGTCTCTGATCGCAAGTACAACCATTTGTACATTAACAAGCTAGCCCTGTTCTATCTGAAATTGCAGTTTGAACACTAACACAGTTGCTAGTGTTCATTTTATGATTACCCCCCCCCCAAAAAAAAAAAAATGTATTTTCACCTTTTTCGCCTGGATGTGTCTGTCCTACCTGCTCTTCTGGGGGAAGTTTATTTTCTGTGCATGCATGGAGCTGTGTAAACAAACACAAAATCCCCTGATGGTTGTTTGTAGTCCAGTTGGTTTGAACAACATCACATGAGCAAAATACCTGGCTACTGATGAGGCAAATCCTCTCCCCTTGCACCCTCTACAGAGCACCAGTGCTTCTCTAGCCAAGTTTGAGGCTAATTGCATTGGTTTTCCTTCTGCAGAGCGGTTCATTTTGACCACTTAATTGAGGTCCGCGTATGCAACGATTTCTCCTCTTCATTATTTGCCCTCCACAGAGGTTCAAAAACACATGAAAAGCTTTTGCAGTGCTATTGGCATCTGGTAGCTCTGAAATGTTACATTTCCTTCCTTTCCTTGCGTCTGCATTACTAAACACTTGAGTTATTAGCAGGTAACAACAAAATCATTTAAAACGCTTGGGCAGAAGTGAACCCTTTCCCTTGAAATACTGATTGGCTTTCTTTCTTTCTTTCTTTCTTTCTTTCTTTCTTTCTTTCTTTCTTTCTTTCTTTCTTTCTTTCTTTCTTTCTTCTTTTTCATTATCATGAACCTTGTCAATTTCTTTTAAGTGAATATGTTATTTCTGGGAGAAAAGGCAGCTGTAAGGTCAACAGTATTTCTTTTAATCATGCAAACAGTTTTGTAAAAGTCTCTGGCCTGAACTCCAGGTGGAAGTTGCTGACGTGGATATGGTCAGAGAGGACCCTTTGGGCCTGATCCATACCAGCTATGGGCTCTGGTACAGGCTTGGGCTTGAGCATCCAGTGCTGCATACTATGTTGTCCTGCTGCACAGCAAAGGTAGGCCAGGGATTAGTATATGCAGCTTTCCCATACAGTTGATTTTAAATGCTTTTGTTAAAAAGAAAAATAAGTTTTTGTTGGTAAGATATTTTCAGCCTGTATTGCAATGATGCTTGCCTCGGGTTGCAAGAATTACCTTGTGTGCAATAATAACACACTGGTTTTCATTGCGCCCACAACAGGCCACTTTCATGGCCACTAAAATATTTTTGATTTCCCAGTGTGGCTCTGGTCATGTACTTTTAGTCAAGCAAGTTTCCCTGTAAAGCTGAGCATCACTTTGTCTTTTGCCTGGGCTGAAGGCTTGAGCCACAATAATTTGTGTTGCTTTGGCATTTTGAATGTAATGAAGTAAATGGAGAAGATCTGATATATTTCCTTCACAGTGTTGTTAACTATTGTAGGTAGAAAACTGGCAGTCTCAAATTACTTTGCTAAATTTAAATGTCAGTAAAAAGTAGGCAAAAAAAAAAAAAAAAAAAAAATTAAAGGGTATATCTAAATATGGAGTTGCGGACATATCTGTTATATTTAAACTCCATTTTAACCTCTTCTATTTATATGTAGTGGTATGTGTATAATCTGGAGGGCTTGATTGAATATGAGAAACAGGAACTTCACAATGAAATGCAAAGAGTTTTTTATGCTGTAGATGTAGGACATGTCCATGTTAATCGGTGTATATACAAAAACTAAAATGTATGCAGTGAGACGTTCTTATGTTGTTTAAGAGCTAAAATGATATTTGATCTAGAGAAAACATGCCATTTGCACAGTCTGCTTCCCGCACTTCTGTTGTAAGTGTATCTCCTATTAACCTCAGTGGCTCTTTTTCTTTGACAGAGTGTGAGACTACGGTGTGGCATTCGTTTTCATGAGCTTACCTTTTCTGTGGCACATTCTGAAACACTGCTTTTTAATTGGAAAGCTCTCATGGGAAGTGGATTGTTCCTGCATGCTGCTTGCAGCAGATGAAATCCCTCCTTGGCACAACTTCATTCCAATGAGAAAAACTTATTCCAGGAACAAAATAGATAGTTATTTTTTGTTTGATAAAGCATTATATAAATATTAATTTTCTGCCCAAAGACAAAACAATAAAAATATGTTTTCATTTTAGCTGGAGATACAACACACTTTGATAGACAGGGGTTCGAGAAGAAGGGCCTCAGCTTGCAGCCACACAAGTTGCTCAGATGAACTTCGTGTGACCACTTGTGTCTGGGAGCTTGCTTTTGTGCACAATGAGTTGGAAAACCAGGGCTTGCTGTTGAATTGAGATCTTTTGTTTTGATTTGCTTTAATGAGCACGCTAAGTGATACGATATCCAGGTGCTTATTAAAATGTCTTGACAGTAGCATTGCTTTGAGCCTTCTTACTATCTGCTAAGCGAAGCTGTGCTGCTGCTGATCCTTCCAGCAGAAAGAAGCCCACGGACTGCCCATTTGCTCAGATGCCGTGTAATATTGGTAGAGCATTAAAAAGCAGCTGCCCCTTTCAAAACACTGCTCATGCAAATGAATCTCGACTTCTGTTGTGTTTCAGATCTTCTGAATTTGTCAGGTACTCTGTGGCTTTGGACTACACATAACTAATTAGCTGCTGACTTAAAAAAAGGGTTGGCTTGTAGGAAATGATCAGCACCGGCAGACTTGCAGCACTGCATTGGGCAAGTTAAGCAAATACAAGCTCAAATGTGGTTTCAATCAGCATAGTTTAGACACCCAAGTTTTCGAGTTTCTGCAGGAGGTCTGTAATGAAACAAGCTTGTTTTCTTTTCACCTCGCAAAGAAACAGGAACAGGAGAAAAAGTCTGTTGGACTTTGCCCCGGCTGAAGAGCCAGCCACTGCTTGAGAGTAACTCTTGGAGCCAGACTGGATGGGGTAGAACAAAGTTCTTGGGGTGCATCACTACCAAATCAGGGACTTCTGTTGGTGGCTAACACACACACATTCATCTCCAGTGAGGAGGTCAGGGCTGTCCCTGCAGCACATGGGCTCCTATCAGGGATGCAGCTGGGTGGTAGCAGCAGCCCTGAATTAAGGCTGTGCAGGTGCAAGAGGGTCAGGAGAAGATGCTCTTCTCCATTAACCTCCCCCCATCCCAAATACACTGCCTGCTGAGCAAGCTTCTTAACACTTATACCTTCCACTGGCTGCTACAAGTGGTCTTGAAGGGTCTATTTTTGCTAACATTGGGCTGCTAGTAAATATGTCGGAATGTTTCTTTTTCATTTTTCTACTGCTAAGTGTGGTGGTCTAGGACTAGCAAGCTGTTTACAATATTCAGCAAAATATTTTGCAGAATCTGATTGATTTTGTAAGTCAGGTAGGTTTATCTGTTTGAGCTTTTCATAATGCCCTCTGACTTTGCATTGAGTTTATTACTTAGTTTTCAGCTTACTAAGCATGGATGTATGCAGTATATTTGATCTGTTTTCTCCAAAGCACACTTTTCCAAGAAGTCACATACATTTTTTGACATTTAATAATTGTGCTGTATGCAGTTAGTGTGTGATTTGTTTTAGTACATTTAAGTGCATGTGTAAAAATAATATGGATTTACTGAGTTGTATGAGGTATCTTTGTAAATTGCTTTTATGCAATGACAGTACAAAAAAACCAAACAAACATGGCAATTGAAGAAAATGTACTTTAGACAAATTACATTTCAATCATTGATTATATTTTTATTTTCTGTGTACTTAAAACAATTGAAAGGTCTTTAAAAATAATTTTAAAAAGGCTTAGTAGCTATACAGAAGGGAAGTCTAAAGCAAAATTTGGTTTTCTAAGAAGTCTTTGTCAGTTCTGAATGAACTCTGTAATAAATTTTAAACCTGGTGTTTTAAAGTTCTGTTTATAAAATGGACTGTTCTCTATAGAGTTCACAAATTATACAGAAAAGATTTATAGTATAACTACAAAAGTAACATTAATACATTGCATAACAACTTGTGCTGAGACTAAACTGCAAACGCTGCTTGAAAAAGAAGCTGATTTGCAGGACCCATGTGAAGCAGGTATGGTGAAAGTTACTAATCATTTCTCCAAAGAACCATTGTCTCACTGATTTTTCTGACTGTAGTTGGCTCTTCAAAGGTTTACAGAGTTTTAGACACGTGTCTGTGTCTGTGGCATTAAAAGCAGGTTAGAAAAAGAAAAATGAAAAAAAAAAAAAAAGGAATTTGAAATCAAATGAAGAATGGCAAGCATTTTGTGCCTTTTTCCCAGTTTCACTATATTTGCTTAGAATGTGAAACTGGGAACTCAGATCAGTACTTTTCATTCCTTTGCTGTGTTTATAAGTTCTCTGGTATTTTTATGAATTTATAGCAAACAGTCTGTAACATGCTCTGTATCTCTAGCGATCAGGACAAGCCAAATCATCTGTCACCAATATCTATGTCAACATCCTGAAACCACAAAGAGCACCTCTTAGTAGGCACAACCAAGGTTTCATGTCAGCAAAGCAATTCATCACACTCTTGAAATGAAGAGCGCAGAGAAATCTGAGATCTGGGTTCTTCCACCTTCTATGTAGAGAAGTCAGATTTGCTGTAGTGAAGCAGAAAAACTGCTTTGAGAGTATAGGATTCACCTCACCTAGCTGTAGCCATCTAAAAACCAAGCAACTAATGGACAGTAATTGTGTCAGCTCCCTCCCTAGCCAGAGGACAGGTTAATCTTGCTGATCTGAGAGAATCATGTTAGTCTGGGAAAGTCCCTGGGAAGGCAGCCTCTGTCCATCAGCTGAGGTGGGACTGCTGGTCGCAGGACTAGGTGTCTTGGCCATCAGTTGTCTGCAGTTAACTGCACTGACTTCTGCATCCAGGGACTGAACCAGGCCCCAGCAGCTGATCTTAGGGAGACAGAATGAAAAACATAAATTAAAGTACAGCAGAGAGACCAAATTAATGTTTTACAGTCTGACTGGGAATTAATCTTATTGCTGTTTATTATTTTCAGTTTAAAGTTGACCCGGTACGTAATAGTTTAATTTTTACTGTCACACACTTTTTACTGTCCAGTTTTATCACCAGTGATAGAAGCATTAGAAATAACATTGGAAAGCTTTTTCATGCTTTCTGCATGGCTGTCTCTTTTAACTCAATTTGAAAAAAAAAAAAAAATAATAAAAAAAATCATTAACTGTATTTTTTATCATTAGAATAAGTTAAGAATGAATACACCCTGTTGTCTTTCTATTGAGTATCCATTATGCTCATGAAGGAAAGGGAAGGAAAGGTGATACAGCCATGCAGGTGATACACCGGGGGTACAAGGCTGAAATCTCCCAGAGTTCACCTTTGGCCTTGGCTGCAGGAGCGCACAGCAGAGATGCTGCAGGGTCAGGCTTGGTGCCAGGTGTGGGGACAGAGGGAAGGGGAGTTCTCCTCCTCTACCCTCCCCTTTGGTTATCAACACCCCCTGTGATGAGCCGTGTGTAGCATGGGGCAGGGAAAATGGGGGACCGCGGTGCTGCCCCTGCAGCTGCCCTTGGAGGCACATCCAGCCCTTGCTCCTGCACCTCATGTACAGCTCACAAGTCCTCATGGGTTTTGGTCCAGTGTAGGATTTATATAATTCCCCACTTGCTGTGTTGGTTCTGCAGGGCTAAAGAGGAGTGAGAAATAGTAAAAATCTATTTTGGTCACTAAAGTAAGCAGACATGAGTCAGAATACTCACTGGGAACAGATCTGCTGGATGAAAAGGTGCCATTTTTACATAGTCACTTCTCTGACCATGCCCTTTAAACTCTTACAAAAATAGAGTACTTTCTCTGGCACTTCTCTTGGAAAGCAGAAATGTGTGTTTGCTGCACTTCAGTCCTCGCTTCAAAACTGGACAAATTGTGTGCAAGTTTTGTAATGCATATGTAACATATGTTTAACACCAGGGAAAATAGAAAGAAGGCATTTGGATTTCATGGGGAGGGGATTTGGGTTTGGATAGTTTTAACATTTGTAGTGGAAAAGTGTGATTCCCAGTTCCTGTCTGTGAACGGCTGGATGAATTCTGGCGAGCTTTCTGCCCTGATTTCTGGCATCCTCGCTTCTCTGCAGAAGTACACTTCTGATCAGTAAACTTGTGCAGAGCACAGTGAGACTCCTTTTGACCATCGACTCCGGGTTCCTCTTGGACCATGCAAAGTGAGTGGTCTGAGCTAAAAATGAGCCTGAAACCACATTGACGTAAGCTGTCAGTGTTTATGGACCTGCAAGGAAACAAATCATCACTGGCAACCAGGATCCTGAAGTGGTACTGTTGATGTGCATGTGAGATGATGATAATATCCTCGTGCCAGCAGGCTCACGGTGAAGTTAATTGAGCTTGGCTCTTCTGTGCCGGCTGTGGACCTGCCCCAGGCAGGCTGCAGTGGACATTGGCTCTTCTGTATTTATTGCATTGTTCAGTGGGTAGTCAGGGGAAGGATTAGTGAGGCAAAAATCTTCACAAAAAGCCACTCACAGCTAAGTAGGTGATGCTGAATTTTTAAACTCCTGTCTCATAGCCTGGCCGGTCCAACAAAACGGAGAATGAGTGGTGTACTTCACCACATCTGCATGTTTGTCAGTCCTGTTGTTCATGTTCTCCTTTGGACCAATTACTCTCCTGAAAAAAAAAAAAAAGAAAAAAAAGAAAAAAAGCAGTAGGCATGTTTAACATATTTACCATTTTCAGGTGATTTTATATGGAAAACAAACAAACAAAAAAACAAAAAAAAAAAAAAAAAAAAAACCAAACCAACCAACCAACCAAACAAAAACACAATACAGCACCAACCCATACATGTGTCTTCCTCCTCCATTCCAGAATAACCCATGAAAGAGTTTGAAAACTCTGAATTGTTGTTCAGGATTAAATCTCGACCTTACCAAAGTGGCTGAAGCTTCTTTGTTGGCTTATGGTGGAAGTGCAGAACCATTCAGCTCAACAGTTTCTCCCTGATGTTTCCACTGGGCCTGGGAGGCAGTAAAAGTATTTTCCCTGTGGTGAGCTCCTAAAGCCTTAGTGTGTCATGTGTCCGTCCGTGTCCCTGTCCTCCTCTTGCGGGCGGCCCCCCGCCCACCCCCCCCCCCCCCCCCCCCCCCCCCCCACCCAACATCCTCCCCAGCTACTACGGAATTTAGAGGCACTGTCTTTTTTAGCACAGGAAACAGGCACTGCTTTTCCTATTGGTAAAATTTCCCTTGAATGATCTCAGAGCATTTCCACTTTCTCTGTCTAGATTCATCTTTCCTGGATGAGGAGACTTGGGTCATACACCTGCTTGCCTCCTGCTCAATCTCTGGCCTTTTTCCAGTCCCTTGGCAGCAAGGATTCAGGGAAGATTTGCTGTCAAGGTCTCCTAATTTAATTCCTCACAGGATCCGGTAGCTTCCTATCACAGGGGAATCCTATTTTTTCTGTTCTAAATTTGAAAGGTGTTTTGGATATGATGACATTTACAGCCAAAGCGCTTCACCTTTCATGCATCAGCTCCTTTTCTTAGTGAGACAGACCATGTCAGCAGGCAAAAAGAGGGAGGAAAACCACTACAGGCTTGGGACATGAAAGACTGTCACTCTTCTGATACGGTAAATAAATGTGAAGACAGACTTCCCTTCTCAGCCCTGCTCACATTGTCTGATATGGAGCTGAAGATACTATGGGGAAACTTTAAAACATAATTTTTGACTGGAGCTGGTACTGGTTAGAAGTTTTCCATTCAGTGTGCTGACTCTCAACAGCATGGTAACAGTTTTAAAAGATGAACTCACACAGGGAAGAAGCAGTACCTCAGTGCTAATGATCCCTCTGTTTTGAGCACAGGGTTGCTGCAGAGGGGTTCAGCTGGTGATGTGCCAGGGTTAGCTATGCCACACCTGAGTTTTTTTTCACTGCTTCAAACCTAAAGTTTTAAAAACTTTACCCCCATCTCTTTGTGTGTATGTGCCTGGCTGTAATTTGCCTGGGGGAAGGAGGAATGAAGAACTTGGCTTTTAGGTAAACAAAATGTTACTGTTGTACTGTTATAATTACAAGCATTTTAAATTAGGTATTGACAGCCGTTGAGAGCTGGTTCTCGACTATGCCTCCTGGCAGGCAATGCAATGTCTACCAGCTCCTAAGGGGAGCCTTATTGCAGGCTGTAAGAGTAACTCATTAACCAGTTAGTCTACGGCAGTGTTACTCAACATATGGTCTGCGGGCTGCTGGTGGTCTGGAAGACATTAGAAAGTGGTCTGAGAAATGATTGCACGAGAAAGGCAGAAATAGCCCAATGTAGACAGATTCATGTTCTCACACCACTGGCAGGTATGTGCCTGTGCCAGCAAGCTGCCCTGTGCCAGCAGGCTGTGCTGAGATATAATTGCCTTAGCCCCCCAGTGTGAGCCCAAACACATGGACCTTCAGTAATGGCACAAGAGGGGAGGGACCCTTTGCTTGATCAAATTGATGTGGAGCAAGTCTTCCTCCATTAAAGTGGATGAATGCTCTGCCTCTGCTTTCTGGTGTTTTTGAAGCATGGGATGGGCTAAGGGATGCTGCTTCTACATCCATGTTGCTAGCGGTAATGAATGCTACGGGGAAATGCACGGCGGCAAGCCCATTTCCTTCACAGTGGGAGGAAAGTAGTAATTCAGGAGACCATTAAGCTTTAGAAATACCTCTACAAGGTCCCTACAAAGATACACTCCATTTAGATTAAAGTCCCATAGGGCCAATTACCTTGGAAGAACATAAGAACTTAAACAAAAGCTGAGTTAGGTATGCTGCCCACCAATGGGTTTGAACAAAAATGGATGCAGTGAGAAAACACTCGTGTGTATTATGAAAGTGAGAACATTTAGAGTAGCTCTGTACAATAACCAACTTTTACTGTTCCCCCAGGATCAGTGTGTGCAGGAAATATCTGTGGCATGCTTGCTTTTCCTGGAGATGACAGCAACCCTTTGGCAACCACTTTATAATACCTGCTCCGTAGTTTTCAAAATATTGGGCTGTTGTTTTATGAATGTGCTTTGATTTTCTGGTGCTGGAGTCTTTATGCTTTGTTTTCTACTCCTCCTAACCTGTCAATTTCCATTTCAACCTTGGACACTTCTCCTTGAGTGCCATTCATTAGGTGCGATGGTGTCTCCATCTTTCTCAGCACTAGCATTGGGATGGGGCTTGAGGAAAAAGAGCAGCGAACAAAAGTCCCTTATGCTCCTGGCATAAAAAAAAAGCCTCTATGGCCTGTTCTGGTCTATGTCTGTGTGGCTGTGGGCTGCTGGATGTGGAGAGATGACTTAACACCATGTTGTGGCTGGAGGGTTAGGGCAAACAAATTTGAAACCCTTTGTTTCAGTTAGTGTTTTCTAAGAGCGGGTTGAGTAATTTGCACAATACAGAAAAGCAGAGCTCAGTACTAGCACTGGGGTTAAAGTCTGTCTTTGCTTCAGCTGATAGACCACAGTTTTAATTGATTATTTAGCTATTTTCAGTCAGACCTGGGCATTGGAGTGCATTGAACTTTTGGGCAAAGGATTTGGAAAATGAGCCAGTCCTAAGACACTGGTCCTGAAGGTGTTTACTGATGCAAATTACTGCATGGTTTTGAAAGTGCCTCTTCCATTTAACATTATGAAAGAACTTTCTTAAGAGAAGGCACAATAAACAGCCTGAGGTCTAATAACTGAACACACAAACCTAAATGGTTTTAAAATACTGCTTGCTTAAATAAGAATCATTAACGTTGTAACTGATAATGAGAAAAATGCTCATGCCATTAGTGGTTTACCACTTTGGTTCAAAAAGGATAAAAACAATTTCATAAAAGAGACCACAGGCTGTCCATTTTCAGCCTCAGTGCAGGGCAAATGCTTCAGAGAATATGAAACCCATCATTTAAAATAATAATTTAGTATTTGTGTTTGGTAAGCATGGTCAAAATGCCCTTTGAACACACCAGAGTGCAGCGATGTGAGGCTGGGTGGATGCAAGTTGCAGGGACAGCATTTTAGCTCACCCTGGTGTGATGCTCGGAGCCCAGGCCTTGTGTTTCCTTGCCTGGGTGCTGCAGTGGTTACTCCCAGCTCATCCTCCCACCAGGGGCAGTGCAGGTCTTCCAGCCTGCCTCTAGGACCCTCCTGGGCGAGCATGTCCATCTGGCTCTCCTTTCCCTGCTGATGGTGCAGGGCTGGGCTGGTTCTTGAGGACAGCCTGTGATCCTTTCTGCCTTGTCCCTGGCATTGCCTGCTGCAAAAGAAGTTGTTTTGTTTTCTAAAAGGTTGAATCTCAGACAGACTTCAGTGAGCCAGTGAGGAAACAAAAGGTTTTTGGCTTTCCTAAGGCCTCAGTGAATTTGTCCACCTGGACCATCTGCTTGCTCCTTTGAGGGTGGCCTCTTCCCCTTCCCCTGTGACCCTTCTTTCCCCCTGGGCAAACCAGGCTGGATACTAACTCCTCCTGCTCAGGTTTGTGAAAGGATTTGCACTGGCTTCAGCCAGGACTGAATCAAACCCTGGAAAAAACCTGGTGTCTCCTCTCCTGAAAGCTAAGTTTAGGACTCAGTGTGCTGTGTTATAGCCTTGTCTTTAGCGAGGGAAGATGGACATGGAATTGTCCTCGCAGACTGTCTCTGACTGTGACTACTACTACATGAGTTTTTACTGCTGCTTCGTGCAGCCATATTATATTTACCACAATGTTTGTTCTGATGTAAAAAAGGAAATTTCCCCCTGCTCCTCTCATTGAAATGACTGTTGTGCCTTATTCAAAACAAGAACCAATCAAAGAAGGAACACAGTTGGGCAAATGACAAGAGAAACAGAACTGTGCCAAGGTGAATTTTTATGGAAATACTGTCTGAATAGTATTTCCATGAAAAGGCAACTTACAGATGTAGGCTGCACTTGCATGAAGGAACGTGTAATGTACCACACCCTGAATCTGACAAGATCTATAAACTTCTCATGTATTTTTAGTTTAGGCAACAAAGAGGCCATATTTAACACACAAAAAAAGTTTTCTTCTTTACTGCAGTGTAATCGTTTTAGCGCCAATGGTGGAAAAAATAAGCCAAGGGGGAAAAAAGTATATAGAAGAAATAATATTTCAAATATAAAGTCAATTAACTAATCTACTGAAAAGAAATTTTTCAGTATCATAAGAAATCTGACTTTACCTATCAACAGCATCCTAGTTAAGACAATGACTTGTAAGTCTGTGTAAATCTGTCTGGTGGTCCTCTTCCTGAAGGAGCATGAATGGCTTAATAACTGCAGAAGGTTGTTCCTGTTGATGGCTGTGGGATTTTTCTCATTCACTTTAGTAGAAAAGGGATTAGGGGAGCAATATAAAAAGCAAGCAATGAAGGATGATTGATGTTAGTGTTCAAAAAATGGGAGAGGGGAAAAAAGTAAAAACATCAGCCTACACTTGAAATTGCCATACTTAGATCTACTTAGACATATTTTCTGGAGGTGTCGTAGCCTTTTCAGTGGGCTGGTTTCCAAATGGCCTGAACAATTTTAGTGTAGACTTGCTGGCTATCAGCAGAGCTCTTGCAAAGGTTGGTTTTTGGAATCTGTTAGTTTTCCCTTGTTTCTGTGATTTTTCATTTCATACCAATCAAGTTTGGAATGTCCTGAGAGAAATTCTTGAGACAGCCTTGGAATTTTTCAGCCTATTCCTGCATGTCACTTTCTGAAATAAATGTGAATACTTTTTTTAAAAATATATATATATATATATATATATATCTATGATAGCTTATAACTTGATGTCATTGCTATTCTAAGAATAATAACCCATGGCTGTTTAACTGACTTGACTGTTTACATTTCCTTTTGACATTTCCAGAGATAAATTAGAAGTAATAGTAGTAAGTATATTCTCCTATCGTCCTCTCAAAACTTGTCACTGTCAAATAGAATATGACTGTGTATGGGTTTTAAAGATAAAGGCAGTTGTCAAATGACATAGTGTATTCATAAGGGTCTGCAATGGAGGAGATCACATTACAGAAAATCTTTGAGTTAGGTAGCCCTTGGCTCTGGTAGTTGGGAGTAGAGGTGAGTGACTGTTATTTTTAAACAATATTAGGTTTGCCAAGAAAAGAAAAAAAAAAGGAATCTCGGCAGGACTGAAATTATGAGCATATTTGGAGAGTTGGTCATGGCATTAAAAATAATTAGAAGATGTGCTTGACAAGGAGCTGTAGCTCTGGTGCTCCCCAATACTCACACAGTTTAGTTCCCTGCTTTCAGTCAGTTTTGGAGTTGGGGATTGATGTCAATTGCGTGTCTTAAGACTGTGGGCAGCACCTTAATATAACAAGCCCTGGAAAAGTAACAGGCGATCACTTGCCAGCAGAGCACCCAGGAGCACATCCCTGCTCGCTGGGTGACAGTGGGCAATATCTTTGTGCTCCTCTCACCAAACCTCCCAAGCTGGCATGAAGCCCATATAAAAAATGTAATAAGCCATGGAAAATGCATCAGTAGCACGTGCTGACATCAGTGGAACCCACATGGGGATGGGGAAGGGATCCTGTTACCCCCCTGCTCAGCTCCACAACCCTTTAATCTAGCCGGGAACTAAATGTTAACCCTTTCAAAGCTCTCCCGGTGAGGAGGGAGAGGGTAAGAAAATGTTTCTTATTTCATTAAGGTTTAACCTTAGGTCTGTAGAAGCACAGATGTGCCAACAAAAGTGCAAATGGCTCAGCAAATATTGCAGATGGCAATAGCTGTCCTGGGATGAGTGAATGCAAAGTTTAGTTCAATCTGCTCCAGTCAGTAAACTGTGCTGTGCTGTGCTCTCATCCTCTGCAATGTCAGAAGAGCATTGGAGTGAATTATAGCCTTCTGTTTACTCTGGGACTGATTATCATCCCTTGTGCAGTTGGCGACACTTTTCACTAAAGAGCAGTTCGTGGCACATTCTCCTGAAAAGAAGAAAAATCAGTTTATGCCATTGCAGGACTTTCTGCTACCTCTGGTTGCCACACCCCCACTCCACAACCCTACCTGAGCATGCTCAGGCATCTCCTGCTTAGCACTAGAAAAGGGATATTACGTCTCTGGGTTAGTACCCCAGTGCTTTTTTTTTTTTTTTTTTTTTTTTTTTTTTGGCACTACAGGAAGGGTTCATAGAGTATATCCAGAAAGATGTTTTTGTTCCCCACCTTGGGTTTCAGTCCCAAGACTGCCAATTAAATTATCCCATAAATCCTCCATTATAGGTAGTAAAACCTAATTTTAGATTTCCTGCCCACTCTAGTGTCCTGCCTGATTGCTACCAGTTGGATAGAGGCTCAACCTGTTAAGCAGACAATTGCAGTGAACTGACTGTTTCTTTCTGTGCCACATGTGGAGAACTTTTTAATATGGGGCATTTGGTCATAATTCTCGCTGGCTATTTTCTACCTCTTAGTTGCTCATTTTTTTATTTTTATTTTTTTTCTTAAGGCTGAGAAGTAGACATCTGTAATTTATTCTTTTGTCAAAAGGTTTTGTGATAGAAAAGGTTGTTACTGTGTAGAATGGGAAGAATGTTAACCTACCTGCCACCACTGAAACAATAATAGTTTAAAATTAGTTCTTGTATAATTCCCATTTAAAAGAAAATTCCTGCATTAATAGAGCTAACACATTTCTGTGTAAGTTGAAAATATGTCAGGTCATCTGAACATAAATGCATTCTTTCCCTTCTTGTTCAAATGCAAACATATTATTTAGCTGCAAACAGAGCTAATTTTCTTGAGGGTAGCTTCTGCCAACCACATTTTCACTGCAAATTTTATTTCTCATACAGCCTCACTAAAGATTCCAATTTTATTATGACTTTAAACACCCCTATATTGGTATTTTTCTTCATAAGCTGTACTGAGGACAAAAAATAAATAAGGGTGCCACAAAAAATGGTTTTGTCATGTGAACAAGGTGCAAGCATCTGCGCATTGCCCCAGTCTTTGGACAGAGTAGTATTTGCATTCAATGGGGAGCACTTCTCCCACTGAGTTTTAGGTAGAAATCAAGAATATGTCTGTGAGCAATACTTAAACCTAAAGTTCTCCAGGAAATTAACACCTTTCTTTGTCTGCCTGCTAGATTTTGTTGTTAACCTGGTAAAATTTGTGACTCATCCAAATCAAGTATTTTAATATTGTAGTGATACCTGACTATAACTTGCACCTTGATAAAGCACTGACTTTTTGCATGTGACTGTATTTCCTGCCTGAATAAATCGCTGATGTTTTAACAACTCTGTGTCAAATCAGGAACGTCCGTGGGAGTCAACAAGGGGCTTTTTTCATCTCCAGAATACAGTGTCAGGAAGTTACAGGTTTAATACAGATACAGGGTGCCTATAGTCCTACTGGCATTTACAAAAGGGAAAATTGCTGCTGAGAGATGTCACGCTGAGGAAGCAAACTGCTTCTGAGATTAACGATACACATGTGCTGGACCAGGACTTTCCTCTGGGATCCAGATTTGGTGATCCACCAGCCTACTGGTGATATGTCAACTCTATCTACTGGGGTAGGTAGTGTTCAGGTGAGCCTGTGGGTGACAATCCTAGCACGTGCAGGTAGTGCTCATGTGGCTGTACAATGTCATGGCTTAGAAAGCATAAGTCTTAGCTGGCAGGAGGACTGTGGGGGTGCAGAAAGGAGTTGTTCTACTTAGAGGGACAAAGTTTTTTTTTTGTTTTTTTTTTTTTTTTTTTTTTTTTTAACCCATCCAGATCAGCCACACCAGCAGCTGTCTCTGAGTGCAAAGCCAAGCAGCATCCTTTGGCAGTGCTGCCCAGGGTGGGCTCTACTGGTGTCCACTGAAGGGTGTTCTTTCTTAGCTTTTCCTCACCTTTTAAAAAATGCAGTCTTTTCAGGTCTATTAACCCTCTGCAGAATTTGGGAAAAACTGGGCAATGATTCCTAAGCAGATGGAAGAAAAGGTCAAGAGACACTCACATATGCATACAAGTCTCTTTGCTTTAAGAAGTGGGCTAAAAATGGATCCATGGCATTTTCCTTGCTAAACGAATCTTCTCCACCTAGCTGTGTTTATTGTACTGTGACTGTATGTGGGGAGATTATCATTTGTTAAGTGATGCCTGAAGCACTGTATAAAAAGTAAAACATACATAAAGACTAACAAAGAAAAGAAGAAAGGAATTTAGGCCTCCTGGTCACAGTGCTGTTCTTTAATGATTGCCGAAATATAATGTGCATTTTCCATGATATATTATTTGTCCAGTTTAGGAACCTGTAAATATGAGAGTCTGTCCAAGCAAGAATGAATGGTCCCATCAGTGCTCAGGAATGGAGAACAGACAGTTTGATGGAGAACATGGAACATAGGAAACAATCACAGATTTTCTGTGCTAACGTTAAGTGCAAGGGTGACTGACTATGCTGTTCAGAGTGCATATCTCTGTGAGCTGCTGGATTTCTTGGCTGTGTAGTTTGCTCCAGAAATCAAACCTTGTATCAGAATTGTGCTGCTCGATCACAACTTTCCTAGACACAGTGCCTATAAAGAAAACTTTGAAATGTAATCCAAGTGACTGTAACCACTCAGCAACATTTCTATCTCTGTAGGCAGCATGGGAAAAAATATTTGAAGCAGAAAGTATTTGATTTATCTGTGGGGTATAATTATGAAACCTAATCATGGTCTAAAGTGTCAATACTGTAAATTATTTCCTAGTTGAATGTTTGGTATCAGACTAACTGCAACACCTTCACCTATGCCAGAGTTTCCAGCTTTCCTATCTAGTATCCTCTGCACTTCAATACCTGTTTGTAGTTCTCTGAATTTTTATTTGAGGAGCAGCAAGAAATGAAGACAAGTTAATACCAAGTCCAGTAACAGTAGGAATTCTACATTGACTGATTGTACTAGGCACTTTCAGACTTTCCTCACTTGCAAATACTAGCTTTTTTCATTCAGTTTAGAGTTTTGCTGAATATCCAGCATCATGCAGGGGAATGCTTTTAATTCTAGGTATCTGGCTGCAGAATTTGAGCTAGGCATGTGTTAAGTCTATAAGTCTATGCTGTCTTGAATATGCTACTGTTACTAGAGAAAAAAAAAAAAAAAAAAAAAAAAAAGTCTCTCCAGTATGCTAAGAAGAAGGGACGTGCTGGGGTTTGCAATTTTAGCATTACAGATTCTTTATTATTAATAGATTAGTGGGGATTTTTCCAAAGACTCCTATGAGTCACAAGAGCTCCTGTTACTAAATTTCATATACTCATTTATTTATACAACTATGCATGAGGTCTTACAGTCTTTTCAACCCAGAAAGAGACAAGTAGTATAAGTGTAAATGCAGTTTATTGAGTTCTGGAGATCATAAATATCTCCTTTAACATCTGATTTATCTTGAACTATGTGCATTGAAAGAGGTGTCTCAAAATGAGGAAAGAAGGGGCATATGTTGTTCCTTTGGACAACCTGTGTATTCATACCCAGAATGAAACTTTGGCAGAGAGTAGTTAGAATTAAACTGTCACCACCAAAGTAGTTTTACTTTATGTACTGAAAGGTTATATAAGTTTTATAGGTTCATTTATTTTGGTGATTAACAGTCTGGTCCTGCTCTTGACTAAGTCTCCTGTTTTCTTCATCCCTGTGTCTTTTCCAAGATGAGCAGAAGAGATAAAGTCTCCGGCAGATGGAAATGTGAGAACAGGAATGTAAAATGAGGAAATTATGTATTCTTCATTTCCCCCTCCAAACATATATTTGGCTGAACTTCACATGTTGTTTTCATACCATGCAGAAACCATACAGGCACATCACAGTAATGCAAGACCCCAGTATACCAGTGAGACTGCTATATATCAAGGTGTTAGCTAGAAGAAATATGTAGCAAAGAAATTGGGACCAGATGATGGTCTATGTTCTGTCAATCTTTCAACTTCTTCAGGTTGTATACTATATTAGTAGGAAGCCTACATCTTTAAGGTTGTATGTGTTAATCTCAATTTGTACATGTTGCTGCTGGTTTTATTTCATGATCTGTTCCATGCCAAATGCCAGAAAAATAACAGCTACATTCAAACTAAAGTTTATGTAAAGCAAGTGGATAAGTGTTATGTACATCATAATAATGTAGGTTAGAGTAATTTTTCTTTAATGAAGTGTAAATAAGCTATTTAAAGTAACTAATGAGCTTGGGTGTTCCTTGTTGTCCAATCTGAATCTTTTAGCAGATGGGTACTGAGCAGATGTTGAAAATCTGGCCTCATTTTTGCCTTGACTGGATGAACAAAACTACTTAGCCTACTTAGAAAACACTTACCTGTATTTCTTGCTGCCAAGAGAAAGAACATTCTGAGAAAAAAAAAAAAAAAAAGTTATCTTTGTTTCTTCTTGATATCTCACCACTACTGAAGTGTAATGACAGGTAGACATTATTTTCTTTAAAACTAAAATGAGTAGGGAATGCCCCTATCTCATTTATTTTAGCTATAATAATATCAATAAGCAAGAATTAAGAGCATTCTGAATAGTTGATTGTTAGCAACATGAGTATTTTCAACAAAAGAAAACACTACAGTTTTATTTCCAACATGCAAACAAAGTTGAAGCATCATGACATCAAGGCCATGGTGATAGATAAGGGGAATATTTGGAAATATAAAAAAATCTGAAAAAAAAAAAAAAAAAGTTTGGGGTTAAAATGATGAAACAACCTGAACATATACTATGTGTTGGCAAACATGAGGCAAGTTTGTCTTTTCTTTCAAAAGGTCTGCATGGGCACAGCTAGGTGTGCCCTCTCTTTTCAATGAGACAGAAAATGTCCTGCTATGTGCAGGTAGTGCAGAGCTGCCTTTCTACTGTGCTGAGCTATATGGTAGCTTCTGTCATGCCCTCTGCCATGCTCCCATTGCCATAATGTAAAAGCTGTTTTCCAAGATAAGAGAGGATTTGAAAGGTCATACTGGTTTTAATAACCTGTACACACACTGGATAAATGAGACAGTGTATGCTGGTGTTATGCTATTATAAAGGGTATAGTAAAGAGGAGACTGGAAAACAAGTAGGGTATTTGGTTATCTCCCTTTATTTTCTCACATGACAGCTTGCCAATGTGTTATTCTCCTTTTGCTTTGCCATTCTCTCTTCTTCTCTCTGGTAAGGAACACCTTTTAAGAAACAAATCGTCTCCTTACTTGTCTCTACAGTCCTTCATACATGTTATGCTTTTGCCCCTTATTTGTGTTCTGCATGATGACTGCAAAGACAGGATGTATCCTGAGGGTGTGTTAGCTGAGGAGGGAATCTGCCTATGAAAATACACTTAGGATGATTTTTCCCGTGATTATGGAAAATAATAGCTATGAGATGGGTGGACTGTTTACCTGTTAATTCACATGAGTGTATGCGGGAAGAGCATGCTGGATGGGACGGTGTCATCTGTGTTAATTTACAACAAGCTTGCAAATGGTATCCAAGGTGATTGTTTAAATCTGTAGTCCTATATAAATGAAGGTTCATTTAGTAGAAGAATCAATTTTTTTCCACAGTTGAAATGAGAAAAGGGCACATTTATAGGGGTAGGTAATTCCCTGTAAGGAGTTCTTTTTCTTAAACCCAAATTATTGTTTTTAATTATTTTAACAACCTCCTTTTCTTTATGGTAAAGAGTTTAGGTAAATATATTTATAGACATCCCTTTTAGTCATGTTTATTTAGTGACTTTTCACTTGTTTCACAGAATTCCAGAACAAGGAGCGGGTGTCCACAATTCTATTTTAGAATATTTAGGATATGAAGTTTTTCTTCTGTATGCATCTCAAGTATTGCTGTGAATTTGACCGTTAGAAGTGTTGTCCCTGAGCTCTTTCTGTGCTGTCCTCAAAAATTCATCAATTTGACTCCCTCGCTGGTCCATGGAAACTTTTTCAAGGAACTCTGAACATCGAGACCTCAGTTCAAACTCTTGCCAAGTAGAGTGCAGAAGTAAAATGGGATCTCTCTCCCCTGTTTAGGATATCCTTGGTATAACATTTAAAGATGCTGTCAGATAGGTCTCCCTGAATTCCCTCTGTATGAGTGGGTCTTTTTGAGTAAAAAATTTGGTACTGGAGTGAAAAAGACTCTACCCTACGTGGTTGAAATATGTGGAATGTAGGACATGTGTATACTGCTCTCTACTATGGTGACTCTCTAATTACTTATGTACAACATAACATTGTCAAAAGGAGCAGTTAAAATACCCATTGTGCCTTTGCATATCCCATCAGATCTTGGAATGTGCTCCTAGGAGTCGGAGGCTGTGA
This sequence comes from Heteronetta atricapilla, assembly GCA_011075105.1. Taxonomy (NCBI): domain Eukaryota; kingdom Metazoa; phylum Chordata; class Aves; order Anseriformes; family Anatidae; genus Heteronetta; species Heteronetta atricapilla. Next base: position 112,871,795 of record CM021731.1, on the reverse strand, counting down.
CTCCATCACAGGTTGGAGTAAAACATGCCCTGTACTAAGTGAAAGCAGCATCTGACGAACTGCTGGGGCATGGAGAGGTTCACAAAACTGGGTAGAGGAGCTCTGATACTGCTGCTTTTCCTTTTCTCTTGGTTCTCACAATGCCTTTCAAAACCAAACTGTTGTGTAAAATTGGTTCAAATGTTGTGATGGTTAGGGATGGATGAAAGCTGCATTTTTTTCCCTAAAGAAAAAAAAAATCCAAGAAGTCATCATTCCTAAATTTGAAAAAGTGTCTTGCTTGGAGCAGTTCCCACCAAGAAAAAAATATCAGCAGGATTTCCATCAATACCACATTGTTCTGTATTCTGCTCTGCTGGGTTTCACCATGCTCTGTTTGATTTTGACTTGAGAGGATTGGTATACACTTGCATTTTTAGGTAAATATCTGTCGTTGGATTGTCCTGCTTCAGAGACAGTTCTTTGGGCTCTACAGGAATACTTCCACTGTTTTCAGTGAAAGACTTGCTCTTTATCCCTGTGGAAGGAGTTTTAAGTGAAGGCAATAAAAACTAAGCTTCAGAACAGTTTCAGCTCCCAAGAAGCTTCTATGTTGAGACCAGTGCCCATTTTTAGCCCCAGAGTGAGTAACAGAAGGCATCAATTAAATTCAATTGACTTATTTTAATGCAAGTTCGTATGCAGACCAGTCCTCTAGTTAATAGCTAAACAAAAGTATGACTGAGATGAAAGAGTGTACTTTGTAGCTAGACATGAAGCATGTATCTCCTTACATGGCACTTCATGTTTCCTTTATATTCTGTAGCAAGAATTTCACAGTTAAAAAAAAAGTTTCTAGATTAGGGAGAAAAGCTGCCCAAATATAGTGATGAAGACGCTTGAGCCAAGCTGAGGATTTGGTGACTGTTTTAAAATTCTTTTTTGCCCCCTTTTTAGTAACTCTGATCCTAGCAGAGACATGGGGTTTTGTTGCAGATGGTTGTTATACATACTGAAAGGACTGTATACTTACAATATGCTCCATAAGCTATTAAATGCTGTAAAAGCCTGGCAGGCTTTATAGTTTGCATCCTGCCATTAGAGTTTCCTCTGAAGTCTGTCAAAGGGACATAATTCTACTCTAATTAAAGCTATTCCCCCTTTCCAAATGTGAAACTGGCCTAATTATGACTAATTGTTTCACAAATATAAAATAGGCCTAATTGTTCCTTACCCATGACCACTTTGCCCTGCTTACTGTGAGCTTAGCAGAACCCCTGCGGAGGACTTTTTGTCTCCATTATACTCCGTCAGGACTATGATATGTAGCCAGAGAAAAAGGGAAAGTATCTGGAGCATTTTGTTACTTTTACATTGAAGGTAAAAACAGGCTCCCTGACATCACAGTATGTGGGTCCCTCACTGCCCCACAAATCTCAGAAATGGGGAGAAGACTCTCAAATCATTGCACTTTGTACCCTTCTGAAATTATCAGCTCTTTTCTTCTCCTGCCTTTCTGCAAGAAGAGTAAGAAAGATGTTGGCACCAGTTACTTGAGGAAAGATAGATTTAATTTTGTAGGATGTTTGGTGTTGTGACATTGTCTGGAGAAAATCCTGAGTCATTTTGAAGTCATTTTGCACTCAAAACACCAATTCTAATTACAGCTAATTCATGTGTACCACTGAGTCCTTAGGAAATACATACAACTTCTGTATGCCATAAAGAAAGAACATCATACCCGTGACTAACACCATTTTAGATAGCTTCGCCTGTCACGTCTTTCTAAGGTGATGGAATTTTATTTATTTATTTTTTTCCCCTCCTTTTGGTATATTGATCAGTCTCAGAGTGCTATGTCTTCCAGACATACAAGTTTGAGGCTCATTTGAAACCCACTGATATGAATAGGATCTGAGCAGGATCTGGGCTTTTGATCTTTTGTAGTTCCTGCTAGAGATTGAGTCCATTAGCTACTCAGGGGTTTCCTTTGCTAGGTCTGAGGTACACAAATATGAATCACACAAATATTACGCAACCAGTCTTGGAAATACTCTGAGAGTAAAATTCCAGGTTCAAAAATTATGGCATACTACAACAGCAAGCATCAAAGAAAGTGGAAGTGACAATACAGCTTTGTTTCTTTTTCATCCTAACTATATTTCATTAGCAGGTTGAACAACGATGAGTCAAAGGTTGGGGTGGAAAGAATAGTGATTTAATTTTTCAATTCTACAAAAAAAAAAAAAAACAACAGTCATGGCTGTTCTAGATCTGGTATTTGACACTTATACACACCTGGCATATAAAAAAAGTGGAAGAAATGGGATCTAGATTTAAAGGAAATATTTTGCATCACTCAGTTAAATTCTTTAACTTCCAGATTTATTTATTTATTTATTTATTTATTTATCTGTTAGGAGTACATTCATTTAAAGAAGTGAAAGACTGATGTTACAGAAAAAATAAATCTGAATCTACAAGCTAACATGTCCAGAAAAATAAAAAATGTTAATGCTGAAATATACAACTTTTTCTAATGGCTAATAATTTTATCGAACACAAATTGGAAAAAAAAAAAAAAAAAAGACCGCATTTTTGGTACAAACTTTAGAGCCATAGCAGGGCTTAGAATTCTTACTAAAGCTATGATAATACATTTGTTGTGACACAGCAAGTCAGTGGCTAGGAGAAATGATGTGGCCACAACATCCACATGCCTGGTATTTTTACTCCACTGGTAGACGGCAAAAAGGTGCTTTAACATGTAGTCCACAAGAGACGCCTACAATGCCTATTTCACCCTATCATATCCTAAATCACAATCTAATGGGTTCATCATTCCCTCAGTATCATCCCCTTATGAGCACAGCTACAAACAGACCTACGTAGGTGGATGCTAAATCTCTTGAACTAAATTGAATAAAGTTAGGGTACTGTCTGACTGTTGTAACAAACCAATGCAGCACTGAGCGAAAGATAAAAAAGTTGAATGAAAAAGGTCAAAGTTTGCAGAATAGAAAAAAAAAATATCATGGTGGTCTTCAGCTACCCAGTGGCAAAATGCCAAAAAGAGACATACATACTCTTCTCAGAGGTATATAGCTAAGGCCAGGAGACAACAGTTGTAAGCTGCAATAGTGGAAATTGTGATCAGAAACATGGAAAAAAATCACCCTGAGTGTTGCCACACACTGAAACAAATGACTAGAGCATTAGTGTAATTTGGGCTTGGGAGATATTCAGAGCTTGACTGGGCAAGACCCTGAGCAACCTGCTGTAATTGGCTTTGAGCATGAAGTTAGGCCAAATGAGTCACCTCCATCCAGCCTCATTTGTTCTGTGATTCTCCTGCCCCAGAGCTCATGCATTGTCCACCACATAAAGATGAAGATGCTGCAGAAATTATATAGTAGAGTCAGAAGGCATTGCTATGTATAGCATCTTGTCCCAATATGAGGTGGAATTTCCTTGTGTGCTCTAGAAGTGGGAGATTAACTCGGTGTGGCAGCAATGCAGATGTGATATCTTGTAGGGGTGCTTCCACGGGAAAGGAGAAGAAATGATTTTTTGAGGAGCAAAAGAAGATCCTGAGGTAAAAGTTGGCCTACATTATAACTAAGTTCCTGTGAAACAGGAAGTGGTTTAAGGGTCACAGTTCAACACCACAGCTGTTTTGCCATCTGGATTAGTTCTCCTTTGCTAGATCTCCATGCTGGACATGGAGTGCACCATATGGGAGACCCCAGGACAATTCTGTGTTTGGTGTCCCAACAGATAGGCCAGTTAGACTGACAGCATCTTAGTAGCTGACACAAAAGCCATATGCTCAAATTGCCATCAGCACTGTTATTGTTACTGGAATTGGTCATAATCAGCACAGAATAGTCAGCAGGGTTTTGTAAGAAAAACTGCTGCTTTTCTCCCAAAAGTTTGAATAATTTCTGGACAAAACATTTGTCAATTCTTGTTGAGCATAGGAGTGGGAGTGAGACTTTGAAATGAGGAATATTTAGGACATAAACACTGCAGAAAAAAATTAAGCAGTTCTTAGGCATAATGGGAGCTGAGGAAATTTGCAGCACAGGAAAAAATGAAAGGGAATTATTTGTTGCATTAAAAAATGCTAATGGGTCTTGCTTAAGGCTGAACCCCTGAGGAAAAACATGTGAAGAGGTATGTAAAAAGTGTATTCTAAACTTGGACTCTACAATCGTATTTGAATAATCAAAATCACACTTTTTTTTTTTTAATGTGTCTATTTTTCATCGTTATTTAGCAGGAGATTTTGAGATGGGATCTGTTGTTTTGAAAGGAGAGAACAAAGAAAAAATTTAGATTATAGAAATATTGAAGGAATGTTTTCTTGTGAGCTAAACAGTTTTGGATTAGGTCTTTTGTTACAAGAGATCCTAACACATGTCTGAACCAAAAGAAAGAGTGGATGGCCAACGTGGGGTACACACAATCTGTGTTAAATTCCTGTGATGAAAGTCCTGTGAGACTTAGTAGGTCACCTGAGTTGTGCCTACAAGCAATTTGGTGTTGTGTGTTGACTACTAGTTTTAAAGAAATGAGTTCAGGTAGCAGAAGCAGTTTGGCTACATCAATTTACTACACTTAGATGAATTTACCTCTTAATTGCTTTCACCTAGCTCTACAGCTCTCCATATTAACAAGGTAATCTGAATGCAGAGCTTCCATGTCAGCTGGCAGTCCAGTGAGCCTGATCCCTGCAGGCTCAAGTATAACAGACACCAACCATCCTCAACAGGTTTTTCACCAATGTGGAGCAGCCCAAGTACTTATTAATGCATTGGGACTATTTTATGTTAGACATATATATCCCTACATGTATTTCCCTTTTCTCCTTCAAGGACCATGAGCTGTTGAAATGCTAGAAGCACAGGAACCATGTGACTACTTCAGCTGTACTGAGGATACCGGTATTGTATGGGGGATTGTGAATGGGCCAGCTCTTAAATACCTGAGTATTACAGGTCCTGAACTTACTATTTAGGGGGAAGATATTATTCAGGCTTCCTGAGACAATCTGAATTTCTCCTTTAAAATTGCAATGTGTTTCTGCTAGTTCTGGAAACAAACTACTTCTGCAGCATTCTCCATTCAAAGTTGGTACTTCCTTCAGGCACAAGCCCCTTCAGAAGTGGGTGAAATGTGTATGCCCACATAGCAGTTGGGGTCTGATTCTACATGGCTGAAATCTGTGGTAGTTTTGCTGTTTACTTTAACATAAATGGGCTTGGGTCCTGTTCTAGTTAAGTGCTTTTGTGAACCATCTTGATGGAAGGCATGGCAATAAATGTAATAAGATAATAAACTTTGGCCGTATTTCTATAGCAATGTATGAGCCCATCTGTATGCCTTATGTCAATAAAAACAACTAATTACAGAATAACTAAATATAAAGGGCCCCTCTGCTTAAGAAAACCCTCCTGTATTCCATTCCCAAACTTCCTATTACATCTACTGAAAGTCTGGACTGTAGGCCATATTTCTTCTATTAAGTTCTGATTTTGAATTAATCCTAAGCAAGAAGATAACTGTAGCCTTATCCTTGCAAAGGCATATTCATGTCTTTATACACCGAGAGCAGTCCCATTTGCTCTGGAAGAACTGCTTCCAAAGTGCAGAGGTGGTTGGTTGTATCTGTAACTCTTCGCCATGCTGGGGCCTTCCGAAGTTCTGCTGGAAAAGCATGCAGGAGTGAGCTAAACCTGCCTTAACCCTGTGATCACTTTTCTTCTCCAGCTGTAAGTAAAACATATTGTGATTTTTAACTTAGCCAAATGCAAAACCCCATGCACTGCTTCTGCTGCGCTTTTTGCCTGCTATGAAATCAGACTCGGTGAGCTAAATATATTAATCTTCGCTCTGTTTTAAAATAGTGTATGAGGTGGGATATAAACATTTCCTGTGCAGTGTAGAGAAATAAACATGCTAGGAGTTTTCAGCTGAGTTTAATGAATGTCTTTTCCATGTGAAATATCTTTCTTCACATTTCTGAGTCAAGCTTGTATCTTTGCTCAGTACAGGTTCCACACTGTGTTATAAATTTTATGCTATAGCTTTACACTGATTTTTAGGAAATACATTTTAATCCACAAAACATTATTTTTCTTAGCACTTAACTTTAGACCTTACAGTTTCACAAGTGACAAGTTGATGTTTCACCTAACAAGCTACTTCAAAATCCAGATGCTGAAGAAATGAGACTAAAATTATACATTCAGTCAATATTAGCTATTTATAGACATTCTTCAAATAAATTTGAAATAAAAATAAAAACAAAGCTGTGAAGGCCATAAATCAAAGCATTATTAAAGATGACATACCCTTTGAAGGTACTTTCTTACTAAGGATATATGATATTTCCATTTTTATAGTGCATTAATATTTTTATTGATAAAGCAATATTCAAATTCACACGGAAGTGCCAGTCTTTCTGATACATACGTTTGAAGCACTTTTTGCAAAGCAGGTCAACACTCATTGAAATTCACTTTCTTTCTTAAATACCTCATGTTTATACAGCTGTTCCAATTTTTACTTTTACTTTCCAACATCTGAAATAAAAGTGCCGCAAGTAAAAAGAGAAATTAAACTAATAGAAAAAAAAAATATGCCAAGGGCATATAAGAGGAGTAAAAAGCATTTAGAAACATAAAGAAAAATTGGTCTGAATAATTTCAAACAGTCTGCTTATTTCTGTAGTCTAATGACCATTTCTTCTGGAAGCTGGCATAATTTACTAATATGCTAAAGAACCATCATGACATGTATTTGCACTTTGTCTTCTTAAGCACAGTTTAAGAAAAAAAAAATGGTGTTGCCAGTCATGTTATTTGGGTTAATGTTGTTCCCAGTGAAGCCACTTTTCCATCTCAGGGTGGGGATTCGAAAATGTTGAAATTGTGCAGGGGATTGGCAAGAGTCATCCACACTTCTCCATCACCCTCTCTGTCGTGTTTTGCTTATCCCTTCACTGAGGATTTATCCATTCCTCTGCTGCTGCTATCTCATAAGTTGATCCTGCTATTTTGCTTTTGCTGGGGATGTCTGTACATGGCTGTAGAAGTGAAACAGGCATGGATGTCTCTGAAAATAAAGCTATGCTGGAGAAACATGCTTCAGCCACCTCATCCTACTGCTTGGTCCAGTGTTGTTTCCTTTTCAGCCCATGGCTAGGTCTGAGCTTCTTCTGGAAAATTTCCACATAGAGGGCCATTTTTCATTCTCCCTGGAACACCTTAAATCCATAAAACAATAAATTGCTTGCATGTGCCCAAATCTGTAACATTCCATGTTTCTATGATTCTATGTGAATGTTCTCCATGATGGGGATTGACAATTACTTCAGTGAGTGGCCCGCTCTTGATTTGACTTGCTTCAGAAAATTTCTGTCGATCGTGATTTAGGGCTTGATACAATCTTTGCTGTCCCTCAAGGCCCATTGCTTCTCTGAGGGATTTATGACTCCCACCTAAAAATGGGACAAATTCAGCACAGGGAGCATTACAGGGAGGTGCCGCAGCAGCAGAAGTGGGTTGCTAGGTCATGACTGGGATGTACAGGTAGGGACTAGGCAGCTACAGCAGTTTCTTCCCACAGATGCTCTGTGAGAGCTTCAAAGAGGGCGTCCAATGGTGCTGTCTAACAGCACCCAGCACAAAAAAGTGCCTCTCCTGTTTGCATAGCCCTGGACCAACAAGAGTGAGTGCATACAAATAGGAAAGAACAACAGAACAATATTGCTTATTAAAACAGTGATATTCCGCATTAGAACAAGAAGCATCCCCCAGAAACCTAAGGAAAGAAAAGGGAGGACAGCTTTCCAGTGCAGATTACTGAAACATTTCTTGCATCCCCAAAGTGAATGCTTGCATGCAAAAGATTCAGTGCCAGTACATTCTGTTCCTGAACAGCATATACATTTCTTGAATATGACAACCGAGGAAATTTATGGAAAACAGAGAAAGCATTAACTATTTTTTATTTCTTGCTCATATATTTCCAAGCTAAGTGGCAATACACTTTATTTCTCCCATCTATCTTATTTCTTCAGATTTTAGATATTGTTTTTAACTGTAGCAATTCAGGATGACTAGGTTTGGCAGAACTGTGTGAATAATATGCAGCAAATAATGCACACCTTTAATATATTCTGTAATTATTGAAAGTGCAAGGTGTATGTCGTTTCTCATTATGCAAATTTAATCAAATAGCTATCCTCAAAAGGTCTGTGAGGTGTTCACAAAATTCTGTATGACTTTGAGAAATACTATTGTTTTCTGCTTATTATGAACATGCATCAATTTGTACCAAATACCTAACTATGGTTGAAAATTAAGATGTCACCTGAATGCTGTGTGCAGTGCCAAACAGATTGATTCTTACCTAGCACTTTCTGTGGGTTTACTAGAAACATATCTCCTGTGAACAAAAGAAAAATAGAGGCATAGGTGTCTGACAACTAGAGGGCAGCTAGAGCATCCAGTCTAATCTCATGTACATCATCTGCACTTCAGTTTCACACAGCTACTTCTAACCGGGAAAATCAAGGTACCAGAACTGTGTGCAGAATGCCATCATGCTCAAATCTGTCCCAGACAAATAGCTTTGAAATGCAAGAGGCAGTAGCCAAGGAAGGCTTGAAGGAGCTGATAACATGCACCACAGGAGATTGCTCTGTAATTTGTTATTATTGATCTGGATCTTTTCATTTCACTTTCTAAAAGTCACTCATTTGCTTTTATCTTTTCACAAGAGATATTAGTTTTACTTAGCTTGTGACTCAGCCTCAAAATAATTTCTCATTAATTCATTTGATAACAGTGTGTATATCTTTTCACAGCTGTAATTTTAAGTGGAGCATTGGTTTGAGATGTTTGAAACAGACCTGGGTTCGAACAGTGGAATGAATGTAAATTAGAAGTTACTGTTTGTCACTATATATCTCTTCTGATGTCATCTGGCTTTTGTACAGTGCTCTATTTTTTTGTTGGAAAGTCGTATTTCTGTAGAGCACTAAGGTCCATAATTATAACCTGCAGACAGAAATTGTGTGGTGGTTACTTTGTGGCCGTGGGTCTTGTTCTTGTGGAGCTGACTTGTGGACATCTTCAGCTAAGCATGGAGTTGTGTTGAGATTGAGAAGTTAAACACAGAAATCTGACAGGGCAGCTCTAGAATGAAATTGAAAGGCAACAAAGTGTATCAAACAGGAATTTGATTTGATCTGGCAACTTTACTGGTGAACTCTGTGGTTTTCCACTTGGGGAGTATAAAGTCTTGAATTCATTTACTGCTGTCCCCTTGGTATCCTGTGCATGTGTATAAGTATTCTGTAACAGGATAAGCATCAGGGAGAAATCATTATCAAACACCCCTGCATGGTATTACGATAGACAGTCAAAACCTTGAGCTATGGAAAGTGGTTTATGCAGTTAAATGTGTCAGACGTGACTCAAAAGTCTCCTTCCTTTCTGAAGATATTACTTCATTCATGTTAACCACATTTTGTAAGTGGCCTGGACTGAAGAGATAGTGTTTGGGGAATTCCAGACTCTTTTATACACAGTTGGGAGTTTCAGGAATAGCTACTCTGCATTCCACTTTGATACATAATCCTCATTATGGCTTTGAATAAGAACATGGTAATTCGCCAAAAAAATAAATAAAACAAGTTATTGGTCAGAGGCGTACTATATAGGGAGTGCTAATAAAAACAAATATTTTTGGCTGTAGTCTAAAGTTCCTACTGTAAATGAGCTAATTTAGGGCTGTATCCTCCCCTGAGATCATGCATTAAACTTAAGATAAGCAGTAGCTGTACAGATATATTTGGGTGGTAGTGTAGAAATGTGCCTTCTCCATTGGCCCCACATTCACGGGGAAGGAGTGGAGGACCATCTTCTGCCTTTTCCCCATAGGTGGACTGACCTCTGCAAGAAAAAGAGCACTGCTCATTCATTATGAGAAACTTAACTCTTTGTATTACCAATTCATGGTTTAACTCCTTAGGAATGTGTGCAGAAGAGCTCTGTATCCCAGAACAAAATCCATCTTCACTTTCGATGAACTCCAGGAGAGGCAGACATAGACATAGATGGCAAAGATACGCCTTCAGATAGTGCATCCATTTCCACCCACAGACGCAAAGGACCTGGAGTACAGCTATTAGTGTAGAGCTAACTGTAAACCCTGGCCATCTGGGCCCTCACAAACAGGTGGTGACACGTGGTTCATTCTTCAGTTACTGACTCGCTTACGGTAATACTCAGCTTGTGGTTTCATGGTCAGCTTAACCCACTCCAAGCCCACAGCTGCTGACGGCAGGCGTGGGTCTCCCCTCCCTGCCACTTACAAACCTGGGGTCTCCGGTGGTGCCACTATTCACTGGACCAGGGAGCTGGTGATGTTGAAAGGAGTCCTGTTTGTTTTCAGGTCAACTAGTACCCCAGTCTGTCTGAGGGAAATAGCATTAATACTGTGTGAGGGAAAGAACTTATCAGCACGAACTAGTCATAAACACAACCCTTAGGTGGCTTTTTGGATGAGAGCTGAGTGGAAGAGTTTTCTTTATTTTGAGGGGAAATAAAAGTGACATTTATTTATTTATTTATTTATTTATTTATTTATTTATTTATTTATATCTTAAGGTGTTTGTTAAATGTGAAAAATCTTTTGGCTTTTAGCTGCCAGAATTGAAACCCAACAACAAACCAACCCCCTCATCCCCTGCTTTTGTTTTTCCTACTGACTTTTTAAACAAATGATATAATTTTATCTAAAACTCTAAAAAAAATCAAGAAGATACAGTTGGAAAATTATCTCCCAGATAACTTACTACTTACTTAATGTTCTCATAAGTACAGAAATGTATTAGATTCACAGGTTAGGATCTATTAATCCTAACTTACTAATGGAACAGTAAATTCCACTTCGCATCAGTTTACACCTGCAGCTAAGCACATCAGACAGCGCACAAGCACTTCCATTGTGTGCAATCCTGCAAAGACAGGGTGAGTACAAAAAATTTTAGTTGAGTATTGAAAGTTGTAGAAGTGCTGATGGATGCATCTTTTCCTATTTTCATATTTTAGTTTTCTTGTCCTCTACTGCTTTTTTTAATTTTTTTTTTTTTTTTTTTAATTCATGGTATTCACCTGCACTCATGAAGTTTTATCCTAAGAGCAAATATGTACTGACTGCAAATGAATTGCCTTGACAGTACCATTTCTTGAATGTAGCAGTATCTTTCCATGGGGTTTTATTGTTGAGGTTGTTAGAATGCAGAGGGATCACAACAAATGAAGAAACAAAAATAAACTGAAGTGGTTATACTCAACCACAAGCTAAACACAAAAGCTTTAAGCCCATGTTATACAGCTCTGCTATGTAATAGCGTAGTGTCAATATTGTCCCTGGGTTGTAAGAGTTGTATTTCACAGATTCTGCTCATCATAGCCCTGGTTTACAACTGCTGAATTATAAACATCCTGTGACTTCGGTTCTGGGCCTTTCTTCAGTAGGTATGACTGGGTTTTGCTCCTCATGCCATTTCCCTCCCCGCATGCTTGTATTAATCTTCTGCTCCTGAGTTTTGCACATACAAACTGGGTAAACTTCTGGCCTGTCTCAGACAGTCACAAAAGTACAGTTTATTTCAGTGGATGAGGATTTCACCTCTTCTCTTCATACTAGTATTAAGGGTGACTTCACACTTGTTTTCAGTTTCTGGTCCTTGGAGCTCCTTGGATCTGTTCACTGTTCCTGAAGTGTAACAAGCCTAAATTTGCCTCAGATTTGCTCTACAAGAGTTCACAATTTTTTTTGTGACAATTTTAGGTGTCCACAAAAGCTGAAAAGCACACATATGTCACTCACCTACTTAAGTAGGGAAGATTTAAGGTAAGGCAGTAGTAACTTGCACTATTTCTAAACACCATGAGGAGCAGATTTACATGCCTTTTGGATATCCCAGTCTTTCTCTCATTTACGTGCTATCTCACCAGTGCTGGTAGGACCCAGATGCCCTGAGAGATATTTCCTGAAAAAACAATCCAGAAATGGATTGAGTTGCACATTGCAAAAATTCTCAAACAGCTGAAAAACATCAGTTCTTATAAAATATGTGACAAGCACAGCTTGCATGACAGTGGGGGGGAGGGTATGAAAGTCCTGCTGGCACTCACTCAGGATAGTCTGCATAGCTGTTGATGGATTCACCTCCTATGAGTAATGGTAAACATCCTAAAGTCATGCCGGTAGAAATTCTCTGCAATGCCACTCAGTATTATTCATCATGCCAGCACGTGTGTGTGTGTGCGTGCAAATTTCCAGTGCTGTGCGCCGTGCCTATCCTTTCCCTCTGTCTTCTACTCACACAAGTGTGAATTGTAAAGTGCAGGTTCTTGCCACCTCAGCAGCATGGGTACAGGGCTCTTGTGAGACAGACACTGTCCTCCAAGAGGTGCTTTGGCTCTGCTCTCTCTTGTGCAGCCTGTGCCAGGGTAACCATTTAATATCACCCTTGCTTTCAGGGCACCATGAATCTTGCTCAGCAGTCTGGTTGTGCTGTTTGTTGTTGATGAAACGGTCCTTTGTTACCCGGTGCTGTACACACTCTGTGGCTTTATTTGTGAGCATTACATCTTTTGCAGAGAAGCATTTTGGGCCACATCAACCTAACCTGCTTTTTTTTTTTTTTTTTTTTTTTTCTTTTTTTGAGTATCATAAAGAAAAGAACCTGCGTTTCCATCTGCAAGCAGGGAAGTACCTGGCAGGAGGTGGGGTAACCCCAGCATGGAGAGCCAGGAGAGAGGAGTGTATGCCGTTCCCCAGACAGAGAGGACATTTGGCCTCTCAGTACTTTGGCAGCATATTGTACATTAAAAAGTCTAATCCTTTTGATATGACTATAAAGAGGAAAAACAATGTAATCGCATCTGGTGAACTCTAGAGCTGTACATAATTCTGTACCCCTTTGATGTATTAGCATCACTTCAAAACTACACGTTGCATGTGCAGAAAGGCAGCAGACCTGAGAGCCTCACTGTCCCCTCTTGCTTGAGGTGTACTGGGAACATCAGCACACTGATCTCTGGTTCTTTCCTACCATACCATGGCTGATGCTGTGGGGCCTTCCTCCATGTTGGCCATGGGATACACACCTCCAGAGCAGAGTAAATGACAGTGATCTGTGACACCAGAGTCTGCTGGAAAACCTGCTCTTTGAAGGCTATGAATATCCTTCCTAGGTTAAGCCCTAATGCAAGAAAGCATTCAAGCAAGCGCTTAGCTTTCAGTTTATGTTATGATTTCCCTGTTTTAGTCCCCTGGAAAGAGATGTCTCCCTAAAACAGGGAACAGGGTCATTTGGACTCTTAAAATTAGAGCCATGCTAACCAGGGGATGCAGAGCAAAATCTGCCGCAACGTGCAAGCCCTGTGACGGACTGTCAAGCACAAACATGACCAGCATGAAATTTGGGGTGGGGGTGGAGGAGGTTCTGGCAATAAATACCATCTGGTTCAGAAAGTTAGTACCAGATGTCTGGAATCGTCCAATTCCAGCCAGTAAAGGTGGAGCTGAAGTAATTAAAATGATATTTCTGTTTGGAAAAAGGAAGGAATACTGTCACGGCTTTTTAAACAACGATTTGCAAAAGCAAGAAGGAAGAAGTCATGCCTTTTGCAAAATATGTCCCCCTATAGGGTAGGTATGAATGAATATACAGGACAGAAACAAGAACATTCTGCCAAAGATTGAGCTTAAAGCAGAATTCTGCCTTTTGGGATCACTGCTGCACAGCAGGATGGGGAAAAATGTCAAATGGCCAGAACAGTTGCATAAGCGTCTTTCCAACTCATGGTGGCTAACTTTTGTTTCATCTTTGATTCCCATAGCGTGTGGTGTAGAGTTGGCAACTGTCTTGAAAATGCTCTCTGTCATCTCCTCTCCTATAATGATGGGATATCCCCCATATTCCTGGGGGAAAGATGGGATATGCATAAACCTGGCATCGTTCAAGCAACTTCTCCTAAACCCCAGGCCCTTCCAATAATTCCAAGCAAATTGAGCTCTGAAAGAAAAGCTTGTTTCCCTCCCCGAGAGTGCCACAGGGCATTTCTGGAGTAGAGTCCATACCTCTGAGTGCAGCGCGTGCTCCCTGCTCTTGTCGGGCAAACCACCCAGGCAGCCAGAGCTGGGGAGAGGCAGAACTCCCTGTGGTACACTCAGGTGTTTCCAGCCCAGCTGTGCTAGGAGCTGCAGTGGGCTGGGCAAGGTGGGATCTAGCTTGTCCTGTCCTTGCCATCATGCTAGGTGGCACCCAGTGTAGCATGGGACAAGCCCTGGGGCAGGGGGTACAGCACTGCTGGGAGGTGGCATGCAGCCCAACTCTCTTCAGAGGGTCTGCCGAGACGTGGGGCAGGGGCAAGTGACACTGTGCATCCTTGTAGGCTGAGCAAAGGCATGAGGGACAGAAATAAATTGTGGCACAGTTCCTCAGAAGGCTTTGTGTTTATTCTTTCCTGGTGGTGAGGCATCTTTATGGCAATGCCATGGTGAAAGTACAGGAACTGTGAAAACATGATCAAGTGCTGGGTGCAAAATATTTTTCTGTTCAGTTTAATTTAGGAGTTTCCACATTCCTTGTATGATGTTTTGAAAGCTTAAAATACGAATCCCATAAATCCAATGAATAACATGACAGGCATGGATTTACTAGGAAAGGGAAAAAGGAAACTGAAAGGCATGTCACTGCTGATGTATATGACTTCAGTCTGAACAACACTGCTGATGAAAGTTAGCTTTTACCAAAACAAGTATCTATTGCTTTTGAAGACATTTAAGCTCTGTGGAGAGATACATCTTCACTGAAAGTTGTGATGTCAGTATCCCATTTGATCACTCACAAATAGCTGAAAAAAAGTGTATGGAAGGTCAATCAAACTGGGAATTTGGATCATGTTGGATTTTCCCCAATAGGCTGTAGAATTAAGTACATGGTTTTCATTGATTTGAAGGGGAACAAACCTGGTTTCTCTAAGCAGCAAGAGGGATATTTATAAAGATCTAAATGGAGGTATCTTTAATTGCAATGTGTAATTCCGTAGCTTATACATGGTTTCCTTAAATCATGAGGACACTTTCTGGGGGAAACTGCAACTCTATCAACGTTTTGCCTGAAAAAATAGATAAAACCTATCTGCAATTTGATCTGCAAATTAGTGTAGATCTGAGAACAGATAGTGAAATATAAAGATGATACTGATGAAAAAGAAGGCTTTTTTTTTTTTTTTTTTTTTTTTTTTTCTGATAGTGCCTTACCACTTTAAAAGATGAAAGAAATTCAAGGTCATGGGCAAAAAGAAACCTCTCGCATGAGAAATGGGAATTTCCAGGCTTCAAGGGAAAACAGAGAAAAAGATATTACTTTAAATGACATTCATGTTCCTACATTTTTCCATATTTTTTCTAGTTTCCTGACTTATTGATCCCAATTTATTAGCACTTAATTGATGTTCTAGCTACTGAGCAGTACTTTAGATTACTCAAATTATATTTTTTTACTATTTTAAATTGTTTTAATGGTTCCTCACCCCATGCATAAGTAGAGAAATGCCTCACGCCTGCCATAACCCCTCTGTGCTTTATTACCAGACATGGATAAGGGATCCCAAAAGATCCATGTTCTGAAGTGCTGTTAATTGAGTGGCTGGACCAGATTTCCAGCTATTGTAAATGGGCACAACTTCAGTGAAACGATACTTGCTTATATCAGCCCCAGATCTGTCCCAGTCCTGCTGTATATGTTTCTAAATTGTGAAGAAGAGATTGTTGAAATCCCTGATATCTGTGATGATTAATAGGGCTGTGCAGTGCAGAGCACAACCCAGAGCACTTATTTCAGGAAAATCCTCCATTACAGATAAAGACCAATTTTCCATGAGAATTTCAGGGCTGATTGTTTTCTCCTATCTGAAATATATCCTAGCAGACTACACAGAGATAGAACTGTCTTAGGGCTTCAGCTGTACTGGTTTTCAAGGAAGTCTGGGGAAGGAAAGGTGCTTATCTGTCTATAAAAAGATAAGAGATTTCTACTGAAAATAAACTTTTAAAATATAATCATATGACTTTTGTTTCTTTGGTTATGCAGCTGCCTTGGAATCTGAGCTTCTGGTAAACACGTTGGCCTCTTAAAGGACATGATTCAGACTGTCCCAGATCCAGCAGCTCACATCAAGGTTAGTTTCCTGTTTACTGTGAGTCCTCAGATGTTATGAGAGCGATAAAATTTAAGAATATGTATACGTAATGCAAGTCTTCTTGTATATTTATAAATTGTACTACTGTACAGCACTGGTTCTTTTATTTCTCAATATTTGTATGTTATTTGTATGAGTCAGTCATGCAGTCTTTGCTGCTGACACCTGTTCTGATGTGTTCTGAAGTATGTGGATATTTTGAGGGTAAATCTTTCTATGATTAAAAGCCCTTGATCGTCCTATAATATTTGTTATGCTCAAAAAAACCCACCTACTTGGAAAATACTGAATTTATACGTCCCCAGTTCTGCTCCATGAAAACCAGTGGCAAACATTTACTGAAGAAGAAAAATAAACGTAATGCAAAAATTCAAAGCCAAACAAACATCCCTTTGAAAAGGCTCAGTGCCTAGTTTTGTGTAAATCAAAGGACACAGAATTGTGCTATCATCTTAAAAACAGTGTTGTTTTGCTACATTGCATAAGACATTGCATTGTTTTTCACTCCTTTGTTACTATTATTAGTATTGCTATTGTTACTGTGTTTTTTTACCCTTCTGTCACGGAAGAATAGGAACCTGCTAGACATAGCTGTTGGTGTACTGCTATGAATAAGACGTATCTGGGTATTGCCTGTAAACAGCACCTGAGCCTCACAAACTGGCTAGTTATGGAGATGCTCTAGCTCTACCTTACAATTTTATTGTCTAGAGGTTTTGTTTGGAAATGGTTGCCTGGCTGCTTCTAGAGTTGAACAGCAATTCTTTTCCAGAAGTAAAAAGACACTCCTATCGCGGTGTCTTAGGTGGGAAAATCCAGCTGACCCTTATGTATAAAAATGTGATGAAACTGCACGTTTATCATTCACATGTCTCTGCTGTGTGCAAGTACTGCTGGTGTAATAAGACTGCTGTAATCAAAGGGATAGATCAGCCATTCTAAGCAGGCTGAGAGAGAAAAGCTTTCTTTTATCCTTTCTGTCTTTCTGTTTTTCTGTTTTCTGTCTGTCTTTCCTTGAAGCTACTTTTTCTGCAGCTTCTTTTATGGAGTTTCTTCTCAGTTAGTCACTATCCATCAGTCAGCAGCTCTCTATAGAAAAGCTTCGTTTTTCAACTTATTTTTAACTGAATAAAAGTGAAATATTATTTTAAATAGCTCACTTTTCCTGTAGATAGGTACTGAATGAAAGATCCTCTCTATATAACTCCCTACAGCATTTTTTGGATTGTGTTTAGATACTAGGGTGACAGGCAGTGGTAGGAGAGCTTGTCCCTTCCCTCTCTCCAAATTTTCCAAAACTCAACACATTCACAGTCTTCTGGCACTCGACTGTTTTTATGGAGGAAAGAGCAGGAAAACATCCCCACCAAAAGCAGTCTCTCCCTTTAGCATGTCTTGTCACCTGGATTTCAGATTTTGACTGGTAAGAATTCAGAAATTTTATGGGGATTTAGTACCTCTTCATGCTTTCTAAGTTTCCACTGTGCCAGAAATCACATTAAGAATAACTCAGCTTCTTGCTTTCTGCCAAAACTGGTATCTGAAACATTTTTATTTTATTTTTTACCATGGGAGTTAGAATTTGAGAGAACAAGGCTGGATATGTATGCGTCTTTTTATGGCAAGTAAAAGAGAGCTGTACAGAAATCTCTGTAATAATTCTGTGTTCAAGGGAACCTGTAGGAGTCTATTTTCAACAGAACAGCACACACAAGTTGTTGCTACACTGAGAAGGGGTGAGAGGAAGGCACTTACTTTAATACTGTGTTTGGGAGAGGACAACTAGCCAAATAAACCTCAAATCCTTCACTTTTCTGTTTATGTAATTAGGGTCTGCTTTGGTCTAAACACATTCTTCAGAAAGCTGCCATGGATGCTGTTCATTTAGACTTTAAAAGTGGATGTAAATATGTTCGTAAAAGTAAGCCATGAGAAAGTAATGTGCATGAGACATGGGAAAGACCATTTGCTGTGATGGTCTTTTCTACCTCTAATTGCTGTAGTGTTGTAGAAGGGACACATTGGGTTCATTACAGTCATCCTTGATATGGTTTTGTTTAACTATACTCCATCAGGTAAGTCATATGGTATTCTTTTTTTTTTTTTTTTTTTTTTTTTTTTTTTTTCTCTCCTTGAATAAGCAGATGCAGCCTCAGTCATGCACATTTAGAGCTGTAACTTTAAAAATCGCTTTTTAGGAAATGTCAGAATTATTAAGATTTGACAGATTTTAATTTTTCATTTTTCTGCCTGAACATGTGCAGAAAATGAATGTGAAATATAAATGAATATGGCAATATGAATATTCAGAGACTTTTTTTTTTTCAGCAAGGATGATTTCATTTGCATTATGTGAGTTCTCATGTGTGCTATTTTGAAAACAGCCTTTTGCTCTACCAGAAGGAAATGCAACCAATCTCACAGCTCTTGTGCTCCGTTTCAGAATGAGAAATTATATGAACCTAATTCCAACGCCTAGGCAGAGCCTGTCCAATTTTGGGAATGTTTTGAAAATCTTAATGTGTGTCCTCATTTTGTTTGGGCAACTTCATTCCATAGCTACTAACGATTAAGCTTTACATTTTTCAGCTTGAATGAATCATTCATAATTGATATGGTGAATCCATGTTCCTGCTGCTTCCTAACATGTAGTATTGCCTGGGTCACAGGCTTGTGTTTACCCAGGCATAAAGGACAGAAACATTAATGTGGACAGCAAAAACAGATGTGTATGTTCAGAGCCATAGTTCCAGTTCAGCAAAATATGGGGAATTTTGACCCTGGTCTTCAAGCACATATGTCTATTGCTTCTGAGTGAGCTGAAATCAGCAGCAAGTTGAGTATTTTGTTCAGTGGTTTGTGGTAGCAGCACCTTAGTTTAATAAGGTTTGCTACTCCTATTGCTAAAGGCTTAAAATAGTACCATTAGTATGGATTAATGGCAAACTGTTAAGAAAATAAGGTTTTATTTTATTTAAAACAAGACAAATTATTTCTGGTATCTGTAATCAGAATGAACAGATTGTTCGTGGAAAGTCATTTGTTCAGTTTTTCATAGTTGAGGGGGCTTGGCTACAAGGTGTGCAGGTTTACACCAAGGTTTGTGTATCATCTCACTCTTCCGGAACAGTTTTTCTCTAATGAGTCTGGAAATTGGAGAGGCGTCTGCAGAGAGCGCTGTTTGCAACTAGCTCTGTCCTCACCTCTGAAAGGGGCTGTCATTTTAATTGGGAGTTATAAAATGTTTGATGTTAAGCATAATCTTAAGGAAGATTTTTGTCTGTGCTGTCAGGGGACCAAGGTCCTTCTGTCACCAATAGAAATTTTCAAACACAGCAAAAATAGGTCTCCTATGTATGCTAAATGTCACTTCTAGAAAACACACCATTTTTACTATCTTTCTAAATGGGGTGCTGCATGGAAGTGCTGAATACAGTTTTCACCAGGAAGCTGAGCCTTTGCTCGTCGGTCTGAACTATGCTGCTTTGAGTAATCCCATGTTAGTCATTTGGAAGCTACATAAAGATCTAGCTGCTTACACTGGCATTAAATAAAACATCTTAACAAGAGTTATATCTCATCAAACTCAAAAGAAAGGTTAGAGATGTTTTCAAGAAGTCAGCAGCTAGATTGTCTCTTTGAATGTGCAAGACTAATTGTCCTTTACACACTTTTCAATGTGATTTTTTTTCTGCTATTAATTAAACTGTAATTCTTATAACAGTAACCATAGAAACACTGTGCGAGTACTACCTTGGATTTGCATGTTTTGTTTTTAATGATGTAACCTTTGTGAATGCTGACTGTTTGATAAAACTTCTATTTTTTTTTAAGGGGTAAATTCTGCAGCCTCATCTGCAAAGACCAAATGCTTATTTAGATTTAGTTAGCTTCTGAAAAAGTCCAAGGTACTGCTATGTAGGCAAGTAAGGTACTATGGTTATCAGGAATGGTGTCAACCCTGGAGCAAATGAGTGTAATTCACTGAAGCTGTGATTATTTATGCCAACAGAAAATATGGTTCGCCTATATTCATGTGGTCCAGTTTTTCCATTTCTTGCTGATCTGGGATTTTGATATTTGGGATAAAGGCAGAGACAGGTGAATGGCAACCTGAATGGAAGTGCTTGTGGATTGTATAACCTGAATTTGTTTTGTAAAGCTTGAGAAAAGAGGACTGTTCATGTCCTATATAGCTTAATCAAAGACAACAAACACTTGGAGCCAAATTCATCTAGTAGACTGTATATGCACAATCTCTCTCTCTCTTTTATTTATTTTTTTTTCTGGTGGGTGTAATTAGAGGTTTTTGCCTCTGAGTCTTTCAAATTGAGGTTACCAAATATGAAAGCTGTATGTAATACAGTTGATATGAAAAAATAAATGAAAAATGAAAAAATAAAACAATTACTTCATAAGTGTTTCTGAAAATTACTCCCGAGTACTTATGTGCCTGGGCTACAGATATGCACATGCATATTTCCATGCACAACGTCCCATATTGTCATTGGAAGTATTACAAAATCTGGTCCCAGAATTCCTTTACTGGCCCAAGAACTTGTTGGATTTCAAGTTGTGGCATCATAGAGATACTGTTTGATGTGCCTAATTTGTTGTGTTATGGTTAAATCAAATTTGTTTCACAGGTATTATTAATTAAGGAGCATATTCTGGGTCTGATTTAATCTGTTATTTCTCCTGGAATTGTGGAGTCTTTAAATAGGATCCAAGATGTTGTTATGCCAGGAGTTTTGTACGCACAATACAAATGCTGACCAAATAGGCAATGGGGACAAGAATGGAAGGAGGATAGAATTACTATTTTCCTCATTTACTGACTCATAAAGGCCAGACTTTTCCTCCCACCTCTGTTTGACTAAGCTAAGAGTCTAGTCTTTGTGGATTCATTGCATTGCTCAAGAAATTATTTCTTTGATTAAAAAATGATATCTGGGCAACTAAACTAAGAGTGAGAGCATGGAAGACTGAGCCAAAGATACAAAGAGATTTGCCCAAACTCACATGTGTAGTAAGCTAATGGCAGACAGTAGGCAATGCATAAGGAATATGTCATACTACTGTATTGTGGCATGTCACCACTGGAGTCAATTTGATAACATACTTCCACTCTTTCCAAAAAAATATGGACTGATGGCTCTTGGCTAATAAGCCAAACCTCCTATAGGTATGAATCAGTGATGATCCCATGGACGAATTGCCTGCCATGGCCTCTAGCTGTAAGAAGGTGTGTTTAGCCCTAGTGTACAGAGGTGAACAGGCTATTACAGCTAATCTAGGCTGCAAACTTGCTGCCTGACAGCTGCTTCAGGATGACTGCTGCATGCAGGCTCTCATTTTTTGGGTTACAAATGTCCCTCAGTGACAGATGTGAAAAAGCATCCCTATCTGCTGTCCATGAAGCAGCCATTGCTGAGTAGCTGTAAGTCCCATCCCCTTTGCTTATCCCTCACTGTGTACTTCATTCATTATTCTTGCAAAATGTTAAAAGCTCTTCTCATGTTTTTGTTTTTTTTTTTTAAATTTTAATTATTATTATTTTTTAATGGCAGGATAACAACACTTTCAATTTCACTATGCTTCTTAATAACTATGCTAGCTGGATCACAGTTGTTTAATCTTGCTTGAATGATAGCCATAGTTTAATCTGGGTTCTCATAAAATATAACAACTTGGTTTATCATGAATTTGGATAACACTCCTCTGCACCAGGACTCATTCACTGAGCCCCCAAACTGCCAGGCTTAAACTCTTGTATGTTGTTTCCGTCCTCTGTCTGCATACATCAGTTTCATGTAAGACTTCCAGAATCACTACTGTATCTGAACATTAAAATCTCCTTGTATGCAGAGATTGTGATTTAGTTCCCAGAAATTTTGAATTCAGGACTGTAAATGAATGATTGCCATAAAACTTGCATTGGTAAATTCTTTTTTCTTTTTCTCTTGAACTCTACCTCCTTCTTTCTGCCTGAGCAAATACCTCCTTGCTAAAGGAAAAGAGAGATAATGGCTTCTGTGCACTGTAATTGATGAACTTTCAGCAATTCAGAGCAAATCCAAAACTGCTGCCAACAGCCAGATGGAAAACAGTGTTAATGACATGTTCAAAGAAAAGTATGTTATTTTGATAGGGGATGGTCTAGAGACTTTAATCTCTATTGTTCTGGGGACTAATGGCATGGATAATTCCCTAAGTGAGGCCATTTTTAAACAAAATTTATCTTTTTCATAAGCAGGAAAGAGCAAACTAAAGAGTACCAAATGCATTTTCAATGCAGTGTTTTACACTAACCCTTTGGTATGCGGAATCACATGTATTCAAATCTCACTTCTACAGTCTGCCAGCCAGTTAAAAGTTTGGACAATTCTACTGCTGATGGGTAGAAATAATTAAATGGATGGTCATAGAAACTAGGGCTAGGATGGCAAGCTGAGAGTGTGGAGAAGATAGGAAAAATGGGGAAGGATGGACCAGACAGTCTGAGACAGGGACAAATAGGGATGGGCTTGGGGGAAAACAGGAGGGAAGACTGAGGTCCTTTCTCTTCCTCCCCTCTAAAGCCTGAAGCAGGACTGAGGACTCCCAAATCACAAGTTTGTTTTGCTGCCTGTAAATATCTTTCAAGCCCACTGTGAAAGGAGGTGTCTCTTCCTGTCCTAGACATCCCAGCAGATGGGGCCATCAGCTCCATTAGCTCAAGTGACTCTGCTGTGTTTCATAACTCTGCAGCTAGAGAACTGAAGGGGAAGGATGGGGGAAGGTCAGCCTTGGGGAGCTCCACCAGCATTATACTTGGGCAGCCTGGGACTCCAAAAGGCTGCCGCGACGGTCCTCTCCTTCCCTGACAAGTAGTTACAGTAACCACCTGCCCAGGGCTATCCTTGCACAAATATACAGTGCAAATGCTGCAGATGATTAGAGATTATCTCCCAGTGAGTCAGAAGTTGCTATTTAATGTACATTGGATTTGTGTTTTGCCTTGACCTGGCCATAAATATCACAAGCAATGTATCATTTTTAACTTTTCTTGAGAGATTATTCCACAAGGCTCATTATCATGAAGTATTTCCTCATATTTAGCCACGCTGCTCCCTTCTTCAGACAGCTTCTGTGTATCTGCTCTGTTCAGATCCCAACTCCTTTAATTTCACACTACTTTGACTCCTCCTCACCTTCTTGAAGAGGGAGATTTAAAGGGGTGCTCAGGGGAGGTTACCAAGCATCACACAGCCTGTCCACATTAGTTCTGGTCACAGTCTGTTTTGGGTGACAGGGGCCAGGCAGCCTTCCCCCATCACCACTGCAGCTGCATCCAGCCCTGCTTCCAGCCCTATTTGTTGCTTGGTCATGAATCATCACGTTGTTATCCTTTTGGTAACACTTCCTAGAACCGATAGGCATTCCCCAAGGGCTGTTGCTCCAGCAGCCCATGGACAGGGAGAGCTGCTTCTGAACTTGGGAGATGTGCTTCCTCTGCACA
This sequence comes from Heteronetta atricapilla, assembly GCA_011075105.1. Lineage (NCBI taxonomy): Eukaryota > Metazoa > Chordata > Aves > Anseriformes > Anatidae > Heteronetta > Heteronetta atricapilla. The sequence goes on along the minus strand of CM021731.1, from coordinate 112,848,017 downwards.
CACTGCTCAGAAATAAACCTCTCCTCTCTCTCTTTCTTCTCTTCCCCTCTTCTCTCTTTGTGTTTGTCTTTTTGGGGATCTTGTTTCAGACTTATACTGAAAAACATCCTTCTTATATCTGAAATCTCATTTCTTTATTTTCTACCCTCATTCTAATCTCAAGACCCTTTTGGATTATTTCACTGGTCTCGATGCTATTCCAGAGTTGACTTTAGTGTGCAATATCTTTCACTGATGTGTTGTTTAATCTCCTTCTTTAGATTATTAATACAGACATTACCTCATAAACAGTTATGGGTATTTGATTAGATACATTCCACCAACTTGCTATTTTATCATTTGCCTTAATTCTTTGCCCATTATTCTGTATGACATTTTCAGACTCTCAGTGTTCTTTCCAAAGCCTGTTCAAAGTCTCATTGTGAAAAATATTTATTCTCTGGCTCAAACCAGTAGCCAGTATTTGGGTACTTCCAAGCGTGTTTCCTTAGAAAGGGAAACAGATTCTCTACCTTCAGTGTATTCTTGTGGCAATTTTGTTTATTTATCAAAAATGTGCATGCTGTCCTTGTTGCCCTAGAGGAACAGAAAGTTTGATAGGGCCAGGGCTGTTCCCCTGAATTCCCACATCCATCTTGCCAGTGAGCTCTATACCCAAGAGGATCTACAGAGTGCTGCCTTCGCTACCAGATCAAGCTCAGAAATACAGCTGTAAGCTTTGTGCTGCCTTGTAGCTTATAAAACCCAAATGTTGCCCTGCATATGTAAAATACAGTACAACTCAGGTAACGTGGGTGAGTTTTACCCTACTACATCCCTTACATTCATAGGCCAGTGCTTCTGTTGCTTACAGTGTTCTTTTCTTTTTTTTTTTTAATTTATTTATTTTTTTTTTGTGTGACACAAAAGGGATCAATTTCTTCTGCTGCTGAGCCTTGGAAAGAGAGTTTGGCATGTGCATTGTACATTTCATATTGCCAGTGATTACCTTGGATCAAAGTTAAATTTGGTGGCAGTCGTTATCACCTCCTTGCATAGCAGTAATATTTGGTAGGACACTATAATCTGCTATTTCTAATGGAGTGAAGTAGTGCTCAAAAGGAGGTAGATAAATCAGCAGTGTGCTGAGAGCCTTCTCAGATGAGTTTACATAATTATTTGTCCATACTGCCTTGGTCACATATATAGATTTTCCAGGAACCCAGAAACCTGGCAGATGTCACAGTTGTGAATAATGTGTGAGGAATCCTGCAAACGAGAGAATTCTTGTGGCCAGCACAGCCAGCTCTTGTGTTGAGCACTGTGTACGCTTCTCTGATAGGTGTTATAACGAGCAAACCAGGGTGCGTTGGCTTAAATCAGTGGTAACCTGACTGCAGGAGAAATCTGAACATGCACTAAGCTTTGTTGCTACAGCCCCTAGGGAAACAGCTGGGAATGGGAGAGGGTGCTTAGTTCCCAAACCTGTAACCCTTTTTACCCCTGTGTGTTGTGTTCACTGCTTGGTCAGAGAGGCTGGCCTTGCAAATGGTAACACTTGCTTCATGCTCTGTGGGGAGGAAAAATAGAGTAAGATGGGAGAACTTTGAAAATGCAAATGAGCAGGGAGAACCTGGGGATGTGTGGACAAGATGCCAGCCCAACTTAACTGATTTTGCTTGGTATTTAGTTTAAGCAGGTCCCCTCTTTAGAGAACAGGGACACAGCTTTGCTAGGAAGGGGCGGATTGTCCTTGGGAAGTGCCTTTGTCTTTCCACTGTTTACACAGGGAGTAGTTACATTAAGTGCAGGAGGTCTTTCAGATAACTCATCATTAGAGGAACTGAATCTCACCTTACGTGGCATATCCTTAATATATAACAGAACTAGGGGTATGCTCAAACCTTTCTTAAACAGGCTAGCTCCAAATCCCAAAGCAATATAATTTCATCCAGATGACATTTTACATAAACGTAGTAGCCTTTTGAAAAGCAGGGAGCAGATGACGGGCTGTGCAGGAGCAGCCATGTCCCAAACATCAATATCTTTGCAAGTCAGTGCAGGACTGAGATTTGCATGGCAGGACTGTAGATGATGCCTGAAGACACTTGGGGTGTGGTCCTTGCTGCTTTGTCAGGAGAAGATAGGTTAAACCCCCTTCCTCCCAGCCTCCAAGCTTCCTCTCAAAGGCACCTGTTCACCTGAGCACCCACAGAACCCTCCATGGAGAAAATCTGGGGGTAAGGGCTACAGAGCACAGCGTGCTGCACGGCTGGCACCTAGCAGGCACATGTGCCTTGGTCTGGGACAGCAGAGCTTTCCTGCCCGACGTTTAGACTTACAGGCCCTCAAAATGACCTCACAATGAATAAAAAAAAAATACACTTGAAGTAGAGGCCAACTGAGAGTTCAAATTCATTCAATTACAGAAACTAAGGGAAGCCACCTACTCCTTAGTTACAGCTTCAGAAAATCTTTCCTATTCCCTCCAAATTGTCCCAGAACTGCAGCCAGTCAGCTAACAGCGTGTGAGCCATCGCAGCAGACATCATTAACTGAGACAGAGGAAAATATACTTTCAGTTATTACATGCTAATAAAGCACAAACTAAACAAATTTAGGTAACAGAAGCAATTATATCATTAAACATTTAACTCCAAGAATTATTTTTAAATTGCTAATAATTCAAACCAAAGCACACACACAAAGAGGAAGGGGGAGGAAGGTAATTTGAACAATTGCATCTAATCAGTGCCTCAGTTTAAAATGCATAGCTATAAATGTCAAGATATATAAGATCTGATGCAAGAACAGAAGTGGAACCAGAATGAATAAGCATTCCTCACTTGACCAGATTCCTCTAATTGGGAGGAAGTTAAACATATGGAGTGAGGAACTTTGCGAACAGGGTTATCTCCAGAGCTCTCTTTAGATACCATGCTCTGTTTCTGAACACCTTTTTGAAATTGTCAGGAAGCAGTGGACTGAGGCTCAGACTCAGCCTCATGCTTGCATGAGCCCTTCCCCATTCTGCTGTCATTGACTGTAAAGCAATATAGTCTGGATCATTACTGATTCAATGCAGGGATATTTCTCTATGAGAGGAATGGTGAATTTTCCCTCCTCAGCTGAAAAAAAAAATAAAATGTTTTCTCTTGCTCTTTGAATTCCACTGGAAGGAAGGGAGAGACTTTTGTGGGCAGAAGGTGGGTTTGATCAGTTGTTTTGGGATGAAGCAAGGTGGGATGGTCTTTTGGCAGCAGGATTGTATTTGTTTTCGTAGTTTATGGCAGGGTTGCTCCCTTTGAAAAAGTATAAATCTTAATCAAATAAAACTGATATGCTGCCATATTTACCCATATCACTAGTTGTCCTACATCATGTTTTAGCATATAGGTTACATGACAGAGTTATCCAGGGGTTGCCAGCTGACACAGAAGCAAACCCTCATGTTAAATTGCCTGCAGATGTCCTCTTCCAACTCCTGTAAGGAACTTCTACCATTTCTCTCTCTCCTTTTTTTTTTTTTTTTTTTTTTTTTAAATAAAAGCAGCAGAAGAGGGGGAAAAACAATCTCAGTTGAATCTCTGTGCTAGTGCCTCCGTTTGCAGGACAGGAAGCCTTAAGAAGACAACACAATTAATAAGCAAGCACAACAAAAATCCCCTTAAGGATTTCTATGAACTTTAGTGGACCAAGTGAATTGTGGTTATTTTTAAAACTGGAGCTGACTGAATAATGCCAAATCTATTGCTGCCAAGGTGGGCTTTTCAGAAGATTCACACCTGAGGAGGTGAGAAGATCTTTATGTTCTGTTGGTTTTTCTTTGTATGATATTAGAATCTGTGGCATAGAGTTCTGACTAGGCATCTCTTTTGTTTTGATATTGATCTAAAGAAATCAGGATTTTATCTGAGGGACTTAACTTCTTGTTCTGTTTGGCAGAAATCTCCAAGTAGATTGTGACATTCTTGAAAACATTCACTGTTTTCATTTACATAATTAGGAATTTTTGTTTTGTTTTCATTGTATGAATTTACTGAAGTTTGTGAACTTTTTGCCTGGCTGTCCCCCTTGGTTGGGGAAATCACAGAACACTGATTCTTTTTCCTGGCTTGAGGAGTATGGGCTATTTATGCACACAGTTTTAAAATATGCTTTCTGTGAGTGTTACATGTTCCTCTTGCAATATGATATTTCTGGATGGTCAGTCTAGCCAAAAGCAATTGCAAAAGGTTAATGGAGAGCAGAGCTCCCATTTAGACACCTACATGAAGTACCAGCCCTTCAAAAGCTGTAAGTGCCAAACAACTCCCACTTGGAACAGTGGAAGATGGTGACTGCTGACAGCTTCCAAAAATCTGGCCTCAAATAGCGTCGAAAGAAATTGATTAACAGTTCCAGCAAACTTTTTTTTTTTTTTTTTTTTTTTTTTTTTTTTTTTTTCCAGTCCTTGCTTAGCTCTGAGTGGAGAATATTTTCTGCACTGGAAGTGTGCACAGCAATTACAGGTAACTTGCTAAAAGGGAAGCTCCTTCTGGAAAGGTGGACTTCAGGGAAGGTTGGTAGGTAGGTAGGTGAGTAGGTGAGTAGGTAGGTAGGCAGGCAGATTTTTCTCAGGTTTGCTTCAGGAGAGCTTTGGCTAGCAGTATTGGACTTTACTAGTCAGGTACTAGGAAAGTGCTGGAGAGCTACCTCTGTAACTCCCCCATGTGGATGCTTTTTTCAGTAAGAAGACGAAAGTAGTTTTCCCAGTTGCTTTAAACTGCTTCGGAAGTGACATAAACAAAACCAGAAAAGGCCACATTTAAATTACTGAAATAGGGATGTCCAGATGGGAAATTATAGTAGTAGTATAACTCTTGCATTCTAGCTTCATGTCCTGTGTAACTTCCATGTGTGGGCAAAGCAGATAAATTTGCTCTTTGCAGCTACATATGCACTTCTTTCTTTTGATTAAGCATGAAATACTTTTGTATTCCCTCTTGTGATGATGGACTGGGGTCCATGAGAAAAGTAGGATTAGACATTCATATTCTGGGAGCTGTAAGTTATCTTTGTGGCTTTCTGATTTTTATTTTTAATTCTATCTGTTGCAACTTACCAGCTATTTTTTTTATTCAGTCAGGCAGACCTTTCAAATACAAGAACAATAGGATTATCCTAAAATGAAGGAAGATTAATTCTGAAAATCAAATAATGAGTTTTGGTTGCTGCTGCTTTTTAAACATGTTAAACAGGTAGGGGACCAATATGCTTGCAAATGACCTAAGTCTTCCTTTCCAGTGGTAATCCGTATTCTTTTGAAAAGCTAATAAAAGTGGTGTATGAAAGAAATTCCTGGGGCACTGCAGAACTCACCCTCCTAGGGAGAGAGCCAGATGTGCTGGTTAATAACCTAGCAAGCATTCAGAGCCAGGGCAGTAACCACTTGGTATCACCTAAGCCAGACGTTCTGCGTAGATGCAATGGAATATCACATACTGGTCACATTCACAGCAAAGAGCTGGAAGACATGTGTAGTCTTATTAAAAGGGGGAGTGGGGGGGGGGGGGGGGGGGGGGAAGGAAAAGAAAAGGAGGGGACACAGAGAAGGAAAAAGAGACAATGTGTCTGTCCTGAGAGGCAGTGAAGTAGGAGACACACTCCTCCACATGTGCATTAGTCTGTCAGCGTGGATTCTGTTCTCCAGATGTTGGGATGGATCCTATGGCAGGGACCACGAGGGGAAAGCTTTTAAAAGAAATCATATTTCAGTGGTGAAATTAACGTTACCAGATTTTTAAAATGCAATCACCAGTGTAATTTTTCAGAATGTTTTAGTAAAATAACTACTTCTAGACTTAAAGCCTTTCACAGACTTCTTTGCCAATGCCCTTTCTGAGCACGACGCGTGTACATGTCTGAAGCTTGTCACTTGTAGCACCACTGTGATTCCTTACAGTAAATAGCACATTCAAACTGTTCTCAAGTTAGTCCTACTAGACTGAAAATCATTTGGGGAGTGGGTCTCTGAAGTCAGATGAGCTTTTTTCAAGGTCCCACCCCTCAACATCAAACCCCTCAACATCAAAACTCTTAAAACTTTTAGAGCCTTGGCCATCTCTTCAAAATGATGCTTATGCATAGTAAAAGCACATATATTTGGAGGAACAATCAGAATACCTCAGCATCAAATAATTTTTTTTTTTTTTTAATTCCAAAAATTACTGTCCCAGGCATGGCAGAAAAAATAAATTACTTATGGCATTTATGGTATATTTGTAACTTGAAACTGATGGCTTCATGTTACTGGGCGCAACGTGTGCAGTGTATAAACAAATGCTGCACAAAAAGACGAGTTCCAGCTTTGTCTCTCTGACACTTTGCCTCCGTGACCGGGGTCCCACACCAAACGCCACACGTGTGTTTATGCTGAGCTGGTGTTTATATTGAGCTCAGCTCAGCCCAGTGCTGTGGCGTTGGGCCCGCTCATGGCGTGAGCAGGGCGGCCAAGGGGAGAGCAGTGTGCTGGGATAGGAGACAGAGTGCGTGCCTGTCCAGCCATGGCCATCACACAGGGAAAAGGAGGGCATCAGAGAATAAACATTTACTCAGATGCATTAAACAGTGTGGTTGTTGTTCTGGTCTGTACATTTTTCATGAGGCCTCAGGAATGCAACATTTACGTAAAAAAGACTGTGATGTTCAAATGTGACTAAACCTCAGGCTCATGACTGATAGATAAGGAATCACTGCTCTTCCAGCTATCGCAGAAAGCAGAAGATGTGGATATGTGCAAATGTGAAGAGTGGATTTATAATTCTGTTGCAAATAGAAACAAGGCAATTTTTATATCAATATTAGTACAGTGCACTTGGGAAGCAGTCTGGATGTTTTCATACATAATTATGGCTTCGGTAAAATTGTAAATTTATAGAGACAGCTGGTGTATCTTTTCCCATGTTGGAATATTATCACTGGAGCAGGTCTTGTGAGAAATCTTAATCTGTAGTTTCACCAAAATCCAGACTTTCAGGTGTAGATTTCTTTGTGGCATTTCACCATTGCATCTGATCTCGGTTCTGTAATTAATCTCAAAAGTCAATGGATCTCTGCAGTTTGTTCTTGGCTCTGTTGCACAGAGCACATGAGAATGTGCAGCAACACCTAACAGAGCTGAAAACCAAAATGTACTCCTTTCTGATACAGCCAGGCTGTGGCTCTGACTGCCCAGCAGAGATGACCAAGCTAGCGAATGTGCCACACACAGCAGAGGCACACTGGTGTCACCTTAATGGCTTGGTACCCTGCTTGGTAGCCATGCAGTGACACTCCACAGGTGTGAAAGATGTCCTCCTGAAGAAAAAGGGACCAAGCAAACATGCAGCTTCACTGATTGACTAGAGAGTGTCTGAACAAGTTGCTAGAGGACATTCCTCTGTGGCCAACAGCAAGGCTAACATTTTGGATAACCTTTCTGTTGTCACAGCAGCAGACCTGCTGGGCCCAGATTTGGGTTCAGCAGTCGAGGAGCTGAATGTTATCTCAGACACCCGTTAACCTCGCAGTCTCCCCTTGGCGCTGCATGCACACGTTGGTGGGGGTTAGGCTGAGAGCTGTCAGGACGCCGTGGGCGAAAGCTTTCAAGGCAAAACAGCCCATCATCACACACTGCAGTTTGTCAGAGTAAGAGCCTTGGAGCCGGCCGGGTGTGATTCATCCATCCCAGCAAGGTCTCTGAGGCAATTTGACATTATTCGGGCTGATATCATTAATTAATGAGGGCTGAATGTTATTCTTAGACACTGGGTTGAGTATTGGGTAGAGGAGCCTATGAAAGGGCTCTTTGATTTTGGAAAATTCCTACGACACTGTCAAATTTGCTAACAAAATTAAATCATCTGCCAACTTTCCAACTTAAGGAACACATCCCTTCTGGAGGCCTGACTGAGTCTCGTCAGTGCCTTCTCTGCATCAAGGGATTATTTGATTTATAATAGTGCCAAATGAAAATGATAGATGGCCTCCAAAACCCGGTCATATTAAATCTTTCAGGCAAGCTTTGGAGAAAGTGTTTCTGTTTGTTTGCTTCAGCCCAGACTTGATCCACCCCCACCTTTGTTTTGCTGTTTTAGTTTAACGCACCCAGGGCGGAAGCGAGACAAAAACAAAGTTTTGCACAGCCTAGGGGTGGGTGGCTGGGTTTTGCCTGGCCTCTGCTCCTCCACCAGGGTCCTTTTCATGCACGAGTTGCTAGCTCAGAGCCTGGGCATGAAGCCAACTCAAATGTAGTGAGGTTTGGGTGCTGAGAAACATCAGCGTTTGTTCCAAGGCAGGGGAGAAAAGCAGCTCCTCCTGCCTTGCTGCTGCCATCCCGAGGGCTATGCCACTCCCTTCCCTCCGCCGCTCACCTCACAGCCCCCTCTGTGAGCTATAGCGGTAGATACATAAATATAGTTCTGTCATGCCTTTACAGACCCATCCCTGGCAAGGCCGAGGGTTCAGAAAGTGCAGCACACATGGATTGTGGTGCTGGTAGTGCTGTGGGAGGAAGAGAAGGTGAGGGGCTGCTGGGAGGCCACCCCCATCCATCTGCCTCCAGGATGCTCTTTGGGTAAAGCAGAAGGTGCCTGAATGCAGCTGGGTCCTGAGGACATTTGCTCTTGTTGCCTTGGTGTTCAGGCAAGGAGGTGGTACTTATGTTCCGCCAGACCTCGTTGGGTAGCTGCTGCACCAAGCCCATGGCTTTGTGGTTGAACCAGTGTGCATGACACCTGAAGCAGGAGCTTTTGGGATGATACCTGGATGGTGATGGTAGCTGTGCAACCAAGTGCTCATCTGAGGTGCGGGGCAGGTTCATCTTCCAGCTACATAACGTTGTGCTCAGGGCAGCAGCTGCTCACATGCATGTGCACAGGTAAAAGCAGACCATCACTCACCTTACCCGAATACAACACGTATAGGCTTACCATAGGGGAAAAAAAAAGTAAAAAAAAAAAAAAAAAAAAAAAAAAAGCTATATTTTGAAGTTATATTTTGTGGTGATTACAAAAGGTTTCATGGGGTGCCATACATGGTGCCATATGTTCAACAGCAGAAAAGACCTCAGTTACTTGAATCCCCAGTTTGGTTTCATATGGCTCATGTCCATGAGCCAGTCTGTATCTGTAATTCTGGCTGAAGGAATGGGGATTTTTTTTTCAAGGATATGCGTGTGACTTGTTTTAGATATCTACTCTAGAGGCGCCCTTAAAGCATTTTGTTTCCATTGCCAGAATCAACAGGCGAGGTGCTGGAACAAACTGATAAATTAAATAGTAACAAGTTACCCAGACCTGATGGTATTAATCCAGGAGCTGTGGAAGGCCTGAAGAATGAAGTGCCTAAGCAACAGAAAATATAGGCAATCAAGGAAAGCAGAGAACTTGGGAGTGACTGTCTCTGTATGCTCTTTTTAAAACACACAGAGGCAACTCTGGGAAACACCTCTGAGCCTAATTTCAGGGCAAAAATAACACCTAAGTGGTTGCAATAATAAGCAATGGTGAAGTTATAAATAGACCTCCTACATCAATGATAAGAAAGAACCCAACGTGGATGTATTTTCTACAGGAAAATTTGAAGTCTTTGTTGTACCAGAATTTTTAAAATGCACACACACACACAAATGGATGAAGAGTGGTTTGTTTTTCTTTTTGTTTTGTTTGTTTGTTTTTGTTGCTGTTTTTTAAGCTCAAGGTTCCTTGTCAAAAAGAAAAAAAAAAGTGACATTCAGTCACCCATTCAAAATGGATAGGAAAGAGAAAATAACAAGATAATGGTAAACATTCAGTTTTCAGCTTGGCACCCAGGATCAGCAGCAGGATGTCTCAAATTTCATCCTAAATCTGACATTGTTTAATACATATATTTATTAATGAGCTGGAAAACAGGAAGCGAGGCCCCCATAAGATTGAGGCTAATATATGTTTATGTATTTTGGGGGATATTCAAGACAAGCTGAAGGAAACACAATGTTTCACCAAGACAAGTAGAAAGCACTGTTCTATGACAAATTAATATGAAATTGTTTATGAAAAAATAATGTAGGTAGGAAAAAATGTGCCATTGAATAACTATCACTGGGATTAAATATACTGAATACTTTTGAGGCATGGTGCATTAATGCTGAAAACTGGTCTCCTATTCTTATCAGTTTCTAATTTATGACATAATGTAAACCTGCATCCCATGACAACTAGTCCTCTTTAATAACTTAAAGTTATTCTGCAGAAAGTATTGAACTTCAGGTCCGCTTGTATTCCATCTGGACCAACTAGTGATATTCTTGGTGCAGTTGCTGACAAATGACAGTGATGTTAATTTCTACCACAACCTGCCATTGTTGCTACTGTGATGGGACTCTGTGTTTATGATTGAGCTTGGTGGCTGAGAAAGATGTGTGTCTTCTCCAGAGAACCATTATTTAGTACTGCTACTTCTGTTAGTTTTGATACAGAGTTTAGTGTCAGTGTATTTTTTGAGATACCTTTATAAAATATTTTAGTTGGCTTACATTTACTGTCTCTCACATTATTAAAATAATATAAAAATCATAGAATCCTAGAATCATTTAGATTGGAGAAGACCAATGTCATCAAGTCCAACCATCAACATAATTTACTGAGTCCCATAACTAAACCATGTCCCTCAGGGCCACAAATGTTCATCTCTTATACAAAGAAGTGAGAGAAGTTCAGTGTGTTCAGGAATAGGGAAACAGAACATGAAAAAAATATTTGGTGCTCAGTGACATACAGAAATCCACCCTAAAACTGATCTAGTTAAGGAAATCTCAGTTTTTCCCAAACTATAGCACGTAAGGTATCTGACTACATTGTCAAGAGGTGTGAAAAATGATTTTAGCGAACTTTAAGGTTATCTCTAGCCCCTGCAATTTGCTATATTATCCTGAAAAGTTTCTACTTGGGCTTCACATCTGTATTCACATATGGATTGGGAAGGGGAAGGAACTGCAGGCTCTGGGGACTGTCAATAGCTTTTGCTGAGGACAATGATACTAAACAGGAGGAAGTTGGTTGAACATCCTTCTTACACACCAGCACCATCAGGCGTGGCCTTGAAAACTCACTTGCAAGCTGAGAGAATAGCTTGGTCTCTGTCCCTCTAGGAAGCCATCTCCTTCCAGAGGAGACTGCCAACATCTTGTGTGGGTGTTACCTGAGGTGTGGTCAATGTATTTTTTTTGGGACATGAACTAAAACCATCACTAAATAACCACCTGTCTGCTGGGCACAGATTCTAGTTGTTCCCCAGCTGAGCTGGATTTAAAATGGTAATGTGGATGACCCAATTCCTATTTACAGTTTCCTCAGCTCTTCCAAGCTCCCAGATATATCTTTAATTAGGAAACTACAGAAGGCAGTTGCCACACATTTCTTTCAGAGTTTCCATTAGTTTCAGTTCATGCAGATGGTGCCAAGTCCAGTTCCCGCTTATGTCAGTGAAATCCCTGTGCTCTTTGAATTCACTCAAATCAGGGAGCTCGTGTGGCCAGCACTTACTGCCCAGCAGCATTCATTTTGTAGGAAGTGTTTTATGCCTTACTATCTCCCATGATGTCTGACTGCCTGATGTCCTGTAGATAAGGTCAATGAAACCCTCTCCAACTTAAATGCCATTTCTTCATTACTTTTTGTCAACAAGGTTTAAATTAATCTCACCCAACTTCAGTTGTCTGAAAGCTAAGCCTATCTTTAGACTTTATGGAAAGAGAGTCATACCTAGAAGGTTTTTAATCCCACTTTAAAGTAGATTTCAAATGAACCTGTGAGAGAATTTTAGCCTAGATATCTAACTTTCGGGCAGCTAAATTAAGGTAAGGATAATCTCACTAAAGGATTTGCATACATTGCTGCTTCTTGATTGTGTAGTAAAAAGATACACTCAGGGGCTTGAAAAGTCTCTTTAAAAAAGAAAAATTGCATGGCAACTTTATAACACTGGATCAGATGGAAAAAAAAAAAAATAAAAAAAAAAAAATAAGTTTCAAACTGCTGTGTTGGGTAGTTTTAGCACCCAGCTAAAGGTATGAGAGATCCAGGGATTGTATCCCTGCAATCCACAGCAATGTGCACTTACAAATTAGCAAATTGATTCTTTATGGTTTATGGAAGTGTGGGAGGGAAAAAAGCAGTTTATGGCCTCATGGGAGTGTGAGTTTTTAAAGTTTCATGACTCAGTTTTGTATGCTATTTTTCTTTCGTCAACACTTGTAGGACTACAGGTAATTTAAAAAGTATTTTTAAACCCATATGTTTGGGGATTTGTTGTAATATTTTGCTTTAATGCTTGGTCTCTCTTTGGCTTTGCTTAAAAATTAAATACACACTAATCTTTACTCTTTCTCTGCCCCAGAATGAGGTCCTTTTATATTTGTTTAAATTTACAGCCCTATTACCTAAGTTGATGGTATCATTCCTAGCTAGGATTCATGTGCCTCTTGCAGATTTTGCTTTTTGCTGACAAAGAGGCATAACATTCTTGGCTATTTGCACCATATGGTGAATAACTTAAACTTATACTGCAGCTTTTATCGTGAAGGAATCCCTGAGTGCTTTTCAAACTATTTTTATAGGAGTCACTTCACTCATCACTGAAATGGAGCCAGTTCTAGGGTAAATCATGGCAACCATTCAGTGGTAACTGGAGCCTCCAGCACTTCTGAAAAACTGGGACAGTTTTGAAAAATGTCAATATTTTTGATCACATTGGTTTTGGGAGGCAAGGTCCTCAGTACGAATAAATTAATATTTTGGCTTTGCTGATGTCTATAGAGTTGCTGTTTTCTCTGCCCATAGCAAAATGTGCCCTGTCTGGGTATTTTTTACTCTCTGAAGCTTTACTGATAAGCAAAAGCCTCTTCCATCTGATTTCCCACTTGTAAATCTTGAAGCAGCTGTCAGAGGAAGTGTCTGACATTGTCCGGAGGGAACACCAGCTCTGCCCCTCCATGGTCCTTGTCCCAGCTGCTCACTGATCTCCCCAAACCTTCTGCAAAGCAGTAAGCCGTACTTGGTGCAGGTCCTGCACCCTTCTCTCTTCAAGATGACAGGAAGAAAAACAGTCTTGTCCTTGGCTTATCCTTATAGTCAGGACTGGGCAGAGGTAACAACCCAGGTGGTCTCTGTTTATTTATCTTCAAATAGATGCAGCAGCTTATGGTAGGTGCCAGGGCATAGGATATTGCCTTGGAGAGCAGGCAGCCTGCAGCTAGCTGCCTGCCTCATGACCAAGTGCCTGTGCTTGTGGGCATGGCATCAAGTTCCCAGCTGTGAAGTAGGGAAATAGCATCTCGCTGGCAACAAGGGGAGCAACAGTATTTTCCTACTTTATGTGAATGTGATGAAGGTAAATTCAGGAAGCAATACAGACAAAGAGCTGCACGGTAGATTAATAAATTAAAAACAAACAAATGTTGGGTAAAAATCAAGGGGTGAAGAATCCAAGGCCATCTTGGATGCCTAAAGCTATAAATCACAGCTTTCTGCCATTGCTTAAAGGCAGATAAAATTAGAGATTACTCCTGTGTTTTTTAAAGGAAACTCCCTTCTCATACAATCAAATGTCCCTCTAATAATCTTGGAGTGTTTGCTTGAGTCAGAACCATAGAATCTGGCCCACTGTGCATCACTGTTGCAAACACAGCTCTCTTTGGCAGAGGGAAATCTCACACTGAAGAAATGGAACAGCAGCTCCAAAGTAACACTTTTTGTCTTTAAGACATGCAAATTTTCATTATCTTGTAAGTACATGGTTTAACCAGAAGATTTCTAAGACAGGTTTAATGTGAACTCTGGGACCTGCTAATGCAGAACTTCCCACAGCATCAACTGGGCTTTTCTGAGAATGTGTGCTGAAAAATATACTAAAAATGAGGACCATGACATAATGGGTGGAGTTGTGTGGGAGAGAGTGTGTATCTGACAGCATTTTTTCCAGGAAACTGGACAGTGTGCTTGTGATTTCAGATGCTTTATTAGATATTTCTGGTGATTTTGATGAGCAAAGTAGGCTGCCTTTCTGGTGGGTGAGGTTCAGATAATGTCTAGCCCCTCTGCTACGTACTTTCACGTGGTTTACATATATAATATTTATATTGTTTTGAATTAGATTGATTTTAATGAGAAGTCAATTCTGAAAGTGCTGGCTGTAACAGCAGCACAGTTAATATTACTAGTTTTGGCATGGCAGACACAAGAAAAGTCTATCTAGAGCCAAAAATCTGTCAGGCTTCACTGGAGGTAGCATCTCTTCTCTGTCTCACTCTGTATGTGAGTTTTAACTTCAAACCATTTTTCCTCTCTGACAGACAAACAATTTTGGCTCACAGTTTACTTGGATAGGGGAGACAAAGATCATCTTCACACACATGCATGTTTAAACCTATTGCATATCGTCCTCCTCCCTCCTATAGAGAAAAGTTCTGAGAAGGTTTCCTGGAATATTTCACTGATATAAGCATGGGGAAAAATGTGAAGAGTGGGGCTTAAAAAGATGAAGAGAGACTGTAATTATATAACTTTCATTTATGCCAGCATCCATTTTTATTGATTTTCATTTTCAGGTAGCAAACAAGCAATCCATTTTCAAATATTCTGTTGGCTGCAGTACTCTGACTTTCAGCAGTGTGAAAAGCATGACATTGCTTCTGTATACAATCTCTATATTTACATTTGAAAACAAAACTCCATAACAGGTATTTGTAGGTAATTTTCAACTTAACAATTATTAATATCTACTTGGTAATGCATCACAGGAAAAGACAGTCAAATGCAATCTGCTGAAATACTTCCAGTCTGCTTTCTCATGCACTAGCTAATCTTCATGCTTTTTGGATGCAACCACAAAATAGCAAAAAGACAGAGAAGGTAGTCTACTGGAGAGGTTGTCAAGCCTCTGCCTGTCCTAGATGAGAAGCACCAGAGATGAGGTATGTCCCAAATCATCCATGCACCAGCAAAGGAGCTCAGCACCAGTGCAGCACAGGGCCCAGTGTATGAGCAGACTGGGGGGAAAATCCCAAGGCTGCCTCTGACTGAGACTTTTAACTCTAACAGTCACATTCCTGGATGCAAACACCTGATGTGAAGATGTAGGCTTGGGGAGGTAATGGTCCCTTTGCAGGGGAGTGGGGGAACACTGAGTAGTGCCGGGGGAACTCCACACCAGAGCTTAGGCTCCATGGCCCAGGCTGGTCACAAGAAAAATATTTCTTCTGGGAGAAATGGCCTAACTTTAAACAACTCCTCATTTCTCATATCATGTAAGGGTGGAAAAAAACAAAAAAAAACCAAAACCAAACCAAAACAAAACAAAAAAAAAACCAACACATTCTCCCAGCAAATCCGGATTGCTCACCCATCTTTAAAATCAGGGCATTTAAACACATCTCTGACTCTCCCCATGTGAAATTGTTCAAATGACAAGGTCACAGAAAATCTTAGAATATGGTGGAGAGCAAGGTGAGGTGGAAGGTAAAAGCACTTTTGCTCCTGTTGAGATTGATCCACTGTCTCATACAGGGTATATGGAGCCAAAAGGCTGGATTTAATGACTCTTAGTATATCTTTCAGAAATCATCAGCATCAATAAGTAGTGAGTCCCAAAGATGAAATTTTGCAGCCATTTCTACACAAATAGACCACTGCGGATGTAACTGCAATACCAGAATTTTGCAATAAAGTTTCAGCCACTAAGAAATGTTTGTATTTCATTGTGTAAATTTTTCTTCAGTGTAATGTAAGACTTTTTTTTTTCTTTTCTATTTGAAACTATATCTTAAACCCATATATAGTCATATAAATGGAAATAACTGTTTCCAGAGTGAAAGTTGGTTAGGTAGGCTGGTGGCCTCCGTCCTTTTTTGAAATTAGGTAGCCTGAATTTTGCATCTTAGCAGATAACTTCAGAGGGAGCAGAGGGTAGCAGAGGGAGCATTGTCTTCAGGGGGAGCCAGTGTGATTAGCTTAAAGCTTTCAGATGGCTAGCATAAGCACAAATGTATCCCTTGCTTAAAGTCAGATTTAACCTTGTAGGCCAAAAATTTCAAAACTGCCAAAAGAAGTTTGCTTTCAACATTCAGGACGCTTTTCAAATCTTCCCTCCTCTCACACACTTGCATTTTGGCTGCTATTTATCATTTTAAATTGTTCCCTATCAAATGTGAAAAGTGTTGTGAGTAGTTAGGATGAAGTGCAGGCTCTGAAGAAAATGATGATGAAACTCCCCTGGCTTCAGTGGACTCAGGATTTAACCCTCACTATCATTTTCTAGCTTTGTGTATGTTCTTTTATTGGTTATGAATTGTATCACTAGTGGCCATTTTATTTTGTCAGAGTTTAGTACTAGATGATAGTATATATTTTGAATTTAAGGGGCTAGCTTCATAAAGGGAAATTAAATAATCACTTGTAAGCATAATTAGTCTGTTGAAAAAAAGTGTCCTAATTAAGGTGTTAAAAATAAGAGACTAGAGCCATCCAGAGGGAGATGTCAAGATAAACTGGTAATCTAGGTTCTTCACAGTAACATAAACAGCTTGAATAGTTTTTACCAGATTATTCAAACTTTAAGTACTGTCTTTTTCATCAGTATTTGTACATGAGCATAGAGTTTATATTTTCTACACATTTGTATGCTCTTTAAGGTAATTCATGCTTTGAATCAATGCATTCAGGCTCTGTCTTGCTCACAAGCTGTGAAATCACTGCATTAAATTATACATTTATATTCAAACTGTATGACCAGTCTGCTCCCTTAATTTCCTGTAGTACATTTCTGAATGGACAATCAAAGCTGCCTAAGCTACAGGGCCAGAAACAAAACTGGCATGCTCAATTGTCTCAATGAAGTGATCCTTTAGTACAGAACTTCCACAAATAAAGACACAGTGGAGAGACACTTGTATCCTTAGTTTCTAAAGCACCACAGTGCTGCCATAATTTTATGTCAGTGACTTCAAAATGTGTCAAATGGAAAACTAAAAATATGCACATTTTTAAAAAATGTAAAATGTGTTGATTAACAGTAATTATTTCTAATGGGTGATGTAACACACAGCTTTTACTGGTAATTCCTTTTCTGTATTGAGTTGCAATTACAGTAACTAATGGTGCAACTTTTTAAGGCAGTTTGTGGAAAATCCTACTGAATTTTAACTAGCAGTGGGTATTGAAAATAATGACCTTCATAACTGATTAAAAATGAGCTTGTGAAGTGTCAGAATGCTGAGCAGTTAGCGTTATTTAAAGTATGCAAATATTTGCATCAGTGCCTGCATTAATCTAGGTATTTTGACACATAATGAAATAGCCTTAACTCGAGGCATACATTATACAACTGCAATAATCACTGAGATTCTATAACATCTTGATGACCTTCCAAAATCCAGCCGATGTAAACTTTGTTAAGCTTGTAGTAGCAATGATGTAATTTGCCTTGTAAACAGCTTGAGAGATTTGGATGAAAAACATCAACCTTGGCACTTGAGATTTTTAAACAAGACACCAAAAAATGTATACACAGAAAAGTCACATATCTCAGCTTTTTTTCTTGTTTTGTTTTGTTTTGTTAGGATTTATCTCACCTAACTTTAGACATCTGTAATGTCTGCATTCAAGCTACTTATCTGAAGCTCCCTTTGTTTGAACGTTCCTTTCTAATGGGAGTGAAGCAGTTATTTCAAAAAGCAAAAATAATATGAGCTGGGAATAGTCATTGAAAATTAACCAGAAAAATGCTTCATACAGAATGCAGTCCTCCTAATTCCCCCCAGAAGCTGCTCTGGAAATCGTGTCCCACTGAAAAGGAGACATCTGGAAAAGGCGCAGAGGCTTTTGGGAAGAGACGGAGGGGAGGGAATGTTTCTCCACCTTCTCTGTTGCTGTAGAAGTGGAGCTGTCCAGCAGCCCAGGCACAGGAAACCAAATTGTCTTTGGGGTATGGAAACAGCACTGCCTGGCTGAGAGTAGAAACACAGATGTTGGGAAAATCTTACCTTTTCTATCCACCAGCAAGGAAACACTGTGCTTGCATGCTTTGCAGCTGCAGCTAATATCACTTTTGAAGCCTCCTTGTTTGCAGGAGCTAAGAAAGTACTGAATGTGTCTGACATCATCCACAAATGTTAAACACAAGTGGAGCTGGGTTGACAGAAGTTCTTTGAAACATGTTTTTGAAACACGGCAGTCTTCAAAGCTGGCTTACACACCCTGTGCTGTGATACACAGCCTTTTGTTTTGCATAAGTGTTTGTTTTAATGAGGTAGTGCAATGCAGCTCATCAGAATCAAAAACATATGATGCACCCTAGGCAAGAGAAAGGCAATAACTACACAGATTTTTGAAGAGGGCTAGTCATACCACAGGTTACCATTATAGCAGAAAAAACAACAAGAATTTTAATATAGCTGTCTGGCCAAATATATTAATTTAAATTGAATGGCTTTTTCTGATATTATAGCTGTGAGGCACAATGTTCTACTGGCAAGCATCTTCAAAACCTCTTTTAGAAGATTTGCTTCAAATTATTTCTGTGCACCAGATCTTGATGGTATGTACATTTGGGAGTCTAACCAAAGGAAAAGCTTTTGATTAAATCAATGACCTTTCTTAGAGGTTGAATGAAATGAAGACTGTAATACGAAAAGCTACCTCCTCCAAATAGTGTTTTATTCAAAATATTTACTCTAAGATCTCTTCCATTAAGTTTGCTGTAGCTTTTTCATGAATGTTCATATCCTTGTGTCAGCACAGAAATGTACTTTCTCATTAGCCAATCCATTTAAATAAATTCTAGTTTTTTCCATGATCACTTCCCCAAATATCTTGCTAACCACCAATTTCCATTCTTTGCCAGAGAAAACTGCTGGGTGCTGTTTATTCTTGGAAAATTGGTCTTTAAAGTGCTCATACTTTGTTGTGCTTCAAAACTTGGGAATGCTTGCTTCCCTCAACTAATTGCATCTCTTCCCACTTGGCAAATTTGGGAAATTTTCCTGCTGATGTGGGAGAAGAATGAGTGTGATCATTTCTTACAAAGTATTTTCTGTACTGATTTCATTTGATAAAAAATGATGTCATCTTATCCTGGCAAATAGCTCTGCACTTTTGTATTATTTCCATGAAGCAGAGCTCTGGGAAGCCACCAAAACTGAGAACAATGTGTAACATCCTCCCTAGCAGTCAATGTTAATGAAAGTCAAGTCCCACAGGGAGATCAACAGCTTCTGTGATAGTAGGCTGCATATTATTAGACTAGGCCTGCTACATATCCATCAGAATTTTCACCAAAAGGCACAGGCTCAATAACAACTAATATGCAAAGCTAGTAGAGGAAAAAGATCACTTTTCTACTTACCTGGACTTCAGGTGAATGTGGAGCGACCTACAGGACAGCCTTTACACAACTTGAACTGGTCTCTTTGAAATTCTTCTGGTTCTGTCTGGGGTGAACATTGTTTCCTTGCAACCCAAATTGTCTTCTAAATCAAAATAAATAAATAAATAAAATATTCAATGACCTGTTTAGGGAGAGATTTTTTTTTGGACTGTGCATGTCTCATGCACCATAAATGACTCGATCAGGATTTGACAGTCTGGCTCTATGACACTAACACAAAATGTATTTTAGAACAGAAAACAGGACTTTGCTATGCACTTTTTAGAAATGCATTCTACTGTTTTTAATTCCCAGAAGACCACTGCTTTTCCCAATGTGCTTTCCATAATTCTGGAATGATAAAAGTTACTTAAAACAATTCTGATAAAACCATTTAAGGAAAACAACCTGCTAAAAACATGATCAGTCCTCCTGATAAATGTGCCCTTCTCCCACCAATAACCTGTAATACCTTCTCTGAAATATCTCTGTGTTACCATTCTATGCAGCTGATAGTGTGTGAGTTACAGGAAAAATAATTGGGGCCAGAGAGCTGGAAACATCTTGGTTTCCAGGTTGCATCAGTTGTCTTCCCAGGAGGGTCAGGGTTGAAATGTTGCTTGTGAAGGACCACTCATGACAGCAGCATGTCACCACCAGGTGTGGATGAAGGATAGGGATAGTGCTACTGGACTGGTAAGTGTGTACTGTAGATCCCAGCATGTAGTTAGACTTGAGGAACACTTGGACTGTTGCAGCAGACAGGACACTGCCCACACCCCCTAAAATGGACAATGTAATTGTTTTTTTCAGTTAAGTCCATGCTGGTTTTGAGAGAACAAAGTTTCACATTGCTTAATAATAGTGCAAATTCACAGTTTGCTGGGTTTGTTTGTTTGTCTTGGAGGGGAGGGATGTGTTATTTACTTCCTTTGCCTTGAGCCTTCTCCTGGACACAGGTTGCTGTTCATATTTATTTGTTCTGCACTCAGACCAAATTTCAAGATCTGTCAAGTACAAATAGGTTTTGTAACCTGTGGGATTGACTACAGAATTGTAGTCAGTCCCCACAAAGACATAACTGCCCACTCCAATTTAACAGACTAAAAAGTCTTAATCTAGAACTAAATTATAATGTTCAGGACTAGTGCTGTTAGCTGCTCTTGCACATGGGTAGCACAGGGCCCTAATCACTTACATTCAATCATGCTTAGCAAAAAGTGTTTCAAACAGGAGCTTTTCTTCTCAAGAGGTAGAACTGTGCTTTAGCATGATCAGTATTGTTTCTTTAGCACAACTAGCTAAACAGCGATTTCCTAAAATGAAAAGTTTATTTCTTTATGATACCAAAGTAACTTGCTGCAAGTCTAAAGACTGCTTTCACATCCAGACAAATTTTGGTGAATTTGTTCACTTATCTGAATATTTCTCTGAGTTTATGACTCTATTGTTGGTCACCAGATCTGGTATAGTTGGAGTTTGGCAAAGATGTTTTTTGTCTTATATGTGTTTGTTTACCTGATTTGCTGTTACATAAGTACTGGACAATGTCCAAGCCTATGTCAGATTTTGCTATTTTCCAGCAAAACATTCTCATTTATAAGTCTTATGAATTAGAGATGTATTTTTATTTTTCTTTTACCAAGGCCTCCAGCTGTAACTCTCCCAGGGCCAGATCTGGAGAGGGGCTGGTGCTTCAGAGCAGCCATTCTCAGCACAGCCTGGGACTGAGCCCACAGCGTGATAGCCCTTTTATCTCTGCTCAGTGGTGATGGAGGCAATAAACTAAGCTGATTGATGGGTGTGATCTGAAATCTCCTGCAAATCACCTACTGGTAGCACAGTGCATCTGTTTTGTTCAGCTGATCCCTTAATGTACACATGATGTTTATGACTTCGGATAGGAAGATAGATTCCTCCTAGTCCCATTCCCTCAGGTTTTTATCCTAATTTTCTAGAAACTTAATCACATGTAACATTCCACTAGCTCCCAGTTGTCTTCTAGTTTTTGCATTTATCTGTAGCAACTTATGTTTCTACCTGCAAATGACTACAGACCTTGGATTCAGGAAATTAAGTACATGCTTAACTGAGGATATGTTTAAATTTTACTAATTTTAAAGGGATTTAAGCATGTGCTTAAGGTGAAATCTAAAATTAACTGTCTTTCCTGAATAAGGATGTTCTCTTGAGTCAGACCCTGAATTCATTGACTTAGAATAGATCTTGGCTGTCCCTTGACTATGTTAGACATGCCGGATGCTTTCAGAAGTGGTTAATCTGATGAAAGAATTCATCTCAGAGTCATAAAGAAACCACAAGTTTCCTCCACTTTCAGCCTCTTTGGTCTGCTTCTTTGATATCCTTGGTCAGCTTCTTGTGCTGCAAGAGCATTTGCCTGGCAAGTTTTGTAGTCTTACAGTCGTACAGGCAAGATGCTTACTTGTAAGAATCTGCTGTGACTTTTATTTCTTAACTCTGTGCAGATAACCCCCTTTGTGAATACAGATTCAGCTTGTGTACTAACATTCTGAAAGTGGAAGTTGTCAGATGAAGACCAAAACCTCCAAGACTCAGGAAACAGACATATGATAGTAAAACAGAAATACTGAAAATATAAAGGCAAGAACTGCAGGGGGCACCTAGACTCCCATGACTTTCTTCTTCCTTGGACAGGCAATACACTGAAAACTTTGAAAAAGGAAGAAATATAGTATCAATGCACAGCACACTACCATGTATATGTAATATAAGAGATACTATGCTTATGACACATTGTTGTAAATGCTCTCTGAATATATAGAAATATTTCAGTTTTAAAATGTTGCTGTAGAGTGCTGTAGAATGTTTTGAAATTTCCTAATTTTCTTCCCTTTTTTTTTTTTTTTTTTAATAATCCAAAACAATTCATGGAATTCAAATCAAATTTACAAATAATTCAGAGGTCTCCAAATTGTATTTTATAAAGAATGTTCTATTCACTTCTCTCCCAAATAGGGAAACAGTATTCCCATGATGATATGTTTACAATTTTCCTCAAAAAAAGTTATTTCAATAAAGTCCTACCCTCTGATGATCTCCTGTACTTATCCTAATTCATCTATTGCATAAGGATGTTTGTCACTTTACAGTATCCTTTCCTAAATATTTCAGGAAGGGTGCTCATTCCATGTCTTACCAGTGAATCATCATGTAATGGATAAGATGGAAGGCCAAAATAGCATGGTGATGAGAGCATGAGAGCTTCCTGGGTTGAGAGTCCTGAGTTGGAGGACAATATCTGGGGGAACAATAAACTCAGCTGACTGAACTTTTGCAGAATTTTCTGCTTCAGCTGAATGCACTTAATGTATACGGGGTCCAAAGGAATTCATCCCAGGTGAAAGAGCTGGCTGATGTTATCACAAGACCTCTCTACATTATTTTTCAATGGTCTTGGAAATGTGGAGAGGTCCTAGTTGACTGAAACCTGGCAAATGTTGTCCCAGTTTTCAAGAAAAGTAAGAAAAAAGACCCTGGTATTTACAGACCTGTAAGTTTCACTTCAGTGCCTGGTGAAATTATGAAGAAGATTTGTCTGGGAGTTACTGAAAAGCACTGGAAAGAACAATGAAGTCACTGGTCATAACCAACACAGTTTCATAAGGTGAAAGTCCTGCTTAAGGAACTTAATTTCCCTTTACAACAAGGTTAGCCACCTAGTTGATCCGGTAGATATGATTTTTTAATTATTATTATTTTTGTAAAGCTTTTGGTACTGTCTATCACAATATCCTACTGGACAAAATGTCCAGCACACAGCTAGACAAGTACATAATGTGATGGGGAAGCAATCGGATCATGGGTCAGGCTCAAATGGTTATAGTAAATAGGTTTACATCAAGCTGGTGATTAGTAACTAGTGCTCCCCAGAGCTCCATTTTAGGGCCAGCTCTCTTCAATGTTTTCACTATTGATGTGGATGCAAGATTTGAATGCTCACTAAGTAAGTTTGCAGGTGATACTAAATTACGAAGAGCTGTTGACTCCCTCAAGGATGGAGAAACCTTGCAGACACGTCCTGATAGTTTAGACTGTTGGGCAATCACTAACCTTATGAAGTTTAACAACAGCAAGTGCCAGATTCTGCACCTGTGGAGGGGCAACCCTGGATAACTGTACAGACACAGAGACGAGAGGCTGGAGAGTAGTCCTGCAGTAAGGGATCGGGGGTTCTGTTTGATGGCAAGTTGAATATGGGTCCGCAGTGTGCCCTGACAGCCAGCAGTGCCAACTGTATGCTGGGGTGCAGCAGGCATGGCATTGCTAGCCAGTTAAGGGCAGTGATTGTCTCAGTCTACTCTGCACTTGTGCAGTCTCACCTTGAGTAGTGTGTGCAGTTCTAGGTGCCACCATATTAGAGAGAATCCAAAGGAAGGCTACGAAGACGGTAAAGGGCCTAGAGGGCAAGACATGTGAGAAGCAGCTGAGGTCCCTGGGTTTGTTCAGCCCGGAGCAGAGCAGGCTGAGGGGAGGCCTCATGGCGGCCTGCAGCTCCCTCACGAGGGGAGAGGAGGGGCAGGCGCTGAGCTCTGCTCTCTGGGGACAGCGACAGGACCTGAGGGAACGGCATGGAGCTGGGACAGGGGAGGGTCAGGATGGGGGTTAGGGAAAGGTTCTGCACCCAGAAGTGATTGGGCACTGGGACAGGCTCCCAAGGTTAGTGGTCACAGCACCAAGCTGCTGGAGTTCAAGAAGCATTTGGACAAGGCTCTCAGCCATAGGGCCTGATTTTTGGGTGGTCCTGTGTGGAGCCAGGAACTGTATTGATAATCCTTGTGGGTCCCTTCCAACTTGGGATATTCTATAAATCTGTATAATTTCCATAATGTATGTTAATGTGGGAGATTTATTTTAATCTGTAGGTGTTCAGGCTTGAAAATGGCAGGGCAACTTAAACTAATAAAAAATAGAATAAAATTAGCCCAAGTGAGAAAATCCTTCAATATTCCCCTGCAGCAGCTGAATATTTTGTTAAGAGCTGAACTCACTAAAATTTTCATCCAAATTGAAGAGTCAATAGTTTTGACATCTTTTGTACAATCTTTAGAATTAACAACCTGAATTACCATGTATGAATCTGGCTATTTATAGTGCAGCAAGTTATGTTGTTTGGTACAGGAAGACTGCAAATGTAAATCATTTGTTTCCCAATGTATAATTTTATTTGTTATCCTCTTCAATTTTATTTCAAAGGACAACTTCTAGAAAGGCCGCTTAGTAACACTGGACTTGCTGTAACTTTTACATTTTTGATTTTTCTAATAGACGTTCAAGCCAGAAAAATATCCCACGTCTTGGCAGTTTATTAGAATCATTTACTATAATTTTTGACACATCAGTTGTATGGTGTGTGGTTCTGTGTCAAATAATGCATTCCAAAGCATTCAAATTCTTTCCTCAGAGAGAGAACTATGGGGCTGGCAATATCTATCTGTACTTGTTTGGATCATACTTGTGATATTGGCAGATAAATAGCTTTGGTTCTGCATACGCTTGGCTTGAACAAAGCCTTCACAAACATAACTTACACAGAAATGCATTCTTTTATAACATTATTCTTGTGTCCTCCAATGGCAAACAAAGCTTTCCCAACCCCCAGATCTGGGGCCACTATTGTCTGGCTATGCAGCAAACATATCAGACCCTGGAGGAGCTTATGGTTGAAGGTATTAGTCCAGAAAAACATCTGATTGGATATTATATGACTGTTCAGTTGCTTTTGATTCTTTCTGTTGCACTTAATACAGGACACAAATAGCAAACGGGAGGCTGAGTTGGGGATCAATTGACTTAATGATGAAGCTACTCTCCGGAAGGTGGCAAGTCCTGCTGGTGGTGGAGAGATGTGAACTGAAGTGCTGTGCCTGAGCACATGATGGGCTACTGTGTAAAAAGGGGGGCATTTCCCTCCTTGAGAAACTTCAAGAGTCTTACTTTTTCCTTCACTTTCATGACAAGTGTCCTGAAAACAAAGTGTTGAAACCACTTAAAATATCTGCTTGAGGGAATGTTCAGTGTTTACAAAACCTGCTGTCATTTTTGTTCCAGCCAAAGTTATTTGCCAAGTTTGACCTGAACAACCACATGGCTTCAGCTGTCCCAAAACCACATTCTTTGGCAAATGACTGTATTGCCAATAAATAAACACTGATTCACTGAACTGTAATGGGAATGTTCCATACGGTAAATGTCTTTGCAAGACTGAAACTTCAGTTTGGCCTTGGAAGGGAACAAATACTGTGCCTGAGTGCTACAATATTAAACCACATGGTTATCTTAAATACCTGTGGCTAATTGTTGAAGCTGATGTACTGCTTAACTCCTTGTGAAGTACTGGCACTAATAGTACTGTCAGCTGCTCACTGTAGGAAGATCAATCAATCTAAACAGGACCATTTTTAAAATGGCTTTCTTTTTTCTTTCTTTTTCCTTCCCCCCCCCCCCTTTTTTTTTGTTATCCCTTAATCAAAATCATCTCTAAAAAGAAGTATTATTAACACAGAAATAAATAGTCCACTTAATAAAATCAATTATTTCTACTCTGATTGCATCACTTGTATGCACAAGGGAGCTAATGATTAAGTCTGTTGAAGACTCTTTTCCATGTCAGACAGGAAAGTCCAGTTTTTCTGGAAATCGCCTGCAATTTTTCATCTGCAGCTTAGATCTCCTAATATTCTGAATATCTGTTTATCCTAGTAAATCACTCCGTTGGCTGCCCTACATTGGCCATGTAAACTGGTGGCTTCAAGTCATTTGTGCCTGAACTATGTGAAGGCATGAAAGGCTTAGTTCCAGCTAGAATGAAAATTTTCAAAGAAAGTAGATTTTTTTTTTTTAAAAAAAAAAGTTCCTAGCCTGCAAAACCACATTCATTATTTTTATTTTTGTTTATTTATATATATATATTAATTTTTATTTTCTGTAGTCTTCACTGAATTCAGTGAGAATATAGTATTCAATTGTAGATTGATGGGACCACTCTTTGAAGGACTTAAGTTCATGTCTGTTATTGCCAAAGAAAAAAACAGACCATTAAAAAGAAACCCAACAGTTATAGTTGCTAAGGGGCAACAATTCAGGTACCAGTAGTGTCCTTTATTTAATCTAATTACTAAAAAGCTATGAAATATTAATAAAGAAAACATAAATCCTTGTTAATTTACAGTGTAAGGTGAATTTGTTACTTTTTGTTACCTTTGCCTTTTCTTCTTTCCTTTTCCTTAATGCCAGATTATTAAGAAGGTGACACTGGCACAAATAACATTTCTAAACCCCTCTCCTAATAACACATTTTGCCAATTAGAAGCCAAACAAAATTTTCAGCTTGACTCTTGAGCCTAAGTTATTAAAATAGAACTTTGTTTGGGACATTGTTTACAACTGCATGAGTGAATAAAACGTTATCCCTCCATCAAGACAACCATTCAGCGTAGGGACAGATTTGACTGGAGGAATAATCTGGGACAGGTTTGCCTCAAGGAGATCCTGTCCAGATTTTACAAGGAAACAGAGCTCTCTGCTCTCTGCTCATTCATTCTAGTGAATGGGTAGAGAGCTCACAGATAAATGAGCCTTATATCAGATTCTGTAGCTCAGCAGAGAGGTGAGGAAGAGAGTGCTGAAGTCCTGTGGCCACCAAGGAAGAGTCAGGAGGATCATTTTGTGTTGCATTGGGTGGATTTTGAATTGCATCTGGTTGCAGCTGCCTGGCACTTGGGTGCCTACATGGACCCAGACTGGCTGTAGCACCCTGACTACTGCACAGCAACCAAGGGTGAGTGAAGGGAGTGGAGTCCTTTGCACTGGGGAAGAAGGACAAGGGGCAAAGATGCAAAGGAAACCAAACTGCCTTAATGTCACTACTCCTTTCTGAGAGATGCAATATGGTACTTTATATAGCCTTATTTTAACAAGGAACTAATTCTATAAATCAATCATGGTATGTTTTGGGAAATACTGGCTTAATTCTAGCTTAAACTTTAATCTTTCAGTTGATACAATTTTCTGATAAGATGGAGATAAAGAAGTAGGCAACCCATAGATTTGAATGCCATAAATTGGAAAAGTTTGTTGTCTTCTAGGACTGGGCCAAAAATACAAATTCTTTTAGACTAAGTGGCCCATTCTGTTGGACTAATGCTACATACAAAATTTCATTTCTGCTTTATGGGATCCCAGATAATTGGGAATGGTTGTTGGGAAAGTCACAGGCCACCAAGGTAATGTAACACACATGTTTTTAGCAAGTTTTTCACACATGTCTGGCAAGCCTTTTGGAGTAGGAGAAGGCTTTAGAGATTCTTTTGTGGGCCTTAAATCATGCATTAAATATTATCAGCTATTGATTCCTTCCCCATTTTGACTTCTGCTCAGTTTGGGTTATTGGACAGTACTTTTTGTGTTTTGTAATAAGACCTAATTAGAGCCCTTTGACATTAAAAATTTCTAGTTTGCATGGACCTGTAATAATGTGTAAGTTTGTTTAATCCTCAGTGGGTTGAAACCTTTGTGCCACTGAGGGAGAGGGAGTTTTACCATACATGTCAGTGGAAGCAGGACATTTTCTTTATTTTTCTTAAAACACTGGGTAACCAACAAAGTGCTTTAGACATGGGGAGTAAGATTGTGATGATGATTACAAATCCCCGATCTGTAAAAACTCTGAGTTAGAATTATCTTGGCAATTAACTATATACATTTTTTTTAGTGTTGTTGTTTTTTATTTTCAAAGTGGTAAGCATTCTATGCCCACAGTGTTTATCCATTAAAGTAATTGAGAACACTTTTTCACTCTTTCTTGTCAGTGTATTTAGTCCCCAAAAGAAAACACGTTGTTTTATCATTGCCAAATCCTTCAATTTCACTGTAGTACTTTTAAGATAATCATCTAATTTTCTCGTGGGTTGTTGTAAATGTATTTTTCTAAATGCACCGAGCTTTAGAAATGTGGTCATGCAGAAATCAGATTAGGTAGGACTTTATCAACATGGTATTTCTTGGCTATTAAAAATACTTGGTGTTAGTCATCAAGCTTTACAAACCCAAGGTATACTGCTACTCTGTAAAAGAGGCACATTTCTGGTAGGTTTTTTTTTTTTTTTTTGTAAACTGCTTGAATAATGCCAAAGGTAGAGAGTTTCCAACAGGCCATTCCTGGAATCACCCAGTTTCCAAAGAAACTTTGATTGCTTTACCACCCAAGCAATCTTTCAGGATCATCGCTCCAACACATGGGGTCTAACAGAAGAGAGGAGTGAGGGTTTTCAATGCTAGAAAAATGAGTGAGCTGTTTGTAGCATATAATCATAACATGCTCTGAGGCCTATCTTCTGCTCCTAAGAAAACCACATGAAACTAGTTTCCACAGGCAATTTTGATTGTTATTTCCTCTCAACATATTTGCTCTACTCCTCAAAAAGGTGATAAGTATTTTTAGTATAATTGTATAGTTGAGATTCAAAATAGACAGGGACTTCTTTTTCTTTTTTCTTTTTTCCTTTTTTTTTTTTTTTCATGAGGCATATGGTATTACTGAGAGATAGAGAGAGGCAGAAATATCAGACAGTTATAGAAATGTGTGCATTTTATCTTTTTGGACCACACACCCTAGCCTAGGGAGTATTCCTGGAAGATGTGCTATCAGATTTCCTGGGAGCTTAATTTCTATTTATTTTTTAAATCTAATTGCAAAATAATTGTTCAACGATTATTGTGTTAATGCTCCCAATATTTAAAAGGGCCAGCTAATGTATCTTGCTGTTCTGGACAGCAAGGGGAAAAAATAAAAAAAGAAAGTTACCAATGCAGTGGAAGTAGTTTCCTTTTACTGTATATGTATGCAGCATACATCTAGTGTTTGGAAACAGTAACAGGAATGATATCTACTGCTACTTCAATTTCAGATTTGTCCTTCATGATTTTAACAAAAGAAGAGTGCTCTTAGAGAACTGTAATTAGTGAATTCCTTCATCAGCCCCAACCCCATTGCTCTTCAACCTGTGGAACCAGGCTAGGGATTCTTTCTACAGACAGGGCAGTTACTTCTGTCTTAGCATGAGATACTATTGTGAGATGCCTGGTATGGGCATGATTAGCATGAAGATGTATAAAAGGCCTGAGGTTTCTATTTGTGTCTGTTTCTCTGTCTGTTGGGGATGGGGAATATTTCTAGGTGCATGCATGTATCTCAAGGTGGTCAAAAGGTGGCAGTTTTCAGTTATTAAGAATGATCTGGATTAGCCCCAGTCTTTCTGGGTCACTAAGTTTCAAATGCAGATATTTCACATCTGTTTCTTGTTCACAGCCACTAACAAAGAAGTACAATACCGAAAGAGTCCCAGTTTCAGAAGTGTGTCTGGTTCTGGTCCTTAAAGGAATTTGACTGGTTACTTAGAGAGAGGGAAAAAATAAATAAATAAATAAATAATAATAATAAAAAAGCAGAGCTATACCTCCTATTCAAATTTGCAGATTAGGCAAAAACCCAGAGGTGAAAGGTCAAATAAAACAGTTGAAAGCATTTTCTGTAGACTTCCTGGTTGAGGAGGGAAAAAAAGAGCACACAGTCCTCCAAAGCATGCTATAAACACCAGAACAGTGTGAGAGACACTTTAATAGGTTCCATTCTTGATGGAAATCTCAAAACAGCCTCACTAATACGGTGTAGAAATCCAATATGCCAGACATATTTGCTGCGTGCTATGCCCATCAATCTGGGGATAGTAAGACCTTGAAGGACCGTGTTCTGTAATAACCAGCTCAAACTATTATGTAGTTCAGTTAAAATTATCTAAAACAGTTGGAAAAAAAGTGATGAAAAATGTTGCCCTTTGCCCTAACATTTATTATTATTATTATTATTATTATTATTATTATTATTATTATTATTATTATTATTCCTAGCAGAGACTTCTGTTGTTGTTGTTTTGAAGTGCTTTCTTTGTCCTGTGGTAACATTGCCACTTAACCAATTTATATTTAAATATAAAACCAATAGCCTTTATATTGGTGGCAGCTTTCAGACAAAATTTTCAGCACACTTTAATTGTTAATCCATACAACACACCTTTGGCATTCAGTGGTACAATTCCTAACATTTCAGAGATGGGAAAATGAAGGAAGAATCAAAGGAAAGCTGGGATGAGATTCATCTCACGTAAGCAGAATTTTCCAAAAGCTGGGTATCTTATGCAGGTTTCCATTGTAGGCAATGGGTTCTTTAGGGGTGTGATTCATCTCACTTATTTTAAGTAGCTGTTGTAGGTGAGACTGAATGACATGATGAATAAAATTGTATTGGGGGCTGCAGATGTCTTGGAGAACTAGTCTGGACACCTACATTTAAGATGTCTGAAGCCTGCTGAAAGGAATCCTACTGCAGCAGACAGTGGTTCAATCCTCTGCCTGCAAATGAGTATGTCAGCACTTTCCTCTCCCACTAGGCTGTTATGAACTACATATGTTGAATATTACAGATAACTCCAGTGTTTTAATAATAATGACCATGCCAATGTAATTCAGGCAAACAGAGCTCCCATTTCTTTCATCTCCCACTCCTGTGGTATTTGTTTTGTAGAGAGTAGAGCTGGTCTCCAAAGATAATCAGAATGGACAAGGTGGTCGAAAAGTAGTGAAGTTATCAAAAATATTTAGGGTACTGCAAGATTAAATAGCTTGAGACAGAGTTGCAGGCTCAGAATAGGTAAGTGTACTACATTGACTTGAAAACTTCCAGCATTTGATTTCTGTAAAAATGTGTTAATTGGAAGACTTTGCTCCTATTGTTCCATGAAGTAAAGTTAAAAAAAAAATTAAAATAAAGACTCTCCAAATCAGGCTTTCTCCCAACTTTTCACCTCAGACAGAAAACGAGGGCAATTCATTGCTCTGACAGTGGTGGAGGTGTCATAGTAGGGAGGGTGAGGAGAGGGATAAGATGTGAAGAGACTACTTGGCTGAGTGGGTTGGAGCAGCTGGGGATAACACATGGGGTGACTGAAAGGAAGTAAAAACGGGAGTGCGAAGTAATTCAGTAGTAACCAGTCCTGAGGGAAAACCCGGTGATGGGTGCCACGGCAGCAGGAAGGAACCTGTTTTACCTGCCTGCGTTAAAGCATTCATGTTGTGACAAGAAGTCAGTTCAGAGCCTGGCAGAAGTCAGTTCAGAGCCTCTACGTGCATCGCGTCGCTTTGGAGAAGCCGCTGCTCTCCTTTGCGGGGCACGGAGCACCCTCTAGTGATCGCAGCGGCAGGAGCCGGTCCGGGCTGGGATGCCCGGGGCTCCTTGCCCAAGTGCACTTTCAGGTGCTAAAACTGGCGGGATGTCCCTCTTCCTCCACTGTGGTGCCGAGGCTGATCAGAGGGCAAACAAGAGCCGTGAAAGCTTGGAAATTACGCTGAAGGAAAGGATGCTTTTTTTTTTCTTTTTTTTTTTTTTTTTTTTTTTTTTTTTTTTGTGGGACTCGTGCCTCATGACCCCAGTGGCCAGGTAGTGATTATTAGTGATTATTAATAATGCAGCTTCATGTGGGCTGCTTGCTTTGACATAGTGACTGGAGCTTGGCAGAAGTGCTCAGAGTAGCACCATCCTCCTGAAGTTAATCTCACAGCCATGGGTCACCTTGGAACTCGACCCCATTTTTTTTCCAGGGTGCAGCTTGTCCTGCGTCCTCAGTCCTGGATGCCTCATCAAACCCCTCATGGAAGGAAGAAATCCCCACAGCATCCCTGGAGCTCCAGCCCCAAGGATGGGGGATGACAGTCAGTAACCCCCCAGAGCATTGCCCAGGCTGCTGGTCCTCAGCACCTGGGGGCAGGCTGTGAAACTCTGTTCTTCTCCTGGGCACCCCTGTGTGTTCCCCTGCTGGAAGACTGTTTGTGGGAGCTTTCTTTGTGGGGAGGGAAGAGTTTCCCCCTCTATGAACAGATTTGCTGACATTTTCTTCAGAACCAGCTGAAAGCCATGAATTAAAGGGAGGAAGTCCCGTTGAAGCGTGTGGTGAAAACTTGATAAGAGCTTATTTGGCCCTCACACACCAAGCGGAGCATGGCCAAGCTGAACAAAATATTCAGAGCTACATTTAAGCAAAACGCTACATCTTTTTTAGAGGATTAAGACCTTTACAGTGCCATGAAGTAGCACTAATTGCCCTAACTTTCTTAAAATCTACTTTAAAAAGAAAGCAATGTGAAGTCCTTTACTGAAGTCAAGTTTTTTGACTTGAAACTAAGTTCTGTCTAAAGTGGAACATCTTTTTTTTTTTTTTTTTTTCCCCTGGAATATTGTTAAAAGGAACAGATTTTGCTTTTTTTTTTTTTTTTTTCCTATCTTTTCCTTTCCTTTCTTTTCCTTTCCTTTCCTTTCCTTGCCTTGCCTTGCCTTGCCTTGCCTTGCTTTACCTTGCCTTGCCTTGCTTTGCCTTGCCTACCCACAAATGCTGTATATACACAAACTAAGTGTAACAGATGAGACACGTGTCCTCAGATCACTCAGCTGAATTTAAAGAGAGGTATTTATAATATAAAGAAGTATGTACGGTCAAAGGGACAAAGGCCATGTTATTAGCAGTGTTATAGCAGTTGAGAGAGTAAAAAGGAAAGAAGCTATCTGGGCAGACTGCTGAACTAGAATTGTGAAAGTAAAAAACCTAGTGGCTCCAGTGAGGATATTAGAAGTTGCCTCTAACCTCTTGGTCAGCCAGAGCTGGGAGCAACATTCTTGGTTTACCTCCCAGACAGCAAGATGGATTGCAGAGCTGTTTACATAGGGAATACTGTAATATATTTCCCACATCCTAACACTCCAGCACATATGATATTAAAAATATGAGGAATTGATTGTTTTGTAAAGTTAGTAGGATCATTTCTAATAGCATGAAAAATGGTTGCTTCAGAAATATTTTACTTGTTGTTAGGTGAGTACACACATACTGGACATACCTCTGCTACATCCCATAAAGGCTTCAATGAGCACAATTTTTTCTTTGGAAATTCGTCTTCTTATTTTAGGACCCAATCAAATAACTTCTTTTCAGTGGTCAGACTAAATCTGTCTTTGGTCTCTAGTGCAGAAAAACTCTTCTTTAAAGGGGGAACTCTTTAGTCCTAAAGATGGAAAGCACTCAAAGCAGTGCTTTACCCTCTCAGTATACAGGAAAAAACTAGTGCACATCTGTAACTTTAAAGCATGTGTAAAAATCTTGTTTTGATCAATAAACTTAAGCACATATGTAGTGTTAAGCAGATAAGACAGAGTTTTGTTGCTGTGGCTTCTAGATGCAGGCTTGAATGTAAAAAAAAATTCAACAAAAAGTAGCCCAGACAAATTGAGATGACAAGCTTGAGGGAGAAATTATGGAGAAAAGCAGTGTTGGGTTGCTTGTATGCCTTTCTAATGCTCTTTAATACTTTTTTATGTCTTCATTCTGTTTGTTGACAAAGACACAGTTTTTCAAACTCATACACCATTATTACAGACAATAGCGCATAGTTGCCTAACATAACAAATGCATATTTTCTTTCTATTTAATCTTAACAAAATGCAGAAAAGAGAATAATAGTAGAAGTGTTTGTACTATTTTTCTTTTGCAACTGTATGATGGTGATTTGATAACCCAATATTTTCCTTTCTTTACTATGCCAAAGCTCTGCCTCACAATTGTATCAACATAAGAGTAAGCACTCAGAAATCTGCCTGTGGGTATTGGCTTGAAAGTCAAATAAACTTCATTGAATTCTTTGGCACAGAATGTGTGCCAGTTTAAAATGGCAAAATCCTTACCAAGCTGTGGGCTCTGTAAAATTCATGTAATAATAATAATAGAGCTCAGCAGAGTCTGATATTGCCTGATTTATGCTTCCAAAACCCCTACAGAATTCAACAAGAGGTTTGTATATATGGAGACAGGCTGGAGAATAATCATTACTAAATCCTGCTTGTGAATGAATTTGTTAGATCCCACCCACTGGAGAGCTGGATACTTCAAGCATCTCAATATATGTAAGAAAAAAAAAAATATATTATGGGCTTAACTAGAGTGGAAGTCACCCAACTGAAACATTATACAACACTTTGAAATGTCAAGAAAAAGGTTCTAATCTTTTGGCTGACTTGCTCATTGTTTGGAGATGAAAAGGGAGGAAATCAACATCCCCATGAAATACAATTACTGTAAATTGCTTTCTTTTCTTACTGTTCATAATGAAAATAGGAAAGTTACAAGAAGTTACCAACTCTGCAGAAGCACAGTAAGTTGATGAATGTAGGCCTCAAGAAGACAATTCAGCAGTGTAACACTAGATTTATATATGAATAAATGAATATATATGAATAAACTCATAGAGGACATAAATTATTGCACAGCACTGATGACTCTGGATTGCTTGGAAGGGACCAGAAATCATCTTTGCAATGGAAGAAACCAGAGCTCATTGAAGTGAACTATAAAATCAAGCTAAACTTGGACAGGGGGAGAGATCCTGTGACATCTCAGAGCCCAGATAAGGGAGTAGAAACAGGGCACCTGCTGCCCTCAGTCTCTCCATTAGCATCTGGAGGGTGCTGAGGCTTTCCTCAGCCCTGTGGGCTGGCTGAGGAGGCCCCACGCCTTCGAGGCAGCTGGAGATGAGCAGGGAGAGAGGCCCAGCTAGGTGACACACTATAACTCTGCCAGCTCCCTATTGCACTGGTCCTATGCTTTTAGTGCAAGCACAAAAGCTGTGTCCTGGGATTTCACAACACATGGTCCTCAGGGGACCATTTCCATCAGCAGAGGTGGATGGAGGTTTTTCTCTGCTCTGCCTCGTGTAAGGTGGACCAGCTGCCTGAAGGACAAATACCTTTGAGCCAGGCTGGTAGTACTTCATGTCCTCCAGATGCTGCTCTGGAGGAGTGCATGGCCACCTCTCACCTTCTTTGGGTCAAGATAGGAGGAAAGGAGTGAACTGGGACTTAGGGTACTGCCACCTCTGTCAGTGTATACTGTTTGGAGAAAGTGCATACCAATTGCTGGTAGTCAAGAGCAGGTACAGAAAAACACTCTGGTTTCCTTTTCATAAAGAGCAAGAGAGGCATTGGGAAAAGATGAGGTCATCTACCTCTACTAAATAATGCTACTACAAGCCATCACTATTTCTTACTCTTTTTTTTTTTTTTTTTTTAACCCCATAGAGTTCCTGGTCAGAGGGCAGGACCCTGCTACAGTGGGAATTCTTTATCCAGTGCTGCAGTGCTTTCAAATAAAATGTCCAATGGTTTGATGTTGCTATAGCAGGTACTGAAAAATCAGAAGCCAGTTACAGTCAGAAGAGCTTTTAAAAATTACAAGACTGACATTTTTCCTTACATTTTTTCCTTACAAAGTCCTCTTTCTTCTTCTCTTCTTCTCCTTCTTATTTTTTTT
>CM021731.1:112733865-112812071 GCA_011075105.1 Heteronetta atricapilla | reverse complement strand
ACATTTTTTTTTTTTTTTTTTTTTTTTTTTTTTTTTTCCACAGCTTGGAGTTTTGGGGTGCCCTGTAATGGCCAACTGTTACAAAAGGACAAATAAATATATAACAATATAAAAAATGGCTATCATGTTCAAACCAGGAAGGGAATTGCCATCAGATTTTCATGCATGGATAGAGCAGGAAAAGCTGTGAACTAACTAATCTAAGAGCGTGAACAATGTAAGACTGTTTAAGGTGTTCATACATTTGTTTAAGAAATGCATGTCTTTCTGTGGCTTCCTTTCCTCAGTGAGAAAGAGGTATCGAGAAGAAATTGCAGTCACCAATCTACTCACGTCTTGTCTAAGAACAAATGCGCTAGATCTGGTAGGCTAGAAAGTGTCAGTAGCCCAAGGATCCAGTTATGAATGTAATGGATAAATATAGATGCGGTGTAAGCCAGCTAGACTGCATTAACATATTTGGAGATACACCCGCTTATACCCACTCTGGCTGTGGCCCTGAATCAGCAATTCCCCAGTGAGCAGATTGCTTGAAAATCGCGCCGAATGTGGCCCATTTCAGCTGACATCTGCATCCTGCCTCAGAGTGGCATGTAACACTTACTGCACATCAGATCACACCTGCCTAGGCAGTCACAGGCAGTAGACTTTTTTTGTTAGGAAAAAAAAAAAAAAGATTTTAGTCACATATCATCAAGAAAAACAACATTGTTTTAGGACTCTTATCTCTTCACTCCCAAATATCCTGTTTCTTCGAGCTGCAGTGGCCAGGACCAATAGAAACCTCTTCCTGCCATTGGCTGACTTCATTTCCCAGAGTTAGCACAATCTCATCCGCTCTAAACAACCTCATCAAAACTTCTTTCTGGTCAGAGCGAAGCAATAATTATTATTAGCAATTATTAGCGATCAATAATCTTGATCACATTATGGCAAGCACTATTAAGGTAAGAAAGAGGTACCTTTTTGTTGGATTTTTTTTCAGTAGCGTGTTCTTTGGTTTCCTTTATCAACCTAGATAAGTTAGAATTGGGCAACACCCCCACTGCCACAATAGAGGACAACAAGATTTCCTTTGTACTGCCTAGTAAATTTCCTTTTTCCTACTCCAACCATCCGCAAGGCTTAAAAACTTCAAACTCGGAAAAAAAATTGGGTTTTTTAAATTCACTGTTCAGTGCTGTGGATTGCATATGCGAAGCCCTTTTATGAGAGCTTCTGAAATTTCTTGTAGGTATCATTCTGACAACTTGGATGTGTTTGCGGACTGCCAGAAGGGGAGAGGGTGTGCACCGAAAGGAAAAAAAAGGGTTCCTAAGAGTACTAGCCTTTTGGATACTTTTAAATGTTTCTCATGTTGATGGGGACACAAATACTAGCAAGCGGGAATGAGGGGCACCAGCTCTTCTTTCCATGTCCTGCAGATGTTAATGATGTGCTTTTCTAGAAACTCTAGACTGATAGTCAAGAATTTTCGTAGGTTATTTTTATAGTGGCGGCAAGATCTTGTGGGTGTGTTCTTTTTCTTTTAATTTTTCGGACAATAAAATTCTCGTTTCAGCTTATAAATTTATCTCAGTGCATGCTTTGTGTTTTTTGTTGTTTTTTTTGTTTTTTTTTTTTTTGTTTTAAAAATTGGTTTGCTGAGTTTTTCAGGTTGTGTCACTTAGAAAATGGAGTAAATCTAAATGTCTATCTTTTGCTTCTTTCTGTTTTTGCTTTTGCTTCTTTCTGTTTTGCAACGATAGCAGTTATAGATATAACAATAGCTGTGATTAATTGCAGAAGTGTAACTTCAACTAAATGTTTTGCGATAGTGAAACTAATTTTGCGTAAAGAGCAAAACAGCATGTGAGGTACAGTAAGGTCTCAGCAGCACTGTATTATCAGATTTGGGATCAAGGTATTTGTTTTCTTCATGGTATTGTGTATTTTTATACTTTTATGATTATGCCAGAGATTTAGTAAGAGATATGGAATGGCAGCGATGCTGGCCATTAGCTAAGTGGAGCTGAAGTTTGATTTCTCAGTAACTTCTGTGTAGTTGTTGACATTTTAAAGATCATAGGATGCTATTTGTTATAGTTTTCAAATTCTGAAAGTCTTGCCTGAAGACAATGTGATTAAGAAGAATAATGAACCTTCTATTTTTGTAATCGCTGATGCTTTTGAGAGGCTATCTATAGAAACAAAGATCTGAATCTACTCTGCATTGCTGTCCAGTATCTGTTTTGCTAAATAGCTCCTGAAACAGTTGAATTTCCTTTGGTTTCACTGTGCATTTCAGAGCACACAGGACAGGACAGGATCAGGCTCTCTATAAAAATCTCAAAGCTCAGGGAGGCAAGTCTTGCATTGCTGAAAGAAAGAGCTATGTGCTGAGAGGGTAATGTGGTTTTTGGTGTCTATTAAACAGAATGCACTCAGTGCTGATGGGATTTTTTTCTTCAAAAATAATGGCACAATGATATTAGATACTACATATGCTTTGAGGAGCATATATATATATATATATTTGACATTTTCTATTTATTTAATTGTAATAGCTAAGTGATTATAAACTCATAATTGCTATTTCACCTCCACCTAACAGCATGATGAGAAGATACTGTATGCAGTTGTGTATTGTGCAACCTGTTAATGCAGTGCAGGCAGCAAAGCCTCCTGAGTGGAAAAATGTACATTTTTGTCTCCTCATCTGGGAGTGTGAACCCTGCAGAGTGAAATCTGCACCCCAAAATGTTGTGGATTTCAGCACCCAAAGGGCTGGGAAGGCCTTGTATTCTGAAGCAAGGATTTTATTTATGCAAGTGTAAAGTGTAAAATGACTGGAAAGAAATGACAGGTGCTTTGCACTCTAGGTGCAGGAAATGTACTTTGACATGAAGCTAAGCCAGTCCAAAGAGATTCAATTCCTCTTCTATACTGAGTACATAAAGAAGTAATTTAACTGAGAGGTTTCTGAAATAAAGTATTTCCATCTGAAGGCCAAAAGGGTGCTTGTGCTTTTGCTAAACAGTTATGTAATATTATTTCACTGATGTTTCTGCAATTTCAAAATAATGGCCTATGCTGCTTGCCAGCAAGGGGCAGCCCAGCCACCACACTGTGGCCAGGAGAGGTGGGAAGCCTCCTGTGGGAGTTCTGCACCAGGAACCCACTCTTGTCTTTAGGGAAGCCGTGGAGTCATTACTTCTGAAAATTGGGTTGTGGTTGTTCATAACCGGGTAGAAATTGCACCAGATTTACACACATGCAAAGGTAGCCCCCACTAATGCCGCTTAGTTCTTTCTTCGCCTATCACAAACCTGCATTCAGGACCGATGAGAAGCTGGTCTGGCTTAACTGGGGCTTGTTGCTGAAGCCAAACACTCATGTACGTTTTGGGGCCCCTTCTGCTCCTCCGTGATGTGAGCTGGCAGGTGAGCAGATCACCTCCCAGATAGCTTGCCACAAGTCGAGGGGCCACCTCACTCAGCCAGAGACCCCACTGTGTCACTGGAGCACAGTTGGCTCCCTGGTGAACAGCTTAAGAAATTGCAGAGAGGAAAGGGGGGTTGCGCCTCTGCAGGCAATGTTTGAGTTTCTGCACACAGTCAGGCTTGTATTTCTAATGTATTCACTTCCGTCTACCTGATGT
This sequence comes from Heteronetta atricapilla, assembly GCA_011075105.1. Classification (NCBI taxonomy): domain Eukaryota; kingdom Metazoa; phylum Chordata; class Aves; order Anseriformes; family Anatidae; genus Heteronetta; species Heteronetta atricapilla. The sequence goes on along the minus strand of CM021731.1, from coordinate 112,808,431 downwards.
AGTAGAGTTAATCTCACTGTGTGACATTTTTCTGGCATTCAAAGGCTTGAAAAAGGGCTTTTTCAAGAGGGGGAAGTCTAGCAGTCGATTTCAGTGCGAAGGTGATGTGTTTTCTTCTGGCACAAGCAGCACCTGGCAGATGAGTGCAGTAACAGAGGTACAGAGCCCTGAAGCTGAAGACTATTGAATCAGTACAGCACTGCTAATTATAAGCATCCTGATAGTTACAGTAACCACAATTTTAGAAAACATCAAGGGCTTCTGAATAAGGCATCTTTGTTTCTGTGTTTTGTTTTGTTTTGTTTTGTTTTGTTTGTTTGTTGTTGTTGTTTTATAATGAAGCAAAAATTAGTTAAGCTTTACCTTGGAATAAAGTAAAAATACTTATCCATTTCATTTTGTCATTTTGTTTTTTGCCATTATCCAATAGTGAAGGAAAGAACATGAAATAGAAAAATACAACTGGAATTATATTTCCTTGCCATGTAGCAGGCCTTATTATATTTTTTTCCCTGCTTGCCAGTACAATTACACTTATTTTTAGAAAAGGTATTTAGTACATTCTCTTGACTTTACAAAGGCTAATTGATTATGCTTGGAAATATTTCTTTTATTCTAATTTACTACTAAATATGTGCATGTTCCCCTTTCATTATTGATTTCTAATATAATGTATGTGTAGAAGCTGTGTTTTCTGGGTGAAAAAGTCTGTGTCCTTGATAAAGGGTGGGAGAATCATTGGAGTTTCTAAAGCTTGAAAGTGTATGGAAATACGGATTAAAGGAATATATATGTATAGTGGCAAGATTTTTTTTGGTGAGAAATCTTAGTCTGTGCTTCTCTCTATAGAATTACTTTTCTCTCACTTTCTTTTTAAAGTTTAAGTACTCATTCAAATATTTCCAAATCAAGGAAGGCTGAAAGCACTTAAAAAACCCTGTTCTTGGCATATGGAAATGTTCAAGTCTTTGTTTAGAGGACCGCATCGCATCTGCACTGTGGTTAATAGAACTAATATAGAAATTTGTACTTCTGTTCCTTGCATTAAAAATAATAATAAATAATAATAATAAATAATAACAATAATAACCATAATAATAAATTGAAGATTTTTCTGTTTTGTTCTCATCACTGTTAGGACATGATTCAATGGTGTACGCAACTTTAAGACTGTAAATACTTCAATTGGCTTTGGTGTTATAGCACTACCTTCTTAAAGCTAAGCGCACATCTAAGAGCTCTGATGAATCAAAAACAAGAGTAGAAAGAGTGGCTTAAACCACTTAGCCTGATCTTCTTAATTCAAAGTTTCCACCAATTTCAAGAAGATTTTGTTGCAATAAAGGTGATAGAGTCAGACCTGTAGTTATTTCCAGGTAAAACATTATTTCTGACTCAAATATAAATGTAAAATTTTGAGTAAAAAATAGTCATACAAGAACAGAAGATATTTGGGGGATTTTTATTTTATTTTGCTTTTAATCATCAGTCATTTAACTTAAGTTGGTTTGTGGCTACATATGCCAAAACTAGCTCCAACATAAGGATCTTGCTTTCCAGAAGTCCCCAGGCAAGGAACAACAGCTGGAAGTTGTGTATGTTTGACTGTCTGGGTTGGTTGGCTTGTTTGTTTCTTTCTTAACCAGAACTATATTTTCTCTTAACAAAATGTTTTTCAGTAAGGTCCATGAGTTAAAAAAGGTCTTTCAGAAATAACATTTAAAGAATCTAATGCTCTTGGAGAATGAGTTGCTGAAAGATAAATACAAAAGTATTTCTAACAAATGTTAGTGCCAAAATAAGGTATTTATTTTCCATGTGACAGTTTATAATCCCATAAAAATACATAATGCTGTTCACTCACAAGAAAGTAGGCTTCATAATGGAAGTTTCTACACCAAGCCAGCAGAATTATTTTGAAAATCAGTAAAGTAGAGAAAAGAAATGTGGTTTGTATTACTTGTATTACCAATTTAAGCAACGTAAAAGTGATATAGTAGGGAGTATCACATGCAGTTCCAAACATTGTCAAATTAACAAAAAAAATCCATTGACTGCAACATGATTTCTATCAGATTCATTATTAACTGGTTAAAAATTAATTTCCTTTGTCAGATAATTATACAGTAGAGAAATGCCAACATTTTTTCACATTGCCAGTAATAAAAAGCCAAGGGTCTGACAAAATGTGAATGTGTTCTGCTTTTCATCCTGCTGTCCTGTTTGTGTATTATAGAAGAAATTTTCCTGTGTTTAAAACAGACAACAATACAGAAACTCCAAAGCACTTATTGGAAAAAGGAATCAATTATTTCCTTAAAGGATGTATCTGTCTTTATGGCTGTAGGGTTTATTTAAAGTGTTGCTAACAAGCCTGACTGAGGTTGGATAGTGCCATGACCCTCAGTTTATTCCCTGACTCCCCTAATGCCCTTCTTAAAAGAGGGACTGTATATACAGCTCACCTCAGTGAACAGAAGGAGAAGTTGTTTCAGGAACCCTGGTTCAAATCCCAGTCTGAATCAGGAGATTCAGGTTGCAATCCTGTATCACAAGGAAGTTATTTCTTTCGTTGTCATGCATGCTTAGGTACCAGGTTGATGATTTTTACTGTGCAGATAGTAACATTTTTAGAGCCATTAGGGATTGGATAATTGTTGATAATAACCAGGAAATATTAGTAATTAAAACAAAACAAAACAAAACAAAAAAACAACAAGCAAGCAAACAACAGCAACAACAAAATACTACTGTGTTCGAATAAGTGATTACCAGCTCTGGTAATTATCATGTAATAAATATAATTTGTTTCAAAATAAAATTAATAAAATGACAATCAAAACATTAAAAAGAAAAAAAGAATGATGAAGTAAAGCAATTTTTCTAAAGCTAGTCTGAAGGAAACACCAAGTGATCATCCCTGTACAACGGACCAGACAAATGGTCTTTCAAGCAGACTTTGGAAATTAATAAATGCAAGGGAGGCATATGATTCAATATCTCCCTTCACTTGCATGGTATGTTTATTTGGAGTGTGTATTGCATCTGATGGAGTCACTAGGCTGATGTTAACCCTTTCACACTAGGAGAAGATCCAACTTGCTGAGTGAAATTCATGTTTTGTCTGGTTAAGCAGTGCCTGAAAGATGGGAAGGAAATATAATAACATATTACAAGGACTGGGTATATGCAAATACCTGGAGGAAGGGGTGGTGATTAGCTGTTTACGGGAAGTGGAAGAACTACCTGACTTAAAAGAGATTAGAGAGCAAGATACAGAGCAACAGTTTTATAACTGGGGGAAAAAAGCTACAAGCGTGTGGACTTGCACTGCTCTTCCTTAGGTTATAGGAGCTGTAATGACACGTGGAAAGGGAAATGTTTCATGCGACAAATCCCCAATTACAGCTGTGTGAAGAGAAACAAGTGGCAGCATATAAATTCTACATGGAAGATTTTGCATAAAGACAATGCTAACCCATAAGTTTTTTTAAAAAAAACTTCATTCTTTAAAGTTGAAAAACATCTTTTTTTAGACTATATGTTTATTACCTTGATAAACAGTAAAATGCTGCCACAGCAATTACCTTGATGATAAAGAGTCTGTAGACAGATACTTCCTGCATTCATTTCCTACTAAGATAAGTTGCCAAAATCAGGGACTACCAATACAGGAAATGCTTTCAATAGGAACTTCCTATCTGTTAATGTCTAATTCACTGAAAAGATCTAAGCCCTTCTTGCTTAATATAAAGGTAATGTTCTACCTGTTACTATTTAAACATTTAAGCCACAGTACAACAGGTCTATTTGTGTAAAAGTTTAGAACCAATACATTGGACTATGAAATATCTTTTTTCTCTCTTTTTTTTTTTTCTTTTTTTTTTTTTCTGCAATGGTAGAAAACGGTGGCTCTGCATTTTATGATACAGCAAATTGAGATGGTTCAACATAGTGTTATTTTGTCAGATTAAGAGCAAGCAACCTTCCCACATCTTCATGCTTATTGCCTGCTTCCTTTCCTTATTTGTATGCATAATCAAATAAAATACATTTTTCACTAGCACTTGATGTGTACTTCTCCAACAAATAACATGTTCCGGATATTAAAGAGTCACGGGCATCTTTTGCAATTCACACTGACATTTATATTCAACCAAAATAACTGAAATGGAAATTTTGCTTCACTGCACACAGAAATAAAACCATGACTAAGCTGTACATTTAAACTTCTGGTAAGAACAAGAGAGACCTAGAACAAAAGAAAAGTAAACAAAAACAGAAAACCTCCACTGTTAATCATAACTTCAGAGTAATTGCTTTCAGGCATGTGAATAGAATGAATGAGGATTTAGGAAACCTGAGGTGAAATTGGCCAAAATGAAGTAAAAAATATTTGGCCAATGGCTTGACTAGGGACAGGCTTTCACCCAAGTTATTCATGAGCTCAGCCCAAATATTGTTCGTTGTTCTGCCAATGACTCCCATGGAGTCACTCCAGGTTTCTGCCACTGTGACTGAGATCAGTATCTCAGCCTTTCCCTGTAGAGTTGTGTAGTACTTTGCTATTGTGGCGCCTCATAGATCATTACTTTTCATCTTTGAAGAACAGACCCACGTTCAGTTATTCCCTTAGGCTACTGTGGGAGGGGCAGATGTTTAACTTTGTGTTTTAGTCTATTAGGCTGGGAATCAGGGTGAATTTAATGACTCTTCAAAGAAAAAGTGAACACATTGCTTGGAACACTGTCTGTCAGAGAGAAGATCTGGTCCTGTGGGGACCTGATCCAAAAACCCAGTTCCCGAGGATGGGTTCTTCAAGTTGAATCTAGTTGTGATAAGTACCTTCCACAAGGCCATGGGTGAAGAAGCTCTAGGAAGTTGCCCCTTGGCTTTGTGTTTATAGCAGTGTTAGAGAAGTACATACTCCATCCTGAAAGGAATGTCCTTGGGACATGATTAGCCAGCTCTTATCTACTTGCATACATTTTTATTATTGTTAGTCTTTGGCATATTCACTTCAGCTTTCCTCATGCGTAAGGTATTCCCTTGGAAATGCTCAATTTTTACTAATCAGAGCAACTCACTAAAGTGATGGCCAGACACTTTTTTTTTTTTTTTTTTTTCATGATTTCCATGCAGCCATTACCTTTTAAAAAATTTTCCTGTGATTTGTCATCAAGGCACAGTTGCATGTACCGTTTTCATGGAATTCATAATCTGATTGTTTAGTCTACATAAAGAGGGAAAAAGAGGGGGATCCTGTGCCTTTAATGTTGTTTATAACGGTTGGACAGAGCTTGTCAGGTGAAGGTTAATTGCTCTCCAGTTAAAGCAGTTCTCTGCACAGATGGGTTATCAGGGCTGAACACTCGTTACAAGATTAATCTCATTTCCGACAAGACTTCCCTTTCCTTCAACTGATTTTTGCTCAGCCATTGGACCTGTCACCAGCCGTTAAAAGAAGGGTGGGTTACCTCTGGGATATTAATGCTTGTGTGCAGTGAAACAATGCAAAGTGTGTGTCATATCGGTAGGGAACATCTTTAGGAGACAGTACATTTCAGCGCTGTTCTGAAGGTCGAGATTCATAAACAACAAAAACAATCAGGAACATTTGTATTAACCCTCCTAATGAACACATACTCCAGCCGAATCATCTGTAGGCTCCTTTTTTCATGTCTACTCTACTCAAAATATGATGTGTTTTAATTTTCAGGAGTGTGTTTTTATTGAAAGTGCTAGTCAACAGAATAGCCGCTTTAGAGTGTGGAACACAGTACTATGCTTATATCTGGTTGATTAACTAATGGATGTTGCCACCTCAGTTAATGCTTGTTTCAGCAACAGGAAATATAGCATGGTGGCCACTTGAAGAAATTCAAACTTCAGGGGGTTTCTGTCAGACTCTACATTAAGTCTGTTGAGTTTTCCTCTTTTCCTAAGTTGGAGTAAATCAGAACTGTATCAAATATATCCAATAAACCACAGAGGTAGAAAATGGATGTGAGAGGAATGTGATGTGATGGATGTGGAAAAACTGAGAGAACTGGACACATCATGTTCTAAACAAAACATTTGCCTTACTTAACAGGACAGCAGCAGGTCTCACAGTCCAGGTTGATCCTGAACAGTTGGGTAGAGTGAGTTCAAGGAGGCTATGACATGAACACAAAAGTCTCACTGGAGTTTTGGGTTTATTTCAGGAGTTCTGATACTACCAAAATAACACGACTTGGCAAATGTCTCTGGCTGCCAAGTTTCTTCCATGCAGCTTTAGTCAGTAAATTCCAAAACACTAAACAAATACTCAAGGCAACAAACAGGGTAGCTCTTATGTTTCCTCAGTTTCCTGTCCTGGCTTTGGATCAGCACAGTTCCGTCTCTTTAAGGTGCTGAGTCTCTGCATTGACTTCACTGCACTTTGGATCAGGCTGGGTTGCCCCAGCAAAAGCAAGCTCTGTGAAGGGTCACAGGCAGCACAGTATCCATCTAATGGTCATTATAGATGTGATCCAGTAGACCATACAAATGCACGCCAGACTGAAAGTGTTGGAGCTGTTCCACTGATGTTTTATATAAAGAATGTGTCTACCCTCTTCATCATCCTGGGCTCTGCAATGGTGAGGTGACAGCCCCCACTTTCTTTTTATCAAACTTATAAGATGAATTCAGCATATTTTATACACCTGTAAGGACAGAGGTACCTGCAGCAAGTACAGCATTAGAGGGCTTAAATAGTAAGAAGCCTTATGTCTATGTAGACATCAAAAAATCATGTTATTTCCACTAATTTGGAGGGAAAAAATAGGAAAAGGATAGAGACAGATCCTGTCCTTGTCTGATAGATACACAGCAAAAAGTCATTCTTATTCCCATGCATAATGGGTTGCTACATAGTGAGAAGAATGAATGTATGTATTGTTAGTAGTATTAAGCCAAGAAAGTTATTCTCTTGAAAATTTTTCAATGAAAGTCTTTAATGAAACTATTTGTTTTTAGTTTGTTTTATGAACATTTAGCAGAACTAACAAATTTCACAAAAATAGTTTTTTTGTTTGCTGTTTGTTTTTTTAGAAAGGCACATTCTATTTTCAAACCCAATATTTTCTTAATTTTCTTTTAATCATCAAAGTATTCTAATAACTTTACTGTTGAATTCCTAGTGTGTGGCTTTTGGTTTTGTTTTTAATATCAGTGAGATTAATAGTATTTTTTCCATGATTTAGAATCCACAAGTTTTAAGGAAATATACTTGCTACAGTTATAAAGCTGAAATGAAAGGTAGACAGGAATTTAACCTCTGGATGTCAACTTCATAAACTATTCAACAGTATGTATTCAGAGCCAAAGAAATTCAAGTGGATTCCATTACTGGTTCTAATAAGATAGGAAAAGTGCATAGTAAATCTTTACAATCCCAACTAAGTCACTGGTGCTTTCTGCCAGAGGAGTTTTTAAATGGGCCAGGTTGAAATTTTCAAAAAAAAAAAAAAAAAAAAAAAAAAGGAGGGGGGGTGTTCCTCAGGTTAGATTGTTAAATCTCTGCTTAGAGCCTTGAATAAGGCTCTTGATTTTCTAAAGTGCTGAACCACTCAAGAGTTCCCACTGCTTCTGCCCAGTGAGGCTTTGGATGGATTTTTGAAGATGAATTTACTCACAATTGAAAAGTAACTTTATGCCAGTTAACTGCTTTCAGTGATGCGGAAAAATAAATAAATAAATAAATAAATAAATAAATAAATAAATTCTATTAGTCAATAGTACCTTTCCAGAAAAAGTAAATAAATAACTAAAAATAAATAAACTGTTTAGAACTTCTTTCTTAGAAAAAGACTTTGGTTACTAAAATAATATAATTGTAAGTTGAAGAAAGACAGTCACTCAAGAGATTAATATGGATAAAGAGGCTGTACTCTTCTTTCTTGTATATTTCTCCCAATCTGTAGACTTAATCAGCCCAAATACTTGAAAGCTGCAGTTTTCCAATTTCTCTATGATATTTTCTCTCCTTTTACTATACTGAAACAGAGGCTGTTTTTGTTTTGCAGATTAATAACTCTTCTACCTTTTAAACCCTTCAGACCTTTTTTTTGATGGTTTTACATTAGATTTTTATTTGTGTGGGTATCAATGACACACTTCAGATAAAATATTGCTGCTAGCATACTGCTAGTCTGCTTCAGATTTGATAATTGCTTTTTTAATGCATTTGAATAGACGTTTATAATATTTTGAAGTATAGCGCAATCTTTAAAATTATGTGCAAAAATCACTGGCCATCATTCTGTATTATTTTTTTCTCCATAACACTGCCAGATCCTTTCAAATTATCATGAATGTTACATCCCAGTGGTCCCCAGATTCACTTTTTTTTCACACCTGCATCACATACTTAATCTAAGCTTTTAGAATCTAGACCACAGCAAATTCAGTCCCAAGTATGTTTCTCTTCTGAGTCTTCATAGGGCTATTTTCCTCTTTCCTAGAGGTTTTGTTTGGCCTCAATCTCTGTAAGTCTCAGCTGCCTCTCAGAGGATGTAAGTCTTGCCAACTCTCACAATTTTTATCAGGAGTCTTGTGATACTTAGTGGTTTTTTAAATACCAGTTTCTTAAATTTTATGAATGCCTGAAAACCTCAGTTTCCATTTATAAAATACTCTCTGGTACTAAAGATTCTACACCAAAGGCTTAAAAGCCAGGAGGCAGATCCAAATTACATTGCTATTAAATACTCTGTGTTTCTAAAGCCTGACTTAAAAACTTCAAATGCTTTTGTGTGACAGGGCTGAACTCATTACAGGGCAGAGGCCCTGCAGAAGAACTACATACACCACTTGGACATGACTTACCCCCTTCTTAATGGAGCTATACGTGGTGTTACTACTGCACAGGTCTTGCTTGACCTGTTAGGTGTGGAGGTAGATCTCATGCAAAGTGAGAACCTTGTCTAAAGGTTGAATGCAAATGAACCCTCACTAAGCTAGAATTTTATAGCATGTTTTTAATTAATAAAAATAATGAACCAAACACATTTCTGATCATGTTTCTAGTTTGTAAACTGGTATTCAGATGGATTCTTTCCATCAGATGTCTGATACTAGGGCTTGCTCCTGAAGCAATTACTGAAAGCTATTCATCTAACCTATTGAATAAATATAATTTCTGTGTTATAATTCACATAACCTTCATCTTAGAGTTGTTGTTTTTTTATTGTTGTTGTTCTTTTTTTTTTTTTCCTAACAGAAAATATTTGATGCCTGTAATCATCACAAGTATATTACAAGTAAATACAATGGACCTCTATACAATAGTGGCATTTTTCCCCCCAAATATTGCGATTTATGGAGCTTGAATGCTTTAATGACACTATAGAGGATTGATTGAAAAGTCTGGTAGAATGGTCAGTATTAAGTGTAGCGTCTGTTACTCACAAGGCATTGTTTTCCTACTTTTTTTTTTCTGGCTGCTCTGCTCTTCCCTTCTCTAGTGAAAAGAGAAGGATTGCAAGAAATTCAGAAGGTCCAATAAGAAGATCAGGAAAAACGTTACAGAAAAGTTCCACAGGACAGTTTCAAAGCACAGGTTGTGAGTAGTGGGACACAATATTCAAATTAAGGTGACAGGAAGGAATTTTATTATTTTTGTCAGTAAAAGATATTCAGAATTCAGAACACAGGAGGTGGTAACATCAGCTTAAAAATAATGAAATTTCAGGAAACAACGCATTGTATTTTTCACTTTCTTATCTGCTCTTCAAACATAGAAATTCACATTTTAAAGGCTTTTTATTGTTCTCATTACATCAGGCTATGATTTTATTTTGTTTTATTTTATGAAATCCATAAAATGAAAATTTTATGGATTGAAATGAATTGAACTGAATTGAACTGAATTGAATTGGAAACTAACAAGTCTTAGGTTTTCATTTGAGTCTAAAAGGTGCAAAGGAACCTAAGGTTCAGTAAGGACATGAAATGTGTCAACTACTGCTGTTAAAAAGCAAGTTTGACAAATCCTCAGAATTAGCTGTTATAAAATCTTGGTTAGATAAGATAAACCAATTAAGTTTAGGATGATGCTGGAAAAGAAACTTCTAAGTTTGATAAAGGCACTAAATTAGATGCTGAGCAGAAGCCTGGACAATGCACATTCATCCAAAAATAATTTACAACCTACTGCATAAGCAATTGCAGTGATAATAGTGAGTGGAGGTCAATGCTGATAAAAACAATAATGGAAAGAGGGAAAAGAAAATCTGCAAAGGAAATACTTTCAGTCATGAAGTATCCCAAGGAGGACAAACTCTGAGATTTTTTGAAACTGTCAGTAATCTTAGCATACAGGGGATACTGGGAGGAAAGAAAAACAAAAACATTATACTCTGAATTTTCATGACAATGAGCATAAAGTCTAAACCTCAGTTCTTTGGAGACCAATTACAATCACCATACTTGTGTAAATAAATAAGAATGTGACCAAGCAAGGGAGGACAGAAGCTCAAACTTCCAAAAAGGTATAGCTTTGACAGCAAAGAGGTCCTAGGCAAAACAGCAACGACCCCTGATTATTCCAGTGATTTAGAGAAATGCATGGAGCACCAAAGCTCATGCTTTGCAAAAAATTTCATTTGCTTTACAGAACAGTGGGCAATTGTCAAAATCCTTTTTGTGTGCAAAGTCCAAGAGCATCTTTTATTAATTATGATTGGGCCTAAGCCATGAGCATTATTGTACCCTTCAGCTGCAGCCTGGCAAAGATTCTGTGCAAAGGGCACTGCAATACTTGGAAGCTCACTACCACCAAAGAAGTGGATGTGCTGCCCTCTGCAAAGAGAAAATATTATTCTTTCCAGGAAAGTTGTGTCTAGGTAAAGATGAGTACTTTCCTACTTGTTCTAGAGTGTCTTGTGCCTAGCAAATGGCAGAAAAAGTCACCTCTCTGTTCTAAAGGATGCAATGCCTCTGCTGGTCTTAGCACAGCTATGGAAGTAATACACAAGAAGGAGTCCTTGGTTTAAACATGCAAATACATTCTCCTTATTACACATCATTTAGAAAAAGGCTCAGCATAGCATGTCAGGAATTCATATAAGACTACTTGGAAACTCAACGAGCCCAGCAAGCTGATTCTATCCTCTTTTGGGTGATGGAAGAAATTAAGTGCAGAAGCTTGCAGTTGAAGCATCCATTCCTCTGAGCTTTTTATTTTTATTTTTTTTCATCTTTCTCTTTTCATATTCCTTTCTAATTCACTTTCTAAGCCTTCTACAGCCTGTCAATTTTCTTATCCACTGACAAAAGGTATCTCAAAGTGAAAATAAATAATGTTTTAAATTTGGATTTATATTCTGCTCAAAAGAACTTGACCATTATTTCTCTCCATACACTGAGATTTACCAAGGCTAACCAATGGCCTCTCATATAAATTGCAGTTACTCTGGATATCTCCTTCACATTGAAGTCCTCATGAACATTACCTAGTTTTCAGTTTCTTGGGTTGACTTTGTTGCAGTCCATACCTTCCCAGTGCTCCAGCCACCAACAGAATTTTCCAGTCTCACAGACTTCAGCCTATTCCTTGGTCATCCACCTTCTTTCCTTCTCTAAAGTTCTTTATCTCCTTTAGGACGGCTTCATCTCTTCCTCTGTTTTCTTTCTTTCTTTCTTTCTTTCTTTCTTTCTTTCTTTCTTTCTTTCTTTCTTTTTTTCTTTCTTTCTTTCCCTCTTTCCCTCTTTCCCTCTTTCCCTCTTTCCCTCTTTCCCTCTTTCTTTCTTTTTCCTTCTTTCTTTCTTTCTTTCTTTCTTTCTTTCTTTCTTTCTTTCTTTCTTTCTTTCTTTCTTCCTATGAGATTGCCTTTTCTCTACTTTGTATAACCCTGAGTTGACTTCAACTTCTAAGCATGTGTCCAAAGGATAGAACTACTTTCAGTCTGTCTCCTGCAACCATCCTACGCCCCTTTCCACCAGAAATACAGTTTGTCTCATTTGATGAAAAATTGTTAAGAGTGACCTGCTTATAAGGAAAAAAAAAAAAAAAAATAAAATATATATATATAATCCCTCAGAATGACGAGAATATAGGAGAAAACCAACCAACCAACCAAAAAAAAAAAAACTCATAGTCCAAAATCTTTCTGTTTGTGTGATCAGTAGTATGCTAATCACCCTGGTTGTTGCTGGCTAGATACAGTTTTTCTTTTTTTTTCCTGTTTTAATTACCATATTGTAAGGTTAATGGGAACAGAGAGCTATATAGCAGGGATGAATCAGAGCAAGTTCTGTACACACATGGTCTGTACACACATGGTCTGGTGGCTAATGATTAGGGCAGAAGTATCTTCGAGAAATTTAGTGTGACTTGAAAAAATCTCTACGTATATAGCTGCTAAATTTGCTAGGCTGTTACATAGCTCAGTTAATACTGAAGTTGTTCTGGTCCTTTCAAAAATATCTATAGTTTAAGGGCTGCTAGCTGTTATTTACAAATAGTTCCGTTTATATCAATAAGAATGCTCATATAAAAAAATCAGTGTGGAATGCAAAATTTTTGGCTATTAAGTTTTGAAGTGAGTAACGTAGTTTGCTTTGCAAGAATTAATGACCTCACTAACACCTAATAAGTATCATGAGAGTTAGGAAAATATCCCCAAGGATTGTACTAGAAATACAAAATCAGGAACTCTGAACTTTGAAAATGGCATATATAAAAACTGAATTCTCAAATAACTGTTTTTAAAGATTATTTGTGTGTGTGACAAATAGTTATAATAATAACAAATAATTAGTGTACTGAAAATACAAACCCTAATTATACAGAAAGTAGAATACAAGATGTGGCAGGAATTTAAAATGTTTTAGCAAATGCTTTCCCCACAGTTATGACTGAATACTGATGCTTCAGAGGGTAATAAACAGCCTTAAAACATGCCTGGTCAGTGATGAAATACTCAACATGAGGAAGCAAAAATCTTCCTGAAGCCTTAGATCTGTTTTCCATATTCTTACAAAAGAGTTGATTTCTAAAGATCTGTTTTAGATTTCAGTCTTACTGGGAGTATCTCATAAGAAAACAGTCTGGAAAACTTTCATATATTTAAAACATATTCATATATTTAAAAAAATATTCAGAAAAGATACTGTTCTCTTAGTAAAATCAATTACATGTTTCTATTAACTGTGGTGAAACAAAATTAGTTCCCATTGAGCAATTTAAATCAATTTTTATTTGGTAACGTTGGAAATCCTCAACAACCAGTTTATATTCAGCTAGCTGCAAAATTATGGTCTGGAGAAATTCATGCTTTGGACAGATGTGTAGTTCAAGCCTGGATAACTGAGGCTAGGTACCTACATGTATGTGAGCATCATAATTATTAAGTTGACTTGCAAGTGTACCAAGCACCCAAAACTACAAAAGCCTCATTAGCTGGATATGTTCAAGTGAATTTAATGATATATTAAAAAACAACAACAACAACAACAAAATAAGAATTTTCCTTGGTCAAAATCCAGTCTTCAGTCTGTCAGGATCTCATAAGGAAAACAAAGCATAAAAAGCCCACCTTCCTGCTCTCATGCCAAGTGTTCTTATCAACTTACTGCTGTTTCAGCTTACCTCAGCTGTTGGCGTCTGCTGACATTATCAAAAGCCAAGCCCCAACATTGCAGAAGAGCAGGAAGGTTCTGCATATGATGAGTGAGAGCTCTCCTCCCATCAGTGGAATATGTTGCATTAGGGAATTTGCCCAGCAGGGTCATGGAGGGACATTGCATGGACATCTATAGCTGGAAGGGTTTGGGGCTGAAAGGGGAATGCAGGGGACTGCTGTTCGTACTGCACATTGCATTCACTCTGGCATGTTCTCCCCACCATGAGGTCCAGGGTCTGTCCTGGGCAGCTCAAAGTGTGTAGAGATCAGTCCTGTTCCCCCCTTGCCACCTTGAAGTTGACAAAGAGAGGGAGACAAGCAGAGCCAGTGAAAGCAACTGCAGAAGGAGACAGGGCAGAGATGAGTCACATTTATGGTTTCAGCTGGGTTTGCTCCAGTTTGTGCTGAAGTGCTCTTTGCTCTGCCTTCCCTCTTTCTCAGTCTTTTCTCCCCACTGCCACTCCATTTTTTGCTGGTCTTGCATAGCATTTATTTATTTATTTATTTATTTATTTATTAATCTTCTGCATAGCTCATTCAAATTGAAAAATAACCCTTGGCACAACCATGACAATCACATTGGTCACACTATGCACTTAACTTGTGCTTTGTATCCATTTCTCTTGGCTTGTGTCACTCCTGTGTTAGTTGCAAGCATTTTCTAATGAGGTCTATCTACTGCTTTGCCCTAGTTCAGTACCCAAGATGCAGAGTCTGGGGTTGCATCTAGCACTGCATAACATTTACAGTAAATACCACTGAGACAGCTGAAATACCCTTTTTGTTGCAGTGCCATGGAGTCCACAGTAGGAAATCAGCACATCATGGCATACATTTTGGCCTGTATCTCCTTTGTGGAGTACTTCTTCCATGGTAATGACAGGTCTTGGTGACATGAGGTAGAGTTTTTGACTGTAGGTTATTGGAAGCTCTATGTTTTTGCATCTTTTATCAACAGAAAGAAGACAGAATCCACATTTTTTCCCTGCAAAATCAGCGTATCCCTACCCAAAGATTTGAAAGCCAGTCAGATTCATGATTTGGGAAAAAGTGATCCAGATGTTCTGTTGCTTCTACAAATGTTTCTTTCTTGCATAACCATCATGGACAACAAGACTAAAACAGTTTGTTCCTTACTTATTTTTATTCCTTCTTTCTGCTTTTATATCCTTGACAACCCAAATACGGAAACAAGATTTAAAAACGGCACAGTGACATTTATCATTGACTTTTATCATATGTGTCTCAACAAGTGATATGTATTGTACCTGTGGGAGTTTAGTATATGGGTTTTCTTGCTTTACTGAATACCAGGAACTTTGAAGATTGCTCAGGTCAGCCAGGAAATAAATCAACAAGATCTTCTGGTTTTCCCTTCGTATAGAACATGTATCATTTTTCTTTATTTAGTCCATGCTTTCTTTTTTATTAGATTGCAGAGAAACATAAATGGTGTCTGTTTACATTCCTTACTGATTCACCTTGAAATTATGACCAAGTATGGCTTGAGTAGTCTATAAAACGATACGGTAGTTTCTGGCTGTCAGACATATAAAGGTGTTCCTGGAAGCTCAAAACCCAGAGTGCAAATCAGTTAGCCTTCTGGATGATTTTGAAACCTCAAATCCTTTGAAATAGTTGGCAACCTGCCTATTGCATATTTACAGTTACACAACTCTTCCTCTCTGAGACTTTTAAAAGTTCCTTCTTCCTTTTTTTCTTTAAGTCCCTTGGCAGCATCAAAACAGCTTCTCTCTCTCTATCTCCCCTCCTCTCTCCAGCTCTCACTCTCCTTGGTATGGCACATTGTTCTGTGGAAATGGGTTGTTTTGAGTTCACACTTTGTTTTCCTGCTGTTTTTTTTTTTTTTTCTGGGAAGCTGGACATGGCACAAAAGATATGGGAGCAGCTTGTAGGAAATGGGTTTGTTTGGGGAAACAATAAAAGAGAAACAGCCTGCATACCTCTCTTGTATGTACATTTGAAGGCATAGCATACAGTATATAAAGATATTCTGGGAGCCATTTTTCAGTATTCATTCATTCATTCAAAGAAAAGTAAATCCAAATATTTTCTTTTAACATATCTTAAGCCTTCATCCAACCAGCTTAATTTCATATAGTATAACCTGTTAGTCACCTGGTCTTATTAGCAAGGCATGGGGAAAAGCATCTCGATGTTTTCTTCTGGTGTAGTGAATGCAAATCTCAGTGTTCTGGTCTTGAGAACGTCTTGACTTCAGTTGACTTTCTTAGTTCACTTCTCATCAGTGGCAGCAGGAAGATTTTTTGGTCCTCCTGGAGCTGATGTTGGTGTCACAGAAAACTGAAGATATGAGTCAATATTAGAATTGAAAGGAATGTCTTTAGTAAGAATGATAATGATGGTAATCACTAGCTTACTGCTACACTAGTGATGGTAATCACTAGGTACTGCTACAAGGAAAAAATGCAGAATTTTTCTTTTTGCCAACTCAAAAATATTGCTACACACAATTTCCTTTTCATCTTCACATGTACAATTAAACATAACTGGATTCAGCAGAAAACATGGTCACAGAGCCATGACTGGTGCAGTGAAGGTAGAGGTTGACTGTATGTGGTAACTCTCCTAAAAAAAAGGAAAATGAGTGAAAAAAATATATTTAAAATTCGTAAATTTTAAATTTGAATTGTTGTTATTCTTTAGAATGACATTGCTTAACACCTGTAATGAGTTCAATTAAAAAGTAAAACCAAAGGTGCCGTTGGGACTATTTTTTTATTATTTATTTATTTATTTAGTGACAACATTTTGTGTGCGTGTGTGTGTATGTGAGGATTTCTTATTTCTGTTTGTTTGATTGATTGATTTTTTTTTTTTTTGTCTGGCAACAAAGAATATTCATTTCAACTTTGTCTGTCATCAATGTCAAACAACGTTTTTCTACTGATCCATTCTAACTACAGTATACCAAAAAACATACTAGTCTATTTGATTGATGACATCACAGTTAATGCTCAAGCTAAAATGATGATTTCCTTACTTCACGCTGGTCCAAGAGAGCAGGTTGAATATGCTTAAAGCTAAGCACATGCTTAACTTTGTCATTATTTTACTAAGTACTTTTCTGTCTTAATCTTTGCACATGTAGGAATGTCTTAATGCTATGACGTCCAACCCTGTATTAATTTCATTAGTCATGTTTTGTAGCAAATGACTAAAATAGCATGTGCTGAATTATGAATCAAGATATTCATTATAAACAATTATAGGAAAGTATGTTAGGCTATACACTATAAAGGTTATCATGACAGGAAGTCATATTTTATATACATAGTCAGCATACTTGGAAAGTTAATTTTGAATTCAGAAAGATTACTCATCTAAGCAATATTCCATATGCTTGTAAAATGGGGAATACCATGGGACACATGTAGATATTCTTTGTATTCATGGAAGATCCAGAATAAAAGGTGGCTGTGGAAAAGGAAGGGAAACTAATGTAAACAAAGGACTTCTCTGTTACAATGTTGTGCAAAAATGGAGAGAGCTCTTGATGTAGCAATTTTTATTTATTTATTTATTTTAAAGCAATAGCAATTTGCATTTTAATTCCAATTATCTAATGGAGAAGTTAATTCAAAAATATTATGATAAATACATTTAATGTATTTAATAATAAAGTAAATAAAAACATTCTTATAAATAAAGATTGCTTAAGCTGTGTTTGTTTGCAAAAGTTATCAAGCAGGGACATTAATAAATGTTGAATGTGATAAATGTTGTTTAAATAGGAATGTTGGAATTTAAAATACGTATGAAGAGGAACACGTGTGAGCATCAAAAACCTTTGCATCCTGATGTAGCAGGCAGGAGGACCTCCAGCTCCAGTGTTCCCTGAG
Organism: Heteronetta atricapilla; assembly: GCA_011075105.1. Classification (NCBI taxonomy): domain Eukaryota; kingdom Metazoa; phylum Chordata; class Aves; order Anseriformes; family Anatidae; genus Heteronetta; species Heteronetta atricapilla. The sequence continues at coordinate 112,790,895 of CM021731.1, read as the reverse complement.
GGGGAAGCTGAGCTGCAGGAAGGTGGCTTTAAAGATACTGATGAATGGTTCCTCTTTTCCTTCTCCAGGCTGATCCCTGTGTATTTTTTTTTTTAATCTATACTGTTTAATTCTTTCATCAATACCTTGGTTGTAAAGAATCATAGAATCATAGAATATCCTGAGTTGGAAGGGACCCATAAGGATCCTCAAGTCCAACTCCTTGGTTTCTTCATTCCTTCATATACATCTCTCATCAATTTGTTGTTGAGATTGTTTGTGGTATATAGTACACATTGGAGAAAACTATTTGAAAGACTGAATTATTTTTACTTTATTTTTTTTTTTTTGTTCTGATATTGATGATGGGATTGTCTAAAAATTGTCTTTACATATACTTGTGTTTACATATATAATGGACATATGCAATTATATATGCAATTACATATATGGTGCGTTAACACACCACAGTTAACAAATATGAAACTTAGATAAAGGCAATATATAATCTTGTAACTTAGGGTAAGCAACAGGAAAAATAGCTGCAAATGTTACCATCTTGTTAAAACACTGGAGAAATCTTTTGAATAACTCAGAAAAAATTGTGTGGCGTTATTATGCTAAGAGTTTTCTCAGTAAAGTTGCCAAAAACAAAGTACTGTGCCAGTTATGTGTTCAAGCAAAACCTTTAGTACTAGACAGATGACTGAATCTGATATACACATAGTAGTTCTTAAAGACCTTGCATTCAAACTGCAGGGGCTACCTGTGAAGCTGAAGATGCTAATGGGAAACACAGAAAGGATAGGACAGGATAGGATGTCTGGAATGGGATTGCTGTCTTATTTTGGGCAGCTGTGTTGGCCTCAAGACTCTTCCTCTATAACATTCCGGTCAATTAGCAAAAGTTCATATCAGGTGTGGCATGAAACCTCAGTTCACTTCCGATTGGGCTGTGGGCCATTTACAAATCTGCCACCTGTTTTGCCAAACAAATAATTGCTTAAAAGATTGCTGAAAGAAAACCAAAACAGATGTTTATGGTTTTTTGTTGTTGTTGTTTTGTTTTGTTTTATAATAAAGTAGAAGGTTGTCTGCTCCTTCAGATTGAGATGGTCCCAATCCAGAAAAGCAGGGTAGAGGCAACAGGCTAGCCCTGTACCAGGGCAGAAGTGAAGTTTATGTCCAAGTTTTCCAAAATTTACTGCCATTTTGGAGCCCTATGTGTTAACAAACAAGATTAAAGGAGGAAAAAACCTCAGGTTTTCAGAATTCATAATTGACAATACTATCAAGATGAAAAGTAAGAAAAGTCTATTGTATTGACTGGAAAAATAGTCATTCAAACTTCAGTGTAACAGCTCTGCGCCTGGATGGAAGTGCTAAAATAAGCATACAAAGCTACAGTTTCTTTAAAAATGTGTATACAATATACAATCTACAGGATACAATTCTATTCTTGTTGGCACTGATGAATTAAGGTTGACATAATCATTGAGGAATACACATTCTGAGCAAAGCTGATCATTGTGCTGCTTGAGCACTGCTGTCCTGTAAGGTCTGTGGGCTGTACTGGAGCAGGTTCTGCAGTAGACGTGGCCTCTCCAAGTAACCATGATGGTGCCTAGACAGTATATAGACCACTGGTGAAAAAGCACTTGTCTTTTTCTCTGAAATACTTCAAATCTGAAGTGTCAACCTATTTGGGCTGAGAGTTACATTTGGACTCTGACCACTGTTCACCACTTGCTTTTTGTATGGATAACGTGTTTGTCCTCATTGCATCAGAGCCATAGATGTCCAACCACCTAAGAGATCTCACAATGTTAACATGAGCCCAAGCATGTGCAGGCTGCAGCCCTAGGTACCTGAATAGCAAAGCTACCAGTGTAGTAAATAAAAAGTAGCATTGCCTCAGTCTTTAAGTAGTTTAACAACACTCTGTTCATGCAGAAGGAAAAAAAGAATGGGGTTCATTGCTGTATAGCATCAGATTGCTTTATTACCTAGGCTTCTTGATACAGTTTTGTGAATTTTGAGGTCATCTTTAATTTAGAGGCCTGGCACAGTTCTTTGTTATTAGCACTGCTGTTGCATGGGCAGAACCACTTCAAGACTTACCCTTCAGAGGCATTGTTTTGAAGTTACTCAGGCATTGCATGTGCACTGAACCAGTTGCAGGATGGAGGCTTTCATCATTACATTTGAATAAGCCAACTGCACTGCTTTGATTATATCTAGGGCATGTGACATATATGAAATAGTTTCCTATTTCCATTTATTTACTCTTTTTGGGGGAGTTAAACTATGCATTTGCTCTTTACTATGAGATAAAGATGGCAGGTGAAATAATTGATTGTGAAATGGCAATTCTCTCAATCAGATGTTCGTGTATACTTTCTGATCACTGAAGGTTAATGGTTCATCAACTCTATTTGGTGTGATAATTCTGTGTGGGGTGCAGGGTAGTCCCAAATATGGCACTGAACTTGGTATGAAAGACATATGTTTTCTCAAACAAGACACATTTGTCAATTTATCAAAATTTCCCCATTTGCAACAGTGGAGCAGTATTTTTTCCATATTTTGTGAAGCACTTGAGGATCTGGAGGTGAATGCTGCATGCTACAAATACTGCCCTATCATGAAAGGAAGTGACAAAAATAGCCTGGGTAAAAATAGGGTTGACTGACCTTTCAGGAATGACAGCCTATATATTAAATATGATGATAAAGCACTGCACTCTGCATTTGAATTTATAATGTCTCAGAATTTGTTCATTACAACACAGAAAGGTAAACCTTTGGGCTTCGCCATGAGGGCTCTGTTCACATTATTCTAGTGAAGTCAGGAGAATGATTTACACAAAGAGGACTGCAGGATTGCTCCTTACATATCTGTGATTGTTTCCCAGAAATAAATTTAGCCTTTAATTTCGTAACATCATTTTGATGTATGCTTGATGTATCTTTTTTTCAAGCGGGACCGCAGCAGTGGCTTTCCTTTGCTTCTAAACATCCTTTGTATTTGTCTCAGCAACAGGTGAAGATACCAGATTAGTGGTAGCACCCTGCCTGTGTTTGAATTACCCGAAACTATCCAAGTGTTCGTTGCAAATAGGTAGAGGAGGTTAGCTGAGCTAGCAATAAGATTCTCATGGGTGGAGGTGAGGACAACATCTGTCTTTCCTATTTTGTACTTGCCAAGGCTTTTTGTTGTTCCTGAACTCTCTCATGAATATATGTGGATTTTTGTCTGATCTAATGAATCCAAGACTTAGAGATTTAGAAGGAAAATATTTCCCAGATGTGTGCTGCAATTCCTGACTCAGGTGACTGCATTTTAAGTAGTAACCTTTTCAAGTATGTTCCACACACCATATTGAAGGTCTTTCAAAACCTCTTGTTTTACAAATGTTCAGAACAGAGATGTAAGAGCATCATGATTAATAAGCTATAGCAAGGCTAAAACATCAACCACAACCACTTGTCTTTTATTTCACAGCTTGGTGCAGTGAATCCAAGGCTCAAAGACTTGGCCTTAAAGCAGGGCTGCAAATTTAGGCTAGGAGCCCTTTAGCAGCTCAGCCACAGCTTGCTTTATTGTGCAGCAATGCCTGCTTCAGACGTGAGCAGAGTGGAGTTTCAGGCTGGAAGACTGCTCATTGTTCTGTGAGGTTCTGGTGTCCAGCCTCTCATGTGCTGTCTTTTTCAACATGGAAATGACATTCCTGGCCTGTTTGAAATTAGCCTTTCACTCCAGATAAACTGCATCAGAAGAGCATCAGAAAGTGTAGTTTGGGGAAGAATAGAAAACTAGCAAACAAGAGTGAAAGTCTGGAGTGGATATACCAAGGAGCATAATATGTACTTTCTTGGACAATTTCATCTGTTCTTTCAGTTGCAATTGTTTTACAATTAAATTGTACACAATTTCAATAACAAATGCTATCAAGTTGCAAGGGATACAGTGTACAACAAAGCATGGAAACACTTAATAGAGCTAATTACATGGTCTTAATCAGAACAGTCTTCCCTCAGAAAATACTGGTCCTCTCCAAATGTAAATGTTTATCAGGAACTTGATAGAAAATTTCTGGGTAAGTGGCAAAACTAATAATGTCAATAATGGTGATTTTTTTTTTTCTTTTCTGATAAATAATTTGATAAATTTCCATTGCAATAAGTTAATTCAAATGTACAATTATTATATGAATATAATCCATAAAAAGAGTGTTGTATTTACAGTTTTAGAATAGAATGTTTTAACACCTGCAAAACACACATCCCTGCTTTAGAATCCATCCTTCTAATAAATGTTTTACTGAAAGTTTTCATATAACATCTGTTTTATCTGATTTAAAATGGAAATAAGTCCCAATATGTCAAAATTCCTCATTGATTGGATAATTGATAATTGATTTTTCTGACCAACTGTAGATATCCAACAAGCACTAGGAAACAGCCTGTGTCTGAATGAATTGTAGCTGTGTTTACACAGTGTTATTATGAAATCAGATTAAAGAAGAAATAGATGTTGTTTACATTAATTAGGAGAAATATCATAAATACAGTATCAAAAAAAAGAGATTATATACATGCACAGACATATGGCAAAGCTAATTAAAAGTTTTTGATTGCAGTGCCGCTGCTTGTGCCTCACAGTCAGGGGTAACAGTTTCATTTTGAAGCTTGGGAGTGATGACTGTACAAGCAAGAAATGCTTTTTTGCTGTCTGAAGCATCTCTCAATGTACAACATGGGTTGTTCCTATATTTTTTTACTCCTTATGCATCCTTCTCTTCACATGTACTTCTTGCCCATGGTCTTACTGTTTTGTAGTCAATGTTCTTGATCATACTGGTGTGCTATTGTCTGCTATAATTTTTACATTGTGGGGTAGTAAGTTCTTGATTTTCAACATTCTTGAAGCATTTTTTGGCCACAAAGACACTTCATAGATTTTTCAATAGATAATGAGGACAAAGAAAATCTACTAAACCTTTTCTGTTACAGGGAATAAGCAATAAGCAATGGAAATATTCAAATAAATAAATAAATAAACACTGAATATTCTTAGATATGCATACATACACATGTATGTATAGATATACACACACTCTACACACACATACAGTGAGTGTACTACCTGAACTTGTGATTGAATTTTATTGCCATAGAAATAAATGAAAATGCTAATGTCTAAAGTAGAGGTTGGCTTGATGTCAGGCAGGGAGAGTACACAAATGTATTTCATGCACAAGCAAGCATGTTTCCTAATTAGAATTAACTTGAGAAAAAGCATCACCAGGTTAGAATGGCCTAAAAATTCTTTTAAAAATCCTACTGATTTTTTTCCACAACAACCCTTATAGCAAACAAATTATGCTAGACAACTGCACACCTCATTATCTCCTTTAATCATTCCTTAATGTTGATCAAACTCAAGAAAAAATGTCTTTGTCCTTAGTTCCTGACATTGCATATAAAGGACAATTAAGCTTGCATATACTTCTCATGATGGGAACTACTTCAATCACATTTCCTGTAACTTCGTGTTTCTGGGCCAAGTAATCTTGTATTTGATTAAGTAAACACCTTTGTCCTAATGACTTCATGCCTACTTTAAAGGCGTTGCTCTACCTATTGTTCTACAAATTTGTCAGTCTGTTAGTCTATTTTTTTTAACTTATCAGTGAAGTATAAGTCAAAACTAAATAGAGAAAGACATTTTGTTCTTTTATCATTTGTACGCAAAGTTCAGCTGAAAAGGTTTTTCATAATACAGGGGATAAAAAATAGAAAACTCTTAATGAAGGAACAGATTTTCATGTTTTGCTTGTGACATCGTGAAAGTAAGTATGTGGAGAAAGGACAATCTGTGTCCAATATTGACCTCTTATAATATTAGAAGTGGTTCTACTTCACAGGCTTGCATGAAAGCACTTCCCTCCTGCCACCGCAAGCATTCCGGGTGGGTTTCTTCATATTACATTACCCCAGGTGCTGGTTACTAGAAATTAAAGACTTCATTTCTGAGATGTCATGAGAATATGCTATTGTCATGAGAAGTCCAGAATGATGACCCATTCAATACTAAAATTATTCCCCCAAAGGTGAAGAACTTTGCAAGATGGAAAAGAGCCTTGTTATGCAACTATCTTATAATATTTATTAATGTTTACTTTGCTTTATCCCACTTACTGCTTGATGTTGCCAAACTGCTTCAGTAATAGCATTAATATGGATGAGAAAAAAAGATTAACGTGTAAATGACTAATGAAGAGCATTTACTAGAAATAGAATTGGCATCCATATGTAAAAATCCCTTGCCAAACATTGTCAGTATTAATGTCTTTGTCTATGTTTATAAGTGGCCAGACCATGCAGCTATTCTTCATTATGGTTAATGCTAACAAACTGATATTACATTTGGTCCAAGAGAAATGTAATTTGTTCTCTCATTTAGAATTACAGCAGAAAGCACATTTCTAAGTTCCTGTATTTAAGAAAGAAAGAAAGACCCATTCTGCCTTCTGTCAGCTATTCAGTACAGCTGTTAGAGCTTTCCTTTTACAGCTTATGTAGGGTTAAGACTTGAAGGCTTTAATCAGTAATGAGAAATCAAAGATGGACAAGATGAAACGATGCATACAAGAAGCAGCTGGAGGACATTTTCTGTTTTTTTTTTTTTTTTTTTTTTTATTAAAAAAAAAAACAAAATTATGTCAGTTATCAGTCATTCTTGTGTAGCTGAGAAATGTTCCAATATTTCTTGATGCTATTTCTATGCTTTCCCACAGTATGTGTTTCACAAGAGGTTATATCAGGTTGCACTAGCCTTTCATTGTTCAGCATTACTGTGTCTTGCAATATCAGTGGATTCAGAAAAACCCAGGACAGAAATCCTCAATTTTTAAAATCACTAGGCCTAGAATTCAGCAGTTACCATTTCTTGACACACAGCTCCATCCCATGTGTTGCAGACAACTTCTTCATGTGCATAATGATATGCAAGGACCACATATATAATCACCTTGTAGTGCTACCTGGTAAATTGAATTCAATGGGCCTGGCTGCATTTGCAAGAGAGGACATTAGGTGTGACTTTCTGCACCCTGGCTGACAGGAGGAGCAGCAAAAAAGATGCTAAACATAGTTTCCACATTTCCCACATACAACCTCAACCTCACTTAATGTATGATAAGAGAGAAAACATAGTTAAGGAGGAAGTAAAGATAATTCTAGTTTATACCATGCTCTCTAGTTATGCTGACTCCTCAAAATTATGCAAAAGCTTACTTAGTGGATCAGTTCAGCTTGTGTAATGTGCGCAAGGGAGGGATGACATGTCCATGTGTCCTTCAAGACAGGCCAGCAAAGATCAGTGAGGACTTGGAGTAAAACATCAGAGACCCTCAATAATAAGTCTTCTGGACAAGGACAAACCCAATGGCACCAAAAGTTGGCAGAAACCCAGTTTTTTCTGCAGAGGCTTTACAGAGCTGTCAGCATGCACTAACTGATGGCTAACAGGATGGACTTCAGATGACTAAATCAGAACAAAACTCCAGCTAGCAAATTGGAATTTTACTGTCTGAGAATAACAAGTCATTTTTTTCCTGAAATTCAAGGTCTGAATCCTTCTCCTGGGTTCATTTATGTTGGCCTTGTTTTTGCTGTAGCTTTTTAGATATTTGCATAACCCTTATTAATTGGGTTCATATTTCTGGTGTTCACTGTCCAGCCTCAGGTAGTTAAAATGTGTGTACTTTCCCTCTTTGTGCAACATAATTTGCATCCATAGTACAGACAATATTTACTGTCATTAGTGATACCAACAAATAGAAACACCATATTTTTTGGTTTACATTCATGACCATACTAAATATTCTTATATTACTTTATATTAGGTTGAGTCAAGTTTAATAGAAACAAGAATAAAATTGCTTTGCTTCTCTTGTGTGTGGGAGGATAACAAATGCATTCATTATGTAGCATTTAATGCCTGTTTTGAAAACATTTTTACAGAGTGAAAGATTTTTGCAGAGTGAAATAATAATCTGCCTGTTGTATTTGCAATCTTGTTCCTGCTTTCCTCTCTATATTTCACACTTACATGTATTTACTGTGGCTAACTTTTCCAAAATCAGCAATTCATTACATAATTTTTGGTTCGTTTATTAGCTTTTTGGTGGGACAGAAGAGAGAGAACTATGCAGTAATTAGTCTTAGGTGGAGGTAATGTTGTGATCACTTGGCCAGACAATATGTGTGTGTATATACAATATGATATGAGCATATATATATATATTTATGTGAAAAACTCAGACTGCTGAGAAAGATTTTTTTTTTCCTTCCAACATAACATTTTGTTTCTCTAGCTTATGTGATGCGGCCCCTGCTACTTTAACATTCAAGTGCATTAAATCTTCCCGCTGTTGTTTATCACAGTGTAGCCAGGGGAGCAACCTTTAGGGTGCAAGTGATCAGCAGCCATCTCACCTCCAACCTCCTTGAAAAGCAGGAGCTTTCTTCAGGCTTTCCCAGGAATGTCTCATCAGAAATTTTCAGACCACCAGCAGTAGGAGTTTTTAGCATGACTGGGCAGGCCAAAGACCTCTCTGTCAGGGAGGCAGGACAAAAAGGTGAGGTGTTATTGTGGCACCTATCCTGCCTCACAGATGCTCTTTCACACCAATCCCAGAGGCAACAGTCTGGGAGTTGGGCACAGGCTATGGAAGGAATTTGCAGGGCAGGGGTAATAACTGGGGAGTTAAAACTAAAGGTGACAGGTTGGTGTTGACCTCTGCGTTCAACTACATCTGAATAATAGCAATGAAATGGTGCAGATCTCTCGCTTATCTCTGGCTGTTGGCCTGTGGGAAGAAGAGCGAGCTGTTTAGTGCTGGTGATTGAATTACCAGTCTTGTGGCACTTGAAGGGATGCTTGAGATCCTGCTCCTAAAACCAAGGGATTAGGGGGTAATCTCAGTCTCCATGAGAAATAATAATTAAAAAAAAAGTGATGTTCCAGCCCTTGCAGCTGCAGATAAAACTGCATATTAACAGAGTGCACTCTGAGGACTCACAAACCAGACAAATAAAAGGAATAATAAGTGTAAGCCCCCTTTAAAACAAATAAATGTAGGTGCTGATTTTTAAGACACCACGTGGCTGCTGCCACTCATGCAAAGTCCTCTTCTGGCATCTGGGGAGGGCCTGAGCATGTCAGCAGAAGGATGCCCATCGCTCTGTCTTTTCTCTCTCTGCCTTCTCTTCTTTGTCCTCCTGTGCTGCTGTCTCTGTGCTGTTCTATTGCTTTCATCCCATCTGAAGTGTGGGCCTGCAGGTGCAGTGCCCTGGTGAGGGTATGGCCCCTAGCCTCTTCACCCTCAGCCATGGCCAGCTGGTCCCTTCTACCAGCTGGGGTCCATAGGCTGGGGCTTCCAAGTTCTGCAAGCTACAAGGAAATGTTTCAGTGAGAGGCGTAGAGGCTGTCAGTGGGCATGGTGTCCTATAGGAGCTTGGGGCCTGCAAAGCCTGGGATGATGTGCCTTTTGCTGCTGCTGAGGGAATGAGCAGAATCACTGCTGGATCAGGGGTGACAACCGGCTGTGTCTTGGCACCCTGTCCAGGAGCAAATTGGCCCTGGTCCCAGAGGAAGGAAGAGAAGCTCCTTGTGAGTCAGCTCCTGACCATCTCCTGGCAGCTAGCACCTGCAACAGAGCTGTCCCTCCATGTCCACACCTGGGACATGAGGGGCCTGAGATCCCTTCCCTCCCTGCCCTCTTCTCTCTCCTGCCACTGTGGTATGCTTCCTTGGCTTTTGGAAGAGCATGTGTGTGCCTCTGTTCCACTGTTAGCAGGAGATATCTCACCAGGCACGGTGGGTGTTGTCTCTCTCTGATGTGCAACTGGCACAGTGAGTCCTCACCTCTGCCAACAGCAGAGGCATGCCTAAAAAGCAGTAGACATTTAAGCAAGCAACCAGCTATTTGTCTTCTCATAAGATGGGTGATCACCTTTTTTCTTGGGGGATATTACAACAACTGCTCTGAAACACTGTCACATTGACTTCTATTCTCTGGTTTGCAGGAAGCGTTATCAGTGGTGAGTGAAGATCAGTCCTTGTTCGAGTGCGCCTACGGATCACCCCACCTTGGAAAGACAGAGATGACGGCCTCCTCCTCCAGTGAATATGGGCAGACGTCAAAGATGAGTCCGCGTGTTCCCCAGCAAGACTGGTTATCACAGCCCCCAGCCAGAGTCACCATCAAGATGGAATGTAATCCAAACCAGGTTAATGGGTCAAGGTAATAAGGCCAGTGCTACCACAGCTGATGTACCCTTTTCTTATGATGGGCACAGTTCACTTGTCTAAACTCACAAACCAAGCACCATTTTGTAGTATAAACTTGCATTACAACCTGGGTGAAAGAGCATATATTAAAGTTAGGAAAATGTATCTGTGCTGTGGTTTTGAGCAGTTATCTTAATCCATCTAGGACTGTGGAGTACGTGATCTAATATTCAACTGAAGTTGTCAAATACAGTAATCAGGTCTGATGCTTTTGCTTTAAATAAACCAAATAGAGAAACATAGAAAATAAATTCCTGTAATGGCAGAGGGAGCAAACTATTGATCTATTTATTTTTAAAGTTGATACAAGTTATTCAGCCCAATGTGCTGAAGAACATAATCATGGAACTGGATTTTAGAAGAGCTTACAATGAGCAAACACCACCTGTATGGAGGCAAGCAGGGGAGTAGAAAGGAATGAAGAAATAAATTACTCAGCTCAACAGGCAATAGCCATAGCCACAGCCTGTCAGTGTTTTCTCAGTGTTTTCTTTTTATTTTATTTTATATTTTATTTTATTTTATTTTTTCTGGATGTCTCTGAAGGACAATTGTATGAATTAGACTGAAAGAGTAATGTCATGGCTTTTGTGCATATTGACTGGTAGCTCTCCAAAGCATAGGAGCCCTCTGTACCTCTGTATGATTTTTCCCATCTGAAAAAGCACAATGATGCTTTTCTTTTTTTAATTATTTTTATTTTTTATTCAAGGAAACTATCCAAGCAAGTGTTTTCCTGTTTAAAATGCCTGACTGTCAGAACAGTTTTCCTTTGGTGTTGCTGAAGGGCAGAGGTTCAGAAGGAGTCAGTTACTCATAATAGTTGGCAATGTACCAGTGAAGACCATGCTTCACATCGCTCTGTCCCAAACACCTGCCTACTAATCTCATCTCCCAGCATCAGATGTTTAGATAAACCTCAGTCATGGGCACTGTGGTTATTGTTAATGCTTGCTGTGCTAATGTGATGAGCACCACAAGCAAGACAAAGTGGTTTGACAACTTATCACACCTACATTTTTCATAAGAATGAAAATTGGATTTTCATAAGGATGGAAGAGGTCAAATCAGACTTTCCAGTGAATAGGCAATATATTTGAAATATAAATGGTGAACTGAAGTTACAAAAAAATAGGGAAGGTCTTTTAAGCCTGCTTATTCAGAACCACTTTTAGTGATTTTGTTTGTTTGTTCTTTTTTGTGCTAATTAATTATACCAATATAATCATAAATGATGTATTGATCCAAAACTAGTTTCAACTGTTTCTCAAACTACCACTAAATATGTGTTCTGGCATTTTTGCAAGACTACTGGTCACAATTTTTCTTAGTGTAAATTCCACAAAGTGCATTAGAGTAGATAATTAGCGTTAATCATTAGAGGTAATGATTTGTAATATTATGCAGAACTAAAGCCAGTTAAACACAAACTCATAGTTTCACATACTCATAGATCTTAAGGAAGGGTCATACAGATTCCCTTGAAATTTTTGGTCAATCACATTTTAAAAATGATCAGCAGCAAATTCTGCATTTGTCGTGCTGGAATCCTGAAATATATAAATAGCCTGAATATTGGAGGAATTAGCCTGACTCACAAGTTTGTCACTGTTGTGGTAGTTTAAGTAGAAAGCTGTAGGCAGCAGTGCTGTCTTTTATTAGCCTGGGGAGATACCCGAGCCCAGAGAGACCCAAAAGTGTCATTGTGTAGGGATGTGCTGTTGAACATGCAGATGGAAGAAATTTTCTGTTCAGAGCCTCTGCCTCCCTCCCAGGGGCCATGCCTTCGTTGGATAAAAATAGAATTAACCAAGGCGGGGGGAACCACAGTGTAGCCACCAGAGCAGAGCACCCCAGCTGCAGGGCTGGAGCTAGACTCCCCATCCCTCACCTGAACCCTCAGTTCACATGTTGCTGCCTGCCCCGCAGCATGGCTTTAGCAGGGGAAATAGTAGCTGCATGAAATGTTTGTGCATGTGCTCTGCACTGTTACTAGCAAAAGCAATGTCTCACTTTGCAAGGCTGAATGTTGAGGGAATTGTCTTTAAATTATTCTTTTTATACCTGCCACAAGTCCCATATGTTCTGGAATAATCATAAAGCATGATTTTGATTCATACTCTTCCAGCAGAATTGTTATTTGTTATAGTTATGGTGGCACCCAGAAATTGTCATGGCATCTGAAACCCAGTGAAACACTTTTGCACCATACCAACTGCCTTTGCAGCCTGTGACAAATGAAAAGAAGCAATTTTTTGTACTTTCTCTCTCTCCCACTCTATCAAAAAAGAGAAGTATTAGGGCTACCTACTTCATCATTAGGACTTGCAGTTTAGTGCAGATTAGCTGATTAATGCATGAAGACTAAGTTCCTCATTTTTGTTCAGGCAGCATCACTCAGAGCTGCTTAATGTGGCCATCATTAGAAAGTGAACTACTCAGTGGTGACCATTGTTTCCCAACATGAACCAGCATGTGAGCTGGCATAAGGGTTTTATTGCCATAAGAGTCCATGCAAGCTACTGCTCTGACCTGCAGAATGCTCTTTTCTAAAGGGCACATTCTGGTTGAACATATAATGGCAAGAAATTTAATTATTTCTATACTGAATGAAAAATAACCTGCAGCATTTGAAGCATGTTTTCATTCATTAATCTTGGATTTGACAAACTTATTTTGACAGAGCAATGCAGAGTTGGTAACTAGAGAAAACCAGGAAAACTCATGCTTCATACGACGTTATGCTAAAAAAGGTATTTATAGACTACCAAATATAAGAATACTTTAACAGAAGAAAAAAATAATCACGTATATATTACATAATTAACACACAAATAAAAATATTACTCTATTTCATCAGAAATATATTATTTCATAAGACCTAATACATGCGTGAAAAAGGTTAATATTATATTTTAGTGGAGAAATAATTTTACCAAATAAAAGTTATAAATATATTTTGGCATTTTAAAAATGCATTTACATATGAATTTTAATATATATAATATATAATATATATAATATATATAATTATATAATATATAATATAATGCCAAAATATATTTTGGCATTTTAAAAAATCATATACATATAATGTGCATAATGCTATTATGATTTGAGAATCATAATGTTTCTTGGTATGTGATATTCCTGCCAGTTGTAGGAAAAAAAAAAAAAAGTGTATCACTCAATCCTTGCATAAGATTAAAACACTTACTAGCAATATATTATTCCTAAATAATTATATCAAATATTCTGATATAATGTTGCTTAGGACTACCTATATTGAAAATGCTACTGTTCAATGCAATATATAAATATTACAAATAAACAAATATTACAAAATATATACATCTTACAAATCTGAAAACCATTTGTTCCTTCCTTGACGCCCTCTGGGCCTTTGCCATGTGTATGTTGGTCTTTCATTGGTTTCCTGGCAGATTATCTGCTGTTTGTCACATACATAATATTGGACACAGTTTATATGTGCAGATTAGCAGTGCCCTGCCACTTGCATTTACTTTTCTGAATAAGCCTTCCCCACACTGCCCATTTGCAGTCCTTGTATTGCTTTCCCTAAATGAAATTCTAAGTTCTTAAAAAAAAAAAAAAAGTTTTATAACAATATTAAAAATGAACACAGGTGGTGGCTAGAGACCTTGGAGCATCTTCTAACTTTTAATAAAACCGTAGCTGCTCACTTTACACCGATTTTTAAAATCTAGGTTGTCCAAAAGGTGTCTAAAATATCATGGCCTAGAGGTGCTACCTCTAGGATCTGCAGAATACCCTCCCTAATTCTCTTCCTATTTAGGAGATTGTCTGAACAATACCATGCACAGAAGGTGCAAACCAGGGTATCAGACCCCACAAAGTGGCAACAAGAGAATAGTTAGTTTCATTAATATATATATATTTTTTTTGCCACCTCCCTCTTACTCCTCTCAGTGTTGGGCTGCTTCCCGGCCATATATTCTGTCATCTAGAACACGGTATAAAAATTTAGGAGCACATTGGACCTCTTACACACCAACAATTTACACTTAACAATTTTTCACTCAAATGAGAAATGTACTCACTCTGATAGGACTCTCCCCAGATACACTTTGGCTGCAATTGCCCTACATTAAATCTCAAATCATAATGGTCTAAAAACTGAAGAAATAACTTTAGAAAGAAATTAAAGGCTTATTTTCAGTGTGCTGCAGAGGGATTAACTACACGGTTTTCTTTAACAATCACAGTATTTTCCAAACTAAACCCTGCTGCACAGCACCAGAAAATATAGCCTAAGGGCTTACCTTAAACTAAATAAAACAAGAAAAGTTGAAATTAAAGCTGTCATTACCTTGCATATACAATGTATATTGTCACACGTAGTATTAAATTCAGTTCCTTCAAAATCTGTTGTGTTGGCTCAGCCATTATATTTCTTCCAGGTACATAAATCTAATGAGAACTTTTGTGCCACCATATATTCAATCTTTCACCTGAATGTAATAATATTGTTTCCTGCTATTTGGTGTTCTTTAGTCAGACCAAAAGATTCACCCTGATATAGTAAGGCACTACAATATAAATCTGGAGATTGCCTATATCATGCTGTTACTTACTTTTCTGTTTATTTTTCTTTATATATTTTATCAAATTAAATATAAGCAATTCTATTACAATGACTGAATGCAACTTATATTATGCATTTAGCATGAAATTCACCTCTGTGGAAATGTTCTCATTAAGGCTAGGGTAGAGTATTCAAGTCTGTAAATTATTCAGTGTGCTGTGATCACCCTCACCCATACATTACCACTCATGGACATGGACATGGGTGGGAATATGCAAAGGTAGCTTTGAAGATCTACTTTTACGGGTAGGTTATCTTTATTTTTAAGGGAGGCTGAGGTGGAACATAGGGTCTTATTCAGGCCTCAGATAAATTTTACTTGCCAGGAGCAGTGTGATGATTTCACACTGCATTATGAATGCTAGCTGCAGTGAAAGCACAGAAAAAGTTCTCCAACATCAGCTTGGCTGACACAAAAGTTTTAAAGAAATGCCAGAAATAATCAGTTGTAATTAAGATTTAATCACGTGCAAAATGTTGTTTAAAGTGCTACCAACTGTACCTTAAAAACCATTTGAAGATGAAATTATCACAATATATTTTTTATGTTGGCTCTTTTGGGAAATACCATTTTTCTTTCAATGTTTCTGTTCTATATTTTCATCAAAGAGCCTCTGTGCTGGCTGGATTGAGTGCACATGACATGCAGGAGGAGTTTCAGAGTCCAGAGTGGCCTCTTGTTTTTTTGTTCCCCTCCTGGCCCCCTTGATGTAAGCTCTACTCAATGTAGCTATTTCATGCTTTAAAAACAATCAAATTAGAATGGTTCTCACGTGAGGTACCTTGCGTAGTCTAGCCATGTGCCAGCTAATTTGCACAGCCCCGAAAGAGGTTGCATTCATCCATGTGGAGCTCTGTACTGCCATCACAACAGGACCATTCTGCTCCCAGGATGCAGACCGGCATGCTTTAAGCTAGGTCAGTCACCTCTGCATTATGCTCCAGTCTGTGGGATGATACCGATGGTTCTAGTTAGAGTATTTCCACACCCTCTGCATATCCAACACATCAAGAAACAGAGCTGATCTGCAGCAGTTACTCTGACATCACTTGTTTTTCAAGGGCATGGCTTTTTCCATCACTGGAGCACAACCCCACAGCTGAGGCTCAGTATCATCCCTCCTACATCTGGTGGCATACCACCGGCATGCAGCCCTGGTATTCTTGGTAAACCTCAGCTCAGACTAAACAACAAGCATAGTCTAAGACTTGTGGCAGTCAATGGGATTCTCTCCTCTGGCTGCAACAGGGCTTGAGTCAGCCCCTACGTCAGTCCACAGCAAAGCTGGGAGATCTGTCTTAAAAGGATGATTTTCTTCATGCACTTATTGGAGCTGCCTATATAAAGTAGCATTAATCTTGGTCAACAATCTTTTTTTCCCACTGATTGGGTGGTTGGTGGAGAGGCTGCCTACCAGACTGGAAAAACTACAAATTTAGGATCTTCTTCATGCAGGGCGTGATGTGTGATTACTTTTAAGGAGTACCTCTTCACTCTGAAAATCCACCAGTTGAACATTAATGTGTGTGTGTGTTTGTATGAGCAGGGTTTGGCTCTGTTCTGGAGGGAAACATGTTTCCAAGGAGAAAAATAAACCATCTCTCCAGCTTACTACTACTACAGCTACTTTTTAGTGGCTTTTTGGGGGACTGGCAGGTGCTGTTTAAGAAGCGTTCCACCCTGGGGTGATGTGCTCATTCTTAATTGGCGTGGTTACATTTTGGATTAACCACTGATACTTAAATTGTGTGCTCAAACTTAGGAGTTAAAGACAGAGATGAGGACAGCCAAAATTTCAAAAGTGCTAAGCAACCAAATGCTCTCATATGGGTAGTGAAATATAAAATTAGTCTTCAAACATTGACATCAGACCCCACAAGAGTTAAAAATCACCATCATTATTTCTGACTGTTCCTAACACTACTGCTTTATTTTCAGTACAGTATTTACTGTGTTTAGAGCATTTAGAAATAGTGGTTATGGTGCTCCCCCATGCTGGCATAGCACAGGCACTGACAGTAAATAGGATGTCTCTAAACCAGTGCATCTGGAAATAAGTCTCCTCCTCGCCCTCTTCATTAATAGGTGTTTTATTTTGATCAGGGTAGGATTGATGAAGGTGCTCAGTATTTGAAGCTTGGGAACAGCATTTTAAAAACAAAACAGAATGTGAGTAAGAAAAAGAAAAGTGGCTAATCTTCTTTGACGTTACATTTCGCACCCATCAGCCTCACAGCCCAATAATACTAATCACAAAAATCAGCAGACATTCCACAGACACGGGGGATTATGTTTTCTGTGCAAGATGTCACTTCTGTTTATGCCTGGCATGCTTTACTTCACTAACTTTCTATATGATCCCTGCCCACAAGAGAAGGCACATGTGGTTAGGGAAGGGCCTTGTCTCCCAGTATTTCATATTTTATGAAACCACAAATACAACAGTCTTACAAGCTCTTGAAATGAAATACAATTTGAGAAATGTAATCCATTACCATTATAATAGAATTCCTATAAAAATAATAAAAGAAAAATAAGAGAAAATAGGTCCTGAAAGTTATAGGCCAACTGGGAAGTCATTGTGGCTTTGGCCGAGCTATCACCATATCAGACTTCAGCGTTCTCCCAGGCAGCAATCTAATTGTAAATTATGTATATACAGAACATCATTTCTTAGCTTTGGCTTTTAGTGACCCCATTCCCTTCTTTCCCTTTCTTCACTCCAACCTCACACATAAGAAATATTGAAGTGTTTGCACTAATGGAGAAATGACAACGTGCAGTCAAACTTAAACCAGCTGTTTCCCCACACTGTGAACACAAAGAGCCAGGCTGGTAATATTTATAGCTTGACTGGCCTCTAGTGTGCCAGACGCTGACTGCCTTAATTTGCCCTGATGGCCTAAAGGCTTGAAGCAGCTGTGGATTGCAAGATAGCTGGGAAAGTTAAGCAAAAAATAAATAAATAAATAGAAAGGATTGTTTCAATTAGCAAAAGTTATTATTTGATTGAAAATGAACTGCTGTTGCATATACAGCTCAGTAAACAAGCATCTTTTGTTTTGCTTTCGGAAAGCCAACAAAATGCATGTGTTGGCATGTGGCGTTTACTTTCTCCTTTTGTTGAAGGAAGTAACGAGGCCCTCTATGTGTCACATTGTGACATCCTTTAGCAACCCCTGCCCTTGCCCTGTGCAAGACAAAGTTCCTACAGAGCCTGGGCAGCCCCCCACTAAAAATGCTATCGACCTTCCTGTGGATGCTGCAGTGGGGTTTTAGTGTGGGGCTGCCCCAAGCCCAGGTTTGTTGGGGCTACTGAAAACCAGTTTGTCTGCCTCTGCATAGCCCCACATGGAGCAGATCACCTCCATGTTTGTGTTGCCCCATGACGACTTCATTTTTCATTTATCATGTCTTCTTGGGCATGTTTTTGACACTCACCTTCTAGCAAAGTTGAGCAGACTCTCCCTGTGGCCTCAGCTTCAGCTTTAGGTAACTTTAGCCAGCAGCGCTGATCCTGAGGGGCTTCCCTCCCTTCCACCCTAGGCTTTTCTGTGGGTGAGCATAGCCTATCACACAGCCACCCCAGGTGGGTGGGGGAGTGACTCAGGACATAGCTAGGCACTGAGTTACTTATCCACCCACCCTCCTACCTACCCATTTATTTACTTATTTGTGTATTTGCTGGGGAAGCAGCTCCCCAGCCCAGTTTGCTAAACAGTTGCATGAGGGCTTGTGCGTGCACCCCAGGGATGCTTTGGCCTACGTGATTTTTTTGGCGTTTTAATGTCTCTGTTATGCCATAGTCTTCTGTAGGGAATTTTGGGCTGCTTTCGCAGGAAGATTTGGCAGAGAAAATAAAAAACTATGCTTTCCTTTCAGCAGGGTGGCTGTGGTGGTGCACACACAGCAAGTTTAAAGGCAGGTGCCTGCAGAGTGCCTGCTATGCTTGCAGGGTTTGGCAGTGTGTACATGGCCAGGCAGCTGCTTTGAGATACAGCAGTTGATTGGGCATGGTGGAAGCCAAAAGCAAGCACTGGGGCCTCTGATATCACTGCTGACAGCACTTTTCAGAGTCTCACTTTGCATCCATGGGGAACACCGTTGGGGCCAGGGAAGCAGCCCCTGGGACTCTGCAAAGCTGCTGGTGCAGCCACCCTCCTGCTTCAGCGGCTGAGGAGTGCAGGGTCCTTCTCACTCTTGGACTGTCTCCAGTGATTGCTGCCAAAGGAGAATCCAAAGTGGAATCCAAAGGACCCTTCTCTGAATGTTGCTGTGATGGCAGGTCTCAGCAGATGTGAACCCCCCTGATTCACAAAGGGAAAGTGGGTATGTAGAAGGGCAAGGAGGAGAGTCTAGGGCTGCAAACGTGTAACACTTTGATTTGATAGTGTGGACTAAAGAGTGACAGGTGGGTTTTAAGAAACAATGATTTACTTCAAAATTAGAAATCTCAGGGAAGAGTTTTTTTTTGTTTGTTTTGTTTTTTGTGGGCCATTTTTTTCAGTGATAACTCACTTTTGGGGAAAGCACCGACCAATTTCACTACAACTTGAGCAGTTGCAGTGAGTAGACGTGAGCCTGAGATTGCTTTGCAATATATTTAATATGAACTGACGTTCATTTGATACCATTCTGGCTAAGTATAAATTTACATAGGTAGGCCTTAATTCTGAGAGGGAGCTGGCTCTGTACAGCTGTCCCTGTTGTATGTAAGGATGGGGTGGGGACACCACAGCCCTGCTGGGGCCGTTCCCCGCTTTCTCAGGTTGTTGGCATTACAAAATGGGAGAGGAGAGGCAAGGAGAGGGATCTGTATCCTGCAGGACAGTGTCAGGGTTTGTCTGCCAGAGCCTCGCAGAGGAAAAGTTCGTGGTAGCTCAGCATCTCCCCTGTCCTGACCAGCCACAGGCTGGTAGGAGGACCACACATGGAAATCTCTTTGAAGGTATTCTGTTACATCTCTACTGTCCTGAGACCACTTTTCTGTAAGTAACTCTGTAAGGAAGTTATACAAACTGTGGTTATTAAATTAACTTAGAAAGACACTATATAGATATTTAGAGAACACAAATTTTCTTTTATTTTCCTCTGAAATTCAGATGTACTAAACTACAGGGATTTATATTATAATAAATAGGAATGTCACTGTGATCATGTAAAATTTTGTTGGTTCCTAATCTCTGTTTTTCTTACACCTTGCATTTTAACACAACACAGGTGTTCTATATCACATGGGGAAAATAGTAGCAAAGTAAAGAGGAAAAAAAAGTGTTTCATACACTTATTTATGAACTCACATCTGGTTTCATCAGAGTCAATGGTTGGCAAAACTCCAGTCGGCTTCAGTGGGAGTGGGTGCTAAATTTAAACATCTTGATTCTAAGTAACACTGAATAAAGACAAGGCTTCCAGGTCCAAGGACCCATAGAGAAATACTTTCTTCAACAGACATCATCCATCAGAGCTGAATCAGCTCAGGACTGGACAAAATGCTTTTGGGTAGCATGATTGTAATCGTTCCGCTTTTTATTTATTTTTTTTATTTGGGTAATTTCCAGGTGTAACTCGGTATATTTACAAAGGGTAAAAATAACATACAGCTGAGAAGAAAAATATCTCAGGTTTCATTTCAGACGTGGAGACGAGGATGAATCACTGCAGAGCTGCCCCTTTTACACAGGGCACATGTTCTGAAAGCTGCTTTTCCACTGCCCCTACTCCCCTGGTGGTTCAGAAATAAGGCAGGCTCACAGAATGTCTTAAAAAAACCCTTTTGAATACAATCATTCTCTTGTTGTTCTGGGCACTAAAAATACCATTTTCTGCTTGCATTTTCACTTTTGCTTTCTATGTCATAGAAGTCAGTTCCAGCCATCTGACTTAAGCTTTGGCTCAGTGGTACACATAAGCACACGCTCAATTTGAAGTACCCAAGTAGTCCTGTTAGCTCCTACAGAGCTGCTTACATGCATGAATTAAGCATGATCTTAGAAGATCTGCTGAACTGAGGATTTGCTTGTCCACCCAGTACAGTAACACAACCAAACTCTTGACTGTCTCCTTCTGGATTTTAATGAAAAGTTATGACCTATTTATAATCTTCTTCCCCACCCTCTCTCTGTTTATATTCAAATCAGAGAATCAGCTCAGCAGCCTTGTCAGGTTGCCCAAAGCTGTGTGCTACTAGTGGATCTTTCACATCATTTACTGTTCCATGTTTACAATAGTTTGTTTGTTTGTTTGTTTGTTTTTAATGCATGATTGCCTGTGGAAGTGGTTTAGGCCAATATTGATATTGTAGTTAATGTCAGCATCAAGATTTTGATATTGCTGTATCCTGAGTTACTTTTCACAGAAAAACAAACTAAAGTAACTGGCAGTTAGGCCAAAGGATGCTGCTAGCTCTGTTTCCCCAAAACATACCAAAAAAAAAGTCAGTGAATGAACCAAATTGCCCTTTCTTTTGTCTTGGTAACATAATGTGACCTTGGCAGTCAGGGTGGGCATTTGCACAGGTACAAATGAGGGCCATGGATCCAAATACACATGTTTAGTATGTACCCGCTTACACATAGATGCCATTTCTATTTGTTAAAGGTAAACAGAAAAAGCCAACATTTCAAGCAATCATCTCAAAAGCTCACTTTCAACATGTTTATGTCTGAAAGAAAAGTTATTTTGTTTTGCTTAGCTCCATTTAGACAGAAATAAACTGCCTCCCAGAATTATATTTATAGGTATGTAGTGGGATAGAAAAATTAAACCTAAGAGAATAATGCCAGGTATTCTGATTCTGTTGGAAAGGCTAAATTCACCATCACTCAATGAAAGGCAAAACCACATGCTGACTGTATCTTCCCTTGTGGCTATTATTCATTTCTGTGGCTGACAAGTACTTACAGGACCCTTACACAAGCCAGATTTCATATGATCTGTGTTAAGTAGCACCCAAGATATTTTATACCTGAAAAAGGTATGTGCAGCCAACATATCCCAGGCAATATTCAGGATGCTGTTCCTTATCCTAAAGAAGATAACAGTACCTCTGGAATGATTTCTGTGATATATTTTCTTTTTAAACTGAACACCATGAGGAGTTGTTTGTTTGTTTGTTTAATATGTATGTTAACATAACATGATAAAATACACAGTAACAAGGCACAGAGAAAACTGATATGCTTAAAATGTATTTGTAGTATTTAAGATATATACTAAATCTTTTCAGCTTTCAAAAAGTTAGCTATTTTTAAAAACACACATTTGAAACAACTTCTGCATTAGTTCCTGACCCATGTGCTGAGCAGACAACACAACTGAGTCACTTAGGCATTGGATAAAATATCTGCCACATCCTTTTGCTATATGTTGAGCAGACAGTTCACCAAACGGTATATTATTTTTCCTGTTTTGTCTTCAAACAGTAGTTTAACGCTTTTGGGAGAGTGCCTGTAGTCTGACCATCAGTGGCCTTACAGTGACATTGCCGCCCTATGTTTGCATCAAAAGCTGGGGTTTCCAAGCTGGGGAGAGCAAGAGGCTCTTGGTGAAACCCATTTGGAGCCAGGGGATGACGGCAGATCCTGAAACACCCTTTCCAGAGTCTAGGTCCTTGGAGGGTCTCTCGGTCCTCTGGACTGCAAATTAGTTAGTTTGCAAGGAACCAAAATGAAGCATAACAACCTGACACTGCTGGTGTAGTAAGACCATAGTGCAATTTCAGCAGTTAAATGGCAGAACTGAAATAAAGGTTGTTAGCAATGTACTGAAGAAACCCAACCCAAGTAACACCTTCCTTCCCTTGCCAAACAGCGTCTTTGAATTTAAAGGTATTCCCTATGGCTCTGTTCTTTCTTTTCATTTTTGTAACAATTTTTCTCTCTCTGATGAAACACATTGTAGACATTAAATTAAGGGACAAATATGTCTGTGTCTGCCAGGAAGAAAACTGTGATGCAATTAAAATGCCATTAGGGAACCCACTGTGGGATGTTAAACCTAAAGACTCTATTCAGAAAGTAAAGCCAAAATTAAAGAGGTGTCTGGTTGCAGATCCTCTGCAGATTTCCATTTCTTGACTATAGTACCATGGAGACTGTGCTAGTCAGGAGCTGAAAGGTTTTTCCAGTCATGCGTGTGGTATTTTGAATCATGGATTTGGCAAATGTTACTTTTCTGTAGGCCATATGCAGAAATATGTCTACATTGCATAACATAAAGTGCAACTGAGTGTGGCTCACATGAAAAAATGACAGTAGTGGAGGTGGAAAGCTGTCCAAGCCTAATGAGAACTAGTTATATTTTTTTCCTCTGATACCTTAAGCACACTACTATGTTTTGCTGAATTGTCTGTGCGATGCTTGGAGAGAAAAGCACAGCTACTTGTAGCCATCAGGCTCAGCAAGCTCATGAAAAAGCCTCCACTCTAGCCCAGTTTCCAGAAATAAGACGTAAGCATTTATAGGTTTGCAGACAGGGAGACCAATCCCCCCCAAAAAGAAATATGCTGTTCATGGAGACTGGTATATTTTTCTGAAGCAACTGAAGGATTCAGCGGAGTCATTGGGTAGTAGTCATTGGGTAGAGTTTACCAATGACAGCCACTCCTGATGCTCCAGTCTCATTTTTTTCCATCTCATTCAGCATGATTCTTTGCTGAGGATATTATTAGGGACTGAAATAATAATCAAAGCACACCTCTCTTCTTTGTCTAGGAATTCACCTGATGACTGCAGCGTGGCAAAAGGAGGGAAAATGGTTAGCGGCTCAGAGAATGTTGGGATGAACTATGGAAGCTACATGGAAGAGAAGCACATTCCACCCCCAAATATGACTACCAATGAACGAAGAGTTATTGTGCCAGCAGGTTAGACCCTCCACACAAAAACTTCATGCAAACGAATGCATTTTCCCTCAAAAAATCTACTAACTTCATTTAAGTAGTTTTGAAGACAAGTGGCAATGTGATCAGGAAGAGCAGTAATTTTCCAGAGCTATTAAGAGAATGAGCTGAAAAATATCACAATGAAGCCACCTCCTCAACCTGTTCTTCCTGTTTCAGAGGCAGAACTGGCTAGTGATAGCACTCAGATGCTATCTGACTTCTCTCACTCCTTTTTGGAGTATTTCACCCTCACCTGAATTGAGCAAAATAAACAGCAACTTCCATTTCCTAACCCCATGGACAGGCTGGTGTGGAGGTGTGTGGGAAGAAGTTGATCAGAGGGCTGGAACACCTCTCCTATGAAGACAGGCTGAGAGAGTTTGGATTGTTCAGCCTGGAGAAGGGAAGGCTCCAGGAAGACCTTCCAGTGGCCTTCCATTACCTGAAGGGGGCCTAAAAGAAAGCTGGGGTGTGACTCTTTGTCAGGGGATGCAGTTATAGGACAAGGGGTAATGGCTTTAAACTAAAAAAAGGGTAGATTTAAATTAGATATAAGGAAGAAATTCTTCACTGTGAGGGTGATGAGCCACTGGAAGAGGTTGTCCAGGGAAGATGTGCATGCCCCATCCCTAGAAGTGTTCAAGGCCAGGCTGGATGGGGCTTTGGGCAACCTGGTCTGGTGGGAGGTGTCCCTGCCCATGACAGGGGTTTGGAATTAGATGTTTTTTAAGTTCCCTTCCAGTCCAAACTGGAACAGGATGCCCAGAGAATTTGTGGATGCCACATCCCTGGAGGTGTCCAAGGCCATGTTGGATGGGGCCCTGAGCAACCTGGTCTAGGGGAGGGTGTCCCTGCCCATGGAAGGGGGTTAGCATTAGATGACCTTTAAGGTCCCTTCCAACCCAAATCATTCTATCATTATGTGGAGGAAAATGGATCATTGTACCACATCATTTCCCTGAAAATACCAAATGCAGTGTGGTCCTCAGCATGCTAAAAACAATAGCTTCTGTGAAATCAGATAGTGCATGAAAAACATTTATCTGGGTTACTCCCTCAGTTTGGCCAGTGTAATATATTTTAATGAGCAAACTGACAACTCCACTGCAATTTAAGAGCGTAATTGAGAAATTCTTGTTTCTGGTGGAAGCTTGGTTATGGGATTCAGCAGTTAGCTGAACTCCTGTGTACCTCATCCTCCACACAGAACTCTGCTGGAAGGTTTGTTGCCTAGGTTTGCAAAATACAGTGACTATTTCTGAAATCCAAGCATTAGACCATCTTGAAATATATAGTTGTTCATAAACCACTGGATACACACAGGACAAACACCTGCAACCTGCAAACAGAAGGGAATGTTTTGCTACTAGTTCCTCTCCAACATACACGTGCCTCTCAGAAACATTTCTGCTACAATATGTTGCTTAATATTCTTACAGTTTTTCAGTTGCTAATATATGCAAGAGTCCTAACTGTGGCCAATTTTGCAAGCTGTGATTATTTCAGTTATTTGTCAAGATATGTGTGGACAAATATGTTACAGTATCCTCTGCAATGGTGTTGACAGTTCTTCTCTGAAGCACAGCAGAGTGATGCTTTGAATAATGAGGTGTCCTGCCTAGCTGGAAGCAGACCACACTGAAACTCATGGCATATGAATGTTGTTCTAAAACAAACATTTGTCTTCTTGATGGCTGGCACTTTCAGTCTTTTAGTAACCCTCAGCATGGTTAGCTCAGCAAGATCTTTTTTTCTCAGTGTATTTCTGGAGCTGTGTTTTGAGGTGAATTAGAGTGACATTCAAGGTACAAGATAGTCACAGTCACAGCCTTGCTATTTTGAGAAATATGAAGGTAAAAATCAGTAGTTTTGTTTGGCTACCACGATGCCTAGTGTGCTCCTCGTGACAATGCTTAGCAATGAAACAGCAAAATTCACATTTCCAACTGTGGTAACTCATTAGTTATGATAAATAAGAAACATTTAAAAATAGGTGTAATGAAAATATTTTGGTAAGCTTCCTGATGTTTGGTTGTTTACTTCAACCCATACTGAATGTAGTTTCTGGAATTCTCTGCTGTAGATGTGGTTGATCTCAACCATACCGCAAGGGTATTTAATCCCTGTAGTTTGCTACATAGTTCACAACAGATAGAGGGGTTATTTCAAGTGATTTCTGGTGTGCTTGTGAGAATGGAGAAACACGCTGAAGCTCCAGAGGATCAAGTACTCTGACTTTCACTTCTGACTTAAAATTCCAAGAGAAGCATCAGAAAAAGGGAAGCACCGATGACTAAAGGATTGGGAATGAGCAGCATGACAGACTCTGAATAGCGTCTAGTCAATGGAAAGAGGTCCTAACCTCCTTCAGATCAACCTAAATAATGGTCAGAAGAGATAATATGGTACAGAAGTCAATACACAGAAAATATATTTAGGGCTGTCTTTCAAGTCCCAGCCCTTTAGCAGACTTTTGTGCAATGGATTACAGCCATTTGACCTCTGCGTGCTGAAAGGCAGAACCTCTTGAGGAACAAGTGTCACCTTGGCTCTTACCTTTTCTCTGCAAAAAGTATGCAGTCTTCATGCCAGGCGCTCTGTCTTCCATTATGAGGATGTTCACTGCAGGTCTTTAGGGACCCTCACATTGGTGTGGGCTTGCTCTAACTCACAGGAATAGTAAAATGTAGAACAGAAGAGGCAGAAATAGTATGAAATAAATAGCCAAATCTGAGTGCTTGCTTAGCCTATGCTAGGAAATAGTAATATTGCTTTGAGTTGAATTTTTTCTTGAATAACAGTATAGGTTCAACTGAGAGCTTTGATTTTTTTTCAGATGCAGGTTGTAGTGTTGTTAATAGACTGTCTTAAATGATTTTCTGAATAGTGTTCTTTACATGAGGACAAGAGCCTGTGTTAATTTGTGGATAGAAACTCAGAAAAATGGCAAGATGAAAATATTAAATGGAATAAGGAGCCCAACCGTAGAGGGCTTGCTGTTAATAATTAGGGTTTACAGCTCTTCACTAGTATTTTTCAATGGGCAGTTATTCTCCTCTCCTCTTTACGCAGTAGAACAAAGTAATTCCTCATGTATCTCTGCCAGTCAGTACGCAAGGGATTAAGGTCTCTCCAATTTGGTTTACATTCTTTTTGCACTGATCTAGCACATCAAAGCTCTCTCCTCCCAACTAATTTTATGCTTTGTAATAACACTAGATCCTACGTTATGGAGTACAGACCACGTACGCCAGTGGCTGGAGTGGGCAGTGAAGGAGTATGGTCTCCCAGACGTTGACATCTTGTTGTTCCAGAACATTGATGGGAAGGAGTTGTGTAAAATGACCAAAGACGACTTCCAGAGACTCACCCCAAGCTACAATGCAGATATCCTCCTGTCACATCTACACTACCTCAGAGAGAGTAAGCCAGTTTTCTGTCATTGTGCTAGTGCTTATGATCAATCTGTAGTTGATATCAGCCTTTATTTTTATTGATTTTAATGGTATGAATACATCCTGATGGGTTTCCAGATGTCTCTGTTGCTAATGTTGCTGATCCTAGGAACATAACAAGAAGCTCGATCCAAAACCTCTTGATTTTGAAGGAAAGATTCCCATTATTTTCTGTTGGCTTTCACTCATGTTTGTTAAAGAAAAGAGTTAGGCAATATTTCTGCGTATCCATCTCAGACAAAGTTCAATTGAACCCCAACATATTTATCAGTAGACTGTAGGAAGAAAATCGGATGGGACTCAGTGCTAATGTTTTTTCTGGTCACATACTTGTTTCTTTCCATTTTAACAACGAGAACAATAAATAGTGCAATCATTGATTTATAAAGCAAATTCCAGGCATGATTTTAAGAACTAGCAGTTTGCTCTACTCTGAATAGGATAAATAAGATTTCATTGAATTTAATAAAAGTTCTGTAAATTTGTGGGGAAAAAAAAAGCTAACAAAAATAAAAAACAGTCCCTGAAGTCCAAATGCAAATTACTTCTAGTGTATGGCTAGCATTTCAAAAGAAAAGAAGGGACTAGTGAATTCCTGACTTGAGCACTTTTATCTAAGCTTGAGGACATTTTGCAGGTGTGCCTCAGTTTAAAGAAGTTAAAATGAACATGGTTTTGAAAGAAAAAAACAACATGCATTGCAACACCAGTGCGGTGCAGTCTTCTCCGCACGCACACTATCAATAATCAGCCAGAAATATTCTGCATTCATAATTTTAAATAAATGAATGCTGTTGTTTAAGCTATAGCACCCATACCTCCCTGCAAACTGCAGACTGAAACAGACTGTCGGTAGATTCACATTCAAACAATCCTCTATGGGAAAATATGGTTTTAAAAGATAATTCTCATTTTTTTTTTTTTCATTTTGGTGTTGCTTTTTGTTTTGTTTTGTAGCTCCTCTTCCACATTTGACTTCAGATGATGTTGATAAGGCCTTACAAAACTCTCCACGGTTAATGCATGCTAGAAACACAGGTAATGCTGGCACTGCTCCCGTTGCTATAGGTCATCTTCTAAAAGCACAGGATTCCTGTTTATGGGTTGCTTGCTCAAAGTGGAAATAGTAAACAAGGAGGGAGATGAGCATATTCTCTCCTTGCTGTATGTGTGTTTTATGCACATAACACATAGAAAACGGTGGGGTCACTTAGGGCCAGATGGTGCAAAATGGTTTCCCCACTGATTATTTCTTGTGTTCTACAAGCTAATGGGGTCCCTAACACATGATAAACTGCAGGCTTGGGGCCTTTGTCTCTGAAAGCTTTTTTCTCATTCTGTCTCATTTTACTGTCAGATCTATATCATCAATCCCAAAAACGTTGCTGGAGCTCAAAAGGGCTTCAGCGCTTGCCTAAATGCTACGGTATATGGGGACCATTTCCCCTCCCATGCAGTATATATTGCATACTTCATAAAATTGTTATTTAGGCAGCTATGCCATCTCATTTATCTTCTATAGTATGTGTCTTGTATTGGGATCTCCACTAAATTCAATGTTAGAATCTCCACTAAGTCTGATCTGAATGTAAAATGATTTTTGTTAGTACTCACCCTTCTGTTAAGTTGGCATAGGCAAGTGTAGAATGTAGGTAGGAAAACAATACAACAAAAGCCTCAAAAGCATGTCTTTCAATCTTTGACTTAAAATATTTATGAAAATAATTCAGAATAAATTTTATCTTTCTCCAGCGGTTGTGCAACAAAGGATGGCATGGAATTGTACATGTAATATAGTATGCATATTGATTACAGTTGTTTGGAATATTGCATGATCATGCCTGAGGGTATTAGTTGCCTACAGTGACCAGAAATAACAATTACTTATGAGAAATGAAAAAGATAATACAAAGGATAATGCAAATGAAAAGTAAAGTAAAATACAAAATCAAATAAATAAAGGCAATATTTCATATTGCACTTAGTTCACTGTGGTAAATAGCAGTGAGTTTCACAGAGAAATGAACTAGATCAGAACATTTATCACTGAGATTAGATGTTTGCCATTTGACATAAAGTTCTACTGTGGCCTGTAGGCCTCCAGCAAATCCTACCAAAAGCAACAGACTTTTTTTTTTTTTCCATTGACTTTGATGGGGTTTGGAATAAGCCTTAAGCCCTTTTTAAAAATAAATGGTCTCTACAGTCTTTTCCATCTTTGGCTTCTGAAATTCTGATTTGCCAAGCAGTTTCCATGTACGGTTATCCAAGTGTTGTTCAGCAGTTCCATGTGTTATCTTTTTCTATGTGTGCACTGACAATGCTGTTTTAAAATACAGTTCCCCAAAATGAGATTGTCTGCATTTATGCCATTGATCATTGCCGTAGGAAAAATTGCATTGTTCCATTGGCATAAGAGCTTTGGAGTGAGGTTTTCAAAAGACCACAAAAGGGTTAGGAACAAGTTCTTCATGAAGTCAGGAGTAACTACACAGACAATTCCTAATGATCCTTTTCACATTCCTAGAAATGGCAATTAGAGGTCTGTTGATGTAAAGCAATTTCAGATCCTGAGATGTGAGATACCATTTTCTATTATCAAGCTCAATATTTTTAGTGGGGTTTCTGAGGGCCTTACCCAAAGCCCACCAAGTTCTATTGGACATGAATAGGCCTTTGCCCAGGCCTGCAGTCTCTGTGGGAAATACGAATTTGCTTGGGAAGTGCATGTTCTTCCAAGCATGAAGAGAAGGCAAAGAAGTCTTCTTTCAGAAGATATGAAACAACCTGCCCATGTGGTGGGAACGTGTGGGGAGGTTAGAAGGGATTTCCTGAACTTAATTCTCTTCCCCCTTAACATTGATTTTGCATGGACATGTATCCAGTCATGAGAGGATCTACACACATGAAAAGGCTATCAGTATTCATATAACATTCATAAGGTACAAAATATTCATAGTCTTCATTTAGACACACTAGAAGAGGGGAAGTATCAATGGAATTAGGGACTGTGAAAATGAATCTTTAGGTTTTATGTCTTCTTCTTTCTCTTTAGGAGGTGCCACTTTTATTTTTCCAAATACATCAGTTTATCCAGAGGCAACACAAAGAATTACAACCAGGCCAGGTATGAACAATGACAACCTTTTGTACTATTCATTTGATTTCTTAAAGCATCTCTGTCTTTTACTCCATTTTCTCTTGATAAATGATAAGTTATATTATGTATGCACACATATACTATGTACACATTTATATATGTCTGCATGTATAACATTGTGTAGAGTAAGATGATTAAATAGAAAAGTTAAAATCTGTGTTATCCACTTATCTTTGCCTTTAAAGCAATGCAGTCTAGTGTTCTAGACACCAGAGAATCAGAAGACTAGAGCTGTGTTCACTGGTTCTGTTGTGTGATTCCAGTGCAGTCACTTTTTCATGTGCTTTAGCTCCCTGTCTGCGAAATGAGTCAGGAATATCCTCCTTTATAAGTTGAAATATGTTGGGAAAAAGTACTCTAAAATATTTCTCCTGTTCTCTATTTTTTATTTTATACATCTGATCATGAATTTAAGAGATTGAATAAGTAAAAACAAACCACAAGGAAGTTCTTATTGTTGAGAAGTGTGAGATCCATGGAAGTATTGTGGGTGTGCTGTTTTGTGAAAGGCTAAAGGGAATAATTACAAAGATGAGGACACTGCCATGAAGTAAAAATCTTTCTTTGCATCACCCTTCACAACTAATGATGTTGGAAAACTGCCTTATCTAGACATTTGCTTTTTCAGTAATAAGCATAAAGTATTGTAATACATTGAGAGGAATTGGAACAAAGTACTGAGTTTAAAGGAAACCCATAACTGAGCCAGAGGCATACATCCAAGTGGTCTGAAGGGACATACACTTGAATTGACTGAACTCTTTTGAAAAGATACTTTCTCTCATTAAAAAATTTCCTTTTCTTTTTAATAAGAAATATTTTATTTATGTTTTATCAATGCTGTAGGGCATAATCCAGGAGAGTATATGCAACTAAATATTTTGTGTACATTTATATACAGGGATATATGCCTGTCTGTAGATTTGTTAATGCATAAACAACAAAAAAAAGATAGGTAAACATTTACCAGACCAACACATGAATAAATCCACCCCGCCTGATTTATAGGTAAAGAAACTCTTCTGCTAGATTTATTAATCTGTAGCAATGCTGTATTGAATAAAAAGGAAACCACAGATCCAGTTTATATATTTGGTGTTTGAATTTAATAGGGAATTTACCAACGTTCCCCACAACTATTTGCAATAAAATTTACATTAGCATATTGTAAGAAACAAAATATTTTAACAGATCAAGAACTGGCCAATTAACCTGCTACCAAGTCTAAAAAAGTAAACAGCTTAAATCATGGGTGCTTTAGCATTGCCTGCATTATAAATAGTTAATAGTAATGGGAAAAAATGACACAATAAAATTTGATATAGACCTTGGAGATAGCATGAGATTTTGACATTACTCAGAACCAAAAATTCCTCCAAAGGATTCCTGTGAAGTAGCCCAGAGTTCTTAGTGGAGATAAATGAACTGGCAATATGCTAACAGCTGAAAATACAAGTTAACAAATGCAGTATTAAGCACAAGTTATTTGTATATCTTACTGATCTGAAATTAACCTTCTTCAATCATAAAAGAAGAGCTAAACATAGGCAACTTTATTTATGGCACACTGAAAGCCACTGCTCTAGTTTCTGGCTGAAGTGAAAAAAGTAAACAAATGAAGGAGCATAGTGGAGGATCTCATGGGAAATCTGATTGTACCATTAAATAAATCAACAGTGTGGCCTTGTATAGAAAACTGTATGAATCACCCCTTATCAAAAAGGTTATTTGCAGAATTGGTGTTTAGAGCAAGCCATGGGAATATGGAAAATCTTTTGAGCCTATTGAAAGATATAGGACTATGAGATTGTTCAACTAAGGGTCTGGGGATGAAGAATCATGATATAATTATCAAATAAAGAATTTCACAGAGTACCTGCTATATCTGTTTCCCAGTATTAGAAAAAAAAAGAGTATTCAGAAGAAGTTAGAAGTAAAGATATTTGCACAAAACATTAAAGTAGATTGTGTCTCTCATGATCAAAAGTTATTGTAGCACCCAAGAGCTTTGAATGGCTTAAAGGAATCTTGACATGAATATGAATGAGAAGACACATCATAGATGTAGAAATAATTGCTAACTATGCAAAGTTATACTAGATGCTCAAAGCTGCCAGTAGTTTCCAATGAATAGGAACATGCAACATTAGAGCAGAGGTACCTGGGTGTCCTATAGCAAATAACCATGCCAAGTGAGAGGATTTCAGGTGAAGGCTAGAATGAGTCTGTTGTGAAAGAGTACAGTTTTATACTGGATATATTTCCACTGGTATTCAACAAAATTGACTTTTCTATCCCATGAGAAATTCTATGTTTTCAATATTTTTTTCATCCTGACTTGTGATGGAAAACTAAAATACTAGTTTTCTCTGAAATAAAAGATTTTTTAAAATCTTTTTAAAATTTGATATTGTGAAACCCTTCCTTTCAGCATTTTTATCCAAATAAAACATTCTGACCTCTACAAAACAAAACACTTTATGTTAACATTAAAATCATATTTCTGTATTGATGCAATTCCTTGTGAGAATTGTAGTTTGGATATAGCATGCCTCTATTCTGTGAGAACTGGTGTATCCTAACTAAGCATTTCCTGCAACAAAATATCATGTGATTTTTGAAATAATTATTTTACTTTACCTTTTACAATAGGGAGCTGGCAAACATCTTCAAGGTCAGAATGTTCATTCAGAAAGAAATATTTTTTTTCAGAAATTCAGTTTTCTATCAAGAAACTATTTTACTTAATTATTCCTTGGCTTTCCATTCTGTTAAACATTACATATAAACTAGACTGCAAAGAAGCTTTTCCATAACAAATCACATTTCATCAAAGAGCAGTAGCAGACTCTTGGGACAATCATTTGATGACATGAAAAAGGTCAAAAAAGAGGGTAAGGGGAGGAATAAACAAGGTTAAATGGAATTAGCCAAATCCTGGGATGCAATCTTGGAGAAAGTAATTAAGCATTGCCATTGTTAAAGTACTACAATAGCAAATAGGAAATGAGCAATGTTTATAATGAATTACAATAACAAAGGCATATTACTTCAGTCACCTTTACAACAGAACACAAGGTTTCAGCAAGCTGAAAGTAACACAGTGAGGCTATCAGGAGCCCAGGAAGACCTAATATGAGTTTGTCTATGTCTCATCAAACAGAAGCATTCCCATCAAAGATTTATCCAAGATAAGAACATGTTGTACTAATATCCCACGAACAAGAACAGATCTGCTTATCTAGGGTAGCAACATGTTTATCAAGGTGCAATACTGAACTAAGAATGAAGTTGGAATTTTGTGCTATTTCAACCAAGGCTGATAAGTGGATTTTTCTATTAATGGAGAGGGTGTGGTCAGAAAACCATATTATGATGTGTTAAAAGACAAAAGTTTTCTCACAGTACTAAATTTGTACGACATGTATTTCAGGGCTGTAAGTGCCACTGAGTACAAGCAGACAGAATCACACAGCCCTCTCAGTGTACAGATGTACAGTGTACAAAGAGGAGAGGAGGGGAGGGGAGGCGAGGCGAGGCGAGGCGAGCGGAGTGGACACAAAACCCACAAGTACGGAAGTATTAAAATGAGTCCAGAGGAGGGCCACAAATATGATCAAGGGGTTAGAGCTCCTCTCCTCTGAAGCCAGGCTGAGGGGGTTGGGATTGTTCAGCCTGGAGAAGGGAAGGTTCCAGGAAGATCTTATAGTGGCTTTCCAGTATCTAAAAAAAAAAAAAAAAAAAAAAGTAGATTTTTCCTGGAGTGTTTAAGGTCAGGTAGGATGGGGCTTTGATCAGCCTGGTCTAGTGGGAGTGTACCAGCCCATGGCAGGCAGGATGGAATTAGATGATCTTTAAGGTCCCTTCCAACACAAACCATTCCATGATTCTATTATTCTGTAAGTACCTAGTCCTGTTTAGAAGATCCCAGACCTGTTTGAAACTCCAAACGCTGTCCTGCAATTGGCACCATGGCTGAGCTCTTCCCTTATGTACAAACAGATCTTGGAAAACCCTGGAAAGGTGACTAGTTCTTCTGAATTTCTGAGAGCTTTCAGGCAATAAGGCTTCAATTGATAGCAGGTGCTGACCTCAACCTGTCCAGGACATCAACAT
The DNA here is from genome assembly GCA_011075105.1 of Heteronetta atricapilla. NCBI lineage: Eukaryota > Metazoa > Chordata > Aves > Anseriformes > Anatidae > Heteronetta > Heteronetta atricapilla. The sequence goes on along the minus strand of CM021731.1, from coordinate 112,756,311 downwards.
GATTCAGTTCCACACCCATTTTCTGCTAAATGATTAATGCTTGTACATTTTTTTTTTCTCCAAGTGTCTGAAAAATAAGACTCTGAAATAGTTCTCAAGAAACCAGGGATAAAAGGGCACTAGTTATTTAAATGCAATACAAAGATAAAATGCATATGTCAGCAAAAGCAAAGTTTTTGAAGTATAAGATTCCAGGAGATGACAGGGCTGGGTAGTGCCAGTCTGTTCCTCAGGCCAAACAGACTAAATAAATTATAAGGAATTTGGTTCTGAATTTCATATTACACTTCATTTCCATTTGATATTCCTGCTTATAGTGCTTGGAAATGAACAGAGAGATACATCTGGTGTGCACAGAGCCAGTCTGTGACTGTTTCTTTACTTCCCAATTGCTTTCATTTCCAATAATTTCTAAAATAAAACACAAGCACTGTTAACAATCATTATTTGCACCACTTTAGTTCTACGAGGAGGGTACTGCTACCTTGCTGAGATCCTGGGCAGGCTACATAAGTCTGTGATCTTGGCAACAATTTCAGCTAATGTGTTTAAGCCAGCCATAGAAAAGCACAAGCAACTATAAAAGATTTCAAAGGGTAAAAAGAACGTCTAAATTTCCTTCATATACTTTATCAAGAAAGCTTTTATGTTTTAGTTCTTTATGAATAAAGCTTTTATGGTTTAGTTTCTTCATTTTATATACTAAACCATTTAACTGAAATAAAAGTAATGCCTATGTGGAAAAAAAAAAAAAAGGCAAATGAGAATTCAGTTTAGATACATAAAATTAAGCAGCTTGTCCCAAGAAACAGAAAGGTATATGTAAATAGATGAAGCAGGGAAAAAAATCAATCAAACAAACCAAAAAAAAAAAAAAAATAACACCACTTTTGGAAAGAAATAGAGAATATGTGGAATATGTGTATATAGCTGTTTTTAACATTTAAGCATGTTCACAGTTTTCACATTCTAAGGTTTTAGAGATCTATGAGAATACTGGTATGTGGAAGGAACTGTGAAAGAAAAGGAATTTTTAAATTTGAAATGACAAGTAAAAGAGGAATGAGTGAAAATGGTAAAGTGAAACAATCAATTACTCCACAAATGCTAGATAAGAATTAGACCAGAGGGCGCATCTGGGGAAAAGAGGACTTGCAAGCTTGAGGAATAATATCAAGGAGAGAGCATAATAAAGTACATGACAGCAGTGAGAGCCACTAAAAACACAAAGATATAATAGTAGTTTAGGAGAATCTCCAAAAGACAAAAGCAAGATTTGGTTGTCTCCCATGTCCCTGAAGAAAAAGGAACTCTCAAATTCAACCTATAAACTTTGATTAATCTCAAGGGATAACAGGAACAGACTAGTAAAGAATTGCAAAGTAAATCATCTGAAGTCTATCTTCTTAAAATAAAATACTGTTACATACACAGTCTGGAAGGGAATGTCACACAGTTTATTCTTAATCTGAGCTCTGACCTCTTGGGAGACTTTTCCCACAAGGCTCTAGTATAAATTGTCCACAGTGCACACTGTGTGTCATTCCTTGGTGCTTTTGGCTGAGGAAGGTGTTGCAGGAGCTATCCAATACGCAGTTTAGCAGCAGTTTAATTTATTATGGTAAGTAGATGGATATAGTTAATTGATTATGATGACAAGAGTCACAATGACTAATCTACTACATATTTAAGTTGCTAAATCTTAACATAAATCAGGTACCCTTAAAGACTAATGTTTCACTCACCAACAAATGTAGTTAGTAGGGATCTCTTGACCTCAAGGAGTAACCTTGAGAGGTGTCCCAGCCCCAGGGGAGATCACTGCTGTTCAGCCTGCTGTTTCAGCAAGGAGTGCTCAGATTAGGCTTTATCTGACTGCTATATGTATAAGATAAAGTGATTGGCTTGCAGTCAGACTTAGAATCTTATCATGTTGCTTTCAACCTCTTGATGTAATTTGTCATTTCTCCATGAGGGATTTCAGTGAGTCACCTGTTCTAGGGCTCTTTGTTCATGGCCATGGCCATGATCACCTGCCTGGTGTTCTATTATTAATGAGCTGTCCAGGTCAGGGAACAGTCACATCGAGGCCTACTGTGGTTCATAAGCCTGACCAATGCTTATGTCAAGTGCAGGAGTTAAGCATATCCATCAGACAAGGTGACCAAAGGGAGTACTCCAAGCATTTGGAAGTGTTGGACTCTGTAGAGTATTTATGCCAGATATTTCAGGCATCTAACAAGAATAGGGACTTCCAAAGAGCACTACAGAAGACAATGTGATACTCTTATTTTTAGAAATCATACAGACAAAAAAGGGGTTTAACAAGCAGTATTCTTCCTATTTCAATGATTTTTCTAGTCCAATGAATCACCTAGAAATGTGCCTCTTATGGACAGGTAACACTTTATACCATATCTGCATGAAGAACTGTATTTTTCCTTTGCAGATTTGCCTTATGAGCAAGCCAGGAGATCAGCATGGACGAGTCACACCCACCCCACTCCTCAGTCAAAAGGTAAAAAACATCTGCATATGTCCAGCTAGTGGTCCTAATGCACATCTGTTGCAATCTGGGTAGACCCTGAGGTGAACTGATAGCAGCTACCTCAGCTCTCAGTTTGGAAGGACTTACACCTGTGCCTTGTCTGGAAAGCCTGTTAGCTGTGTATAGGCAATGCTGGGTGGAGTTACTGGGGCAGCCTCATGTTTCTTGAATGCAGGCTTCATCAAGTCTGTGATCATATAGTCTCAACCTAAATCCTACTGTGGCCATCATTGAGTGGTGAACAGCAAGAGTCCCAGGCATGTGGTCTGTCACAGGTTTGGTGAACAACTTTCATACTGGAAAAATAACTACATGGATTTCTCAATTTTCAGCTACTCAGCCATCATCCTCAACAGTGCCCAAAACAGAAGACCAGCGTCCTCAGTTAGGTGGGTGTTATTTTGTTTGAATTATGCTTGGGTGTGACAGGGTTTGTTGAACATGATCAGAAGGTCATCTCTCTCCTACCAACCAGAAGCCAATTGCAAGATCTAATTTAGTGCACTAATGAGATTTCCAGCTGGTGACGAGTAATTCCCTAGACCTGTGTATGAGCTGGCTGTACATCTGGATCTTAGATGGAGCCTCCCATGGCTATTAAAACTTGCTTTTAGTAATGTTTAATGGCAGTGACAATCTTTCAGAGTGAAAAAGCTGTTAAACAAAGTACCTATGTTCAGTTTAGATACAAAGCTGGAAGGTAAAGATGTCAAAAGAAGATATATTCCACAGAAATTGAAATGCTAGCAGTTGGAAAATATGCATAAACAAAGAGATGAAAATGGATTATATCACATAGAAACCTATTTGAATTTTACATCCTAAACTCCTGAAATTAAACAGGAAAAAGAGAAGGATTACCAACCTATCGAGAAACTGTGAGGAAAAGTAGGGGTTTATTGGATTGTAGGCTAGTGTTTCTGCAAGATGGGTGCATTTTGTGGTTTCAAAGCAGCTAATCCTTGGGGTAGGACTTAAGCCCTTCCTGTGAAACTAGACTGTAGAACTGTATTAGACAGGTAGCTAGAAAGCAGTGCTGTCTGAGTCAGTGATGGCTTTTGCTAACAACAAAAGGGTAGAAGTAGGAAATACAGGAGATTTGGAGGATATTCTTAGGTCAGAAGACTCTGAGCCTGTTTTTATCACATGGATTTCAAATCATTATTCTGGTTTTTGTTATAGCTGAATAAGACTGTGCAAGTGACTACATCTTGTTAACTTATATGCATGCTGCCTGGGAAGTATTAAACTGCTTTTTGCCCAGATAACATTTTATCTAATCTGGTCTCCCAACCATGAGAATCTTTCCAGAAATATATTGATGATTTATGTAAGTCCTTGGGACCATTAAATAGCTGTGTGTGAGCTGCACAGATTATTTAAATGTATAAGAAATGTAACTTGATGATATTCTTGGCTGTAAAACTGATGGCCATTTGAGAGCAGCTGTTCAGAGATGAGACAGCCCAGCAACATGGTTATTACACAGGGGCCTACAGGCTGTGCTTGCTGACCATTGCTTTGTCTTTCCCGTTGTATTTCAGTTCAGGTCAAAATCAGCTTTAATTTCCACAGGGGATCCTCATTTCCACATGAGGAAGTCATTGAGATGTTATGGGATTTGGAAAACTCCAATTGCAAGGTTGATACAGGAGAGCCCTCGCTGGACTATGATGTTAAAGAAACAACCCAATCACATTGCCTGGGTTCAACCATGCCCTCTCTGCCCTCTTCTGGAGGCTGTTTTGGCACAGAAAGAAGTAGCAGTGACAAGGGGAAAACAAACATAGCCCCTCAAGATGAGAGATCATTGTCCTTTCCTCACCTCATCCGTGCCATGGTTAGCGGTGGGACTCTGGCCTGTGGGCCCTAGCACATTGCAAGGGTAGATAGTTCCAAAGGGTGTCTGTGTATTTGTGTACTTTGTTTAAATGGGAATCAGAATACTTCTAGACCAAATTTACAGTGTGTCTGAACATGTGTTTGTGCACACTAATACAGAAAAAAAATAAAAAAAAATGTGTATGTGTATCCTTGCAACTGTTCACTTTTACACCCAATTTTAAGGGAAAACATGCAGATATTTTGATGCAGGAAAAGGAACAACTTTTGTCAGTGTTGGACCTGCTGTGTCATCAGGTGGCACTCACTGACCTCTACAGTTAAAAATAGCACCTAAATACATGACATTGCTATGTGATTTAAAATCTTTCTTTCACAATTTTTTAGATCCTTATCAGATTCTTGGGCCGACCAGCAGCCGTCTTGCAAATCCAGGTGAGAAGGGGTTTTGCTGATTTAAGAGCATTTTTCTTCTCTGATAGTGCCCCCACTCCCATTTTAAGGCCAGAGTCAGAAGGTGATGTGACAGACTTTGCCATTCTTCAGTATGGCTTAGTGGGAGCGGATGGTACCCAACATGTTGTAGGATTGGGTTTCTAAATTACTTTAGAGTGGGACTGAGCTCACAGATGTCAGTCCCATCCTTAAGACACAAACTCAGGTGTCTTCGTGTAGGTGTCTAGATATGAGCTAGGTGTTTTATCATAATAATAATTGGAGATGTAGTTAATATAGATGTTTATCTCATCCTGGAGTGGGTGGTTATATCAGTCAAATGCCTCAGTAGATTCCAGTGACTATATCAATAAGGGTTCACTTCTGTTGCCTATGCATTGGGAGTTTCCTTAGCTCCTGTAAGATATTCCTTCTGGCTTCCAGGTACTCCTGAGAAGGGCACGAGTCTCCTACTGATGTGTGTCATATGTGCCATAGATTCTGTTAATTCACAATTCAATGACATACTGACCTTGAAAATAATTTTTTTTTTGGACGAATAACCCAAACCAGCAAATACATATAGGGAAAATGGGAAAGCAGAATCTATTCGCAAAGAATAATTGGATTAGACACCTCAGAAATGTTAACCCACTCTAAGAAGAAGGTAACTGGGTGCATTACAGACAGGACCTTGTAGTGTATTTTAGCTGAAGACAAAGATCCTTCCTAGTGAGTTAACACTGATTGTGAACTGTGCAGATTTCACTGTTGCTTCTGAGTCCGCAGGACAAACTGTGGCCATATACCACTGTAATCAACAACATAATCTGCCACAATAGATTGACATTATTTGTGCCAGTTCCTACTTCCCTTTCTTTAACAGCCGAAGGGTGCAATGCTCCTTTTTCCACATTGTAGGTCTCCTCAACCCCCAATAATGTTTCATCTTACAACAACAATCTTACAGCCTCTCCAAGCACAAATTTGCCAAAATAATTCTCCATTTCCTTTCACTTTATCCCAAGTGACATCAAGCACTTCTAGATTAGATTACTTTTTAGACAGTTTTTGCATTGCATAGGAAAGTAGTTAAATAAGTATTAAAAATGGGGCTTTCCAAATAGCCTCAAGTGCTGGGTTTCCAGGTGACACAGATCTTAATTGGATGGGGGGGGGGGGTCTACCTCCTTTTAATCTGTTTGTAAGTCCCAGGCTTTTACAATTCTGTCAAGTGTGCATTTGGTAGCCTTCATTACCTTCATTACTGTGGAAGACACTAAAGTGATCTGGATTGGGATATTTTTTTAACATGTGGGTATGGAATTTCTACACACCATCATTCCTGTGCTTTAACATGTTTTGTGTGTTTATAAATTGGTGGAATTAATCTCTCATTAAAAGGAAATTGACAGCAACCATTTATTTTCATAGGACCATATATTACATTTGGAAGGCAAGTGTTTATGTTAGAACATATGTTGGATTGCTTATTCAAAAATTTGTGTTTTGTCCAGTGCTGAACTGTTTATTGATTTTCAAAGGCTAATCCCCTTGTTATGTTTCGTGTATTAAAACTTGCATGCCTTGCTCATACCATGGATTCTTTTGTTTGTTTGTTTATTTAATGCATGTTAATGGAACAGAAGAAATTCATTAAGGACAGTTTGGATAAATATCATTTAAATGAATATGGGTTTCAGTTGCACTGAAGTATAAACTGCTAATGGACTTCAGATGCTACTCTAGCTTGATATTATAATTTACCACTATAAGCTTTCTGAAGAAAAGCTTGTTTATTATACCCACATATCTGGTTTGGGGAAAAAAAAAATAAATAAATCCTGGTCAGAGATGTACTTAGAAGTTAGCACATGCAAGCTGGTTGGCAAATTCTGCTGACATTGTGCTTGTGAAACAGATTGCCTTGCAAGCTGCTTCAGCTGTATTTTGCATCATTTAAGTGCTGCTTTATTAAGAAATGCTAAGCTTTTAACATGAATATCAGTGGCAAGGCCCTTCACGATCTACTTTCAATTGCCTAAAATTGTCAAATTTTGTTCCTATAACTGGGCAACACACTTCTGCAAAGTTGACAGCAGACTAATTATTTTTCTTTTAAGCTGAAATTGGCAGAGGAGGGAGGAAAAAAAAAAGTTTTATGTCTTTACTTCAGTAATCGTTTAAACTCTTGTTTGACACAGAACAATGATGAGAATGAATTTTATGGACCTTTTCACTGTTTTTGCAAATGTTTTGCCCTATGGTTGTATGCAGTGCAACAGCAAGCTAATAAGTTTCCGTTCTGCATTTCCCCAAATGCTGCAAATGGGTGATATGGTTTGGCATGAGTCCAGCTTTCTCTAAACTTCTCCATTTTGTGTAGGCTTATTCCATAGCAGAGAACATTTAGTTGCAACATAATGCTGTGAGAACAAGCAAAATGTTACGCAAGTAAAAGCTGTTTGTCCTGAGCTTTGGAGATTAGTTTCCTAAATGAGCACTGTATGATTTCCCCATCAATTGTCTACACTGAATGACATTAGGTAACTATTATATCTCCATGTTATGGCATTATGCCACCCAGATGAGGGAAAACATGACACATACCTATTATCTCTGCTCTTTAGGATTTCATGAGATAGGGCTAGGAGAAAGGGGACTAGTTAGGGTAAGAAGTAGGAACTGACATTGCAACATTTCCTAATAGGGTCCTATGTGAGAGCCTGAAAGAACTGGTGTCTTAACTTCATTAGTCACTAGTCCTGACAATTCCATTCTTTTTTCCCCAACAGGGAGTGGACAGATACAGCTATGGCAGTTTCTGCTGGAGCTCCTCTCGGACAGCTCCAACTCTAACTGCATCACCTGGGAGGGCACAAACGGGGAGTTCAAGATGACCGACCCTGACGAAGTGGCTCGGCGCTGGGGGGAGAGGAAAAGCAAGCCTAACATGAACTACGACAAACTCAGCCGTGCACTCCGCTACTATTATGATAAAAATATTATGACTAAGGTTCATGGTAAGCGCTATGCCTACAAATTTGATTTCCATGGAATCGCTCAGGCCCTCCAGCCTCACCCCCCGGAGTCATCCATGTACAAATACCCGTCAGACCTCCCCTACATGAGCTCCTACCATGCGCACCCCCAGAAGATGAACTTTGTAGCTCCCCACCCCCCTGCTTTGCCTGTAACCTCATCCAGCTTTTTCGCTGCCCCTAATCCATACTGGAATTCACCAACTGGAGGTATCTACCCCAATACCAGGCTGCCAGCTGCTCATATGCCTTCTCATCTTGGCACCTACTACTAAGTGGGGAAAAAAAGAAACACCAGAAAAAGGAAACAGACACTGCTCACTGGGACACAGTCCCTGATGAGCTGCAATGAACTCTATCGGAGTATATGAATTAAAAGTGCCTAAAGAGACAGGTGAAGGTTTGGCTGGGAAAAAAAACAACAAAACAAAACAGAAAACGGAAAAAAAAAAAACCATTTAAAAATAGATGTCAAAAAGACTCTTTGTAGTAGGGACTTAAAGGAGATACTCATGAAGTATTAAGATACTAAAATGTAATGTATATGGGCATCAACTCTGTGGACCAAACAACAGTCGACTATTGTAGGTAAAAGCATGAAATGATAAGGAAAACCTACAAAAGCCAGTGGTCTTAAAAAGTTGATAAGCTTATGTGTAAAGTTTGATATCTTGCTAATGCAAAACTGGGACTATACTACAGCAATATAAGGATAAGTCTATAGTGACCTAACACAATATATGAATCATTACAAAAGGGGGGGGGGAAGGGGAAAAAAGGAAAAAAAAAAAAAAAAAAAAAAGAAAAAATAAAACTACCTGTATTTAAAAATAGAAACATATCAACAAAAGAGACTGGTTTAGTGTGGAAGGTGATTTGGAATACAAAGGCATTGTTTTGGTTAAAATCACATGCGTTCCATTCATCAGAGTGTTATCAGCTACTCAAACTGTGAAGACAACCCAAACTTTAGGATTCCTTGACAGTATTACAAGAACCCTGAGCCAAACATTGGAAATGAGAACGTGCTGAAAGGCAAGTGTATGGTTGTAGATCAGAGGCCTACACCTGACAGAGGAAGAGGAAAGGAGAAAGAGGAGGACAAAGGCGGTGAGAATGGGAGAAAAGAAACTTCTTTACCAGTAGAGACTGAAGAGACTGAAAACTTAGTAGTGTTGGGACTATGAAGAAATACTTGTTTGGACTTGTGAAACATTTTGCTCAGTATCATACCATTCCCAGTATTACAGGAGGAACAGACTTGTTGTTATAGTAATAAAAAAGTGAAAAAGGGAAAAGCAGAAGAAATCAGAAATCAGAATATGCATCTCTTTTTTTTTTTTAAAAAAAAAAAAAAAGTAAAACTGGAATTGTGTTTGATATTTAAAAGTTACCAGTTAGAACCTCATCATTATTAAGGGGGTTTGTTTTCTATTGATTAAAGCAAGAGACAACCCTTGACTGCCAAAATCAGAAATCATCTAAGTATTTTTGTTAGGCGGGCGCCAGTTTTTCTTTATTGAGTCGCGAACGCTGTGCGTTTGTCAGAATGAAGTATACAAGTCAATGTTATTTTTTCCTTTTTATATAATTATTATATAACTTATGCATTTATACACTACGAGTTGATCTCGGCCAACCAAAGACACAAAAAGGGACAATCAAAATATTGTGGCCTTGAATTTTAACTCTGTATGCTTAATGTTTACATTATGAACATATTAGTACTTAGATTGCAGAATGTATGTAATAAAATAAGCTTGGCCTAGCATGGCAATTCAGATTGACACAGTAGTTTGTATTTGCATTTGCATTTTCAGTGCCTGACACACCTATCAGAACTTCTTCTCACCAAATTAAATTATGTTAGGCATTTTGCTATAAAATTTTGTTTGTGAAATCTGGCAATCATGAAAATGTAGGATAAAGTAGCAATGCTTAGCATAAACTAAATGTGGATAGGTGCTATGTATATTCTTTTCCAGACAATGCTGCAAAAATATTTGCAAACCTTTGTAACAGCGTCTTGCAATTCCTGTCCTAAACTTCTTTTGCCCAGAGATTGCATGCCCAGTTCTTTGACAACTTCATGGCCAAGACTGAAAATGAAGTCTAAAGGAGTGCTTTAAGGAAGAATCCTGTTACCCAGAAATTATCTTTCATTGGCATCAGATTATGTAGCATAATCTCAGCCTGAGATGTATCTTCATACTGACACATATGTTGAATTACCATGCCCCCTTCCTATTAATACATGCTGTATCATTATTAGTAAATAAAGTGAATAATGAATAATTTCCATTATTCCTCACTTTAGAATGGAGTGTATAGTAGCTTGTTAATTTGTCATTGCAATCCATCTTGGCTGTTTACAAAGGGCAGGATGTTTTCTTTCTGTTCTAGATTTAGAGGCTTCCCACACTGTACCCTGGGCCCCAAAACTACATCTGGTGCCTAATGGCATGATTCCTTTTTTTTGTTTTGTTGTGTTTTGTTTTGTTTTTCCCCAACACCAGCTGAAGAACTGGTCTGGAAAATTAACACTGACATTTATGAGTGGTTTTCCACAGCAGGCAGTGTTTACTGCAGACGCTCCATTCAGCTTAAACCTCCAACTATATCCCTTTCTTTTGCTGTTGTTTTGTCTCTTTTTAAGACAAAATGAGTGTGGTTTCAAGTTTTATAGCAAATGTTCTGCATATCAATTTTTGAGGAGCATTAATTGGTTCTCTGCAGTGGGAGCTTACTTGCCAGACTCTTGTGTTGTAACTCCTGTTATGGGTATCTTGGTAGCAGTTTACATGCACAGGATTATATTACTAATATTTGAGACCTGAGCAGTGGCATCGTAAGTCTTGTGATCATTTGGGAAATAAACACTGTAAGTCTGTATCTCTTAAAAAATAAAAACTTACTGAAAGGTTAGAAAAACTGAACTCTTGGAAAAGGTCACTCACCATTTTTGAAAGTTATGATAGGAACAACTCTATGCTGGCTATAAGAATAATAGTTTGCCTTTCAATGGAAATACATCTACAGATGCTTGCTATCTACTTCATGTGTACTTCTAACTCAAAAAATGGTAAGTGCATTGTTGAACCACCTCTAAATTAAACACTTAAAAATCCAGATAAAAAAAAACATTTTTGTTTAGATTGGCCAGAATATGCCTGGTGGCCTTCAAAGTATCCCCAGAGCTCACAGAGTTGCCCACAGGATTTCCAGATGGTATTGCTCAGCTGCTGTCATGTACAATGGGAGTAACGTCCTGACATGGAAGGGTAGGGTCCAAGTCTTTACTGGGACAGGGATGGAGTCACAGCAGGTGGGTGTGATGAAGACCCCTCACAACTGAAGAGCAAGATCCTACAGCAGGCCCTGGGTAGCTCACTGACAAATGGTCCAGGATGTGCATCCTAGTGCTGTGCTTATAGCTTGCAGCTTTCTAGGGGCTTTGGAATACCTGGATTTTACAACTCTCAGGGTGAAGATGGAGAGCCCCTACTGCTGCCAGAGAATTGGGTTAAGGTAAGTGGTCCCGCTGATGGTGGGGTCTCCCTACAACCTTAGGGTTCTACAGCAGCTGCCTCACAGGGTCAGCTTGCTGTGAGGCAAGCACCAGCCCAGTGTCCAAGGGTATTGGCAGAGGCAGTGGACCCATGGCAGTGTCTCTGCAGCTCACTGCCTGCTTCCTGATCTGGTCTTGCTAGACCATGACCCCCTTTCATGGCCAAAACAAAACCAAAACCAAACCAAATAATAATAAAAAAGGCAAAAAAAAAAAAAAAAAAAAAAAAAAAAGCACAGCCAAACCCAGCCTCAGGATGGCTGAAGAAGTCTGTCTCCATATCACAAAAGACACTCACATGAGTCTCACATAGACTTTAAAACCTCAGTTGAAGGTGCTGTATCTTTACCCTTTAAGCACCTGGATTCATGAACAAAATGACCCTGATCAGTTCCCATTTGTACAAGTTGGTCATGCTGATGCCTTTGTTTAAATTAGGACTCCTTTAAAAGTTAGTTATCAGTCAAATCTCATTCCTTACTACTGCACTCTGTGGACTGCTCTGAAATCAGCAACTTTATTTTGCCTGAACTTTAGTGATTAATGTGTGCATATCTTTCACCAAAAAATATCCTTCTGTCTGAGAAGCTGCACTGTTACATGGAAAGTGATAGTGAAACAAGGTTTAAAAGTAAAACTAAGAAGTTCTTATATCTTAATCAAGATCTTTTCCCTGACATTAAATCAGATTTAGTGAATACACCAAAAATACATTTGAAGGATGCATTTTATAACACTTGTACTGGGACTCTGATCAACAATGATTTTCTCAAAGTTTACAACAGCACAGCACCAGCCATACTGAACACCTTAATTCCCCTCACTTTCCACATTCAGAAGAGTCCATGCTGGGTATCTCAAATGCTACATGATTTTAAACTGCCCACAGAAAAACAGAGATAGTCAGTGATTTAGACTTCCTTCTGCAAACTCCTGTTTCTTAGACTAGCTAAGAACTTTTTTTTTTTTTTTTAACTGTATGTGCATTGAGGAAAAAATAAAAAAGCAATGCAGCTTGTATTTATTATATTTAATATATTATATTATATTAGTGATCCCATTATCTTTTTCCATGGCATCTTCTCAAGTTGGTCACATGAGGGAAATGATTACTGGTAAATTGGAATGACACCACCTCTGTCCAAAGGACTCGGTTAATTCATGCCTGAATTTTAACTGTCTCTTGAAGCAATCCTCAGGCATCACAAGCACTTAGCTCCCTATCTGGTCTGTGAAGGGAGCCATCAGATATTTCTACAGCAGATCCTGCCTGCATTTGGAACCTATGTTAAGAAGACTAAACACTACCATGAAGGTTCAAAGTGGACTGCGACTATTGCCAGTTTTGTCTGGGACCTTGCTTAGCATCAGCAAGAGGACTCCTTTCATGAGCAACAGGTAAATCAGTTACTTGGCAGCAACACCTTGGGGGAAGGGGGATAAGGGGGGTTACAATGCAACAGAGCTATCCTTTCTCCCCTTTGTTTTCTTGATAAGGGGTATTTCTTCCTTTTTCCCCTCACTGGAATTGTCATCAGATTGGATTGTTTGGAAAACCTGTCTCACTTGAACTCAGTTGAGAACTCACAGCCCACAAGGTTTTGAGGAAGCCATCCTTCAGACTTGCCATTTCATTGAGAGAAGAAAAGGTTAAGGAGGCTGTGAAACCTTCTTCTTGTTTAATCAACATTACAACCCTCCCTCCTTAATGAGGACCACCTATACACACACCTGGTCAGGTTATGCTGCTCCCAGCTACACACTTCATCATGCTTCTCATCTTCTGGTCATGTCTTGACTTCTGTGCAGACCATATCAGTGAGGTCAAACCTTGGTATTAGCAAGAGAAAAAAGGAAAATGAGGTCTGAGTAAGTCACATCATATTCAGGAAACATGTGAGGTTTCTCAAAACACTGTACTGTCTCCCTGCTTGTTTCCAGGCTCCAGCTACAAACTCCAAATCTGCTTGGCCTCCTCTGTTGCCCATTGGCCGTTCCTTCAAGGCACTAGCAACTGGGACTACATCAGATGCATGACCCAGTGACAGCCTTGCTTGAAGAACAGTACCACTTCACCAAAATGGTGTATCTTCACCAAGATGGTGTATCTTCAGGCTGCTGGCCTCTAAGAACTATATACCTTTACTCTTCTGCATCTCTGCTGCCAACGGAACACAGATCATGGGGTTTCCATGGGATGAGTGCTGGCCCACCAGATGGAGAACTAGTTGATGAGGATATTAGGCCAAGTGTAATGTGGAAATTGTTTCAAAACTTAATGCCCTCCATTGTTTAAAAGGGCACTTATTTTCAGGAAACCTAAGTATAGCATCCAGGTTGGTTTTACGAGATGTACTCTTAAATCACTGGAATGAGGATTTCTCAAAACCGGACTCATAAAATTTCTTGGGTTGTGCACCAGAATCTTGGGCTGTATACATTTTATAAAATAATAATTGGCAGAATAGTTTTCAATTAACAATAATGAGAAAGAGATAATGAAAAAGTTTACTCAGGTAACCCTATCTGTCTCCTTTACTATTACAGAACTATTTTCTATTGTACATTTATTGATGTTTTCTTAACCCTTTGCTCATTTGAAAAGGTCTCAGGTCCAGGGTATTTCCACCCATTCCCTTAACACAAAGGCTAATACACCTCATTGTCAAAGAGTTTTTATGTTTTCCTGCTATTTTTCCCTTTTGCATTTTCATGTGGTTATAGTCCCCATGCATCACACTCCAAAGCTCCTAGCCTGCCTCAATGTTTACAGCTTTGCAAATATTTGTAGTTTTTTATTACACTCCCTTTGACTGGATGCTAGCCAAGCTTAGACATATTTCACTTCAAAACCTATCCCTCTTCTTCTCTGATAATTGCTAATGGGCCATTTTTATATTCCTTTTTTTTTTTTTTTTTTTTTTTTTTTTTTGCCTATATCCATGAGCAAGCCTGATGTGTCCTGTCTAAGTGATTTCCATCTATGATTGCTCTGACTGCCACCTCCCTCCTACTGGACTCTTGCCCCAGTTAAGCAGCTAATGTGCTGAAAGATCTTCCTTGAACAGCTACAAGACCATTCACCTCTTCAGCTCTGAATGGACTTAAATACTTTTCCCTGTTTGGAGCCGATTTTTCTCATGGACCAAAACCTTCTCTCCTTCAGATATCTCAATGAACACATCACTAGGAAGGTTTTTCCAAACTATTGTTGTGAACTGGCTGCAGTTATTCCACCACCTCATTTTCCCCATCTGTGCAGTGTTTATATTGGCCCTATTCTTTTTGTGTCCTGGTGAGGCTGAAAGCTGTTTCAGGCAGAAAATGCACATCCACAGAACACCCAGCAGCGTGTTGCTTCTTAAGACTACATGATCATGTGTAAGGTTTCCAAAACAAGTTCCTGTACATTTCCAATTTTCCTCATAATAAAGGTGTCATTCTACTCTTGAAAACTTCAAAGCTGCTCTGTAAACAATGACTGTAGGGTTTTTAAAGCAGGCACAAGCACTTAGGCTAAAAGATTGCCAAGGTCCTTTTAAACTTCAAAGCAGTCCTAGCAGAATATGAAAGATAGATTTAAACTTTCAGACAACTCAATTCTGTATAGTTTTTTACAATTAATTACCAATTTGTACCAGCAAACTGGCTGTGTAGACTTCTTGACCAACTGAGACATCAGCACAGGACTGCCAGGAATGATGTAGGGCTTCAAAGAGACCTGCACCTTTCTGGAGAAGAGCTGGGGAGCTTGTGAAGCTCTACAATATATCTGCAACAGCATTGGCTGCTGAAATGCTCACTTTTTGAAATAATGTCCCCTTGTGGGAGGAGGAGAGATATGTTTGAATACATTACAGTAACCACAATACAAGGGGAACAAAAAATAGGGGAAAGTGAAATTATTCATTAATTTTATGGATGATCCCCCATCCCCACTTCCCGCTACCTCCCCCAAACTGTATAGTTCTCAGAAATACTAGTGTGATACTTCAATATATTGTGGTTTTCGGAGATGGGAATGGCATTCAGATGACCCAGCCATGAGTCAAACCCTATTGTTCTGGAAATTGTAAATATATATCGTGACTAATAGATGCTGCATTGAAGTGCTCTCTTCTTTAAATACACAAGGCTAATGAATGCTGAAAGAGAGGCTGCATTTTTTTTTTACCAAAACTAGCAGAACATTTTCAATTTCAGTTCTTCCTTGAAGGAGGGAGGGATTGCTTTTTTTCTTCTAAAGTACTCTAAGGATAAGCCCAGGAGATATGTAGAAGGTGCTCGGACATTGTGATGGGCTCATACCCTCATAGTGATAGACAGCTCACAGCCTGGGTCTCCAAGGGACTGAAGTGTCTGCTGTTGCCCTGAATGACTGCTAGTTATGATCGCAGAAAAGTTGTATCTGGCTCTGTACAGCAAGTAAGTTGTAAACCTCCCATCTTGAGTTTACAAGAAAAAAAGAAAGAAAATTGAGACTAAAACAAGTGACACACAGTCTTTGGAGCAGAGCAGCACCAAGGAAGGGCTTCAATTTTAAAACAGGCATGAAAATAAAGGTCTTTCCCTCAGCTGTTTCTAGAAGATTAAAGTGAAGGAGGTTGCAGGAAAGAGGGCATACAACCAAGGACGCATGGGAATGACAGGTAGAGCTATTATTGTTGTTTTGGAATGGGGGAGAAAAAATAGTAGTGGGAGACTGAAATCCAGAGAGAAACAAGAAAGAGTGTTATGAAGTGCAGTCAGAGTGGGTAGCAAAGTGCCATGGCACTACAGTCTGTATTAACAATTTATGAAGTCAGTATACATAGACGTTCTAGAAGTTCTTGCAAAGATTACTTGGTGCTAAGTGTTCAACCCAACTTGATGATGGTGGCATAAGATAAGAACTGAGTTGTCAGTAAATGAGTTACCAACCAGGTGATCAAAATTTGGGCTGACAGCATGAAGGCAGCAATCCAGGAAGCTCTACCATGTACAGCCTGGGAGAAGAGGGAATTGCATATGGTCAGGGGATACGAGGAATGCTTCAATGCCTGGAGAAGACCAAGCAAGTTATTTTCCTGCATAGGAGTGGGAACTGAAGGATAGATGTGAGGAATATGGAGAAAGAAACAGAAACTGGATATCAAGAGATTAACAGGACGGGAGATCAAAATGAAAGAAAAGGAGACCACAGATCCTGGTGATTTTAGTGGCTCAAGAGAACAATAACAAAAAAGTCTTAACAAGAAGATAAGGTCAGTCTAAATTCCAAGTGCTGAGCCCAAAGGAGGTGCTGGAGAGGCACTCCCATGTCTGATGAGGTAGGAGGAGGTAGGTTAGCACATCTGAGGTAAAGTAACAGCTGAAGCCAACTGAGCTGAGGAGCCAATGGAATTTGTAAATGTTCATTTCTCTTTCTACTCTTACCACTTTAGTATATTTTCAGCTAACATTTCATTATAATTTCCACAAACATTTCATGTCACGACTTCATTACAATGTGGACTGCACACTGAACAGCTGTAAAATAGCCTTGCCAATGCTGGTAATTTACACTGGGAATGTAATATCCAGTTCCAATCACTGACAAGTGCTATGCAAAATGAGCTAACCCGCATTTTTCATTTCTTTAATAACTTACCTCAACAATTAAATGTACTGCAATGCTAAATTTACGGTATATAATAAATCATTCCAGACTGTATAAAAGCATCAGACAATACATCTCTGTTGTTTTGTCATAAGTTGTACAAAATGCTAGCTTAGCACTCTGTAAATTGCTTTGTTCGTTCTTGTTATTTTAATTGTATACCAAAAAACAGTAGAGTTTTATGCATTCAGTGTTGTGTCTCACACTGTGTGCCAGATCCAATATGTTCTCCTTTCCTGCTAGATGCAGATTCCAGTGAAAGCTTTTAGCATAGTAGCCTATGAAGTGTGTAACTAGTGACTACTTTAACATTTTTGCCCTTCTATTGTAACTGTTGGAATAGCTTTATGCAGATTTTAGATGTGGCAGGTGGTCCTAGCTAGCATTGCATTTCCATATCCATATGATCTACCAATGACATTTCGAGGTCTCTTCCAACCCCTAGAATTCTGTGATTCCTTTCCCTACCTTGGCTAAAAGCTGAGATGTTTGGTTTGTGGTTCAGCCCTCTATTTCTGGAAAATCTCTGGTGGGCCTAATGGTAGTAATAATTATGGTATAGAGAGTCTTTGGGCTCTAACACTCCTTTTGTCTTCAGTTTTGGCACAATACAAGATAAAAGTAGACAAATGGTAAGAGGAAGGACAGCTTTATTTAGTCAGAATACCTGGCAAAAAGTAGTTAATTAGTTGACTGTTTATGGGTTTTCCAAAAGACACAAAGTAGCTTAGAGTCTCAAATCTGATAGACCTATGATGGGATTGTGTCCCTCGGTTTCTCAGGTGTTGCAGAAGTCCTTTTCTAGTTCATTGCTTAACATAGCCATGTTCATCCTGGCAGACTTGGATTGAGGGTATAGCCCTGGGGGTGCCCACAATTTCAGATACAAAGACACCCTCCAGCAAACGCAACCACCAGAGTGTAAAATGCAACCATACAAAATGATCACTGAAAAAGAAAAAAAATATATATATTCACCAGAACACCTTTCAAAGCTGTTGTTGATAACTTTTTGTTTCCATGGCAGGGTCTTGGAGTGGTGCTGAAAAGAAAAAAAGCTGGGCAGTGATGTAGATTTGGGACTGTGTTTGACTGCCCTTGATTATGAAGTCTACTGTATTGGTCTGACACCTGTCTGTCAATGTGCAAATGTGAACTTCTCTCACCAGTATGTCTTACGCAGACAAAAATGCATGTCTTATGGCTCTTGGATGTCAACAAAAAATGCCATGCCTCTTCTAATGCATTCTGTGAGGCTGCTGGGCCCTCCTACAGCCTTCAAGGTAGTAGCAGACAACAGGCACCTGGGCAATCCCTAATTTCCAGGCAGCAACACTCTTGCAGACTGTGAAGGTGCTAATGAGTTTCCTGAACAATAATGTAATGACACACTAAGAAAGGCCTGAGTGCTTGCTGCATTGTCTGACTGCCAAGTGATCTGGGCAGGGATGTGATTCCTGGTGGTCCACATGGAGAACTGACAGGCCTCCAGGGAAAGAGTAATGCTCCCACACACCTGCCTGGTCTTTCTTGACTTGTGCAATTAGACATATAATGAGGCTCCTGGAGACTCACAGGCTTAGCTCCTTGCACCTTCTAGAGAAACAGGTGGCATAAACTTTTTTCTAGGAGTGATACACTGTGTTTGACTGTTGAAATATGTAGAAGTGTGCATTCTGGGTTTAGCCTGTAACTACATGCCTCCAATTTGACCCTCTCCCCTGATGCAAAGTGATTGAATCAGCTCCTGCAACTCCTCCTGTTCCTTAGCTCATGCTTTGAGATCCAGAAACCATGGCTCCAGTGGCAGCTGGACACCCCTTACTGACCAATTCCTACAGGTAAGGGGAGAGTGAAAGAACCACACATTTTTCTCTTCAGCAAAGGCAAGTTTGCAAGACATTATCGGTGTCATTCTCTGTATCCCATGTCAGGTGGTGGTATTGAAGGGCAAGGAAAGCTTCATAGGCTGCCAGTAGACAACAGGTCACATCTGTCTCAGCCTCCCACCTAAACCTATAGTAACACTGGATTGGTCTGCAGCTTTCTCTTCGCTGAGCTTAGTTGCTGTTTGTCTTGCCCCTTTTCTCTGGAGAAGACAGGGCTATGGGTTGTCCGCAGAATCACAGCAGGTTTGGATCTTCAGTAGCAGCTGCTCCTTCTGCTGACCAGGGGCCAGCTCAGGTGGCTGTGCAGAGAAGAGGAGCCCTCGGCAGCCTGGCTCCCAACTTACACAGTGCCTGTACATGCAGCATTGGGGAAATGCCACTCTCCTGAGCTTTGTCTCCTTCTTGGTGTCTAACTGTAGTGCAGTCCAGAAAGCATCCTGAGAAATGAAGCAAAAATGGAGAGAGGGAGAAGATGCTTCACACCTTGCTCTCTGGTCTGCCCTGCTCCTGCCAAGGTTAGCCTGGGGCTGGAAGGGCACAGTAGGTGGGGCACCAAGTCAATAACTCCTATTTTCTCATCCTGTGAACCAAAACCTAAGGTTTTTCATCCTCATGGTCACCAGACACCGTTAGTACCTTGTTCCTGGTATCCCCAGAGAGGTTATCATGGGTAGGACAGGCCTGGCACCTTGGCATGGTCCTTGTTTCCTGCTGATATCCAGCAGCCATTGTGCTCCTCCTGTGGTGGGCCTCATCCCCTCCTCGTCTTTATCAGAAGACCTTTCGTAGAATCATAGAATCATTTCCCACAAGCCATTTCTTTGTCTGTGAAGTTTCCATGCCACCCTGGTAAAACTGCTCAAAAGCTCTCACCACAACCTTGTATTTCCCACGGTAGTGCTCTCCTGTGCTGCACTGTAATACTGAAAGATCTGAAGGGTTTTGCCAAGTGGTTTTTAACTGGCTTCTTGAGGGCTGGCTTTTGTAACACAGGTCACATTCAGCCTCTTTGCACCCTCCCCTCACTACCTTCCTCCTGAGCTACACCTGGGTTGCAGAGAAGAGCTGAAGAGCCAGGACCTCTTTTAGAAGCCCTCTGTACTTCAGGTGTTCCCTGAAGTTTCTGTGTAAAGACCTGGGCTGTGGTCCTCACCACAGCATGGGTTGAGCTTCAGTGTTGTGTCTGGTCCCTGCAGGCAGCCAAAGGACAAACAGATTTATATGAGAGAGGAGATGAAGGCAGCGTGGGCTGGGAAGGCACCACAGCATGCATTCTGCCTATTCCACTGTCCCAGCCTGACTTCATGCAACTGCCCTATTGCAATATGGGTGCCATCCTGCTGCTCTTTCTCAGAAGAGCCTGCAGCTTTCCTGACCTTTTGCAGGTCCCTGGAACAAAGGTGACCGCATGCTTGCCCTGCAAATGGCAGGTGTCTCCTGGCCCAGCATTCACTTCCTGCTGCAGCATTTTGTCCCCAGGGCCCTGTGTAGTGGATGCCACACTGTCCCATGTGGTCTGGGACATCTTCCTGCTCATGAAAGCCAGCCCTGGTTTGTCTCCTCAAGTTGCTGCAATAGCAATGCACCCAGGAAATACTGTGCCACTGTCTCTGCTCTACACATGCATCAGCCCCAGGTACAGCCTTTTCTTCTGGGGATGAGATCCTGGTAGCAAAATATAACAACTCTTCTCAAATGTGTCAAGGCATATTCTGACAAGGCATATTCCTCTTTCCCCCAAAAGATGGCACTAGGATTCACCAAAATTGAGCAACTCAGCACCCTAAATACTTTTATCTCTGTGAAAAGTGTCACTGAGGCCCTTCACTGTGGCGCCCATCTCTCTCCCACACAACCGAAGGACACCTCCAGAGTGTGCTACTACCACATTCCCAGGGCACACCCAAAGGGCCTTAGGTTATTGGCAACAACAGGGTGAAAAACGAGTTGCCACCTGCTGAGAGTTCTTTGCAGGAGGGAATGTCTTCTGGTAGGAAAAATGTACCATCACATTACATCCATCCTATAGTTATTTCTGAGGCAATGAAGAAACATATATAATATTGGAATTAATCTTCTTGTATAGTGACATTAGCTGCTGTAGTAAAATTAACATCACTCAGATTTTTACTGAGAAGTTCATTATTTTTTCATTCTGGCAACACAACCCATGAACGTATGAAAAGAGTGTCTGTCTGGTAATTTAGGCACAGTTTTAAGTGTTTTGTTTGTTCGTTTGTTTGTTTAATGCAAATGTTTGTACATAATGATGATTAAAGAAATATTTTCATGATTGAAAGAATAAGGCTAATGAAGAGAGATTATTTTTCCTTGCAATTCTTATCATATATTTTTTTTAAAAAAAGCTTTTTATCTGTCAGTGAAGCAATAGTTTGGGGTTTTTTGTTTGTTCGTTTGTTTGTTTTCCTCAAAAACAATCTCCATTCTGAGACAATGGACTTTTTGTATTCATTAACATCTCTAATAGAGCTATCACCTAAATAGCTGGGATTTTTCTTATTATTAAAGAAAATGATAAGATCGTAGCTCTATAAATGAAAACAAGTTGAAGTGGGCAGATAAAGGGTTTCTGAAGAAGACAGAACTCCAAGGCTGAAAGTGCTGTCACAGTATGTTTAAAAATGAAGAGAGTGCCTTGCCAAAAAGGCTTACCTCCTTGAGCAGCTCAGCAGCCTCCAAGGACTACTGTATCCCACAATTGCCTAAACAAATATTTTTCATGAGCAGTAGCAAGTTTAGCAGTGACACTTCCTGCAAGAAGGTTGTCTGGTTTTCACTTTCTTTTGCAAATGCTGGTGTCTCATGAGAGACAGACACTTGATTCCCCTGTGCCTCCAAGTTTTTGGACCAGAGGCTAGCATGCACTTATTCCTAATGCTAGCAGAAAGAAAGTTACCTTTGTTTCCTGCATGATACTGCCGCTAAAGCATGATTAAGAAGCAAAGTGTGAAAGACAGTTATGCTGCTGAGCACCCCATGTGACCATCCTGGGAAAGGTGAGATCCTTGCAATGCAGTTATTATTCTAAGTATGTACGCTTGGAGGTGT
This sequence comes from Heteronetta atricapilla, assembly GCA_011075105.1. Taxonomy (NCBI): domain Eukaryota; kingdom Metazoa; phylum Chordata; class Aves; order Anseriformes; family Anatidae; genus Heteronetta; species Heteronetta atricapilla. The sequence goes on along the minus strand of CM021731.1, from coordinate 112,734,281 downwards.
CCACTGAGCATGCTACCAACCTTGAGCATTAGCACATAATCTGTATGTCCTGCTCATTGCATCACCTGATCCTTTTGTTATATGTAGCAATTCGCTTTTGCTACTCATATCTTTGCATAGGAAGCTGGCCTGTTCACAGGTCTACAAATTGCCAGGCACTGTTGTAGCACAGCTGCTTATGAAACAGTGAAGTGGGGACACAGCCTCATAGAAGACTGCACTGGGCTGCACTCCCTTTTTCCCACTGACCTTCTGAAGGACAGCAGCCTGCTGCCTTTAGTACACTCAGGAGACCCCAAGACAAAATATAACATAGCAACATAACATAGCATAGCATAGCACAAATTAACTCAAAACATGACATAACGTAACATAACATAACATAACATAACATAACATAACATAACATAACATAA
>CM021731.1:112630374-112733855 GCA_011075105.1 Heteronetta atricapilla | reverse complement strand
AACATAACATAACATAACATAACATAACATAACATAACATAACATAAACATTACAAGTGGAGCTTGAGTGTGGAAAAGAGCTGTGTAAAGAGAAACTATTTAGGATGTTTTGGCACAAAATGTGTGGGTGTGGGGGAATTAAGTGTTTTTAAATGTACTGACACTAGATGGTGCGGTGGGTTAAAATAATCTCCTCTCTGAGGGAGACCCTGATTTGAGTGCGTTTCAGGCCTGATCTGGGGTTTGGCAGGACTCAGCGAGCATGTTTGTCAGCCCTCGCTGAAGAGGTGCCACGGTCTGAAGGAGCCGTGTGGTTTTGGGGTCAGGATGGAGGTGCTGTGCAGATGCATGGTCAGCTGTGCACAGCTCTGACTGCAGCTCCACTTCTCCCTCCCTTGCTTTCATTAATAGCAGCATTGCCCAGAAATTACAGAAGATAAAATAAAAGAAATAAAAGAAAAAGCTAATTATCCAAATTAATCATCCTAAAGAGAGCAGGAGATAACCTATAGTGCCAAAATAGGCACTGAGCTGAGTCGAGCTCTGTTGCAGGGACTGTCTCCCTACAGACTGTAGGCATGTGTCCAGGTTCTACTGATCAATAGGGCTGGTTGTGGGTGCAGAATTCAGCGCATGTGCACGTGCATCACCATACTGGGGCACCAACGCTTCCTCTGGCAAGCACTGAGATGTCACTGTGGGTGCCTGCCATGCTTGCTGATGTCAACGGCAGCAAATGGGATTCAGAGGTGTGCAGGATGGCTTGGCACCTTGCAGGCAAAGGGCTTTAATGTGGTTTCTTGGGTGTAACTGAAAGCAGCTTTTGGCCCAGGGGAATGAATAGCTTTTGCCTTCGCATATGCCCTGATTTTTGCAATTGTGCCATTAAAAGTGTCTTCTGGAGAGCAGCAATTAACAGAGTATATGTTTTAGTTACTTCTTCTGAAGCCATTTACTATGGTTATTCAAGGCATGATTTTTCCCTCTTCTGAAAAGATACGTTTGTTTTTTTTTGTTGTTGTTTTGTTTTGTTTTATTTTGTTTTTAACACATGTGCCAGCACCATTTTGGGGGTCAGAACAAAGCACATGGCACCAAGGACTGGGCACACCAAGTCCAACTTGCACTGAACTCTCTGCCATTGAGCCACTTCAGCAGTTTTGATCACTCTCCCACTACTGCAAGAAATATTTTGAGTGTGATTTAAACCTGTCCTGGTGTTTGATACTTACATTCTTATTAGGCACTTCTTCAGCTATGTGCATTTGTGGTCAAAACTGGGAAATGAGGAGAAAGTAAAATGTGCCTGCAGGGGCTCCAGCTGAAGTGTTGCCTTATAATTCATGAAGAAATGAAAAGAAAGAAAATGGGAAGCATTATAATAACTAAACAAGTCCTTCAACACAATTCTACCATAACTGTTTTTCCTTAAATATGACCTTTGCAATGTAAACCTTAGCTTCCCAGAAAAGTAAAGTTTCTTTTAGCACAAGAAGTAGATTTTAAAAGCTAGAGCTTCAAAAGCCTATTAATATATAGGCACTGAAATGATGTGTGGAAAAAATAATAAAAAAAAAAGGGTTGGGGAGGGAAAGAGCTATTAAGATAATGATCACAGTAAAATGGTTATGAGCATGATTTCACCTTCAGAAATGCTGCAGCAGGAATTTGAGATTTTTTTATCATTCATGAAGAGGTACACAAGCAAAACAATTGGCTCAGAAATATTTTTATGAACAAACAAAACATGTTTGTTTTGCTGTGACTCCTGGATTCACAGTTTTGAGACCAGTAGGGATGAGTTGTTCATCTTGTTTGGCCTCCTGCATTAGCAGAAGCCCCATCCAGCTACTCCTGTAAAGAACTTGACACCAGGGGGGACAGGTTCTTCATTTTTCATGAATATGCAGACCAAACCAGAAGAATTATCTCACCTTCATCAGCTTTAGCACAAATTTGAGGTTCTGATGGACTGTCAGCCACCATTGTGTTTGTTGCTCTTTAGTTCCTTTATTTGTTTCTTGCCTGTAGCAAATGTTATCTTTTCCCCTTTATAAGTGTCCATCTTTCAGTCAGGGAATAGGAAACAGTCCCATCACTGAGGTGACTCATGCACCTTGTGGATACTGAGTCACCATTAGGATGAGGTGAACATGTGGCGTGTAAAGCAAAGGCTGAAACACTTTCAGACAAAACATTCAGAAAATACTGGTACACATTAAGGAAATCATGGGAGGGGAAGAGAAGCAGCTCGTGAATGATCATTTACAAATGAAAGGACTAAACTAGCAATTCCCAAATGCTTGTGGTCAGCAACCTCATTACAGGCCACTCATTTTGTGTGACCCCCAAAGCAGTTAGAAATATTGAAAATTCATCTGATCTTTGTCTAGCTTTAGTCCACAACCCCTTCTCAGCAGAACACACTCCAAGTTCGGGCACCAATCAGCTAACTTTTATTTGCTGTAACATTACAAATGCTACATTACAAATGCTACATAATGGCACATTAACACTGGTACACTTCTACACACTGCCCAAAATTCACTTTGTGCCCCGAAGATGAAGCTCTGCTGCCTTTTCTTTCCCCAGGAGTGGGCTGGTGTCAGTAGCACTGGCTTTCCAGGAGAAGATGCTGCCGAGCTGCTCCTGCTTCGCTGCCCACCCACGTCCAGGCTGAGAAGTAACAAGGCATATCCTCAGTAGCTCTCAGGAAGACTCATCCCCTAACTGGACACAGGGCAGTGAGATGTCTTGTGTGCATGATCAGTGTGGTGGCAAACAAAGGTCCAGCTACTCACCAGGACCTGAGCATGTGAGTTTGGAGGCAGCATCATGTTGTGACTATTGCTTGGTACCCAGCAGTGCTGAGTACAAGCAAAGCTCACTTTTGGAAGTAGGGCAAAAATCAGATACCCAACAGGGGTTTTGAAACTCCATTCTTGAGCAACCTGGCAAAAGCCATGTGGGAAGCACTCTGAAATCGTAGGAGCTGTATCACAGATCCCAGAACAAGCATTCATGTTGAATGTTTTATAGGTTAGAGGTAAATCCTCTCCAATAAACTTTTATTATTATTATTATTATTATTTTCCTTATGTGAAGGTTATTTGGGGTAGTTGTTTTGTTCAGAGTTGGATGTATGGTGTTATTTTTTTGTTGTTTGAGCTGAGAAGTTCGTGTGTTAAACACTGTTCCAGAGCTGTACCCAATTGTGTCCAGGTTAATAGACAAGCCTTTGTCAAGGACATTGTGCAAACACATTTCCACAAGACATTATTGTCTGGACACATGAGCAAATATTTGCCTAAAAAGTGTAATTGACTATTGTTCAAGAACTGCCACCTGCCCCCTGGTTTTCTGGCACTCTTATAGAAGGAATTATGCTTTGCAGCATTGACTTCAGCCAACATTTTCATGGGAGCCAACTCTTGACCAACAATTAAATAAACATTCAGATTGCCTTTCTTTCTTTTTTTTTTTTTTTTAATCTTTTCCCCAAGGCTGCAGGATAAAGGAAGTATTACGAAGAAAAGGAGAAAAGGCAACCAGCCTTGCCTTAGCAATAGCACTGTGGAGAAATGATATATGTGGGGAACTACAGCCTAATCTGATGGACACGCTGGCATAGTCATGGACAAGACCAGGCAGTAGCACAAAGGATAAGTTCATCTGTGTTGTAAAATTCATTGTGTCAGCTGAAGCTAAGAGAAGTGATGACAGTCACGATGCCAGGGGATGGTCAGACAAAAGAAGACTGTGCAGCTGTCCTGTTATATGAGGCGCACAACATGCCAGATGGCTTGAGCAGGAGTTTTGCATCTCCAGCAAAGCTGCCCCAAAATGTACAAATAAATGACTTCAAAGACAAATACTCACCCACTCACCTTAATCTTAAAAATTTTTATCCAGAGATATATTTTGGAAAGCTGCACTATTTTTCAAAGTGGAAAATTAAATATTTCTGTCTGCAAATCCTGAAGCTGAATATTTTGATGGCTAACCATTGTCATCTCAGCCCTTTTTTGCTGAAGTTCAATAAACGTAATAAGAATTCACCAAAATATTTGTTCTATTTAAATTGATATTTTTCTGGCTTAAACACTTCTGTCAAAATGGTTTCCTCCAGTTCCAGTTGTGGAAACTGTCTAATTATCCGAGATGACTTTTTTTTTTTTTTTTTTTTTTTATATTTATATCATTCTTATTTCATTTTTTTTTTTCTCTAAACAGAAGTGACATCACTCCAGTTCTAGCTGTACCACTAGTGTTTTGGAGGTAGTGGCTAGCTACCTATATGTAATTGCACTAGATGTATTCCTTTTTGTTTTGCTCAGTGATGAGATTTTGTGGCATCTCTGTGGCCATCCTTCCCTTCTCCATCTTTGCTAAGAAAACATGATTATAATGTGAGGGACTGCTGGCTATATCTGAGGATGACAAGGGTGAGAGAAGATACCTGTGCTTGCACTGTAGGACACAGATTCTGACCTGAAGCCCTTAACTTCCTTCATCTTTTCCCTTTGATCTATCTCTGTACTTGTGTTGTGGTAACCATCAATGCTGTTGACAAGAAGAGTAAAATAATGTTACCAAACCTTCCCCAAAATAGCATCCTCTCCACTACTCGAGAAGCCCTGTTTCAACACCAGCTGTCAACTGCCCACAGCAGGAAATGCTTCCTCCGGTGTGTTTTCCTCCTGAGGGACTGTTAACTCTGAAACATGCCATTGTGCAGAGCATGGATTCAATACACAAAAGGCTAAAAACTGCTCAGCATCCTGTCCTTGCTATTCATAAAGTGAAGTCCTTCTCCTACTCCGTGTCATGGTGAGGGGACAAATAGAAAAATGCTGGTGCCTAACCAGTAGTACCATAGTTGTAGCAGCCTAACATTCCCAAAAGCTGAGTCCTATTTCAAAGGTGAGCATGCCTGAAAACAGAGCAATGGTTAGAGAGCTGATGGGCCAGTCCCTGCCTGGGAACAGGAGGAAATGAGATGACGAGCTATTTCCTTGCAGGAGAACTACTACATATCCAAATCTGAAGGGAAGAGAGGTGCTGAAGAGTTACATTGACTTCTGCTAGCAGATTGTTTGTGCCACCAACACATTTCCATTTCCTACCTTAGAAAAAATGTCATGGCTGTCCTTTGGCTTTACTGGTGTTGGTAATGTCTCTGCTGTCCTACCCTTCTGGAGAAGGGAGCAGAGGTGAGGGAAGGTGGGCCACAAGGAGCTGCTTTCAAGCTGCCAAGGGTGTGAATGGGGTAAACACCAAGAAATGTCCTCCTGCTGCTTTTAGACAGAAGCTTACCCTTAGTCATCAATGAAGCACAGGTGCACAGCTTCCCAGCAGTCTGTGCCCTTTCTCGAGCCAAGGTAAATCTAAGAGAGACTTTTCTGCCAGCTCAGGAGCCAGGGGATGTTTGAGCAAAGGTCTAGCTGATGAAAGAGGAAATCATTTCTTGATGCATGCCAAGGTTATAATTGGGGGGATATGCGCAACTGGGAAAAACCTAGACTTTTCTTCATCTCTCATGAGGAAATTGAGAAGCTCAGTAGCCAAATATCTGTTGGGAGAATCAAGAGGAAGCTGAGGTGTTTATTCGCTGAAGGAAATGGGAGGGCTCGGCTGCCGCAGTGGTGTCATTATCTGAGCGCAGGACAAGCACGGGACTGATAGGCCTGCGGTGACTCTCATCCTGTTGCCCTTACAGAGCAGGAAGTTATCATACAGCCCATGCTTGGCCAGCAGACATGGCCTGACCCTCAGTCCTGCCAGTGCCCATGCTGTGCTTAGAGGGTCACAGTCCCTGCGGGATTTTTTTATTTTTTATTTTTTTCTGAGCCACTGTTACTGCATCAAAGATCATGCATTTCTCATTGTGTGTGTGTGAGAATTGCTTCTCATCCATGCCCTCTGCAGCTGTCTTATTTAGCTTTTCCTGTTGACTGAAGGTTTGATTCCACTCTAGAGAAAAAATAATAACACCAGAAAAGCCTCTGTGTGAATCTCACCTATCCTCTCAGGTTAATGTAAATAGTTCTGTGAATTTAGCAAACAGTGCTGTCCAGGCTGTTCTACTATCCAGAGTTTTTTGCTTCTTCTTTTTTTTTTTTTTTTTTTGTACAGCTTTTGTCCTCCCAGAAGTTGCACATGATTCCAGGAGTATATTAAATCACATTATTATATGGTGCATGTGGTTTGTTCTTTCTTTCCCAGAAGAAAAAAAAAATCTACTGTAATTTTGTGCTTTGATTTAGTGCTTTCAGCATTTTTAGGATGAACTTTTTCTGAGTGTCCTTATATTCCCACATGCTTATATGTGGGTGCCAAGGACTGAGATAGTCCACCACTACTTTGGACAGATCATTTCATGGTCTAGGACCAGCTTCCAAAGTGACCTTTTCTCCCATTCAGAAGAACATTAAAATTCTAGGGGGACATTATTGGCAGCAGAGAACCGTCCTCCACCTCAAAGCTGAAGACAGTCATTCAGAAATGTTGGGCTCAGGCCTGTGACGTGTATGTGGTAGCTGGTATGGCCAAGCAGAGTACAAATGGCCATGTCACAAAAGAATGGAAACTCCTAGACAACTGGAGTGGAACAAAAATGCAACAATATTTATTGGTACCATCTCACAGTGCATTACCACAGAGGACCCAGGAGCTTCCTGAAGTTATGAGTTATATGAGTCTGCTGCAGTTCTTCAGCTTTAGTCCCAAGCAGCTGACAAATAGTTGCAAACTCTTCTACATTCTGCCCTTGGCCAACCAACCAACTTTGCCCTTCAGTTTGGCATTGGGTCAGATATTGTGCTCTTCCCTGGTTATACCTGCCTGCCTGGTTTGAAGAACAACAATGCTTATCCATCTCTGGGACACCTCAAAGATTTGTTAAGTAAAATGTAAATGTTAAAGAAAAGACAGACAGCTATCTGGCATCTTTTGTGTTGGGTTAATAATCCTCTGAGAAATAACAGTGCTCTTGTGAGGACAGAAAGGAAAAGGGTGAGCATATGTGGTGCGATTGCCCTCCTTTGAATAGGGACTTGGAATAACAAGGCATCTGTGATACTGGGCCTAGGGCACTGAATTGCTGCACTCATTTTTCTGTCTTTTTTTTTTTTTTTATTTTTTTATTTTTTTTTTTCCAGAACAGCTCAGCCTTCAAAACCCATGAGACAATGCAGAGATGGTGCTCACAGAGCTGAGCCCAGTGTGGTGTGTGCTCTTCGTCAGGTCTTCCAGGAGATGTTCCTGCCAGGCCTGCCAGCTGAGCAATGCCACCTTCAGCACAGGAAAACAAACAAACAAAGAAAAGCAGACCGTGTTTTTACAGCCCTGTATGTAGCTGTACCACTGCCCAGTGCAGTAAGCGTGTGGCTTACCAGTGAGCTGTGTGCATTTCAGTCAAGGATCAATGCCCAGGGTCACAGACCTTGTTCTTTATGCCTGTGTAAAAGATGTGTTGCCCTCCATCAGCTGGCATATGCCCAGTGCTACAGAGCCTTTCTAGGAAAATCAAAATATGTTTTTAAAGGATCTACCTATTTACGTAGTAAAACCAGATCACATTATCGTAGCTCCTATCAAAGTCCAGGGAATATGTCCATAGAGCAGCATGGCTTGGCCTTTAAACAGGAGACTTCTTACAAAATCAAACAATGCCACAAAGGCAGAGTCACTTGTAAATAATTTATTTTACTTTGGTAACCATGGGAAAGGAGAGAGCAGAGCAGGAAAGGAAAGGGTACCTGTGTTTGCAGCCAGCAGCTTAGCAGCCACCAAGATTGGTATCAGCCCTGGAAAAATACCTGTGTAGTGATCAGAGAAAAAGTTGACAGCGACTGTACTTTGTGTGCAATCTGCCATAACAAAAGGGGGTGTAAATGCCTTCCAAAGCAAACAGCAAACCTTCTCTCTTCTTTAGAGACACAAAGCCATGCAATGGGTGATGGCAGCAGCTCACGGCTGTGGTGGGTGGTGAGGAGCGTGGGGCAGCGGAATAAGCTGTGCCCCTGCTGATAGCCAGCTGCAGCCAACACCTTCACCCACACTCTCCAAATCCCTCTCACCTGCCCTGAGCCCCAGCTCTCCCTGTGCCAGGGATGGGGGATCCCTGGTCCTGCTGGATGCAGTTTGAGGTGCTTTCTGTATTGCCCATATTGCTCAGGTCAGCCAACCTGACTTCAGTCCCACTGGGGCAGTGCAGTGCTCCTCAACAACAGGCAAAGTTGATGCAAAGCCAATGACTTGTATTTGCTGTATTTAAATTAATTACACTGCAAGGAAAGAAGAAACAAAAAACTTGAATATAGACCCTTCTTAAGGTTTAACCATTCCCTGTTCCTGGGAGGGTCCGTGTCCCATTGTGGTTCCTTTAAAAAAACAAACCTGCTGCTTACATGTTGTTACCCAACCTTTTCTGTTCCATCAGAAAGGCTTTTGGGTTCTGTAATCTCCTTCATATCCTAAATTCTGCTGAAATATAATTTTAAATGAACTGGAGACAAGACCTCTGAACCTAGTAGTGTAGCTGATTATCTTTTTGTGCAATCTTTAATTGTCTCATCCAGAAAACTGGTGGGTTGCTTCCCTGTTTTCCACAGATCCCTTTAAATTAAAATATATAATATCTGTTCCTGAACCCTGATACAGTTTATGTAGTCCTTCTTAACAACCTTCATAAAGTCATTAAGTTTATTAGCTAATAATACATAGTTGGGAGTCATAAAATTTATTTACATTAGATAGTTTAACCAAGTATGTGGAAAGTGATTAAGCACCCCCAGCCTGGATTCTGATAAGGTCATAGGAATTCCTTAATATACAGGAAGCTTACTAGCAAATCATTTTTTTAAAAAATCAAAGTAATATTCCTGCCAGCTCTGAGATATTTCTCCATAATGTGTTGACTTTCAAGAACAGCGTACTTTGTTCCTTTGTTCCCGTCATGCTGCAGTAGGCAAAGCTGTTCACGTTTTCTGTTCCTCCTGAACCAAAACAAGTCACTCAAGAGCCACAACTGGCTGATGTCCCAGGCATTGCAGAGAGACCTTTGGAGGCAGATGGCTGCTGAGCCCTGCAGTTTGCGGCACTGGTGGTACACCCCTGTGTTGTGTGTCAGGACAAGTCCTGAAGTCACCTTCAGGTCACAACTCACTTGCTGGGGTCTGTGCTGCTGAAGCATGCCCAGGTGAGAGAGAGATCAGAGCCCCTTGGCAACTCACCTGGTGTCAGGTCACTTTGGGTGACTCTCTGAGTGCCGCTGCTCTCATTTTTTCTCTCTTGGTTGAAAGGAAGGTTTTGCGATTAAAGCAGTTGCCTGGAAATCAGTGTCTTGGTTCAGTGTTGAGCTCTGCCACAGACTTCCTGAGATAGCGTGGGAAAGTCACTTCATCTCGCTGTGCTGCACAGTGTCTGGCTGTGCATGGGGGAGGGAAAGATAATCTCTCATTTCTTCCTCCCTTTGTTCATCTTGTCCTTTAAGACTGTAGCTTCTGAGGATAATGATTGTTTCTCATCATCTGAATGAGTATCTAGGGTTTGGTCAGGGCCTCTAGATGTTACTCTCATATGGACAATGAATAGTAATAAAGGTAGCCATGAAATTGATACCTCTGGTTACAAACCAAAAAGGATGTGAAGAAAATGTCATGTAGCTGAACTCCGGTGTCTGTGGAAAATGCTAGTTTGCTTGGTAATCTGAGCTCCTATGGTAGGTCAACGTTGTAAGTTCTTTTAACACTAAAAATGTCCCAGTATCTGAGCTCTTCTGAAAACCTCATGTCCTACACTCAAGTGATTATAGAGAAGTCTTAGCTTCCACTGAAAAACGAGTTTTTCTACTTCCAGTGGTCCAAAGAAAAGCTTTAAAATATTTAAATCTTCTTAAAAATTCTGAAGAGGGATGGAGAGATGTGGGGGAGTGAGAGTGAGAGTAAGAACAAGAGCAAGCAACCAAGAAAGCAAGAAAGAAGAAAAATAAATAAAATGCATAATAGAAATACATAAAAGAAATAAAATACATTCTTTCTTTCTTTCTTTCTTTTTAATGTCTCATTGTTTATGCCACTCTTAAGATCTCTAGTGGCCTGATTCTTGGTTTCTGAATGGATATCTTTGGCAGCACAGGAATCTCATTTAAGACTTTAAACAATTATATACTCAGCCTCCAAATAAAATGCCTGTGCTTTAACAAATACTGGAGAAGTGAAAGGTTTGGCTTCTTTCCCTTTTGGATCAGCAATGGAATGAATGGAAAACTGGTGTGGTGTGCTGCACAGATAAAAGAGCAAACAAAATTGTTTCTAGCAATACTGGAGCACATCAGCAAGAAGGATCTGACGCATATTTCATCTGACGCTGCTGGTCTGTGGGCAGGTCTTATTGTTCCTGCCAAAAAGTGCATTTCTCCTATATGAGAGTTGCCACCCCAGGTAGTTTTCAAGACCCCATCTTCTTTTTGAGTGTGCTGTCAGATGTAGTGTTGTAGGATGCTAGAGAAGGAAGTCTCCCAGGACTGAATAAAAACCCCTGAGCGGTGATAGGCATCACCTATTTAGCCTGCTAGTGCAAAATCAAGCTCTAAGAGTAAGCAGCAACGAGTATTTATGATACAAATCTGCCAGCTGGCACAAGTCCCTTAGCCCAATCCCAGTACTGGGCATTGTCTAGACATTGCATGGAGGCTAAATCACAGTATCTTTTTAATATCAAGGGCTTTGATCCCCACAAGCAAACCTGTTACAGTGGATACTGTTCAGCATCAGAATAAGAAAATCATAAGGCTTGCAAAGTCTGGATTTAGGGCTTGACTACAAGATCTTCTGGTCATACCATAGAAATCAGTGGATGTAAAGGGAATACTCTGAGTCCTGCAGGATCTGTGTTCTGCTTCACGTATGCCCTAAATCCCAGGACAGCAGCTGTATGGGCAAGAATCCTCATTGGACATCTCCAGAAGTTTTCCACTTCTCATGTATGAACATGAACTCTGTTTCTGGGTCAGCTTTGAGCCACAAACCAAATCTAAACTTAATCTGGACACAGACTCAGCCCCTCACCCCTTCAAAACACTCAGGAATTCTAAAGGCAAATTTTGGAATTTTCCATGGTTTGTGATAGTCTCTGTGGAGCTGCATGTGGGCAAAACAAGCACGAAACAAGGCTATTGAGGGCCAGATGAGTGGAAATAGTTATTTTCTTTGTGGGTAATACCTTGGAAGCCAATGAGGCTGCTCTCTAGGGAAAATATGGGAAATCAATGGCAAAATCTGGCTCTGTGTCTCTAACCTCCTGAAACTACAGGGTTCAGCAAATGTGCAAGAGGCAGAGCTAGCAGAGAGCATTAGGTGTGCTGCTGCTAGGCCACTGAAGACCTGTTTTCTCCAGACCTCAAAGCTTATGGGGGAAAAAAGAAAGGGACTATTGGAAATTTCTGTCTGAGATTCCCATCATTCGTATTGTCCTCCTCTAGAAGAATTTGCCCTGTGAGCATCTGCCAAAATGCAACAAACTATTCAAAGTGGATATAAGCTCTGGGTTATTCAGAAGGCCCACACAAAAGGCTTAGCCAATACCCTAAAATCAGCAATTATAGTCGATCCCTACTTGGTGGGCTGTGTGATTGATTACATGGGCACAGGGCTGTCTCTCTGCCCAGGAATGCCTGTTACCCCACAAATCCTCAGCAGTTTGCAACCCAAATGCCACCTATACTGTTTTTTTCCTGAACCTATTTTGCAAAATTGTCAAACTTCAGACACACACAAAAAAAAACAGCAGTGGAACTGGTTTGCGAAGCACCAGGCAAGTTTGCCTAGCAACTGCTTCAGATATATATTGCACTTAGAGAGCACAAATGTTAGAATTCCTTGGCTGCTTTCTGGAGTCCTGGTTCTTTACCTTGGCTTCAGATCTGGATCAGACCAGAACTGCTTGGGAGTGATTTTCTGTTATCAGCTACTTTACAGATAATTTACTAGCAGTCCAAGCTGCATATTTACTTTGAAGATCAGAAACTTCATCTTTCAGATAAGATTACTCCCCTTCAAGTAAATACTGGGCAGAACACAAGGAAGGGATGAAAACTGAAAAAAAAAAAAAAAAAAAGGAAAAAGAAATGTTTGATCAGGTTATTAGATTGTTAGCTCAGGCTGAAGTACCTTCAAAATTGGTTGGAAAGGATATTAGAGAAGAAAAAGGTTCGTGACTTTGTAAAACCAAGTGCAATGCTCTACACTGGCTTGGGATCCTTGCTGCATTCACCTGCCAAGCTCAGTATTTTTAGGGACACTAAAAGGTAATTCAGAAGGAGTCAGGAGAGCTAGTGTAAACACTATTCAGCTAAATGGCTAAGCACCACTAAGTGGCTCTTCAGTGTAGCATCAGAAGTCTGTAGCCAAAACTCTTCAACAGAAAACTTAAAGCCCTGTCTATAAGCTTCCTCTTTGGAGAGGATGCTGCAGTACAAGTCAGCTGCCAGGCTTATGCACGGATCCTGTTAAGAAGTTTTTGGATAATGAGCTTTTCTAACAATCTCTGTTGGAGAGGATGCCATGGGAGGCATGCCAGGGTTGGGAACCTGGAAGAGAAACAGAACAATGACGAGCTGCATCAGCTGCAAACCTGGGTGCCGTGTTTCCATGAGGCGCTTGGCTACCCTGGTGACAGACACGTTATAAATACCTCAAGACAGACCCATTTTGGAGGGGTGTCTGCAGCTGTGAGGAAGCTGCAGATCAGAAATTCCAACTGACTGGTCACAGGCACGAAAGATATTTCCCAATGCCACACCATGCTTGGGGGGCTTTTCTTAAACAGAAGAGACTTCACCGGTTTCATCAAATCGCTGTTAGAAAGGCTCGTGAGGGCTGCACTGAGCCTGAAAACTGATTGCTACCATTGTCAAAGTCTGTATGATATAATGCTTGCCCTTGTAGCAAAATAACAAGGCTAGCAGAAAGCTGGTTATGGCTGAAGAGGTAAAGGCTTGAGTTCGCTCTTTAATGGAATCACTGTGTTGTGAAACAGAGGGCCAGCAGCAAGAGCCCACACATGCATCTAGCCAGCAGGCCACACAGGCCAAAATGTGATTGGAGGGCTTATGTCACCCATGGACATCACTTAGCAGAAGACTGTGGACAGGATTAAGTCAGTACTACAACCTCAACTTATATTTGGGGAGACTAAACATCCACATTGAAGAGCACACTTTAAAATTATACTTAACATTCAGTACGTCTGAACCATCCCCACCCATTAGTTCTTGTGCTTTGTGCTCCTGAACAAATGACCATCACACAACCTGCAGTGCCCACCACATGGGGCACAGAGATATTAACAGTACTGTTTACCACACAGGTGAGCCAGATTTTATCATGATTTATAAGTCTTCCAGATCCAAAACCTTTTCAGGATAGATTGATATTATGATAAATGTAATCATGAATACTCTTATAGTCCGAAAGCATTCTATTTTTGAAAGGTAAGCATTTATAGCTCTGACATTTTAGCTAACTCTGTTCCAAGCACTACAATACTCAGAACAAAATCAAGGCTTTGTTCCTGTTCAAACAATGGGAAGTACAGGAAATGATGCAAAACCACACTGGAGCATACATATTCCCCTTCATGAAGGCATGAATGAGAAATCACCAGGCTGAATCATTTCTGTCTGCTAAATGTCTGTGTTAATTAAACCTAATCACTCTAGCATAGCTCCTTATACAGCTGTTAAATTGTTACCAGTATACTAATGATCACATTTACAAAAAGTAATTGGGCTACCTTTTGATTAACATTATTAGAGATTTCCACCCATCACTAACTTGTTCCTTCCACCACCACAGATCCCTCAGATTTGCCAGATGCCAGATTAACTATTTATGGGGCTGCTGTCTGCCTAAAGAGGAAGAAATATCCAGACTGAACTGGGGAGCAGGTGTAATAGGCAATTTTAATAGGGTTTTTCCTCTTCATTGGTCACTGGTGGTGTTTATAATTAACAAACAAGAATGAAATAGTGAAATATTCATTTGCTTCCCTATAAATGCCATTTTTCTCCACTATCACAAAATTCCTCCTGCCCCTCCTGCCTGATTAACAAAAGGCCTGCAAGTGCTCTTGAGACCCTGAATCCACTCACTACCTCCCTTTTCCAACATGTAATGTATATTTTTTCATATATGTTTTATGCATTGATAAAAAGCTCTAACCCACTTGACATCTGTTATCTGGATTAAGCTTTTTCATTCTGCTGGCCAAAAAGGGATGGAAATTTGTGGAGCATTTCATTTGCCACAATCACATATTATGTCTATTTTTCAGGTTGCTAGTATGAACAAATCCAGAAAATAAATAAATAAAATTAGTCATTCTAGGGAATTAAAAAAAAAAAAAAAAAAAAAAAAAAAATCCTTCTATATAATGCTCTCCTAATTATTATTTTTTTGTGATCTTGCAATCATAAATGTTGTCATTGCAGCCTACATGTCTTGCTTGTTTGAGCAAGGGATTTATTACCTTCTAGAAGGGATTTAAGACCTTCTAGAAGATAGAAGACAAAATGTAATGCTTTGTAGGTCTCCTCTGAATTCAAATGTCTGAACTGAAAATGGTCAGTATTGAGCCAGCTCAAAATCACTGCTACATTTTACTAGAACTAGTAACGTCCAAAGTTGTTTCCTTCCTATTCTTTTACAAGTCATGTGATTTCATTTCTCCTCTATCAGCACTGTAGTAAATGAGAACCAGACTTGTAATCATACAATCAATTTTATTATATTGCTACTGTGTGAAAAGGAAGGCTTCAAAGATTAAGTGGCATTTTAGATAAGGAGGCTGAACATGTAAGCAAACCATGACTGCTTCAACAACGGCAAAGAGGGAACATTTAAATAAATGATTGTGGAAAAGAACAATCTTACATAGTCAAAATGTAATTGGAGGCATAACATGGCCGATATGCTGATGGCCATGAAAATTTAATTTACACTCTGAACCAACAAATGAATTATGCAGCCTCTGATCCCTGCAGAATAAAGTTTATAGGCCAGATTCACTGTTGGCCCCAGCAAACAGAATTATGTTGGCTTCCATGGTGTTGTCATCATTTGTTCCAGCAGTGAGCTTGGCTTGCTGTGCCTGCAGTGAAAATCCGGAGTCCTTTCAAGTCAATGGAAAAGGTCCTTGACTTCAAGGGACTTTGGATCATGCTTGATGTACCATGTATTTTGCCAACTGGATTAGTTATACTGCAGAGCACCATGTACATACACATTCAGCATCATGACACGTACTGAACCAGGAGTAGGACTGGCAATGCATCTCTAGCAGTGAGTACTCTATTTCTGTATCCCAGGCCTGCGTTCAGAGCTGGTCTCTTCACATTTAGAATATTTCCACATAGTGTCCAGCCCTTCTGTTTGCTTGCAGTTTAATTCCTTCCAGCATTTTATCCCATCACCTCGGCACAATGCTCTGTAGTAACTGCCTGAAAATTGAGCCTGTATTAGATCAAGCTTCACTGGAAAAGATGTGGTTATAGGCTTACATATACTTGCCCTGCACCAGCTGTCTGTTCTCTAACCCTAGCTGTGAACATAATTTTCCTAAGAAAGCTCTCTGGCAGAATTTAGGCAGGAGGAGAATGACAGAGAGCATGATCATGCATTTTAACCATGGGTTAGTAGTGTTTAGTTGCAGAGCTTGGTCTTGTCAAATACTGTCAAACCTTGGTGGGGAAGGTACATGTGAGCCATGCAATGACTCCAAACATCACATAACTGAAGAAATGCAGAGGGAGTCCAATGAAGCACAAAGTGCTTCACAGGTTCTGCTTCCCAATGACTTGGTGGTGCACCTCAGATCACATCTCTGGACAAGTTCAGGATGTGTCACTGGGTGGCTTGCTCTGGTCCTGGAGACCGATCCACAAACCTCAGCACCAGCAATTCACCTGCCCTATTGACAGGCTGAGGGAGAAAATGTTTTTTATTTGTCCATCTCAGCACAACAAATGTGTGTGAGAGAAGTAAGCCAAGGAGAGAAAGAGACTGAGAAGACATATAGAAAAATGACAAGAGAGGGTATGCTAACAGGCATGAGTGGCAGCACAGGCTAACCAAAAGAACTGAGGAGAATAAAAAATGTGCTAGTAACAGTGGTATTTATCTTGATGGATGAACATCAGTGTGAACTTCAACTACCTCCTGGGTGATAATAGGATATGATAGAAAATCTGACATATGCTATGTCTCAGGGAGCATCAAATATATTAAAAAGATTTACATACCTAATGTGACCTAATTGCAACATGAACTGTAATTGAAATTGAATTTCAGCCTGAACTAACTAAAGCTCTAGTCTCCAACTTCCACACCTGGCAGTGACATGCTGGGTTACCCTTTCAATTTTGCTATTCTGTACCTCAGTTTCCCAGCTACAGAGAAGAATTACAGTAGATCATGCTGGATGTTTTAAAAAGAAACTAAACAACCTCCTTCTCTCAAGCAGAGCAAAACCAAAATAGGTAGTCACTACTATTCAGCAACTGTATTCAGGTATGAGATAGATACTTGGTAATGGGATGTTGATATCAGATCCCAGGTTTAAAATAGACCCTTTCAGAATATGAAAATCCACAGATGGACTTGTGAAACACAAGTTCAATCACTGATCATGGATTAGTAATGAAGTCTAAGTTCAAATTCCAGTTAAAAATCTAAATTTACAGTTATAAAGTGTAATGTTTAAACAAACCTGAATCTGACACCAACTTATCACTGCAAAACAGAATGAGAGCTGGCCACAGTTCTTGTGGGTGAGCATGAAACTACTGGAAGTTTAAAGCTTTTTCATGTTTTGTCACAATCTTGATAATGGGCTTATTATGGGGGGTTGTAAAATTTCATTACAGCACATTCATTTCTTGAACAAAATGAGACTCATTTTTCCAGTGGAAATAGCCTGGTCTTCATGATGCTCCTCTCTGCGCCAGAGAAAAGGTTCAGCTGGCTTCTTGGATCAGCTTTATGGCCTCTTTGCAATGCCAGAATGCTGCAGAAAGGGGAACTATGGAGCCAAGAATTTGGCCTCTGGTTTTCAGTGACATTAACACCCAGAAAGAATTCCTGGGAAGGACTACTTCCATGAGTGAAACTGGAGCCATTCCTCACAGTCTGGGACTTGTCTGCACATGAGAATAAATGCTTCTGGAATAAGAGAAGCTGTAAATTTAAAATGGGAGTGTGGTAAAACGGAGTAAGTCATGTGGCAATGCGATTATTTCTTTTTGCTTTCTGATGGAAGCAGTCATGAAAGTCAGTTAAGCTGATGCAGGGAAAGACACTCACATTTCAGTCTCCCAGCATCCACGTGTACTATCATTCTGGACTGAGTTACTCGGAGCTGTTAAATGACTGTGCTGAAATAACTCCTCCATGTGTAGACAAGCCCTCTTTTTCTGTAGAACTGGAAGCAGTCTATCCGGGAATAATTTCATCTAGTTTTTCCTCACAGAACTGAAGATCTGCCTGGGTCTGCAAGTTTAGTATAAATATAATTGCCAGGATCAAGCAATCTGTGCTTCATAACTAGATGCTTTGCAGCCTGCTAAACTTTTTCAAAATATCATCTGAAAGATTCAATCATTTTTGCCTGGATCACTGCTTGTAGATGTGTTATTACCCCCAAAAATTTTTGAGCTACTGTTCTACCTTTTAAGCAATTTTTTTTGAAGGAGAAAAGATCAGCTGTTTTATTTATCCAGGTATAGGTCAAAATATGGTTTAGGGCATTTTTCTAGGGAAAAGAAGGAAAGAAGGAAAGAAGGAAGAAAGGAAGGAAGGAAGGAAGGAAGGAAGGAAGGAAGGAAGGAAGGAAGGAAGGAAGGAAGGAAGGAAGGAAGGAAAGAGAAGCAAGCGAGTGAGAGAAAGAGAGAAAGAGAGGGAGAAAGAGAGAGAAAGAGAGGGAGAGAGAGAGAGAGAAAGAAAGAAAGAAAGAAAGAAAGAAAGAAAGAAAGAAAGAAAAAGAAAAAGATCATGCTTTGCATTCAGATGCAGCTAATTTGAAGAGGAAAGTGAGTCTCAGTTCTGAAGCCTTAAATGTTTAGAGAAGGTGTTTATCCGCTCCTCTCTTTCTTGCCTGTCATTTGGTAAATGTTTCCCTATTTTTTTTATATTTTTTTTTCCAGCAATAAGCTGTCACAATATGCATGCACTTCTGCAGCTTTTATAGATGCTTTGTGTTCATACCGAGCTGGTAGGGATGTAGTTTATTATTCACTGCTGGGCACTAGGTTTGCAGAATAGATCCTCTCAAAATGAGTTCAAAGAGAGGAAAGAAGAGAGAGAGAGAGAGAGAAAGAGAGAGAGAGAGAGAGATGGGGACCTCACTTAAAATTACGCTTAACAATTCTGACCTACCCTGGGTGCCTAGCAGTCCTGTTTCAGGGCTGAAGTGAGATTGTGATTCTGTCACAGGAATCACACTTTGGAAATGAACATTGCCTAAACCTCTGTTTTGCACAGGAAAACAGCTATATATCTAAAGCTTTACATGAAAACCTACTCTGACTTGCAACAAGAATCTTTCATAGGCTATTATATTCTTTCCAAAGTTTGCCTACCATCAGGGTAGCATTTACAATACTTTTTTTTTTTTTTTTTTTCCTGAAAATAACAACCTGTTTTTTTCCAATAACTAGCAAGATTGGCCATTTAGCATGATTCACCTAATTCATTCCAGATCTTGGACTTTGGTATTTATTTTGAGATATTTCTTATTTTGGAGCAGAGTGAAGGGTACATTTCACAGACCATTTTACCAATTTCATTGGGTAAGGAATGAATAACAAGTCCCTAACTTGAAAATTGTTGTTTAACCACAGCTGTTAAGTGAAATCTTACTCTGCTTTTGATTAAAGTACATATCTTTGTTGTACAGGAAAAATAAATAATTTTAATCCTAACCAGCACCAGATAATTAGATGCTTAATATGAGCAGGAGAAGGGAGAAGACACTGAAATAGATCTATGGGAGGTGAACAATTTGTAGTGCAAAAGCAATTAATGAGTACTGGAATCATTTGACCCCATTAAATCTTTTCCTCAAATACCTCATCCCTTTTTAACAAAGAATAAATCAGACTACTGTGTTTTACTTCAAGACTGGTGTTTTCCCAAGAAAGACTAGGTATACAGTGATGGTGGCTGAAGACAGCTCTGAGTTGATGCTCCCCTCAGATACTTTTGGGGTGTGTGAAAGTCAGCAAAACAGAGCACACAGCTTGTACCCCCACAGTCCAAGGGTCTTAACACCAGCTTAACTCCATGTGCTGGTTTTGGTGTCATCAGAGCCTGCCACACATTTGAATCTCAGCTGGAGCCATGGTAGTGCCACACACTACTCCATTCTGCTGTTGGTCCTAAGGATGCTGATCCTGAGCAAAGAAGCAGAACAGGCAGATAGAGCAGCACAGTCTTAGTCCCGTTCAAAAGATTCATGACAATGTGGCTGTCAGAGTCATAAATCCTGTGTCCTAAAGAATTTTATTCTCCTCAATACCATCAATGTCAGTTATCATGTCATATTTTGTCTGTATAAACATTTACAGGGGATAGTAAAGAATTAATGAATTTAATAGTTATGTGGAATAGCAAGGTGCACAGCAATCAGTGTACAATTTACTGTCATGAGAAGATACAAAAAGCATATGTACACTGTGCTACTTGTGGAATAACATTGTTTTGCTGTGTGTACTATGTGCTAACAGGACAGGACAGCTCTGAACAGTCTTTGCTGAGAGACTATATGACATCCTGGAAGGGCTCCAAAAGCCCTTTCAAGCCATTTAGGTCCAGGATGTTCAACCAGTACCTATTGCATTGAAAGGGCTCTGCTCTGGTAATCTAATATTTGTAGAGAGTATCTGCTGGAGGCTGAGCAGCCAAGTCAGGGAAACATTCTATTATTTATGTAATCCCAGCAACACAGGGGTGGCTGGGACATGACAGTTTTGCAGCCAGTGTATGTAAGCAAGAGCTAGAGCACACACTATGCCTTTTCAAGCTTCCCTCCATTATGGGTTTGATAGAGTCATCACAGAGTCTTACCTGTTCTCTTGTAAGATCAGGCTGTCATCAGACTAACACTGAGCAAACACATTCAGAACTCATCAGGAACCTTTGTCCAAATACAAAACCCACATTCACTTTTCCCAGTCCCTTGTGTCACCTCAGCAGATTGGAGAGGTGTTTTTTTTGTTGGTTTGGTTTGGTTTGGTTTAGCTTGGCTTGGCTTGGCTTGTTGTTTCTTTGTTTTTTTTTTTTTTTTTTTTTTTTTTGTTTGTTTTTTTGACCTGCTATCCTATGGAAGTGGCAAATATTCAGTTGTACTGGTGAGTGTGACTGTGCATAAGTGTTTGGTGTGTCTTTTCTTTCTGTTTTTCCATTCTGCATTCCCCTACTTCTATCTTTAAGACCTAATAGTTATTTGCCCTGCTACCTCTATTCAGAAAATTGGAGAACCACATTTTTCCAGAGACCTTTATTCCACACCTCCTCCCCCTGTCATATTTTTGGCTTTCCACAAACACTGGCATCATTTTGGAAGATGAAATGAAATGAAACACTTGTGAAGAATGGTGGATCTGACTCTGGCATAGTCAGCCTGCAGTCTCTAGGGGTTCATTTCTTTCCTTTCTAAGTCATTGCAAGGAAGCAGCAGAAGTGAAATTATGTGTCTTCAATCACCTACTTCCACAGAAAGAAAAAAAAAAAAAAAAAAAAAAAGAAAACGAACAATGAAGTATTGAAGCCACAGCCAAAGCAAACAATTCAGAAACAGCCCATAAGCTGAAATATGTTCCCATTCAGATGTGGTCTGTACAAGTTCAAATAATTAAAGTGACTCTAAAAATGATGTACTGTTCACTGATAACACATGAGCAAAAGAAATATAAACATATCGTATTCCTCAGTAAATTAATATACATATATATTTAACTTAACATGACTATTTTGTTCTAAATGATACAGTGCTTGGAATTAAAGATTTACTTGAAGGATGTGCTCATGTTCTTAGGGCACACAGAGCATAAGTCTCTACCAGTTTCTTTAGGTCCTGAAAGTTTAGATTTCAGGTTTAATTTGGACTTGTTTATAGAGTTAGTACGTGTGAGAAACTAGCATAATCATCCAACTCAGCAGATCTCAAAGCAGTACCTTCTGTTTGTGAGCCAGGGAGAGTAATGAGAAGATGCTGCTGCTGGCTCTGTAAGGATCTGCCCTACTGGAGCTGTGGGTGCTCTACCCACAGAGCCATAGAAACAAGCAGTCAGAAGACATCACCAAGTGGACAGAACAGTCTTTACTTAAGTGTAAGGCAGCTTTATGATGATCATGGTAGCTTTGCTTTTTGGTTCTCCAACCTTTAATCCTCAGTCGAGGTAAATCACCACAGTGATGCTTACACAACTGGAAGAACTGACCACAGGCAGTGAGAGAGAGGTGGTGGTTTTCCTGGTGATTTATATCAGATCCATGTTATGACATTTCTGTATTGGCAGTTCTGTACTCAGCAGCTAAACATTTTGTGCCAAAGTAGTTTCTGCTCTGTCCTTAATTTTAAATAAGGCAGTGGAAATTAAGCTTACATGAAAGCAGAAAGGAGTACAGCTCATTGCAGACTAAGACTGTATTCTGAAGCTGAAGTGAATGACAGTGCATTATATAGTATACTACTATATGTATAGGATACTATTGCACAGTCTCTCACTACCTGGTGAAGGTTGGATTCACTTTATCGAAGATTTCTGGCGTGTTCTTTTTCTTTTCTTTTCTTTTCTTTTCTTTTCTTTTCTTTTCTTTTCTTTTCTTTTCTTTTCTTTTCTTTTCTTTTCTTTTCTTTTCTTTTCATTATCTTTTTTTTTTTTTTTAACTACAACTTTGTAGGACTGAAAGTTCAGAGAGAATCACTTATGTGATGTAATACTTCTTTCCAACACTTTTGCTTATGATGACTATTTCCTTCAGTATAACTTAATGACTGGATCAGACTAGTGATTCCAACAATTGTACTCTGGTGTACACAGGGACATAAGTCCCTGCCTGCTTCCTTAGGTCATAAAGTTCAAATCCTAAAAAATTACTGATTCGTACCTGTTTAAGCCTGGAGCAGTCTAGTCTTTAGAATTCTAATTGGCTGCCCCAGGAGTTCCCACACAACTGCATTGCTGCAGCTGGATAGCCACAGGACTTCCTAGATATGACAATTCAGAAATATGCAGGCTCCTTGGGGACTTGACAACTTGAGACTGTCCATTGCAGGGTTCAAGGCATTAGTTGTTTTTTTTTCTTTAAGATACAACCAAGAAAGCGCAATTACAAAAAAAAAAAAAAAAAAAAGAAAAAGAAAAAAAAAGTTATTGAAATGGATGGAATGTTCTTCTGGAAGACACAAATTGCCAGGTCTATTTCCATGGGTGGGGATAGGATGAGAGGGAGGGGATCAGTTCAGTTCATCACATACTCCTGGAGAAGAGCCACCTCACTTGTTGGTGGTGAAATCTGTTTTAAAGTCATTATACTGTTTAGAGAACGACTTTAGGAGTGACTGTGTAACTGTGATATGATCTTACCTAGATAAGAAAGAATTAGAGTCAATATTTGATTGTTGAACTATGGAGTCTAAGATTTGGCAGAAGAAGAGTTAAAATGCCTGTACACTTTCACCTCACAACATCCCAGAGCAGTGTTCTTTGAGTTGTAGGACATGAACCTGAGGTCTACAAAGTGACTACAAAACTTCACTGAAAAATCACAGTTCCTGCCAACAAAAAAAGCAATCAGACAAAATGAAAGAAAATTGAAAATGAACAATCAATAATTTAAATGTTATCATCCTCTATAGATTGTTGCAAATGAAAACTTGTATGACAACACTGCATGTTTGGAAATTCCAAAAATGCTAGGCGGGCCCTGCAATTACAATGATTTGAGAAACCTTGCTTGAATGTTAGTAGGTAGGGAACCTTTTTGATTATGGGTTAAGTCTCTCTCTTCAGGCAAGTACCTGGATCTCCGACTTCTCACAACAAGACAGCTAACCATTTATGTACAGGAAAGTTTTAAGTCTTATTCAGCCTCACCTCTCCCCACCACCTCCCCACGCCCCAAACACCCCCACAGTCTACAATCCCCCCTTGGCATTCACTTTTGGTGCCACAGGTAGGTCTGCACTCAACTTGCTGAATGCTTCTTTTGGAATCAAATTAATTTCACTTATAATCTAGGACATTGTATTGCAGATTCCACCAGGGCATACAGGGCTGCAAAGCTAGGCCCAGTAACAGTAAGTATGATGATACAAAAAGTCCTTTCATCACTGCAGGCCTTGGTGGCTGTCAGGTCAAGACATGGACCTCAAACCCCCAAATCGTACTTAATACAGCTTTTCTTTGCCAGAGCTTTAGAGAAGTAAATCCTCTAGAACTCATGAGGTTGACAAAGTGGTACAAATCAGAAAAAAAAATCTAAGTCTCATTAAGAAGCTGGCCTACACATAACTGGTATGTTATATGGACACCACTGCTACCTGGTTTGCTCCCCTTTATCTGACCACTGTAGTGATGAGTTCCTTGTTTGTGTGCTGAATGTAGCTGCATATGCCAAGCATTCAGCTCTTTCAACATCTCCAAGGTACCACACCCTCTCCCTGTGCCACAAAGAGATCAGGAGCTGCTCAAATTAAATTCCTTTATTAATGGAATGGTTTTAATAGACCAAAAATGAAATGGATGAAAGGAATGCTTGTCCTTTATGGTTGCCAGAAAAAGTAAATATTGTCTATAGACATTATACAGCTTTCTTTTAACCAAATTAAATATGGTCTATAGCAAAGCAAGCAATCTGTAGAAATGCATTGTTATGCTGCTGTTACAAACTATTTACACTGAATAAAAAACAGGTGTCTCAAAGTCAGCTTTAACCTTAGTCAATTACTGTTATGATTTTGTGTAGCTTGCCCTCATCTCCCCTTTTTTTGCTATTATACTTACATCAGCCATTAACAAGGTTTTAAAAAGTGAGCAATCAAAAAACAGGTTATGTGTAGCAGAAACAGAGAGCTCCCTTCCCCACCACCCAGCACAACTACTCTGTCACCTTCCTTTAAGATTTAAGAAGGAGTTTATCACTTCCCTGCAGACTTTTCCCACAGTTAACAGTTTGTCTCTCTAATCAACTCATTTTCCATGCCAGAAATTCCCACAAAGGTAATAACTGGTATGAGAATATACTTTTTAAATATACATATTTTAACAGAGCATATTTTCTTTTAGCAGTACGGTGTGCCATCTCTGTGAATGCATTCACAGTAAAACCATGTCTAATAAATATTTGAAGGAATAAGCACAGTGCATCCAGTTTCACTTTCCAAACAGAAAGTGATGTGTCTGCTTTTAGTGGTGGTATAAAGCAGAGACTTAATACAAATCCAACTTCGCTAAGTCAAGATCATGAACAAAGAAATCCCACCTAATTACAAAATACTTGATTAACAAATCATCCAAACAAAGGGATAGGTTTACTCTGCACCAAAGCTATTTTCTGAAAAGGACTTCACTGCTGGTTTTATAACAGACATACAGCACAGAAAGAATGTTTTCTCAGTTTGCAGAAAGGATTAATCAGGATAGTTTGTCCACTCAATCAAACATTACTCTGCTGTAACAGCATTGTTCTTAGTTCCCTCTCTCTTTGATCCTCCTGCCTGTATTTCTCCTCTAATTTTTGTTTTTCAGAGTCCATACTATAAAAAGAAGAATCTGTGCTTCTCCTAATCTTCTCAAACTGACTGAAATCTGCAACATACTTTCCATTTGGAGAGAGGGAAACCACAGGCACGAATTCGTAACCCCAATGGATCTCCTCAGGGATGTAGGAAGTCCTGCTTTGACAGACAGCACTAGTGGACTCCACTGTGGCGTTCAGGAGCACCACAAGCTCAAAGTCCTTTTCCTTGAGATTTTGAGGTGTGAGATCTCTTAAAGGGCTGCTTTCATCCAAAATATGGTAGAACGTTAAAGGCAAAATGAGAAATGGACTTTCTGAAGAGGAGTCAACATTGAACTTGACACTGGCTTGATTTAGCAGGATTCTCTCCCCTTCTTTGGTTTCGTATGTCTGAAGAAGCTTCCCAGACAGCTGACACTGTATCAGAAGGCTCTTCCTCATATTTGCTACTCTGATCACCAGGCAAAGTTCTCCGTTGTGTTTAGTAATGACAGCACAGTGGCTGAACTTAATAGTCTCTGCCCTTTTTTTAGGTCTTGCAATTTTGGCCAGAAAGGTACCTGTGATGAAGATTTCAATCAAGGTAGTGATGACCAGTTGGGCCACAAGCAAGAAAATGGCATGCGGACACTCCTCTGTAATGAAACGAAATCCATAGCCAATGGTTGTCTGTGACTCCAGAGAGAAGAGGAATGCCCCTGTAAGAGAGTCTACGTTCTTGACGCATGGCTCCCTCTTTGGGGTGAACTTATTTATTTCTAAATCACCATGAAGGAATGCAATGGCATAGTAGATAACTCCAAAAAGGAACCAGGTCATAACAAAAGTAGCAGCAAATAAGGTGAGTTTGTACCTCCACTTCATGTCTATAACTGTAGTCCACAAATCTTGAAGGTAGAGTAGGTAAATGCCATCAACTTTGTCTATCCGCACGTTGCTGTGACCGCTTTTGGACATCACACGGGGTTTGTGTGCTTTGAGTGCAGTGTCTATGCCTCCGTTAACCAGTGGGACGCGGGACATATTAATCTGTGTGGCTTCCATTCTCACTGCTTCAGTCCTAAGGAGAGAAGAAAAGAAGACTGTTACTTAAAGAAATCAAAACACATAACTGTTTCTGAAAAGCATTTGAAAATGTTGATGGATAGAAGGTACAAACATAATTTAAACACAGCAGTAGTGAATAAAAACAGCTGGAATATAAAGTTACCATCATACAATATCTGACATTAAAAATAACTTGATATTATTTCTTCTTTTTTTCCAGAAAACAAAAGAAAACAAAACATTCTTTGATTCTGGTGACTGCCAAATATGGAGAAGTAGGTTTCTTTTATGATAGCCTGCAAAAGAAATTTGACCAAGCTGAAATTTTATATTAGTACTTTATTTCTGTAAAATACTTTTTTTTTTTTTTTTCTTACGTTTCTCTAGAGAAGAGGCTCTTTTTGACTACTGCAAAGGTTTTCTTTAGTGCCCTGAAGAGAGACATCTGATCAAAATTAAAGTCGCGTCAGTGCTTGGTTTAGAACGCAGATCCAGTACACCACCTCTGTCTCTTCCTGTGACAGAGGCAAAATGAGCCAGACCAGCTTTCACTGTGAACAATTAACTTCCACAAGTGATTTACTCAATCGGATCTGGCTCTTTGTTGCGAACCTACAACTGATCTACAGGGAAACAAAGCAGACCTGAACACATCAAAGTTGAGTTTCGGAAAGGAATATTTACACCTAAAAACGCTTCGAAACTGTTTGTACTCTATAGCACTCTGACTTTAAGCAGTCTAAGGAAAAAAAAAAAAAAAAAAAAAAAGGAGGCGATTCACAAAGTCAGCATTTTGAGCTGTGGGCCCTGACTTGCACGAACCCAGCAATCATTGGACCACCCGACTCCTGAAGTTTGTTTACTGTTCATTGGTCCGGATGGAGAGTAAGTGTGCGGACACTCGGGATGAAACAAAGCCCACAGAGTGAAGCAGGACGGTGCCTGCGCCAGCTTGATGAGGCAAGTAACAAGACCCGGCTTGCAGGACTAGACAGTGGTTACACAGAGCAAGGACAGTGCATGTTATACTCGTTTCCAACAACAAAACTTCCTGCTGAAAAAATAAAGCAACAAAGAAAAAAAACATCCCATGCATCCTTTGTGCTTTGGCAGGTCATACAAAAAGCATTGTTTTGTTCCATTGTTTTCCTCAAAAAGCTCCTTAAGTAAGTGATTAGTTTTTGTGAACCACCAAAAAAATAAAAAATAAAAAAATAAAAAGAACATCTTCCTTATAGCTACTTAAAAGAAATTTGCAGGAAATACAAGATATATTTGTGGTACACACATGTGCCAGCCCAGGACATCAGTGTGATTGCTCACTGAAGTACCTTTCCTGTTATGTTAATTAAAGAGAATTTTTGTTTATGACTATACCCATCACAGTGTTGTAGGTTTTCTGGGAAAGGGTAATAAAACATTACCCCATTAACACCTGTAGCTCATTCCAATTTTGGTTTAACAACCAACATTTCTCTTCTGTCATTTAAGTGCCATTGCTGTGTATATATATATCTGTATCTATAAGAAAGGAATGTATCAATGATCCCAGTAGGAGATTCCTTATGTGACAGTCAAATCAACACGCAGTGCACAGCATGTCCGGATAATAAACAGGAAAAAACCTTCAAGTGATCTGAAAAAGAACAACGGGAGGAAATGGGGGGGGGGGGGGGGGGGGGGGGGGGGGGGGTTAAGGGTGGGAAGGAGCATACAAGCAACTCCTCTTTAGGCAAACTCAAAATCAAGCACTACTGTCAGTGTGTGGTAAATACATGTAACCTCTGATGGGAAGCTTTTTAGGAAAATGCATGCTGTTTTGTGAAGAGGTCCCGTTCCCCACACTGAGCTTTACCTGGGGTAAGCCATAGACATCAAACCCATGCAAAAATCTGTCTCAGAATAAGTTTGCCTCTTCCTTCCAAGAATGCTTTACCTTAGCCATTACCTCCAGACCTGAATGTTACATTGTCAGTCTAAATTTCCATGCCCCAGATTTCTAGGACAGGGGATGGCTGGCCTCTCCAATATAGTGCTGGGAACACATATCCCTTCTCAGTCTACTTGGACACATACTCTTGGCAGCATGCTCCCCAGGGCCACCAGCTCCTCCTTCTCTGGTGGCCACCAGGATGGAGACAGCCAAGGCTCCACCTTTCCTCCTCAGTGTTCTAGCTGGTGGGCTTGAGCTGATGTTGCAGAAACAGTGTTCACATTCTTGGCAGAAAGCAGAGATCCCTGGTTAGGGTCAAGGGTGGCCAAAGACAAGGGGTATGTGGGCACTTGGCACTTGCGATGGCTCTATCATGTCCTGGAAACCTGGGCTTGCATATGCAAGATGTGTTGGCCATGCTGAGCAGATCAGGTCTACCCCACATGGGTTGTGGCACTGAAACTTCCTTGGTGTGCCAGACTTGGTGCAGATACACTGCACTATTAATCTGCAGTATCAGCAAGATCTATGGTTTCAATCCATATGATGGCCTAGTACGATTTCTTGCCTCTTCCTCTTCTTTTCCCTGAAATGAGTTGCTCCTTGTCCAGGAGCCCTGACTAGAGAAAAACCTGACATTGCACACCGCCACATTTCCAGACCTGGTGAAAGGTACCTAACATCACAGACGTACCAAAGTTCTGTAGTAAAACAATTCATCTCACAAGTCGGGAGGTAGAAAGGTAATTGCAAAGCACAACATCTTCCCTGGGCTACCTCAAGAAAAGGTCAGCTGCAGAATTTACCAGGAGAGGCTTAACCCAAGAAGTGTGGCTTTGCTGCAGCCCAAGGCAATTTCTGGCATGTACCGGACTGTTTCAACACATAACCAAAGACATTTCTCACAGTGCATCTCTAGTGTCTCCATGTGCAAAATCAGATTCCACATGTAGGGACATCGTGGCAGAGCTGCTAGAGTACGGCTGTATCAGAGCTTCTCTGTCATCTTCTATATCCTCCCCTGATCTGTATTTCTGTATGTGACAAAGCTACTTGGCTTTGCAGTGATTTCCTGAAATGGATCCCAGCCAATTTCTGGTGCTTTTTTTGGTTGTAGGGTATTTTTGTTGTTTTTACTTCCCATTTTTTCTCTTACATCACTTTTTCCTGTGTGATCCTAAATTCTTCTAGTGCTCTTTTCCTCCCCCGGGAAATTCAAGTTGGTTTCCTTTCCCTGCAGAAATACTTCCCTTCTTTGCCACGCTGATACGGGAAAAGAAGATCTGTCACACTGCCTCACAGCAGCACTGCCCCTGCTCCCTGCCCTTAACACTGCAGCCAGCAGCAGTTACCTGGGGGAAGAAATTCTGATGCAACCACCAGTGGAATAAGACCAGGCTTCTAAGGAGATTTCTCCCCTGCCCTCCACTTCCCCACTGCTTCCTGAGTGAATTGACCAGTGTGGTATCCCAGAATAAACTGTTCATGGGTGTTTGTATGTATAAAACATATATTATAACACCTGCATTACTATTTACGATCCCATACCTTCCATAGGCACCTCAGATATTCCATTACCCAACAATCCCCAGCAGAAAGATTTTTTTTTTCTTTTATTCTTTTCCCTAGTTTTCCTTTTAAATCAGAAAGCATATCTACTGTGGTAAGTTAATATAAACAAACAAGCATGAATAATAATAGTAGTACATATTTTTACATCAAGAGAACATCTTCTGTCTGATATTTAACTGATTTTCTGCTGAAAGTATTTTTTGTTACTTAAAATAAAAAACTACACAAACTGTAACTGCAAATAAAAGTGAACTGAAGTACAGCAAAAGAAACAGATGCTTCAAGAGAGAGGAAAATAAAGTAGTCTCAGGTTTGTCTAGCACTTTAATATCCTATGAATTACCTCCTTTCCTTGCGAGCCCTTTGGAACAGCCAAAGGAGACTCCCCATCGGAGCACATGCTGGTAAAGGAGTTTAGCACAGACAAAATCAATAAAACATAGAGCTACATACCAAACCACCAACCCTGAATACCTTGATCTTAAGGTAATTCCAGCAGCCAGGAATATAACAAGTACATTAACACTGCTTCCAGAGACCACATTATCAAGAATTTGAAGCCAGCTTGCATACACGCAAAAATGTTCCTGTTGCATGAAGCCAGATTTGCTTGTGCAAGATCTCTTCTGGCAGACACAATTGATTAAAAGTGTACGGGAGCATGACTTGTTCAAATGGCCTCAGATGTTTTCTTGTTTTCAAATCAGATATGCTTTGCCACTTGAGCAACCCCTTCATACCCCTATACACTTCACTGCCACTTTGACACAGGGGCAAAACTTTAACTGTTTTTTCAACCAGCATAAACCATTAATAGGCTTGGAATAAAATAAAATTAAAAAATATATCTATAATAAAAAAGCAAACAAATTAATAAAAAAAAAAAAGTTCAGGAAAGAAAACATTGAAAAGAACTACACAGTCTTACAGTCTTTACATCTTTCCTAAGTTTGATGTGGTTCAGTAGGTTATAAAAGTCCTTCCTGAATTCTCAGTGCTCTGCCTAGCATGAACACCTTCCTTTGGGTTATCCAGGCTCTTGGAGGCACCAGTCTCTGCTGTGTGCTTACCAACCTCCTCCTCTGTTTCTGATTTATGGAATACAAAATTAGAGGAAAAAAAGGACAGGGACGGAAGCAATGGTTGCAAAAGGAATCTTCATCTCCACTACCAACTGCTGCATGCAGTTATACAGCTGGACACTGATAGCCTGGATCCTTCAACATAGTCCTTCAGCTCTTGTACTGACCAACATTTATTTGTGTAGTAGAGAGTTAATGGTGCTAGGCCAGGATTTGGTCACACTGTGAAGGATGCTGCCTTTAAAAACACATTAACAGCTTTTCATTTTCTTTCAAGAGAGGACCAAGCCCTGAGAACTGTAAATACACCCTCAAGTCCAAATCAACTCTTCAAACTGCATATTTAGCTCCCCACCTCTCCTCACAGCCACCCATCAGTGTAGGGCAGCCCTGCAGATGGTGACACTCAGGAGCAGGTGACAGTGGTGGCACAGCAGAGCCTGCCCGGGGACCAGAGGGCTGCAGACCTGATTGCACTGGAGGTCAGGGTGAGAAGTGTTGTGTGGGAGCTAGCAGCATGCTTTTCATTGCTCATAGCATGGCCAGGACAGCCATTGACAGAGTGGTATTTAAGAAAGTGAAAACCCAAGTCTATCTTTGTCTCTCCTAGGCTGCCTGCCTGACATCTGGCCATGGAAGATGAATTGAAGTTGGAGAAGTATCATGGTGCATTGTTTCTGAGAGAGATTTGTACAGGAATCTTGTTCTTTCCAAGGGCAGGATGTAAGGCTTTGCAGTAACTATTGATTTACGCAGATGAGCCTTGGAAACTACACTGATGCAAGCAAATAGGAAAACAACCAAGTAGGCAGTGAGAAGGCAAGAGATGACTCAAAGCTCTTTGAGGTTAATAGAGAAACTTCCAGTGATTTCACAGGTCTCTGGATCAGGCCTCCAAGTGGAGAAAAAGCACATACCGCTAGTTCTGAACAGTTAGCACACTGCTAGTGAGCCGTCCATCCGTCCTTCCTAAAATCTGCCCTCCAGTCTCTGCCATGGGTTCTGCAGATAAACAGGGGACTTGGCTGTGCACAGCCTTCTGTCTGGAAACCTTCATGTTCACCGAAGTCTTCTTTCAGAAAGAAGTAAGTAAACTGATCTGTTTCTGAAACTCTTATTTATTTTTTTTCTCTTTGGTAATACGGTTTATACAATGCTGTAGGAAAAGAGAGACACCAGAAACCTGTTCTGCTCTTTTATTTTTAAGAATGCCTTTTCTTCAGTAGTGCAACATTCAATACTTTTGAATGTCTCCCTTGCTGTATACTTCCACTTCAAACTCTCCTTTTTCAAACACTTCATTAGTACAGTTTAGCATTCAAAACCTGCCTCCAATGTGATGCTTTTCCCACCCACTAACCCTTTCCCTGTTCTTGCTGTGCAAATCTTACCTGGCTCTTTCTATACGAACAAGTCTAAACAGACTCTGGGAGCCTGTCCTTTCCATTTCTGAGGAGCTGGGTGCCAGAACTACCCTGCAAGGCTGACAGGAGTGTTATTGTTGCATTATACTTATCACAATCATACTCTGTAATTCCTTGCTATATCATTGACCTCTTTGATCAGCTGTGAAAACGTTAGTCCTCACATTAGGCCTCTGACACAGGTAAGAATCTCAGCAACAACGCACTGGAGAAGATGAACTAAAGAGACAACAGGAGCGACGTCTTATCCCACTCAGCAGTAGCAGTCAATACCAGGACCAGGACTAGAACTTTAGAGACCCTAATAACTACAGCTATCCTGTTTTCTAGGATGCTTTCAGGGGCTTTTAGTATCTAGGTCCTGTCCTACTTTCTCCCTGAAGTATTTCTCTTTTCCATGAGGTTATGTCTCATTAACCTATTTTCTTCCATTTTGAGAAATAGCCCATTCCACTCCTCTTTTCTGCTCTCTGTGAATCAAAAGATTCAAACTAGTTATGCTTACCACAACACCACAGATGTGTGGAGATGGTCAGCAGAGTTGTTTCTCACAAGACTGCACACTGGTTTATGTTCTACAGATATCTTACTTCATGTTCACAGCACCTATTCTTGACCTCACTATTACATGGTTCAGTTTTCAAGGGCTTCAACTTTTGCAAGGCCTCAGCTGTTTGGGCTGAGATCACAATCAAACATACATTCTTATTAATTTGTTTCCTTCATGTGTCAGTCAAAACGAAATAGCGATTTCCAATGTCAATGCCAAGACTATATGCTTTGGGGTATTTCTACACCTATGTTAAAACAGTTTGGGTTTCTTGTTCTTCGGGAGTCCAGAAGCAACATAAGCATTCTTCAGTGCAGACACTGAAGCTCACACTCTCCATGACCAGCTGCGAACCCTAACAGCTTGACCACAGAGTAATCTTGATGCTTTCTGTCCTTATAAATCCTCATCCATGCAGTGGTGTTGCTTAATTAGGAAGAGTAGTCTACCCATCTCCCTCATTCCTTATTAGCAAACTCCCCTACAAGGGTGGAAATGTGGGAATGATTCGCCCCTGGCAATGGGTTGAGTCTCACCTCCACTTCCTTCAATGGTCAGATTTTGGAACACAAGTGGCAGCAGCCAGGCAGCGCAGGGAGCCTTGCTGCTCAGGAGGGAATGGGGAGAAGAGGAGGGGACATGCTGGGAGGAGGTTGAAGTCAAGCCAAGGAATGCCTCATTTCTGGCTCATCTTGCTTAGACACAAGATAAACACTGAGACATTTGGTGTCCTACAGGGCACTTTGTGACATGCCTGAACTAATAACTGTTGGGCACCCTTCAAAATGAGGGCCAGAAACGGAGGCACCTGCACACTTCAAGCACTTCCAGCTCAAGACAGAAGCTGGGCAAGGATCTTCTGCAAAATACTTTTTCACTTAGTCAACTAAGGCCTACCTAAGTCCTACTTAAATACTTAATTCCTTTTTTGTGAACCGGCTTGTCCAAAGCCAACTGCTTTGGCTCCTATGAGTATGTGCTCTCTGACAGTTACTGCTGCCCTTCCCTTCCTAACAGGCCACCTGGCTAGATTATGCTCCCATGCACTTGGTGGCCAGGGAAATCAGCAGAGAAAGGCACCCAGAGAGACTGCTCTGCTCCTCTCTCTGATTTCATGTGGTTTAGCTGCTTGCCCTGAGGCATATTTTACCTTTCTTTATGCATATCTATGTACTACCTGGTATCTATCACCTAGGTGTAATCTCCCTGCTTAAGCTCATGTGCCAAGACTGTTTCATGTTTCTATACACAACCAAGAGTGGCTGTGTTTCCTTGTAGTATTTTAGTCACATGGTGGTGACTTTTATAACTGTATAGAAAACTACGAGCCTGAACCCATCTACTATTCATATTGAAAAGTCTGACCAAGCTTACAGGGAAGGGAGTCCCCTTTCAAGTCAATGCAGAGCACAGAAGTACAGGACTGGGCTACCACCTAAGTTTGACAGGACTGTTATTCCCTGCCCACTCTGTGATGGTTATGTCCCAGTTTTCTCCTCTTTCACAGCAGGTAAAGCACAACACCTTGATTTTAACCTCACCAGTACTCACCCACTGCTTCACAAGTTGACAAATGCCTATTCAGCCATGGATTAATAGTAATACTTGTAAAGTTAAACTCACAGCAACTGGTCTGCCATCCTGCAGGTGGTTTGAAATTTGCTGGTTTTGTTTCAGACCTGAGGAAGGCCAGGGACAGAAAGCTTGTCTAGTTTCTTTTCTTTTCCTTTCTTTTCTTTTCTTTTCTTTTCTTTTCTTTTCTTTTCTTTTCTTTTCTTTTCTTTTCTTTTCTTTTCTTTTCTTTTCTTTTCTTTTCTTCTCTTCTCTTCTCTTCTCTTCTCTTCTCTTCTCTTCTCTTCTCTTCTATTGTTATCTTTTATTTTTTTTATTTTTTTATTTTATTTTTTTTATTTTTTAGTGTGTGTGTGTGTGTGTGCGCGCGTGCGCTTTTCTCCCAGTTCATTTCTTAAGCTAATAAAAATCTGGTCTCATTTACAAACAAACAAGCAACCAAAACCAAACGCACACAATTACTGTAGATTTTTAATTTAATTGTCAGCAGGTGGCTGAAAGTAAGTAGCTATGTGCCTAGTCATGGTTATGCAAGAAGCAGGGGGGAAAGTCAACATTCTTCTGATGCTGTTCACAAAAGCTAGCTAAAATATCTTCAGTCTGCCTTTCAGCAGAGCCACCTCTCTCTGTTTCTCATCTACCACAGCTGGTACATTAATTGTATTTATCAGGCAGCAGGCAGATATTTCAAGTCACTCAGAGTGGTTTGTGCCTCTGGTTCCTTTCTTGGACTACAGATACTTGGAGCCTCAAATCCAACTTGGGACAGACACCAAGTCCCAACACCAGCCTTGTCTCACCCTGATGAACAGGGGCATCAGCTCCTACCTCTATGTCAACTTACAGTACGAATTCATCCAGCAGCTCAGCAGCTCTCTTTTTAATCACCATCTGTGATGCCAGTTCATTGCACTGTATCCCAGTCAAGTTTGGTTTTGTTTTTAATTAGTCATTGCACACCACAGCTCTCATAGCTCAGTGTAGGTGTGGCAGGGAGGTGAGGCTCCCTGCAGCATGTCAGGCTTCTGCTATGGCAGATTTTTTTCATGTGACCTCTACATATGAAAGCTGCATTTCTTGTAAACCACAGCACTCCTTTAGCCCATACAATGAGAGATTACGCTGTTGGAAGAACAACCTTAGTACCTCATAAACATCTCACTGAATATTCATAATTGCAGACACTTGTGACATAAACGTTTGTAATTTTCCATCTCTATACAGTCATTAAATCTCAATACTTAAATATCAGTCTATGCAAATAGTTTTCCACTAAAAATAAATAAATAAATAATAAATCTGCATCTTTTAAATATATAAAAATACCCATGCTATTGAAAATCTTGGTAAGGCTGCCTGCAAAAGGCAAGGAAACCAGCAAGGGAAAAAATCATTGCACCTACAGGTCAGTATATTGGATAAATTTCTCTAATCTTGTGCCTGATGTGGACAGAATCAAATCTAATTGGAGAAATAGCCCACCTTGACCGAACAGAAGGACGGATCCTGTTATAGCAAAGCTTTTCCCCTGTGACCATTTCTGTGTTTCTCTTCCTGTACTGTGTAGCTTTTTTGTCCTGCTTCATCTTTGCAGAGTAGTAATAAATACAGAGTAACCTGTTAATTAAGCCAGATTTATGTCTGGTCTCTGCAGGACCAGGACATACCAATGAATTTGGCCTTGTGATTTTTGTAATAGTGTAAAGCACATTTCCAAAAAAGAGGGATGGGTTTGTTATGGTTTCATCTTAAAACTTGTTACAAGCTGATTTTCTCAAGAAGCTATTTGGTTAAGAAGAATTGCCCTACCTGTGTGAACAAGTTCATACAGTAGAAAAAGTTTTCAAAAAAGTGACGCTTCTTTCATGCTAGCAAAATACAGCCTGTGAGACAAAGTATCTACCTCCCTTAACCTAACCTAATGATTTTTAAGTTGGATGTCTTTCTCTCATAGGCAAAGCACAAATGATGATGCTGGCACAGCAGACACACATACAGATTACTTGATTATTTTTTGATAATGAATGACTTTGTTGTGAATTACAGAGTAAGTCTGTCCTGCTTTCTCTTTGAGGTACACAACAGCTTCAAAACTGTTCACTTCTACTCCATTCTTTCTGCACTACAAAGATTTTATATGGCACCAAGTGCCCGTTTCCCCTGATTGTTTATATTTGATACAAGGAGAACAAGTTTTACTTGATTTCATTTTTTTTTGATAGATAATTAACAAAAACCAAAACATTACAACTTTTAAATGCTGACAAGAAAAATCAGTTCTGTCCAATAAAATCAGGACATATACTATTTCACAGGAAAATATATATGTGCACTTACAAAGAAATTACAGGG
Organism: Heteronetta atricapilla; assembly: GCA_011075105.1. Lineage (NCBI taxonomy): Eukaryota > Metazoa > Chordata > Aves > Anseriformes > Anatidae > Heteronetta > Heteronetta atricapilla. The sequence continues at coordinate 112,697,520 of CM021731.1, read as the reverse complement.
TCATTCATATCTGCTGTTTAAAATAATACTTTATGGTATGTATATTTTCATAAATGTGGTGGTTATTCTGTAAATCACAAGCAGTTGCAAATGCCCAAATGTACACAGCACTGTCCCTGGAAGACCACTGGTGTTGCCCAGGGACTCACATACCCCATCCCCATTCCTGGCCACATTCCCATCCTGACTCTGCAGCTGCCCCTGACCAAGCTGTGCCTCCTCACCAGCATTGCTGAGGGTGGTCTCAGAGCCCAGGGCTGATAGAAATGGTCACAGGGATCCCAAACATCCTCAAAACACTGCCTTGGTGTATAAATCAGGGGCTTTCACCTGCTGCTTTGAAGTGGTCTGGGCCAAATTAAAAACACCAATGCCACTTTCATATTGGTGGAAGGCTGCTTATTTTCAGTAATGTCTGAGTTTTATTTCACAGCATTTTTTTTTCTCTCTCTTTTTATTTTTTTCCCCGACCAGTCCACGGATGTGGTTAATTTAAGGTTTAAAGGCTTTTTCTCATACACACACACACACACACACACACCCATATATGTTTTCCACTGAAGTCTGTGCTTTTTCCTAGACCCACCCAAATTCCAGTACATAGCTCACTTGTGTGCCAAGCTTTCATACTCTCCATGCACTGAATGGAAAAATACCCTTTTTTCCACTTCTGCACATTTTGGGGGGAGGAGGGGGAGGGCGGGTAAAGGAGGTGGAAGAAAGGCCTCTAGAGGAATTTAGTTATACCTGTTATTTCAGAGCAAAGACATGAGATTCCCAGCATCCTTGGAAATACTGTTTCCACACTTGGATGGAGGCTCATGGGGTCTGATCCCCACTGCTTCCTTGGGACTCTGTAAATGTGGAGTGCTAAGGAGATTTAAGTATTAACAGTGATACGGTAAAAGTAGCATAAACTGCTAGGTGGTGTGTCTCAGTTCTGTTTATATAAGTGTTCCAGTAATGCTCTTCAATGCATTGATATTTTATGAGAGGGATGAAAAAAAATCAAAGTTTTATAGAGAGAAACATTAGGGAGTTTTATATGGAAGTGATAGTTTTCAGCTGTATCATTCTACACTCCCTTTAGTAGAGTATTTCAGGCCTTGAGTATCTTGGTGAAAGGTGGTATGCTGAGACCAAAGGGCTCCTCTTCTCACCAGTAGTATCCTGGTAGAGAGAAGACTGCAGAACCCCCACCTTTCTACTCCTGCCTATGTTTTCCATCCTACAAGGGCCACAGTTGTAGCTCATGGGGTGGTGAGAGCTACCAGGCCATGGGGAAGGGGCCAGCAAAGCCCTGTTCTCTGGGCTCTGTTGCATCTGTTGCATCTGCAGGGTGAGCCCCAGGGCCGTAATAACATGCAAGCACTATGCAAAGCCTTCTGTATGGCACTGTCCTCCATGAATATTCTCTGACATCCAATTAAGGTTGGTCCCCCTTGATTTCTTCTCCCTAAAGGCATTAATAAAGTCTCTTTGGCTTACAGACTCACCTAGTTTCATAAAGCCTGTTGGAACATCATTTCTGAAGCCTCTACTCACCTACCAAATTAAGCTGAAATTAGCCTGTGGATTTAAATACATGGGCTATTTGTTTCCCTTATTTGTGAGGAAACTGAAGTGAAATTAAACTAGGTTAAATATTTAGCCTGTCTGCCAATAAAATGTTATAATTGTACAGAACCTAATTGTCACTGTTATACTGAAAATAAATAAATAACAACTATAATTTTTTTTAAAGAAAAAGATGTTTCCTAAGCCAGTAGACTAGGAGGTTACTTAGTCCTAGATTGTATGTCTTGCAGATAAACTCAAAAGTAATCAGAGGGAAAAGAATATTTGTTTTCCTTATTGCTTTCCCAAATTACTCAGTCCCTGCCAATTTCCATGACACAGACCCCTCAGTCTGCAGCAGAGACTGTGGCTTCTGAAAGAGAGGAAATAGCATGAAAGTACTGGTGCACATCAATGTTTTGCAGTTTTCCCGCCAAACCAAAAAAATCAAAACAAACAAAAAATGCACTAAGATTGAACCAAAAGAAAAGTTTTTCTGGCCAAATAAAATAATAATAATAATAATAAAAATGCTATTCTGGACTGAAGACACTATTTGTTCAAACCAAACCCAGTTATTTTGATTTTATGTTTGTATAGATGTGTGTGTATGTCCAATTCAAATCAGGTGAGGAACAAGACCTTGCTTGAAATGAAAGATTATATTATTTATTTTCTACAAAGTCAAAATAAAATTTTATGCTTTTCAAAATTGTTTTCAGACTTCTTCAGTCTAAGCTGCCTTATCTTATAAACATGAATGCTCTAAATCTTACATCTGACCTAAATCTGCATTTTCAGCCCATAAGACTTTTGGCTGAAAAATCCCACTCTTCTGTAACTGGAAAGGCCAGCTGGGTTTCCTGGCTGCTCCAGTGACAAGTGAAACTTGTGCAATGAAGTACAGTCCATCCTAGCCGAAGACAGCAGAAGCAATGCCAGCCTGCACTATTGAGCTCTGAGGATTTAATTGTGTAATTTACAAGTCATTTTCTTTTGTCTTATAGCTTCTTGGGAATCTCCATGAAACCTTTGTGGTTCTACATTACAACATGCTGAAAAAAAAAAACACAGTGATAATGTGCACAAAGAAAAAAAGCTCATGCTGGTTTTCAAAGTCACTATATTTCCTTACTCTCAAAGGAGGTTATTTTGCTTGTTTATTTACACATACCTTATCTTTATAACTGTTCCTTTATGATCCCATGTCATCTCAAAAGCTCAACAATCCTTTACAATTGGAAACCTGGAAAAGTCTAACTTTGATCACTGAAGTAATTAGACTGAATAGGACATTGTTCATGTTCTGTTGGGAATAGTTTCCTACGACATTCAGAATACCGCAAACTTATTTTTCAATGTCTACAATATTCAGCAACTTCTACCTTGTGTTTTTGTAGGATTTCCAGATGCTATGAATTTCATAAATTGCTTTGATGTTTTCCAAGCAGCCTGATTTATGGGAACAAAAATACCACCATTCCCCAATTTCTTTCTGTCACCCTGTTATAAGGCTTGATACATCAATGGAAATATAGCCTGGCTGAAGAGTCCATGCATAAAGAACAATTGGGGCATGAGGAAATCAACTACATTTCCCATAAGAGATCATTAATTCAATGGAAAAATCAAACTCTTTGATCTCTAACCTCCTGTACTTTTCCTGTAATATTTAATTTTAAGAAGACACTATTTTCTTTGTAAAACACTGTGTAACCAGACCCAGCAGACACTTATGTGTCATTTTAGTACTACTGAGTAAAATTCATATTTAGTAGATAATTGTTGAAGATAAGTGATTGCAAAAAGTAGCTAATTAAGATTATGAATATATCAAATTGCAGCAGCATGTTTCAAATGAAGTTAGGATATGGCATTGCTAGAAAGTCTCAGAGACTGTTATTCCACTAGGCAGCTGACAGTTTAATAGCAATACTGAAAACTTCTTTCACAGCCCTGGTGAAACCCTGTCACACCCATTCGTTCCCAAAGCCTATGTTCTGCCTGAGAGTGCTTCTTCTACTCCACTAACTGTACAGTTGAAACACCTTGTTGGTAGGCAGCTTGATGCCATGGCATCTCCAAAATTCACCTTTTCTTCATGTCAATCAACCAGAATTTCAGTTCTTTAATTAGCCATTTCCCAATGAACCTCTTGTTCATAGTCCTCCTCATCTGTCTCAGGAACAAGTCACTCAAACTTCTAGAGTAAAAATTGTATTTCCTTTCTAATATTTCAACTGTAATTTTCCACTTTCCACATTCACAGAAACATCTCTTTACTTCATACGCACAAAGCTCATGCCCTAACCTTTCCACAACTACTGCCCTAGTATTCATAACTTTGTTTTCTTCTGTTCTTTCTTGATAACTCAATGCTGTGCCTTATGAATGCTTGTTACCAGGTATTTTTTGTTCCCTCCATGTTTCAGGCACTTCTTATTACATGCCAGACCAGCTTCCCATTTGACATATATGAAATTCCACTACCACCACCTTCCAAACTAGCCCAGAAAATACACCTGCTTTGAGACACATTTCAACTTTAACAAACATCTGCTAGTCATTATGTTCACCTAGCAAGTAACACATCTGTGTTGCATCATACCTCACTTGCTGTTAGATTTGAAATCATTTTAAGCAGATCTAAAGTTTTCCTGTTCTTTGTTCAGCTCACTGCAAAGCATATTGTTCACCTACAGCATGATGATAAATAACATGATAAGATTATGCATCAGTATTGAAAACAAATGATTTGTTTTCTTGGAGGCACCCCTTCTTTAGGAAGGCACTGACTACCACTCTTGTGAAGCCTTGGATGTTTCTTCTTTATCTACCAGTAAGTTTTGTCTGAAAGAAATTTGGATATTTGTTTTTCTTAAAATTTGCCTGTGAATTTGAGATAACTAGAAACCTCAATGTGAGACAGTAGTTCCGATTTGGCTGCCAAACATGTACAAAACTAAACCATTGGAAAAGGTACATACACTGTAAGATCAGCTATTGGACTCCCTAGGCTGAATTTCTCTCTGTTCACATTAGAAATCTAAAAGATTTCTGCCTAGTTAGTCCTCTATTACTAGAATCAATGGAGAGCTTGACACCTCCACCCAGAAAGTCTATCCCTTCTTTCTCTATTTCTGGACATGCCCATCTCCCTGCAGTGCCTGAAGATCTGAGACCAGATCTCTAACTTTCAGACAGCTGAGATTTACCTTATTCTTGCACCTGCATAGCAAGTCTAGTGCTTCTGAGAAGTGACAATTTTATTGTTTGTATGGAAATCAACTGTTCCAGTATACATGAAGGTACGCCTACACTTCCCGTTAGCACCAGGCTTACATATGTAAATTGTATCACATATGTGTATACCTTAAGATGGAATATCCTAAAGAAATAGATGTCAATCTAACTCATACTGATGAAAACTTGCAGGTTAAATCCTATGACAGATGTGTGGTGTGGAATCTCATGTAAGATTAAATACCTTGGTGTACTTTTCCATCATACATATAGTTTAGTTATCATAAAAGAATGTGTATTATGTACTTAAATAGATGAACAAGGTTCTTCTGTAAAAAGTAAACTATCCAGCATACTAAAACAAGGCACAGGGATATGTCAGCTCTGTTTTACGGGTTCTTGCCAATGACATTCTGCACCATATGTCAAGTTGCTTGTCCATATCATCAACATATATGCACTGTCACCACAACCCTTACAAAAGTACAGAATCATCCTGCTTGTGCTTCAAAGAGCTTCCTCATGTGTAATGTTTTTATATACTCACCTCCAAAAATGATGTCTGCATCTCTCTGCAAACAATCTATATCCCACATCCATTTCAGCTCTGCTTTTTCACATCCACTAATGTCCTGCATCTTTTTCACTACTGCTTCTTTCAATGGTTCCTCTTTTCACAGTCCTTATCAAATCTGCCCCTGATTTTCACCATACCTAAACGCCCATTCAGCAAGACAGAACTAGTCATCAGCAGAAGAAGAAAAGAAGACTAAGCCAGAGCCATTCAGTGACATGTCATGTCTTAAGGTGAGCAAAGCTGAAGAATAGGGCTAATTTATTTCTGTTAATAGCATCTGCAGTTTTGGGAACACAATAAATTCTGAAACTTTGTCCATTGTTTTCTTCTGAAGCGGGGGAATGGGAATCTGATCCTCACCCAAAGAATTTTGTGGATTCCAGTGTTAATGTTTAAGTTCATATAGTATTATTAGTAACATGCTTAAAACAGTTTCTAGTGAGAACACAAAGTTTATTGACTTCTGTGACACTTTCAGTCTTTATTCAGCAGCATGGGTGGTTCAAAAGTTTCTTAAGATCATTTAGATTAATCAGAAGCAAAAGATTTTTCTTGATTGCCTAATCATTATTTACAAGATCTAAACAAGTAAGACAGCATTTAAAGACCACCCCCCCCCCCACACACACTCACACACTCCTTATGTTTTAACCATTTGCAAACCAGAAATGCATCTTCAAAGGCAGAACCCTGCACCTAGATGCAGTAGGAGGATATGTCACTAGGATCATTCTTCTGGACTGTTTTCTTGGACCTTGGCACATAAACATTATACAACAGTCTTAAATTATATGTTCCTTATCACCTGAGACTTTACCTAGGGAGAAAGACTACCAATAAATACTATTCTGAGTCATGGTCAAGGCCCAGCTTTGATCATTTCATTCTGACAGAAAAAGAAATCAACACTAAATTTCTAAATTTTAGATATTCTTTATATATAGATAGATAGATAGATAGATAGATAGATAGATAGATAGATAGATATACGTAGCTGCAACAATAGAACAGAGCAGGAATGAACTGGACCAGGCACTCCTTAAAACCTGGGATGAAGCACCCATAATGTTGTGGCCTGTACTGAGGAAAGGGAGTGAGGTTTGTAGCCTTAAGCTTGTTGACAGAATTAACTCAAGAACAAAGGTAGGAGATAAAATAAGATACATTATTAGGATTCCTGGCAGTATGACAGACCCTTAAACCTGTAAAAATCTAACTGAAGTACAACATAATTCTCTGAATCTTGCTTGTTGAAATCTGTCTCACAAATGAAACCAAACAAATACTAACTTAACTTGGAGCTCATGGTGAGATGCCACCAGCTGAAGAACCTCTACAATTCTCATAGCAGTATTAAAAGGCCCAGTGCAAACAAGAACCAGACCTGAAACCTTTTGTTTGCTCATTATACATAGATATAAACTGCATTGTTAGTTTTCCCATACCTGCCTAAGTTGTGTTCATTCACCTCTAGTCTTCTGGAAACATTTTACACTGCAGGATATTTCAGTCTTTAACTCTTTTTTATGCCTTGACAAGAGATTTTCGCACCTTCTACTTAGCATATTTCACAATATGTAGTCCACATATTGAAGGCCAGCACCCATGAGCTGATGTTCACTATGTTAATTTATAACTCATAAATGGAGTCCCTTATGACAGATGCCTTTCTACCTAGTCTTAGATAAAGAGGGGTTATAATTTCAAAACAGAAAACCAGGAACAGGCAAGAGACCAACCACCATGTACCACAGAGGGCACTGAGTGTGCCTGTTAATGAGTCCCAATGCAGTAATGAAATAAAATGCAGCCTTAAAAGACTCTATTTTTTTTTCATCTTAGGCTTTTGCATGTTCAAGAATGCTTTGTCATTTGCCTAATAAAATGAATCATATTTGCAAGTGTTCTGTATCACCCAAACACCTCCTCAGATGTGCTGATTACCTTCAGTGTTTGAAATAAGCCTAACCTTGCTCAAATGCTGTGAAAGTTGCAGAAAGCACACCTTTTACCCATTGCTGCACTAGCTGTAGTTTGCCTGTTTATTGAGGAGAGAGGGGACTGTTGATAGGTTTGGTGTTTAAGTGTTTGAGGAAGGAAACTTTCAGGAAACATTATTGCTGGATAAGGCAGCAGGAAACTGAAGCCTGTTTGCTTGGGTGAGAGGCAGAAGGGGGGTTCAGAAGAGGACAGCTGGCATGAAAATTAGCAAGAGTAAGGGCAGGAACAAGGGCAGGAAGCTTTGAGTAGGATAATCACTAGGCACAAAACAAAGGGGCATTTAGGGAGAATGTTACAGATGATCAGAAATATACAGAAACATTTTTGGTTGAAATTTTCCATGGAAAATTTACTTAATGATCAAAACATTTCAAACAAATATTTATTTGTTTGTTTGTTTTTTTATTTTCAGACTGTGCAATCCAAGTAAGGAAAAGGGGACACTTTCATCATACTAAATTTTTGCCTCTTCTCTTCATTATTATGCTAATAATGTAGCTGTTAAGTCATCTAAATATGTCTACCATTTCCTATATTGCTTCATTACTGATTACGGTAATTTATTCAACAGACAAACATATTTATCAATCCAAAAGTGCTAATTTTAGATAAGGAAAAGTTCAAAGTGTAAAACTAGAGAGGTATCCTGTAAGCTATGGTCTAAATAAGAGTGAATCACCTCAGTTAAAGAAATGGAGATTAAATTAATCTAATCAGGCCATACTATTGTTCCAGTTAAAACTTATTTTATCACTTTTGATTTACAAAAGAAAGGTGGCATACCTAGTCTCTCTAAGCATGGACAAATCTAGCTGACAATCTCCATGAGAAAAACAAACTAGAAAGGAGTCAAATGAGGTTTTAAAAGCTACTAAGCTTCAGTTCCCAAGCTTTAGACTTCTCCACCTTAAGAGCCAGCTAAAATGCAGTATGCCCTGAAGGTCAAATTTCAGGGGCTAGTTTGAACCTAGTGGAATAAAGACATCTCTTAAGCAAAAAGCCCTCCTGGGAAGCAACAGAAAGGCAGCCCTCTCCCATACCTCAGCAGACACAACACAGGGAGGGCAGGGGATTTGTGAGTATCAAAATGTATAGATCAAAATGAATCACTGTAAAATGTAAGGATGGTGTCACTGGCCACTGACACCTGCAAAACGAGACAGATCTCCCGAGTGTGGAGGCCAAGGGACTTCTCAAGCCTTGGTGACTAAAAGTTTGCAAGGCTCTCCAGTATCACCAAGGGTGTCCAGCAGGCAGACAAATTCTGCATAACACCATGGTACTTTCCTGAGATACATGCTGGGTCCTACCTATGTCCCAGCAGTCTGGTTTCAGCCTTTCACCATAGACAGCCCAAGGACTGCAAAGGGCTGTTGGAAGATGGAATTTGCTAAAAACATTTCTCCCCTCATGTAAAAATGGCTGCAGTTATATTTTCCCAACAGGGTGATAATACTTAGAGCACTCATGTTGTTTCTTGTTCCCTTTCTGCCTAATCATGACCCCTAACTTCCCATGAACCTCAGAGATTGCTAGTCATACAAAGACGATTTCATACTCATGAATAAGATGTTGTGGTTACTACTTGCCATTTTTCTTCCTTCCTTCAGTCCAATTAGTAATGTATCAACTGATTTTGGCTGCTATCCATGTGCATTTCACACCATTCAGAATAGATAGATTTAGAATGAGCAGGCAGTTCAATTAATTTACAGACAATACAAGAGAGCTGCCTGTTTGAACTATGACCTGTTTATTCCAAGAGCATGTACACACTTAATGCCAAGCTATTTACCATGTTAATGAAACAAATACATTGAGTGCTAAAGAGAGCCTCAAGCCTGCAGTAACACATTCAGGTAAGTAATTTCCAAGTTAGGGACAGCTTAGCTGGAAGGTAGCTTTCAAATATTTTACGTTTAACATTTAATGAATTTGTTTGGACTGAAATGTTTGATTTTAACTGTTTGATGTTCCAGCCAATTTTTATTTTTTTTTTCCTAATATTTATATACACAGGAGATACAACAAAGTAAAGATTTTTTCCCTTCATAAATTGAAAAAAAAAAAAAAAATCCTATAATCAGTTTTGGTTTTCCTGGAAGCAAAGAGAATCTAAATTTATTTCAAAACTTTCTGAGGTTGAGCACGCAAAACAGTTAAGTTTCTGTTTTTCTTGGCCCCTCACAAGAGTACCATCTGGTACTTCACAGCTTTGGTCTCTACCTGTTCCCAAAGAACACAGCCAGTCCATGTGAACTGTGTGTCTTAGAAGAAAGAAACAGGAGAGGAGGAGAGAATAATATTCCAGACTGCTTTAATGAAATCTGGACAAACAGAAATTTCAGCTCCAATCAAGGCTGTGGGTTGATGACTTCTTTGTTTCATTGCATGAGGAGCCAGGATAAAAAAGAACTGTTTTCATTTGAAACTCTATAAAAAGTAACAGAACTGAAGTATTGTATGTACACTGGAAGACTGAAGCCCAAGTCATCTGCTGCTGTTTTTGTCTCTAGGCCATGCCTCATTTACCAGGGTGAAATTCTTGGGGAAGTTTTTGGTCTCGTCTACACTCCACTCTACAAAAGCAATTCCAGTTTGTACTGTACAACCAGCTGCACTAAGCTACTTTGCAGGCTTGTTTCCCCCCTTCTATAAACTGATTATTAGAGAGGGCAGAGAGCATAGTGACATTTTACAACAAAAGAAATAAAAAAGACGTTTCTGTAATACCAAGTTGCCCCCTTTCTTCTTTCAGTTTTGAAAGAAGAAATCACAGCTAACAATATCTCAGGAGAATACAGACAAAAGGCTTGGCAGATAGGTACTCAGGCACTGTCATCAGAAAGACCCTAGCAATGCTTCTATTTGCAATACAGGTAAAGGCAATTGAGGAAACAAGGCTAGTTGAAAAGTAACATAGACACTCCTGGTTTACAAAGGAAACCTAGCTTTGTTCCTTTTTGCAGTCAACACATCATGGAGAAAAAAAAATAATAATAATAAAAAGGAATTTATCTGTAAATCTCTTTAAAGTCTTTAAAGCATGATATCTATGAGAAAATAAAAAGGGAGGCAAAAACAAGCTACACTGAAGGAAAAGGGAATTTGCACCACAGCTCAGACTCTGATTACTGAGGATAAGCCAAACCTGTTGTAAACAAGTAATGTGAAGACACATGCAAAAGTTGGAAGAAAATGCATAATTTTCTCCAACTCAGACATGTTTACATTCCTTATACCTACCACAGAAAACTTACATAATCTTTTCTTATACAGATAGGTAACAGGGACTGGATAAAGTTCTAAGCAAATTTTCCCAGTATGTCAAGTAAAACTGATTTCTGCATTGCAGAATGAACAAGTGACTGAAAGACATGACTTTAAGAGCCTCCAAAGCGCTATATGTTTCTTTAAGAAAAAGTCTCTGACACGCAAACATCTACAAAGATAGATCCTGGATCTGTCCCCCTCCCCAGCACACAAAAATATCAGCCACACACATTACAAACCTCACATTCAGTAGTTTGCACCAGTGGAAAGACCAAACCATGACAGCTTTTGCCATATCATCGCTAAACTGCTGTATCTCCAAGTTCACAAGAAGGAAGAAGCTTATAAACAGATTTTTCTTTTACAGCCAGTTTCTAAATCCTTAAATTACTAAAATAAAAAAGACATAGGAAAATAACCTACTCATTAGCTTTCAGTTCCGCAGTTTCCAAAATACTATAAAGCATGTACGTATTTTTGACAAATACCTCTTACCTGTAAAAGAGCAATGTTCAGATTCCTATGTTCAGATTCCTTACTAGATGTTATCGTCATGACAAGTCAAACAATCTTTTTTTTATAAAAGGTTGGATGTCTTTTCAATAAAGCACATGTACACAGTTTAAAAAAAAAAAAAAAATCAACTCAGAGAGTCTTCCTTTCCTCACTGTCAGTCAAAAACAAGTTGGAATAAGTCTGAGTTGGAATTACCTGAATAAAGAGACTGGAGAGAGAGAGGGAGGAGAGGGAGAGAGGGAGGGGGAAAGAGAGAGAGGAAAAAAAAAAGTCTGAGAGGAGACTCAGTGATGTCAGCAGTATGTCTTAAGGAAATCTACAGCTGAGCCCAGCAAACCTTATAACTACATAGCACTCGACACCCAGTTACGTGGTAAGCAAATACCTGCTTAAGAGGAAACTGATGTACTTTTACAGAATGTCAGTTAATCTTTGAAGAAACTTTAGCCAAGCTGATCAAAGTCCCTTAAAGGCCTTATTGCCTAAATAAATAAGGTTACAAGTGGTTGTATAACGTTAAGAAAAGAGTAAGAAGAATTAAAAGTCAACGTTATTGATTACTCTTTTCCTGCTGGCAAAAGCAAGTTTGAAACTCATCTGAAACACATTTGTACCATGGTTGTAGCACACTGAGCTGTAGCAGCCACAGATGCAGTTGAAATCCCTGACCACCAAAGTTTCCCGTCTGTTTAGCCACTACACTCTTCCTCTTTGATGACTTATCCTGGGTTGGCTTCAGTGCCTTCCTGCTCATATAAGATCAGATGCTAAAAACACAGATAGTGCAGATTGATCTTGGGGAAAGCTCTTATATTCTAGATATAGAAAACACAGGTAGTACTGATAGGACTGGGGGAAAGTTGGATACATTTAACACAGAGAGGAAGAAATGTGAGGGTTTTCCATCCACAAAGCCTGTACACTACCTTTGGTACCATGCCAGTATTCAATGGGATCCCCAGAGCCGAACGTAAACAGAGACAGTGAAAGGGGAGACACTGCAGCACTAGAAAGACTAACATGGTTGTTCTTGGATACCATTCTGTACCCATGTTCCCAGAGATACTGATTCCAGAAATTACATATCTCAACAAGCTAGTCCAGCACAGCTGTAGTTCTGCATCACCCGCAAAGACATCCCATGGCCCAGCCGTTGCTGGGTTGCCTTCACTTCTTTTTGCTCAGGGGAAAGGAGATTAGCACAGGGTAAATGGTTTACAAACAAAATCCTTCCCATCTCAGATTCATAGAGAAGAGATTACCAAAAGCAAAATCTCTCCTTTCCTCAACAGAATCGGTAAACAGACATTTAAATGTCATTAACAGCCATGAATAATGTCATGATATGCAACCATAGGAAACCGGAGGCTGGAATCCCACCGTCATGTGGTAAAGTATGTAGGCATTCAGGCAGTGCCAGTAGGCAGCAGCTGTTTTGCATTTAAAAAGACAACAGTTAGATGTGATTATTTTTTTTTTTTTGCCAGAGACTAAAGAATTTCACACGACTTGGATTGTTCCCCAAATCCATGAACCTGTTGCACTGGTATCTCTTTCTCTATATTTACTATGAGGGAGATGGCAACAGCTCCTATCAGTTTTCATTATAAAATAAATGCTTGTGAATATCTTTTTCTCCTTTCAGATAGGCTCTTCTATTTGCAGAGCCCTCTAAAATGTCATGGATGAAGCACCTATACTAGAAATTATTTTTCACCATCCAATTAAATTATGTTTAGCTGTAACTGAATTTGCATTATTAAAACTCCCCAACTGCAAGTTTATTTTCCCCAGCTGCAACTTTCTTTTTCTTTCTTCTGGCAAAGTTTGGGAACCTGCCTGAATCATAACTGATTATGGATACTCTAATGTGCTAGTCCCACACATTCCCAAATCAGCATCCACAGCAATATGGTGCATGTGAAATCAGCTGAAGTGTAAGAGATCTTTAGGAGAGGGTAATACTGGGAGATGTTCAGAATGAAGCTTTTCACACAACAGTTCAGGTTTTAATTACTGTGCTGTTTTGCTAATACCCCATGGATCCCTTTCACATTCCAGAAGACAGAGCAGTGGGAGAAAGGGATGAAATTTATGTTGCATCTGCATTTCTCAGTTCTGCACATTTGTCTTGAAAATGGCAATACCTTTCTTTGAATATAGTTTTCCATTCATTTAGCAGAGAGCCCATGAGAGAATGGAGGTCTTAACAGGAAATGACAAATATAAAACCTCTCTCCCAGGAACCTATGGTGAAGCTTCAGGAGATGACTGAGTTGATCTTACTGCTCATGGGCATAAGAAATAGTCTTCCAACTTCTAATTTCCTGTTTTCCTTCTGCTTTAACTGTGTTGTCCCTTACCAGTAAGCATCCAAAAGGGGAGAGGAAGAACGGCACACAGGTTGCCATAACCTAGGTGTTCAGCAATGGCTGCCTGTGCTGAGCTCTTACTTGCCCTTTGTTACAAGCAAAATATCTTAAACAAGCTTCATTTCTCCTTGGGTAACCACAGGCTCCTGAGCTGTTCCCACACTGCTGCTTAGGCAAGCTAAACCCCTGGAGAAGTTAGTTTGTTAGTTCATGCCCTCCAAAATGTGTAAACTCACATGTTTCTTCAGTTTTACCTCAGTACTAAAGCCCATAAGCCTGGGCCTTATAATAGTAAGAGGTAAGTGTTCAAAAGTTTGGACTAGATAAGTTGAAATACTTACCAAACTTATTTGATCAATAAAGCTGAGCAGGATGTCCCAAGATGATAAAAGGTTTGCTCGGGGCATTTTCAGCTCTTATGTTGGCTTTGTGTAGAGTGAAGTTAGGAAAAGAGACAATAAAACTAGAATTCCTGGTAGAAAAAGTTAGTCCTACACATCAGACCTGTTACTCCAATTTATCATGAATTCAAAAGTCAATTCTTTTACTGAAAAAGTCCTCTGGACTTCTCAAGTGTTCAGTGTCCTCAGGGCATAAGGATGTGCCCACCAGGCATGAGGTAAAACCACAGCGATGCTTCAACTCTTACCTATTTTTCTCAGGAACAAGACAATAAAAAATTGCAGTTGCTGTGAGATAATGAAAAAAAAAACATGCGCATCATATAAATAAAGAATCATATAATCATAGAATCAATGTGTTGGGTTGGAAGGGACCATAAAGATCAACCAGTTCCAACCCCCTGCCATGGGCAAGGATGCCACCCACTAGACCAGGTTGCCCAAAGCCCCATCCAAACTGGCTTTGAACACCTCCAGGGATGGGGCATCCACAGCTTCTCTGGGCAGCCTGTGCCAGTGCCTCACCATTGCCATAGTAAAGAATTTCTTCCTAACATCTAGTATAAATCTCCCCTCATTTACTTTAAAACCATTCCCCCTTGTCCTATTACTATCTGCCTGAGCAAAAGTTGCTGTACAGAAAAACATGTTGTTATATAAAACCAGGAACCAGACTAGAAACGAACCTGGCACAAAATAAATTCAAGATGTCCTGAGCAGACGTCACCTAAGAACAACTAAACACCTCTTTGTACTTTTATACACCTAAATACCTGTGTAAAGCTAATACTTGTCTCCCTAGCCTAGATCTTCAGAAGCACCAAGGAGCACAGCTCCCAGAGAAATCACACTGATGCCTAACATTATGGCATATGTAGTCCCTCAGGACTACCACTATAATATAGATATAATAGAACAGGAAAACTTTATAGGCATTTCATGACAATTAAAGATAGGGAAGAAAAGCACAAAAAGTTACCTCTTGTAATAGCGTGTTTATTTTTAACGCACCCTCCAAACCAAAACAATTTGCTAAAGTGTTCAGTTCTGCTGGCTCAAGGCCAGAAGCATTCTGCCATGATTCATGGCACTACTCATTCTGCAGCAATTTCAGTTCTGAAGCCCAAACAGTGCTTTTATGTTTCAGTACTAAACTATTGGAACTTAATGTTTTCTGCATGTACCAGCTGGCTTTCCACCTTAATCTACACAAGCTATTTTTTCTATTTTTATTACAGGGTTTTGAAAAATTACATCAATAATACTAAGGCCTTCATTTAATAGAAGTGTTAACAAAAAGCTGGTTGGAATGCTGCCTAAATTGTCTATGGGCTCATTACTTCAAAATCTGTCTTGATTTGAAAGCAAATACTATAAAACCTATGCAGCAGAAACTATTCACATCATGCTAACAAAATGTAATACACAATGCAGAACTAATCCCAAATACCATTTTCTCAAACATTATTTGAATTATACCTAGTCATTCAGTATGACACACCTCCAGGATTAAAACTACCTCTGCTAAAAACTGGTAAAAAATATACATGGCTGTGCACATGAAAGAATTTAATTAAAAAAGTAAGAAAGTAACACAAAATTTATTTTCTTATAACCTTATTAGAAGATCCCCTACAGCTAAAATTTTACTGACTTTCTTGCAAGCAAATAGAAATCTATACTTTCCAAACCACAACACTTGAATACATGAAATCAAAAATATTTAATACAAAACTAGATCTTGTTAAACACAGAGAAACCCTCTGTGTGAGAACTTTGTACTTTCTCTACTGTATGTTTAATTGTTTTAAAACAGTCTCCTTTTTTTGGTACTTTTCTGGTGTGCGTTAGAGTATTTACTTGTAACTAACTCTAAACTGTGAATCAAATTGATAATCTGCTTCTTATTGACAGATTTCTTGATAAAACAGAATCCATTACACATATTCCTCCAAAATTAGTTAAAATTTTTGACCTGAATGTGCTTTAGGAAATGCAGTTCTCCAAGCATGTGGATACAAACAGGCACGTGAAACTTCCCATTCCAAAGAAATCATTACCCATGTTCTCACTGCAAGTGTGCATTGGTAGGACTCTTGATCGATATTTTTCTGTCTTCTTTCTTTTGTCAACCCTTGGTTGACATTGCAACAGTGGCTGTACCAAGGAATTCACAGCACATTACCTAGCCTGCCACAGTTTAAAGCAGTGGTTTGTGTACAAGCACTCCACCATATGTTCTTTGCATTATGAAAGGTTGTGGCTGACAGTGTTGTTCCTAAGGGAAATTTACGCACATGAAAAGCATATAATTGGAATGGGATTTTATTCCACTTGACGAGTTTCACACGGAAGGATCTGGCTGAGAAGGGCCCAGCTCTGTTCTCAATGAAGCAAGCAGTGACCTTCTTGGAAACCGTGTTACCGCAGCAGTTAGCACTTTCAAAAGCTTCAACTTCAGCTCAAATAACTTGGCTTTGTAAACAGAGCAATTGCTGAGATGTGGCTTATCTGTTCACATTAGGGAAGGTGTTCTTCATCCGACTGGCTCAGGATTTCAGAGCCTCAGCAAGGCTGCTGTCAGAGTGGAGAGAAAACTTTGATGGTGAACCTGATCTTCAACATTTAAGCTCCTGCCCAGAGGTGTTGCTTCTTGATGACAGTACAGACAGACTACTTTACCGCCCAAGATGTCAAAAGAATGACCAGGTGGTAGAAAGCTCTGGAGAAAAAAAAAACACCCCCTGAGAAAAGCCACTCATTCCCATGGAATTTTTGGCTGCATTCTCCCTGACTCTGGAAATGAGCCTCGTCCGGTTTTGGTTCTAGCCCAGAGATGGGACAGATTCAAAACCAGGAATTCAAATTCAAGCTGACTTTCCACACACCAGAGTGAAAATGAAAACGGGCTTCAGATCCAAAAGGGATCTATTTATTTGTTTATTTATTTTAAATTCTCGGTCTGGTCAAGATGTCAGGAGCAGCCAAAATTCACCTCAGATTCCTGGAACCCAGCCACGTGTCTTTGCTTTCTGATACTCTGTGATGGGTACATGTTTGGTTTGCTGCATTGCGAGCCAGCAGGACACTTAAATCTCTCTGTGGGAATAATCCGCTCATATTGCTGGTAGCACCCCAGCAGGCAACGATGCTTTCTGTACCACTTCCATACTCCTTCTTATAAGAGCAAGAGCAGACAGCTCTACAGGTCACTCTAATACAACACTGGTTTTGTTGCAATAGAAACAAATCCATAGTCATGGAGTAGAATGCTCTGCAGCACTCAGTTCTGGAAATTCTCCTCAGCTATAGGCACGATTTCTGGCGTAAGAAATGACCAAGGGTTATGGTCCAGAATAGTTGCTCCAGGGAATTGTGGGAGAATAAGGGCTGAAAGCAGTCAGTGGCAAGAACCATTGACCACTAGAAAAGGAAGATACTTCCTCTGGTCTAACATTTTCCCCCACATCATCCAGGATGGTCAGTCCCCCTGGTGTTCCTGTGGTTTCTCCTCAAGCCATGATTCTGGGGTGTATGAATTTAGTAGTTACAGTTAGAGCCACTCTGATGACCAGAAATCCTTCTGGGAAATGTTGGAAAGCCCCAGGTTTTCAGCCATTGGATCCCTTCCTTCTATTGATGTGTTTTCTATGGCATGGAGAACATTCCTCAGCCAAAGAAAAACTCACATGTTTGACATATCATTGCTATGTCCCATCACATATCTTCAAGATCACATCTCAGACAACACAAAGGGGAAGAGAAATCACTCCCAGTCAGGTTTCAGTTACTTAGGGTCACTGAATCTAGAAAGTCCACTGGGAATTCTCCTCCATGGAGACACAATCTCTAATTGTCAAACACATTTGTTAGCACTGACAGTCTGGGTTAGAATCCAGAAGCTGGGTTAGTTTTTTCCTCACTTTTGAAACTCAGTAATGTTTTAATGGAACTCCCCTTTGGAGCAACTTGAGAATTATTTATTTATTTATATAATTTTTTTACTTGGAATTTTATTTTCGTGAGCAGCAATAAGGGCCCAGTGAGAATACCCATTCTGGACTTCCTCTTACTGAAATTCTTTGAGCTGTACAAACCTGGAACTATCTGGGAAAAAATATGGCAGTACTATTACCAGCTTTGGATGCCCAGACTAGATGACCTCTCAGGAAACAGTATGAAAAAGGCAGGCCAAATTAAAAGAGTGTTTTTATGCATTTAAATGAGTCTTCCTGGAAAATAACTTTTGGCTGACTGAAAAGAACTGAAATGTGTGGTTTGCCAGACTTTATCAAAACGGATTATGAGTTGAGCCTACAGACAACTATTGAAGTTGACAGAACCTACAACACTACTGGAAGTGCACAAAAGAGAGTAATAAAGGGAAGGGTACAGAGTTTGAGGTACAGAGTTGTATGTACAAAGACTATCCCCAGGCTTATTCTCTCCAACATAGATCATGGCATCTCTACTACAAAAAAAGATTAGGGAAATCGTTTTCCAAGAGCAAAGTGCAAACATTTGTCCAGACAGTGCTAAACAGACTCAATTTTAAGATCAAATTTTGTAGAAAGCAGAGTAGTCATCATTTATCTACTGAACTCAGCTTTGAAAGCAAGACATATAATTCCATGATATTGCACTGGAAGAAAATGATTGCTTCAAGACAAGAAGATGGCACAGGAGTGCTGGCCACACCCATTGTCGCTGTGATTTCACCATAGTTTCCATTGTAACCTCCTATTTTCATATACCATAAGCATTGCAAAATGCTGACCTTTGGGGCTGCATTTTTCCATTCTTTCTACCTGCCCCAAAGGTGAATTCTTTCATAAATTCTAAGCAAAATCTTTTCAGGGACCACGGCTATTACTTTTTGGCTGTTATCACGACAGCTTGCCTGGGGCAGATTGTATAGCAACTGCTTTGTTCCTCTGAGTTACAATAAATCCTACCATCCATCATGTAAAGTAGAAAATTGGAAGCATGGAAAACACTTCAGAGCTCTCCTGATTTTAATGTTTGCAAGTTTTGGCTGTTTAGGCTTGCAAATGGCAACAGATAAAGAGAAGAGATTGAATGGGGAGATACCAAACTGAGCAAAAGCTTCTTCTAATGAGAATTGTTGACACTATCATATTCATATCCGAAAGTTATAGTCTTCAGGAACTCTTGTGTTACAGAGACAACTATTGATTGACTGGTGTTAGGTAAGGCCTTCAAAACATGGCAATATAACAGGAAGCAATCTATTTTGTCACTGAGTATCTCCTGCTTGGCATACTTGTTTTTCTCAAGCTAATTGTTAAGAAGTAAAAGGATGTATATTTCCACCCACTGCCATAAGTTAGCTGGTTTCCTAAAAGGTTAGGTAAGTTGGTACTAAGTGCATTAGATTCTCTGCATTTCTCAAAAGCAGGCTATTTGTAGGAGTGTTAAAATGTGGATATTGATACTGAACTGCAGGCATCAGTGCTTGAAAATGCTCTCTCAGGGCTTTAAAGACCACAGACTATGCATGAGAACAGAGATGATTAACAGCACTGAAAGCCAAAGACAATTCTGAAACAAAAGCCCATGTCTGCTATTAAGACAGCACCCAGGTGGCCTTATATAGCCCCACACATTCTCCTGATTTTATCATTCACGGAAAATATGTCTGAAAGATACTGTACTAACAGGAAAAGCCAGTCTCCCTATAGGCCACAATAAAGGCTAGAGCTGTCCAAAGGTCTATGGGAGTGCAAATATATCTGTTTCAGTAGTCCTAGTCCATGAGGATGCACACTCCACAGCCTGCAGCTTTATTCAGTGCCAAGTGGCAGGCAGAGAAAATTTGGTTGCAATGATCTTTTAACACTGCTGAGTAGTTCATTAATGTTCATCTCCTATGAACTGGTCTTACAGGGATTTCAACCACAGATTTCAAGGCACAAACTGCATGAAATAGGTTTTCTAGAAACAAATAGGATGGCTTCAGTAAAACATAGACATGACCAAAGGCAAGTTACGCTGAAGCTTTAATTTATGCAACAGCATTTTTGCAGGGAACCTGTCATGATTTCTTTATATGCCTTCTTTTCCTGCATCTTCCAGGACCTCAGCAGACACCAGGAACTGAACAGCATTGCTGCTAGTTCCCCCATGGAGTCCAGTTTAACTACTTCCCTGCAGAAGGCACCAGTCCACTTCACTGAACCTATTCAGACCAGCCAGTTCAGTCCATTTCTTGTTGAACTGACCTTGGCTGCATTTGCATGACTATCTCTGACATTCTGTTATCTGTTTGATTTCTGCACTATTCCCACCATCATAATCTTTTCAGGTTTAGCTGTTCCCATGCCTTGATTTCACCTTCTGCCCTCCTTCCAGTTTCTTCATTTTCTTCAAATGATTTCACTTTACATTTGTTCTTGTTCCAGTTTCAGCCTTTTTGTGTCTGTTTATCTACTTTTGTTGACTATATTATTCAGTCCATAAAGTCATACTGTTCATGCACTGTCTGGATACATGTTATTTGACACTAAATATTACTCTTGAATGCAATACTTTTAAATCTCAAGCACAACAAAATGCCTAGCGAAAAATGAAGCTTACAAGTTATGCAAAATAATCTGCCTGTTCTATAACTTTCTTTTCCAACCTGCATATAATTTATCTACATGACAATCACTGACAAATAATTCCTCTAGTTTTGTATGGTATATGAGAATATCTGCCAGATATGCAATTGTACCTGCATATGGACCTTAATGCCAGGCAAACAGTGGCTTTGTTCTCTAATACATCATCTATATGTAATACCTGATTGAAAGCAAAAAGAGGGATGTTGAATTCACACTGTTTTGTCATTCACTTTTTTTTTTTTTTTTTAATCTGAAGTAATTGCTTACCCCCATAAATCCTTTTGGCACTGTTGTATAGTATTTCAAGAACAGCTTTTATCAGTGCATTTATGTAGAATTCTCTGTGACTCTTCTACTTCTTATAACATACCTCAGTTGAATACCATGATAAATCCAGAAGAAACAATGACACTCTTTTGCCTCCACCCTCCATAATTTTCCCCTTATTGCTGGAGTAGATATCTGGAACACTGCAACATACCCTGATTTGAAGTCATGCTGTATCTTCCATCTACTCTGCAGCTATGTGCAGCCTGTTGGCAATTGATTTCAACAGGACAATGAACTTATACCTCTGGATTGCTTGGAATGAATGTAACTCTTTTCCTCAGGGTTCACACAGCAATTTTCTTTATTCAGCTACCTCATACCTCCACTTGCTCCAGTATACTTTTGTAGATATTTTTGCTGCCTTGGTAGAATTTGTTCCTCCAGATTCTAAAAGACCAGTTGTGCTATTTATCTCTTCATGCAGGACATCTGCTTTTAACTCTTTCTTGGAACAGAGTTTCCTGATGAAGGAACTGAGCTAATGTCCATTTAAGCACATCTACTGTGTTTGCATTTCAGGGTGGACTGCAAGCTTCTAAGCTTCGGTACAGCAGGCTTCAAAATATTCCCTCCATACTACTTCACTCCACACTTTTGTAGTATGTGGTTCACTTTTTTTTTTTTTTTTTTTTTTAAATAATTGCTGCTATCATTGGCCCAACTGTATTTCCACAGAAATTAATTCACCTTTAGCATACTGCTCTTGTGCCTCATTTTCAGGATCCTCTTTTAGATCTTTCTCTGCCTGTCCAGCCTTGGAGTTTTTGCTAATTTTCCGCAAGATACTTTCACTTCTTTTGTTTTCCTTTAGAATTTTATTGTTTACATTTTCCCAACATTGCCCTGGTTTATTACTTGTCTATACTCCGTTTAACTATGTGTACTGTCCACTAACTTCCTTTATTTTTTTTTGTATTGCTTCCTCGAATATTTCCCAGATGATCTGCAGTGAGACTTCTTCATAATTGCAAATCAGTAACCTGTTATGTCACCCAAAAATGCCCTAGAAGACTGCCTCCAAGAGCTATATCCTTTAGCATAGTCCTGTACTTGTTGGACACAGGAAGTTGGAGGTGCATTCCACAGGAGAACAGAAGCAGAAAAACACTCTATATTGATTGAATCTATAAGGTTTCCACCAAATAATGTCAACAAGTTGCTACTTAGCCAGGTGTAGATGAGGGACACAGACTGCAGCCAGGTAGCTCAGAGAGCTACACAGTTGAGTCTGCCTCTGAGGACAGCTCTGATTTCCCATCTGATTTCTGAAGACTTGCTCACTTTGGACAGCAAAAGGACAACACTCAACAGTCAACATCTGGTCCTGGCCATTCAGTGGGTCCTGACGTGGCTTTCCATCTTTCTGGACAAAACAGGCTGGCCAAAAAGGCACCCACTCTATCCAGAAGAACACTGTGAGCCACTCCGATTTTTATGGAGCTTGGCCATCAGGCCTAACCCATGGAAATCACTCTGGATTTCCAATAAGTTGAATCTCCAGGAATCTGGAGCTATCAAAACGGAGTGAGACAATTTAATTCCAGCATTGGCAAGACAGTATTTGGACTCAGCACATTACAAGATGTCCTGCCAGTTCTGGTTTTGGGCACACACTCCAAAGCAGGTGAATCCTTCCTGATTTGTAGTTCCACAGAAAATAAAGCATTTCACAGAGCTCCAGCAAAGATGGAACTAGCTAGCTGCTAGAAAAAGAGGGCCAAGAGAAGTGGTCCATTTCAGAAGAACTACAGTACTTGTTGCCAGCAGTTTCTGAAATGAACGCCAATATAATTAACTGTAGTCTATATCTGCATTGAGATATGCACCTGTGTGTAAAATATAAATTTGTTTGTACACACCCATGCTAGATAGTATATGTATTTTGTGTGTATGTGTGCACATGGGAGCAGAGGTGCTTTCTACAAATGAACTATTCACACTTGCCGTGGTAGACCAGACACACCTTCAACTCCTGTGGCTCCAGATACCATTGTGCTGGAGAAGAAAGTGTCCTTTGCTCCTCCCAGGCTTCTGGAGCTAATTCACTTCAGACTCTCTCATTTTTACATCTCTGCTTCTGACTCATTTGCCAATCAAACTATATCTCTATCTCCCTCACTTTTTTACCATCATGTTAAGAGTAGGACAAGTTTTGTGGACTTTGGCAACTGAGTCATAAAAATGAACCTCAAGAGCTTTGTTATAAAATAAAGAGGGTTGGGCTGGATGGTGTTGCCAAACTTTAAAAAGCTTCTGTAAAAATGTACATTCTCCTATAGTGCTACAAAGCCCATATTTACCTAATAGACTGTGGAAAGTTTAAAGGAGCTTCTACAAAATTTCTTGTAAATAATATTTGTTTTAAGAATTGATATGCATGCCAAAAACAATGTACTGCATTTATCAGCTTGGAACTATTACAATCTTTTTGGTAAATAATATCCTGTTTTCTGAAAAGCCTAAAATGTGTATCTAATCCAATTGTGTCACCTCTCATTTCCTTCAAAGATGAGGAAAAAGGCAAAGTTAAGTCTGAAATTCTGTTTTGAATTAACTGCCACTTTATCTCTAAGCGACTTCTTTGTGCAAAGCTGTTACTGCAAATACTGTTTCAGAGATCATTCAGTCATCTCCGACCCCTGCAATGCATAACTACAAGGTAGTGAATGCTATCAGCACTATCATCTTGCATTTATGCAGGGTTTCTCATCCAAAGTTTTCCAGCTTCTTGCAGAGGGGTCCTCTTCCTGGGGATCAGCTGCACCCTTCAGGGACTGGTTCATAGTATGGATGTGATGGGTAGAGTAACTGGGGTGTAGGAAGTCAGACACTTTGACTCCACTTCAATGTGACATGACTAAAGCAAATAACACCCTCTATGGTGAAAATCAGTAGCCAAGTGCTCTATAGTGTCATACAGCCGTTGAAAGTAGGAAATGAAGAATAATTTGCGTGTTATTCTCAATTCATCTCTTTTTACATCTCTCTAGCAGTACGAAGAGACCTAAGTGTAAGAAAGTTTCAGACACTCTAATAGAGAATGCAAGACTACAAAGAGTACTTGCATAGAGAGACTTTGTTATCCCAGTCATAATAGCACCAATTCTAGTCAGGACCAATAGCACCAAGTCTAGTCAGTGTGGTAAAAGCTTGAATACTTAAATTGGGTTGATTAAAAACACAATTAATTTCTTTCATTATACTAAAATAAATTTAAAGTCATTACACTACTCCTTGTTGTCAGTCATTCCAGCCCCTCTCTCTCTCCACTCAGCCATGCATCCACAAATACCTTTCAATACCAGTCCATTTACTCCTGGTCCCTCCTCCTTGTCTTATTCAGCAAACAGGGTCTCCTCTTCTTGAAAGCATCTCCTGATTGCATTGGCAGTCAGCTGCTGAGGGTTGAGAAGCACATTTCACCTTTGTTCTGCCCAGCTCTGTCATTTCTTCTAGCCAGACTTGTTCCCTACTGCTCCTGTAGCTTTTTTGCTCTCAGCTGCTGGAGAAGGTTGAGGTGGTGAGCCGGAGAGCAAAGAAGAAAGAAGAGAATTTATACTTTGGTATTTTGGAAGCTGGAATCCAGGGAGAAGCTTAAGAACGTGACTTGAGGCCAAAATGCTTGGCTCTCCAGTTACAGAGCAGAGCTAGGCAGGTTTATTCCTATTGTTAATATTGTGGCCCATGTCTTGTCGAGAGCTGCCAGCATTGGTGAAGTGCAGTGGGTTCAGAGGAACCTCTCCTTCACTCATCTCTCTGCAGTACTGTGGGAGGGAAGGGATAACAGAAGAATTAGCAGCACAGTGAGAAACTTGTCAGAGATAGAGCAGTCTACTGTGGAGCATAATACATAACACATTATGAGACTGTATGCCTGGAAGTTATTATGGGGACATCTGGAGGTTACAATTCCTCCTGTCACTGTCCTCCTCAACTGTCCTCCCTTTCCCTCATTCCAGCAGACTTGTGGCCCTGAAACTGTTAAATTGGTCTTTGACTACTATTTCATTTATCCCAGCTGCTGAGTTAGGGAAAAAAAAAAAAAAAAAGTGGCAACTCACTGAAAACAGATGCTGCCTCTGTACTAAGCAGATTAATACATAAAGAATGGGTTGTGTATAATGTTGATTCTTTGTAAAGTTTTAGAGTTTTTGTCCTTGATATTAAAATTCCAAGAACATTGTATCACTTTATTTTTGATCTGTCTGGATTAATGAAATATATCATTGGCATTACTCATGAGTACTGTAAATTAAATGGACTAACAATTTACCACAAAAATTATAGTAATGAGAAAAACAACAACAAAAAACACATCCATACAACATCCATAACTTTAATACATTAGAGTAAACCCCACACTCCCACACCTCTGCACAGATAGGCATACACACAGATACACAGGAACATGGATACACAGGAACAAAAGGATGCTGGACTAAAGCCCTTCCAGCACAGTCACTCGGAGCTTGCTGGCTGCCCAACAGAGGTGTATCCTACTGTCTAGTTACCCGAACTGAGACAAACACTTTCAGTACACTGCAATAGTCAAAGCTTATCCTAAAAATGAACAAGCATGGATCTTTTTGTTGGACACGCCTAATCAATGTTTACAGTTCTACGGAAATGCAATGGTGTGCGTAATACAATAATCTTGAAATGTTAAATGTCTGTGTTTTTCAGGTGTCAAATTTAACCAAATTATGATCTTTGAAACTTAGATCTATTCAAACTGAGTCTACTTTTAGGAAAGACAGGCAGGGAGCCTGTGGTCTGCCAGGGCCAGCAGAATTTGGAATTTGGTTAAGTTTCAAGATTTTGTGCCTCAAGTTACATTAAGCAGAATATCTATATGAAAGCATATTAGTGTCTGCATTGATGTATGCTGATTTTCATCTCGGTAGTAGGAAAAATAACAAAAATTTAAAAAGAGGGTTTGGCAGCAAAACCACTTTCAGACATGGTTAGGAAGATGTGAGTGGAATGAAAAGGAGCTAAGGTCAAAGTCAAAGCATGACGACTGCAGAATTTCATGCAGTACATGTTTATATAGGTTTCCATCTCCATCTGCCTCCTTTGGCACTTGTGATAATCTTCCCCAGGCAGATGCAAGCAAGATGCCACAGACATCTTGGCAATCACTACTTCTGGGCATCCAGGTTAGAGTTGCTGTTAGGTATGAGGGCAAGGGGTGGTGGGAGATTATCACACCACACGGCAACCACAGATACTGCTTAAGGATAATCTATCTTTGTGATCCTTCTGTTATATCTTCCGCATAGGACTTAGATGACTCAGTTACTGTTTTCCCCAGTCTCTGTGAAGAAAAACACATTCAAATGTATAGAGACGATGAACATGAAGTCTCTCACACTTGCCTCTCACAACAAAAATTGGGGAAGATCTGCCTTTGCACTGTTTTCCTTAGAGAAGAAAGCCCCATGCTAAAAGTCAGTAATTCAGCTAGCTTTAATTTGCAGATAGGCATCTATTTTTCCATTTCAGCCAAAACACTACTGTGCTTATTACTGATGTCAGAGACTTCAGAAAAGCCCCAGTGAGCACTCTATTGCACACTCTTTAGTAAACCAGGGGTAAATCAACAAGACAAGAACAGGAAATCCTGATCTCCAGCTGAGCTGCAGCGATTTCTGAGATGTTTGAGTTCAAGATCCTGTGAGGAGGAAGCAGGGCAAAAAGTAGGACTGCGCTCCTGGATTTCAAGAGATCTAACTTTGAGCTGTTCAGGGACCTAATTGGAGGAATCCCCTGGGACAGGGTCCTAGGGGGAAAGGGGGCACAGGAGACCTGGCTAATATTCATGTACCACTTCCTCCAAGCTCAGAGAAAGAAGCTGAGCAAGGGGGGCAGGAGACCTGTGTGTAAGGGCAAGGAGATCTTGGGAAATTTAAACAGAAGAAGAAAGCATACATGATGTGGAAGAAGGGAGACATGACTTGTGTGAAATATAGGAATATTGTCAGAGAGTGCAGGGATGCAATGAGGAAGGCTAAGGCCTGGTTAGAATTAAATTTAGCAAGAGACATCTAGGATAGCAAGAAGGGCTTCTTCAGATTCATCAGCAGCAAAAGGAAGACTAGCAAAAATGTGGGTGTGCTGCTAAATGAGGTGGGTGCCTTGGTGACAGCAAATATGGAGAGGGCAGAGTTACTGGATGCCTTCTTTGCTTCAGTCTTCACTGCTAAGGCTAGCCCCCACTCAATGCCAAGCCAAGAAACAAGAGAAAAAGTCTGGAGAGAGGAAGGCCTTCCCCTATTTGAAGAGGATTGAATTAGAGATTATTTAGGCAAGCTAGACACTCACAAATCTATGGGCCTTGATGGGGTGCACCTGGGGATGCTAAGGGAGAAGGCAGTTGGGATTCCTAGGCCATCTTGAAGGTCTCTTCCAACCTTAATGATTCTATGATGATTCAAAATAGTAGCATGTAAGCAATTACAGATGGATGATTTCTTATATTAGGACTGAGTTTCTGTATCTTAGTAATTTTCTGTTATTATAAGTAGCATTGTGTGGTAGGTACCATCCTATTCATTATTATTATTATTATTATTATTATTGCAAAACAGCCATTTTAGTACATGGCAACTTCAGTGTGTGCCGACCTGCTTACACCAGAAAGCACATGCGCTAAGTGCACATGGGAATTAGGGCTGAAGACGCATCTTGCTTCTGTTCTTTTCCATAAAGGATAGAATGAAATTACCTCAAATCCAGTGTTAAAAATAAACTGAGGGCACAGAATGGGAGGTGGAGGGCAATCCCTGTGGCTGAGGGGCAGCCTTTCTCTCTGGCAAGCCAAATGGCCTGGGGGAACCAGCCCCAGAAAAGGGGCCCTCAGCCCCCACAACCTTCCTCCTTCTTCCATGTGAGGGCATCTTCCAGGCCGCTCCCAACCCAGCCACCTTTGGCCACGCATGGGCCACTCCATCAGAGAGTCTTGTTGAGGTCACAGTGGCCTCCACTGTACCGCCTTTGCTGCGGGCCCTATAAAACAGGACACCTGCAGCTGGCCCACCATTCGCTGAGCTTCCAGGCACTCTGACAGCCAACCTGTGTGGCAGGAAGAAGAGCTGAAGCAATAAGGCATGTGGCAGGCCTCTTCGGTGTGAGAGGACAGCAATGCAGTCCAGGGAAGCACCAAGAAGGAATTCAAGAAGAAGTGTCACGGGCAGAGGGGTAGCACCTGCGGCACAACAGACACCAGTGCCCAAGGGACCTCTGGCAGCCCACAGACACTTACAGGTGGTACCACTGTCACCACAGCAATGCAGGGAACAGGCCGCCCCCGCAGCCATACAGTGACAGGGGGCCTGGGCCTTCACACTGGCACAACAGTGGCATGGGGTGAAGGCAGGAGTGTCAGCTGGACAGACGCGGGGAGCAGAGCCGTGCCTGTCATCCAGAACACAGTGTGGAACCCAGCCATGGCTGTAAAACAGATGTCAGTGTCAAACCCAGGCATGGAAATGAACTGGACAGTGGCATGGGACCTAGGCACGGAACTGGATGACCTCCCGGTTCGGCACCCTGGCCTGAAAACATTCCAGATGGAAGGCATCCCATGTGGGCAATCCCGGGCAAGGACTGGCTTGTCCTTCTGCCAAACACCATGGAGCCCACAGAGCCAGATCCACCACAAGATGTGGAGGAACCAATGGAATTGGATCCACCTCAGCCAGACCAGCCCTCTGACTACTGCGGCATGTCTTCGCTCTCTCCCAAGTGAGCACATCAACAGCGTCGCAGGAGTGCCCAGCAAGCTCCCTACTCATCGCACAGGCTCCATCCCAAGCATTAGCTTGGAGCCGCCAAACACCATGGACATCCCGCAGGCTCACCTGCAAGATGTCCCAGCAATAATCAACTCTGTTGCCAATCCTCAGAGGTTGCATTAGTGTCTCTACAACTACCTGAACAGAAGGTGTGGGGAGCTAGGGTTCAGCCTCTTTGCACAGATAACTAATGACAGAACTAGAGGGAATGGCCTCAAGTTGTGCCAGGGGAGATTTACGTTAGAAATTAGGAGATATTTCTTCTCAGAAAGAGTAGTCAGGCATTGGAATGGGTTGCACAGGTAGGTGGTGGCATCACAGTCCCTAGGAGTGTTCAAGGAAATGTTGGACCTGGCATTTAGGGACATGTTTTAGTGGGTGATATTTGTAGCAGAGCGATGGTTGGAGCAGATGATCTTGAAGGTATCTTCCAACCTTAATGATTCTATGATTCTACTCAGGTGTGACTCCAGTAAGGGACTCAGATGGCACCAGACTGCCAGATTTTAGGTGCTTGGCTCAAGTGGAATCCAAAAGTGTAATCTGTGACCTCATGTACAGTGTGTTTTAAGTGTCCAAAACATCTTCCACTTAGATCTAACTAACAGGAAACTATGAAAGCAAGCCTGTATCCAAAATTTAACCCTTGGGAACACAGGCACTCAAAAGAACCTTTTTGCAGACTTCTTCCGAGCACAGACATATGATTTCTTTGTGGGAACTAGGCCAGCCTCTTGCACTGGTTGGAGATGGTGCCTATAGTTTGGCCAACTATCAGCTGATACATTCTCTCCACCAAGAGGTGGGACACCCGAATGGATATCCTCAGTCATGCAAGGCTCTCATTGGGGTTAGGCCCAGACCATGCAAAAGCAGTCTGCCTGGGGGAGCACCAAACCTGGGCTTCCACCCTCCTGCACAAGCTGTCTGTTGAAAAGAAAATTACCATATGATAAATTAAGGCATCACAAGCTCATCTTGTGAGGGAG
The DNA here is from genome assembly GCA_011075105.1 of Heteronetta atricapilla. Lineage (NCBI taxonomy): Eukaryota > Metazoa > Chordata > Aves > Anseriformes > Anatidae > Heteronetta > Heteronetta atricapilla. Next base: position 112,667,839 of record CM021731.1, on the reverse strand, counting down.
TCTGATTTTGTCAGTGTGTAATAAGTGTCCCCAATACACACTGACATGAATATTAACCTTGAGGTTGCATAGATACAGAAGTTATCTATTCCATGATTAGTCTAGGCAGGAACTCACAGTCTGGTTGCTTACCACAGGAATACATTAGCCAGGTGCACAAGCAGAGCTGTCAATAAAATGAGTTGATCCAAACAGATCAAAATTACATGCACAATTGAAATTATGGACCACTAAATCAGTTTGCTCCCCATTCACTTAAAAAATTACCCATTTCTTATGTAAAACTTATTATTTGCTTGTATTCTCCTTGTAGCTGTCACTGGGCGATTTTTTAATTATTACTTTATTCTTTTCTGCTAAAAATACATGTAATGAGACTATAGCTACATTGTGAAGACATTCTGACAAAACCATTAACTGCAGTGGCTGATATAAAATCCCTTCCTTTTGTCTAGCAAGCAAACTCAAGAAGACAAAAGAGGCTTCAACAGACAACTGAAGTCTTATAGTACTGTTGCTGACAAAACCACAATATGTTTTAAAAAGAGCAAAAACTATGCTAGTCTTTTGGAAGACATTAATCCAATAGTAAAACCTATGAGTGAAAGCATGTGAACAGTCAGTTCTGTTATCACAAGGACAAAGATGCAACCCTTATTTGTCAGATAACCTACAGTCTGCAAATACAAAATCTGTCCATGATGCAGTGGAAGCCACGGTGTTATCATATTCTTTGACTCAAGAACAATGTTTAACACATCAGTTAGTTTCCTATTACATATGAACTGTACTCTGGCTATTTTTTAACTGTTCTTGGTGAGCAAAATCCTGAAAAGGCACACTGAGGGAGTCATTAAGCTAGGATGAATTCCTACCCTTAGGTAATAATTGCCCTCACAGTTCTCACATCCTTCTTCAGGTCCAGAGGTTAACTGAGGATCTGACTAGCTTCTTATAAATCTGTGGGGACAAATTCTCTCCAGTTGCTCATTCACTGGCGTGCCTCCATGAATCAAGCCATCAGGATCTTCCCATTATCATAGGGACTGAATGGAAGCTTATTCAATTCAATGGTGAGCAAGCACCACTGTGGCAGAAGGTGCTGGAACAGTCCTTTATCTCAGAATGAATTAGCACTAGGCAAGGGAGTTAGGGATTGCAATTGTCAGTTTAAACTGTAGCATAATTTTCATTTAATTTGACAGCTTTCAAACTATACATCCTGTAACCTTTTGTAAAAAAGCAAGACCTGACTGTCATAATGGGTGCACGGATATGTCTCTCAGTAATACCAGAAATTACTAGCAACTGTGAAAGAACAGCTTGAGCTAAGAAAAAAATATATTAGGGTAGAGTGATCAGATTTTTGTAGCATCAACATGAAGATCAAGTTCATAATACTGAGCTAAACATCCTCAGCTATCTTTCAACACAAGTGTTGTTTTTTTTTGGTTTTTTTTTGGATTTTTTGTTGGTTTTTTTTTTCTTTAACTTGTAGCACTGCCATAGCAAAACAGATGCTAGAAATTCTCACTCCAAAACTCTTTGCTTTTCATCCAGTTTTAAAGCCGTGGTGGCATTCCAAGTTAAACTCACAATGGAGAAAGAAATATGCTGGTGTTTTCATTGTAATATGAATTTTCCATTGAAGATGTGGTTGAATTAGCAGTTCATTTTTTAACTATTACTTTAATTTGTTCTTTGTGGTCAATTGTTTTTTTTCTTTCTAAAAAACTATGCCTTTTGAGACATCTCCACATAAAATGGGAACTGTCTAATTATATGTCTGTAAAGTGGCTAGAGAGCTTCATTTGTGTGGAGTAAAACAAATAAGAGAAAATGTGGAGGAATGTGCTGCTGAATGAATGTGGGCATACCAATCTTGTTCCCATACATGGGCAATAATATTAAGGTGTTGGGAGTGATTCTGAGTCTAGACATCCATTAAAGGTTTTGTATTTTCAACCCCTCTTTTAAGTTGTGCCTGGAGTAACTGATGTATGTGTTCACACGCTGGGACATAAAAAAACAAGGCAGGAAGAAACTTTTTTTTTTTTCTTTTTACCCGTTTTAGCACATGGTAAGTAAAGAGGATTTTGAGATCTTTAGTTAAAAAAAAATGTCCATGCTTTATTTACCTCCCATATGCAATGCCTAAGGGATTCTTCTGTCTGAATCAGTGGTGGGCTTTCAGAACCTGAGATACAGAAAACCCTTAGGATGATTTAAAACTGTGTAACATTTTCCAGGAGGTAATTTGTAAGGAATTCAAGGCTGGTAGGTCTTCTTTAGCTGGACAACCAATGCAGAGGTGTAATCTCAATGACAGTATCAGCCACCATGTGAGAAGGATAAATGCAGCTCATGATTCCTGACAAATTTTGCCTGTTTCTTCCTGTCTTTTATGTACAATACAAACTGTACTTTTATGTACAGTGTGAAACTAAGAGTGTTAAGCCATAGCATGCCAGAGGGAGAGGAAGCTGGCTGTAGGAAACACAGAGAGGCCTAGTTCCCCATCTTGAAGCTAAATAGGAAAGTAGTGAATCTGGCTCAGTGAAAAGCTGTGGACTGTGAAAAGGAGGAGGAAGAGCTCTGGGTAGTAAAGACGGCTTTTCCCTCTGCTCACATTAATAGTCATCTATCTCCAAAGAAGGAGTATTGGACAGAAGCTGCACTTCAGCTCATTCCAATCTGCCATATCTCAAGATATGGATACTCTACACACATTCTATGCCAAGGCAATATGAAGAAATCTCAGGTGCCATGTGCAGACCCGATAAAGTAAAAATTTCAGTTACATTTCATGAAGTGGAGGCTACTCAGGATCATCTGCTGCTGTTTGATCTTCAGAGTAAAAGCATAAGCCAACAAACCTTAAAAGAGCCCAATGTTCTTCCTCAGGAGATGCTTTCCCCAGGCTGTGGAACTTTGTGCTCTTTGATGAGGTCCAAGGTAACTAACGAAACAAGACATTTTAGTGATGGCTGCATAAAGTTGCCTGGCTTTTCTATTTTCCTGCCAGGTCCCAGATAAAGTCACCTGGGCGGTTTGACTGGCTATTTTCACAGGTCCTTTTTCTCTTCCACTTACCATCTATTTTACAGACAGCTAAAGTTCTCTGCAGTCTACAGCATTGCTTTGGGATCTTTCTTCTTTCAAGTTATACTTGGGTACACTATATAAGCTTTCCTTAACGTGGTTGTACTGAAGTTTTTAAAGTATATTTAAATTCAATTTGTGCTTGAAAACTACTTCCCCTTTCTCCGTGTGCAATTGCCTAAGAGGAGTGTGAAGGAAGAACCCTCTAAGGACCTGGCTACACTTGTACCATACCTGAGCACAGAAGCTGATTGTTAGAAGCCTGGCACTAATAATTTACTATATAGGTACAGAAAAGTTTTTCCACCAGACCTGATACATCATGTAAACTGGAAAATAAAAATAAAAACAGAACAGTGTCCTAACATGATAAGTACAATAATTCATGAAGTAAAAAACATCGTTGACAGGTTAAAAATAAACTTAGTGAGACAGACATCTGCTGCCTCTTCTACCATCCATTCTAAGGGATGAGTTTCTGTATTTATAACTGTATATATAGATATATGTGGCACTAACAAAATATAGTCTATTTCGCCTTTAGAAACATAATCCATCTCCCATTCTAATACATTTTAACGCACCCTAAATCCATTGCATCTTAATCTAAATTCTGTCCGTATCAAAATATGGCTTGATATCAACAATGTCAAATCACCTTGACTTGTGACATGCTGTGTTTATTACTTTTGACTCTTGAATGCCAATCAGAAGTACTTCTGTACTCAGGAGCCTCCTTTTAGTTTCTGTCAGTTCCTTCTTAACAGTAAGATTTTCATTACTTTTCTTCTGAAGGGAATTATTAATTTCTGGGCCTGTTCATCTGTATTTCCTACCCAGGAATAGTCCTCTGGCCCCTGTAGTCCATAGCATTATCTCACAGCCCTCTCTTTTAGTTTTCCCCCAAGGAAGCTGAATTTAATACAGGTTCTGTTCTATTTTAGTGTAACTCGCTCAATATGAATGATCATTTATACTGTGCCCTCTTGACTGGTGATTTTTATATTCTTTGACTGCAAATAAGCACAATTGCATTCAGGGAGCAGTGATTCAACCCAGTCCAGCCAAATGACTTTCCTGTAGGAAAAAAAAAAAAAAATGAAATAATAATAATAATAAAAAAGCTCCAAGCAGGGCTGTAGATTTTCAACCAGTTGAAATACTGATTCAGCATCAAACTTGAGCAAGTGCTTCATGTGCAATGACATATCACCTTGTTCAACAAGGCACAGAAGCATGCGATCCTCTTCCACTGAGGTTAAGTTCATATAAATATATGCTTAAATGTTTTGCTAAATAGGTGGATTTAAATGCATCCTTATACATTTAACCCTATCTGGGCTTCCCAATTTGTAGAAACAACCAAATTTGAATTTGTCAGAGGTGCATGTGGGAGGTTCAGAAAAGTCTGTGGGCAGTAGCTACGGTACTCAGATCCCAGTGGTAGGAAAGGTAAATACAAGGTACAGCTGGCAGATAGAGGACCATATTTGAGAGCACATTTTGTAGCAGGTGTGATCAGAGACCTTTTATCTCACTCACAATGGCAGCAGCAGTGAGGTGCTGAGCAAGGTTCCTGAGGTTCCAGATCATGTATGAGGGTGTTTCTGAGCCCTGACACCCTTGGGATGCATGCCATTTAGAATGTGTGCATGGAAGTGCCAGCCAGCAGGCCACCAGTGTCATGAGAGGTCCTGGAAAGAGATGGACACAGATGGCTGTTCATAGTCAGTTCAAATGGCAGGTGGCCAAGAAGGCCAATGGCATCCTGGCTTGTATCAGGAATAGTGTAGCCAGCAGGACCAGGGAGGTGATCATCCCCTTGTGAGGTGAGGCTGCACCTTGAGTACTGTGTTCAGCTTTGGGCCTCTCAGTACAAGAAGGAAATCAAGGCCCTGTAACATGTCCAGAGAAGGGCTACGAAGCTGGTGAAGAGCCTGGAACACAAGTCCTATGGGGAGCGGCTGAGGGAGTTGGGGTTGTTTAGTCTGGAGAAGAGGTGGCTCAGGGGAGATCTTATTACTCTCTACAGCTATCTGAAAGGAAGGTGTGGGGAGCTGGGGGTCTGCCTCTTCTTGCTGAGAGAGAACTAGTGATAGGACTAGAGGGAATGGCCTCAAGTTGTGCCAGGGGAGGTTTAGGTTGGAAATTAGGAGACATTTCTTCTCAGAAAGAGCGGCCAGGCATTGGAAAGGGTTGCACAGGGAAGTGGTGAAGTCACTGTCCCTGAGGCTGTTTCAGGAAAGGTTGGCCGTGGTGCTTAGGGACATGTTTTAGTGGGTGACATTTGTAGTAGGGTGATAGTTTGACCAGATGATCTTGGAGGTCTTTTTGAGCCCATATGATTCTATGATTCTATGAAGTCACATGGAGCCCACCCCAGGGACAGAGCCATCGGCGCAGCTGTTGGCATGGCCCTTAGTGTCAAAAGGGTGGGCACTCCATCACTCTGTCATCAGGCAGCCTGCTCTGCCAGCCTGCTCTGCTCACCAGCAGACATGGGCTGTAGCCCTGATGGCCTTCCCAGACTACAGCAATGCATTAAACAACATTATGTCAGGTGTGTGGCAGTGAGGAGGCACAAAAGTGGTAACCACTTGTGGAGAATAGTCAGACTTGTTAGTGTCACTGATTAGCACTGGCCTTGGGCAAAAGGGAGTTGAGCAGCTTGCTCCTGCTTCTCTCTTATACAAACTTTGTGAATGGAAGTCTGCAACCTTGGTATGAGAGGCTGCTTAAGGAGGGAGCTTTGCAGTGGTGGCATAGCCCTGTTTTGGCAGCAGAACAGAATCATCATATGTACATGTGTAACTACATCAAATGTAGTTATGGAGAAGGTTGTCTTGGGGGATATTGAAAGTAGCTTAAAAAGACAGAGTTGTTATGAGGTGTACTTAACATGGGTTCATCAAGAGAAAGTCCTACCTTAGCAATTCAATCTTCTTCTATGATAAGGACATTCACCTGGTGGATGATCCAGAGAGATGCACGCAATCTCTTTGGATTTCAGTAAGGCCTTTGATACAATCTCTCATGGCACTCTTCTGGACAAATTGTCCAACTGTGAGATAAACAGGTTCACACTGCACTGGGTGGTGAATTGGCTCGATGGTAGAGCTCAAAAGGTTGTAATAAATGGGGATAGAGCTGGCTGGTGGCTGGTCACCAGTGGTGTTTCCCAGGGCTCACTTCTAGGGCCAGTCCTGTTTAACATTTTTACCAGTGATCTGGATGCAGGAGTGAAGTGCATCTTCAGCAACCTTGCCAATGATACTGAACTGTGAGGTGCTGTTGACTCCATGGAGGGATGAGAAGCCTTGAAGAGGGATCTAGATAGCTCAGAGCACTGTGCAATTAGCAACCACATTAAGTTCAACAAAAGCAAATGCCAGGTTCTACACACCTGGGACAAAATAATACTGGACAAGATACAGACTGGGAGTGCTGGTTGTCAAAAGGTTCAGCATGAGCCAGCAGAGTTCCCTGGTAGCCAAGAAAGTAAACTGCATTTTAGGATGCATTAAACACAGCATAGCCAGCTCATCAAAAGAGTCAATTATCCTACTATATTTAGCATTGGTGTGGGCTCACCTTGTATACTGCCTGCAGTTCTGCTCTCCACAATATAAAAAGGATGTCAAGGTCCTTTAAAGAATCCACAGGAGGACAACAAAGCTGGTAAAAGGGCTGGAAGGCATGTACTACTAGGAGAAGCCTGAGGACAGCTGGGTCCTTTTCAACTGAACTATTCTATCTATATTGCTATTTCTGTGTGCTGGCTCTAAAGACTTGAGGCTGCTCAGCACAAACCCTGTGTGCTCTCAGTAATACTTGTATGAGAAGAGCTAGCAGGGTTTAAACAGAGGCTGTTGAAGCCCTTCTTCCCCTGGTTTAGCAAGCTGCTCCAATAATCTTCAAAACCCCTTTATTTTCTTTATGTTTAAAAAACAAACAAAAAAACACCACCACCTTGACATGCCCGTGAATTAACATATCCTCCTTCTTCTAGTTGCTGCGTGAGAGAAAGATGGCCATGTATCCACTACCACTGGGGATTTTTTTCCTTCCCCAACTTTTAGCATGGATAGTGCTGAGCACTTCCAAGAGGCTCTGAGATCACCTGACTCTTCTGTAGTCGTGTATGACAGTATTGCCATTGCTAGTCACAGGCTGTTAGCTGTATTGAGTATCTCCTTCTGTAACAATTAAATGTGGGCTAGTAATGATTAGTTTCTTAGGCCTTCAATAAATTTGTGGTTTTATTTCTACATAAAGTATGCATTCCTTTTGCCATAAGCAAGATTTTGAGGGTAGCTTTGTCAGTTTTGCAGGTCTGAGTCTTTTACTCCCAGCAAAGACTTCAAGTCAAAGTGGAATGAGAGCTACAAATTTAGATGTGTTTCATGGGAGCCAAAAGACTGTATTAATAAATACATGTTCAGGCCAGGTTTGCTTTTCCTAGCAGAGGCCCAAGTGGCTAGGTTACAGGCTACACACAGTGGGTGGCAGGGTGCAGCTCCAACACTGAGTCATAGACCAAGGAAAAGGACTGCATGGGCACCACCAGGACAGGTTGCTCACATCAGCAGCAAGCAGGAATTAAAAAGGGACACTGTATTGTGGGAAGAGGAAGTCTACAAAAGGCCACAGCTGGACAGTGAAGTACTTATTTTCGTTGAACTTTCTATCCTTCATGCACCTGGAATTGCACCAGAGTAGGCTGCGCAAGCAGAAAGGCCAAACAGGAGCAGATAAAGAGCACTAAATTGTCCATGCCAGCGACCTGGCTATCCCTAACAATACTGTCAGGAAGCTAAAGTTCAAACTAGCCTTAGTGTGGGCCCATGGAGCAAGTGCCATAAGACTCCTGTAAAAGCAGAGCAAACAATTGCCCTCAGCAGCACTCTCCTGAGCTGATCTAAAATGTTAGTATGGGTGATGGCACCCCCTGACTAGTCCTTTAGCACCATGACCATTTTTCTAAGAGAATACCTTTGTGAACTACTCCTGGGGCAATCTCTGTGCTTTCTCTTGCTTGCTGCCCTTTGAGGTTGCAGTCCCAGTTGTTCAGCTGCCTGCCTTCTCTAGTATCCAACTCTTAACCTATGTACACAGGCTCCCAGGGCCATCATCCTGCTATTCCAACCACTACACTGGAAATGGCTGAGTATCAGTGATTCCTTCTTCGTCTGGAAACTGAGAGTCAGTGGTTTGATTTATAACAATAAATGACTTCAAAGGGCAAGCAGCATTCAGCTTTCAATCAGAAGAGTATATGCAGCATTTTGGCAAGCGGTAAACATAAAATTCTTATGCTTTGCCAAAGTTTAAAATGTATCAAGCCATATCTGTGTTACGTGATTGGAATAGTGTGTGCATTTTAAAACTCTGTATTGAGTTAATAGTCAGTATTTTAATCTTGAAGACTGATTGAGGAGGAGGTTGTGTTTAAATTCCAGACAAGTTAAAATTCAGATCGTGAGTCTGAGGAGAAATCAACGTCAAACTTTTTGGATAGAGTGCGTACTGGTGAGTCTTACTAGCAATGGGGAAATTAAAATACAAGCCCAAAAAAGTGTCTCAAGAAGCAAATGAATTGAGGTGTAATTTCAGACAGAAAGCTCTAGTCTACAAAGAGGCAGAAAGCCAAAACTAAGGACTTTTATAACGTTAAAAAAATCAGTCTACTGGTGATTTGTGATTAACTAACTGAGCACTGAGGCATAAGAACTCAGCAAAAAATGTTCAGTTACAAAACAACTAACTGTTGGCATGGTTATTTTCATTTCCACAAAATTACCGGATAGCAGTGATAATTATTTGCTGCATAAAGTACTGTATAAGCTTCAGCAAGTTTACCCTCACGGCTCCAATGGCCAGTGTGGCAATAGACAGTTAAAGGCTGTGCAACCAAATCTGCCCAAGTCCCTTGTTGGTGTTACGTCCCCTCACACAGCCAGACCACAAAGGGATTTGTGACTGACCCCAGGAACTTCTGATTCTCAAACTTGTCCTCAGATAGACAGCCAACCCCCCGTCTGAAATAAATCTTGCTGACTTGTATTCCCATTTATTTCTCTGTGTGTTCTGGTCGTTGAAGAAACCAAAGCTTTCAGTTTGTACAATTCAATGGTAAATGTACTAGCGGTGGTGCTGAAATTGTTTTGCTGATATTTAGCACTTATTTCAACAACTTCTTTCAGAGGCTGTGGAATAACTTACTTCTACATTTTTCCTCACAACTTCTTTTTCTTACTCATATATATTCATTCATTTTTTCAAAGGCATAGCTGGGCAGGCCCAGCTAAATAGATGTTGTGACTATGCTTCAGACGATAAGTAGTTCTTCACCAGGTTATTTCCAATTGTCCTTCTTCATGTTATTGCAAATCAGTTGTATGCTTGTCATCCAAAAGTAGAGCAAATACAGTTGTTCTTGTCATGAAGCTTTAAGACTTCTACCATGCTCATGTCAGAACTATTTAAATGCCTTCATGGAGATATTTTGCGTATGTGTAGTTTATCCATAGTCTGTCCGAAGGCATGATTAAGGAGAGCTCTAAACTGACACTTAGTTAAATCTTTAATATAACAAGTCAATCAACAAATATGAGAGAAAAAAGGTTGTAAAGACAACAGAGGGATCCATGCTCCTCTCAGTTAATCAAGCTGTACATACCAAAGAAAACATACCGAAATTGGTCTAAGCCAGAATGTGCCAAGGAATGCTCTATCTCAGCCCAAGACTTTTATAAAGCCAGATATATTTACTTGGAAGACATTCTATGATTTTCTGGGATGTGGCCATTAATTAAACTTTGTTTCATAAATGTATCTTTAATTTATTGGCCTTCAATTTAATACTAGCTCCAAGATAATGTACTGAAGAGTCTTTTATACATAAAAATTCTGTACAAAATAACAAAAAATCAAGAAGTACAATTAATCTCAGAATTAAAAGGATTTTTTCTTTGCTTGTGGTTAATTATTTCCAGAACTGCCAGCCGTATGCTATTGGGACAAAGAAGTAAAAATTTGTTTCCTCTTCTATGAAATAAACATTGCATTAATGCCTCCTGACTACAGAAATAGGTTTTTCAACCGTAATTATAAACCATTATTTATTCTCAGCTAAGAATCTATTATCTGTTTGGTAGTGACAAGGAACATCACTAACAAATAGCTTCATCCCATACTGAAATCTTCAGTATTAATGATAGAGCAGGACAGAGTGCATTTTGATTTTGTAAAAGGAGTCTGAGATTTTGTAATAGAAGTCTAACATTGATACCCTAGTTTGAAAACATTACTATGCTATTATCTCTGTGCTTTAAAGGTGATGTTTCCTTCACCAACAAGGAAATAATATTTCATATTCTGAAATCATATTTCAGAACAGGAGGTCTGCTAATAAAAGGCTTGGAGAGGGAGGAGGGAAATGATGTCTTCTTTTTTTTCTTTTTTTATTTTTCACAGAAAACATAGTTTTCACTTTAGACATAGTGGCTTCTCTTCCACCAAGCAGTATTTTTAATTATTTACCACAGAAAGTGCTACGGGTCATAACAAAGATTGAGGTCTAAGCGTCTTTATCATCCATCAGGAAAGCCGGTTGGTAATTTTCTGCCAAAAACATATTTCTGTGGGGAAAGTTTAAATTTCCTAGTGTTTTCTGATTTTCCAGTGGACCATCCCAAATGAAATGTTTCATTGTGGGTGACCTTGAGCTATTGGCTACAAAAGCTCCTTCCTGGCAGCCACATACTGGCTGGAGCCCAGTATGAGAGGGGTACAGTAGGAAGGCCTGTGGGATCAAGGAAATCATAAGTGAGATGAGCATGGAAACAGCCCACTTGTGAATTCCACCAGGGCTTAGCCATGTGATAAATACTCAGACCTGTGAAGGCTTCTCAAGATCTTTAAGTACCAGGAGATCATTTATGTAAGCAATGGCAGTTTTTCTAAGAGTGGTCTTCAGTTTCCCAAAGGACATTGGGAAGGAAGTGGACTGTTCCCAAAGGGTCTTTGGGAAAACCTTAAGTTTGCCCTACTTGTCTTGCTGTATGACTCCAGCTCTGGGTGACTGGTCTGTGCTCCTATACAACACTGGTATCAAAGCAGAAAGCAGTTTTCCAGTTCTGTAGTCCAGTCTCTTACTTACTAACCCATGTCTCATTTACTTATTTCTCACATTTTTACACAAAACAGGGAGCTACACTTATGTTTGTACATAAAAAGCATGAGAGACAGAAGTCTCAGTTACTACTCAGAGAAGAGAAAGCTCCATCTTTGCTTTCTTTCAAGGTTTCTGAGTCATGTCTCAACCTGAGGACTACAGAGGTGGGTATCCAGTCCTGATCCAATACAAAGAACAATGCATAGAAGACTTGACAAAATTGCACCTTTTCCCTGATGATTCAGATTAATTCTTAACACGGTTTTCAAAAGATGAGTTTAAATTTAGTCATATTAATAATTGTTGTAATTTTCAAAACGATTGCCTCTTGTCATATTCACAGATATCTTTCCCCAGGATGGCTCTATTAAAGAAATGTTCCTTATGCATGCAAGAGCCACTCAATGGACCATGTTACAACAAGCAGAATTTTCCTACTGTTTTTTTTTTTTTTATTTTTTATTTTTTAATTCCAACACTTTCCCACCCCATTCACAGAACGAGTTTCCTTCTGGTGTGAGAACAGACCCTGCAATGGCAGAAAGCAAGACCTTTTCAGGACTTTAGGATGTCTTAGGATTCATCAGTTTCTTTCATTGTCTGTAAGCTGTCAACACCAGTGCTTTCAGTTTTGGTGTGTGACCCATGTTTTCCTGCATTTTGGACACCACAGAAGAAGTGTGACAAGTTACAGTCTGCAGTATTATGTTCTCAGTAGTCTACTGTGTATAATTACTATGATTCTGTATGTTCTTTTAGTCAAAGACTATCTTTTAATTCTGCCTCTGTGCTAGTTCTACATTGATAAAAATACCACAGGAGTCACTCAGATTATTTTTTTTTACTTTGCTGAATAACAGAGATTAGAAATAGTAAAAATATATACCTGTTCCATGTCCTTGTCAACTCAAGAGGGATAACAGCAACACATTCAATAATACCCAAGTTAATTTTATAATACCCATTATTAAAATATGATTAACATAATCCACATTCATAGCATCTTAATAACGTCAAAAAAAATACCCTTCCTTTTCAAAACCTTTCTCGTGTGAAGCTATAGAAGTGTGAAGTGTGAAGCAAGCAGACCTTCCTACCACTGTGCTTTATTTACAGGTACCTTAAACTTTGCTGTAGCCCCTTCTGCATCTTGCAGCCTCCCCAGCCACTTTGGTGCCCCTTGCTGACTGTAGGCCCCAGACTGCAAGAAGCTACACCCTCTCCCTGTCACTGCCGATAATTCTGCTGGTCAAGGTCCTTACACATTTCCTCACAAACTGGTTATTAGGACTTGGTCTCTATTCTCTGGGAACCAATATTTGCTGAGGTAGCCTTTCTGCATACAAGGTAAACTAGGTGGAGTTATTTTTTCCCTATATAACAGCATCTAAAGGCTTCCCTGCATGAGGCCTGCAACATCTATGCCATCTTCTGGATGTTCAGTGAATCATATTTATCCCAGAACATGTCTAGAAGTTACTTGTTCTGATGAATGAATGTGTCAATCTCTTTAACAAATACTTACATTTCCCCAAATCAGTAAGGAACAGATTAATGATATTAGGAGGGGGACAAGATTTTAGAACTAGGGTCATATCTTCAGAGGTGTTTCTGTTTACTGTCTACATACTAGGCAAAGTGTTTGTTTTATTGCTCAGTGGAGTGCCACTGCTATGCTGAATTTATGTTACTGAATTCAGCAAAACTTTTCTCATCAATTGGGAAGCTCCTTTCCCTGATTTAAGCATTTTTTATTTTGTTGTTGTTGTTGTTGTTTTTTGTTTTTGTTTAGTTTTTTAATGGACTGAACACCTGTTGAGAGTTTTTGTCACTTTCTTTATCCCCACAAAATGCTCAAGTAATACTTTTCAGTATTTTCTCACCCCTTTTATCTGGGTTGCATGTCACAATTTCATCAAAACTTATAGCCAGCCTTCTCTCAATGGTTTTAGAAAAACTGTATCTGAATGATGTAAAATTTGTGATTTCCCTAGGTGGTGAAGGATCAGTCTCACTTTCCTCATTCTTCTACCATTATTTATATATAAATTGAAATTAGAATAAGCTTGTAATTTTCTTTGATGAGAACTTGCTAGAATTCTTCAGCAGTCCCTTCCACATGGAGCCCAGAATCAGTGAGGACTCAGTCAATAAACTAATAATTTATTGCATATTTTTTAAGTATGTTGTTAGCAACAAATTTCGATGACTTGCTAAATCACAGCCTGGAGAATGAAAACTCAGGGTGATAATTTCAGCTTTAGACAGACAGACAATGAATAATACTTTTTACTTAAGTTTTCCACTTAATCTTCATTGTTTAAAGAAGTGCAAATAACTCATTAAAAAAATATGGAGAAACAGTAAGCTATTTAATTATTTTAAATGCTGCTTTTAACAAGTGGGCAAATCTAGATGAATCATTGAGGCTGTGAGGCTGTGTTCCTGCAAAATAACATATTGATTTCAAAGTCAAACAGCATTTTTCAATATATATATTTTTTAGAAATTAATATGAATATCACATTTACTCCAAAGTGAGACTTATGACAGTCGACTATCTCAGATATTAAAAACTAAACATATAAAGAAATAAAGTTTTCATTGCCAGAAAACTTTACAGTAATTTAGTGTTGAATAGTACTTTAATAGATGAATGATTCTTACAACCAGTTGAAAAGAACAAAACCCTGTCTTTAATTTTCATTTTTCATGCAATTATACGTTCAGATTATGTCCAGGAATTAAATGTTGGAGTTCCTTCATAAGAGTTATGTTTTTTTCCACATCACTGGAAACAGAGGGCATTGAGATGTTACATTTTTATCGTATTTTGTAGATGAAAGAATTCAGGCTATATATCAGACACAATGAATGTCTGAACTTTTAGGTACTTAAACAATCAGAACATCTTTGAAATCTTGTTGACTTTACAAATGGTGGAAAATATGAGCCTCATACACCAACACAGGGGTTGTGTGAACTCACTTGACTTCTTAGGATCTCCTGTCCTGGAGATAGAAGAACCCAAGCAGGGCTCTGGGACCACTGAAATAGAGACTAGGGGCATGGTCCTGGCAAGTTGAATGTGCACACCCAAGGTTATTACCTTCATTCTTCTGCTGCTTCTATATTCACAGTGGTTTCTCCTTAAACACATGTTTCAGTTTCACTTTCTTGTTGAACAAATTCCAGAAATTAGGCAGATTTGTATTCCATTTCACATTCACCTGGAAAGAATCAGATTCCTATATCCTACTTATTCTACTCTACAGATGAAGGTAAAGATGCAGACATTAAAAACTCCTGACCCAAATCCTGGATCTGAAATGCAAGGGTGGACAAACCTCAGGACACTCTAATGATCCTGATGATGAGCTCACTGTTTCTCAAGCAAAAGCCCAAATGTTGCCTCCAAGGAGTAGTCTGATATCAGGCTGACCCCTAAGATTAACACATTGTGCCTTTTATTAAGGAGCTAGTCCAAGGTGTAATTACAAATCAGGAGTAAAAAATTCAGATATTCTGGCTGTCCTTCCCAGCATGTACTGCTCCAACCCTGCTACAAACCCTCTTAGGCCAATTCCTGATAATATCTCAAGGTATTAGGACTATATAAAGTATTTTGCATGAGGTACGTCAGCTACAAACAAGAGAGCTTGCTAAAATAAGGCATATAACCTAGTCAGTGTACTTGCCAGAGCTGAGGACAACTGGTTGAAGCTATCAGATATAACTAACAAGACAGGAAGATAAGTAACAGAAATCTAAAGATTATGTAAAAATTAAGATGAAACCGTGTGACTGCAGCATGTGTGTTCAGGATTTCAAGACACTTGAGAAACTCCAATTTAGCTACCCGGCAACAGTTGAAGTAGAGAACAAATAAAGGTTAAGGCCATCATTTTTGAAGCATCTGCTTCTTTTTATGGTATCTTTTGTTTTAGAGCTCACCTTTGTGTTCACATGCCAGGAAACTAGACTAAAAAGTTGAATTCAACACAACATACACCTAGTTTGCATAGGTGCTGATCATCAAGTCTTCATTTACAGAGTAGAGCACAGACAGGGATATTTTGAAAAGGTGGAGCATGTAGATATATCCGCATCCTAACAGAGTGTAAGCAACAAGAGCTAATAATTTCTCCTCTCCATCCATATCATGTTGGGATCTATCTTACCTAAAATATCCATCGAACAGCATAAATTGGTGATCTGGGCTTTCTCCAGAGGCAACGTGGACAGGGAACTCCAGGGGGCAACCCACTCCACTGGGTTTAGTCATCTAAATGGGGAAGGTGAAAGACGTAACTGATGATTCATAATAAAAATAAATAAATACCCCACACATGATCATACCTCTTAAAAGAATGCTAATCCCCATGCTAATCCCCATCGCTGAATTACAAAATACCTTTACCTAAGGTGAAACAGACACTGTTAGTAATTCAACATTCTGTTTCGTGTTGCTCTAAGATTAATCTATTTCCCTCCAAAATGAGTCATAAGCTTCTGGAAGGAAGACTGTAAACAACACCATTCAATACTCAACCTTTTGCATTGTTCTCTAAAGAACCATCTCTAATCTAATTATCTGGTCCAGCATATTTATGGTGCTGCTCCCAAATCCACTTGTATTGCCAACAGATTATTTCTGTCTATGTAATGGGGCTGTCTATTTGCTGCTTATTCATTACTTCTAAAGTAATTGATGCTAAACCCATAGATGTTTGGATGAAAGCTCTGATAGATTTGCTCTAGGTTTGCAAACAAGTGTTATAATCCCCTGAATATTCATGTATTTTCAGTCTGTGTTAAAAAGCTGTGCAGCTAACTCAAGTATGCTATACAGCAAAGGCCCATGTTTTTAAGACCCATGCATTAGACATCAGTCTGATCACATTTGTCTAAACAAAGAGAAACAAGTATTCTCTCTAAGTTCCCACACTAAGGGCTTGGTCTAGTGAAGAGGTAGGCATGTCTTCACAGGTGTTGTGGTCAAATAAACAACGTGCTATGATGAGAAAAAGACTTGACCCAGTTTAATCTTTCTTTGGCTTCCAATGTCCAGAGCACTAGCAACCCATGGGAGAGAGAAAAAGTGAAATATAAGGGAGTGGGAAGCAGGGGGTTGGGTTTAGAAAGGTTTATTCTTGTGTCTGGTTAACCACAGAGATCAAAGTCACATTGAGCAGCTACTGCTTTCTAAGAAACCAAAGTACATGAAGGGTTATCATGCATTCATCTTCATGTATGGATCTATAAGGCATGTGTGGTTCTACACAGAGTAAGTTTGCTCAAAAATTGCCGTTATTGTGTAGCAAATGTGAGATTTTAAGGTAACAATCATACTGCACTTATTTCCTGAATGTAAACAAACACATATGCAAAACACTTGCTACATCTCTACTGGTAAATTCAAAGTGCCCTGGCCTGTTCTTTGGCACTGGGGCTAAAAGTCAAGGAGCAGCTCACTTTCATACTAATGAACTCAGCCTCTCAGACAACTCAGCAATATGCAAACTATTTATTTTGAGCTTCCTCTAGACATGGAACTCCCAAACAGGGACTAAAAGACAACTGGGAGAGCTGGCTGAGACCAAAACCACATTAGGGACTGTTCTAAAAGTGATACTATACAGGGGACAAATGTATGGCACCCGAGAATGTCTTTTGACACTGTTAATTTACTAGTAGCAATGCAGCATATATAAAAATAACATGGCCAGTAATCTAAATAGAATACACCAGACAGATTTGATGTTGTAGAAGGGGTTGTGAGAAGAGATAAATATATAGTAGGAGTGACACTCAAGGTGGATTCAAAGGGATTGTTTTCAACCTCATTTATAGCCTGAATTTCTAGTATAATTTCCTTGCAATTATAATGATTTATAATTACCTTTCAATGAAAGATGAAATTCTGGCTAGCAGGCTGTTTTAAAGGGAAATGAATTTTATATGCTGTAGCACACAGACTATTTGACAGTTCATTATAGGTAAATATAGACAGAGCTATACCCAACTCACCTTAGCAGCTTCCAATGTATTTCCCTCTGAGATTTGCAAATCTGGCTAGCTGGCCAGACATGCTGTAATAGCTGTATTGTATTTAAAACAGCTGTCCCTCCTTATTACTTAGCACAAACAGAATAATTAATCACCTGGGTCTGTTCTGCTGTTGTATGTACAGTTCCCAGCCTAAATTTCCATTGGTTTACTAGAATTTGGAAAAAGCAACAACAAAACTGGGAGTCTGATGTTCTTATCAGGAGCAGACTTCTGTGCAATAAGAAAATGAGTGACAGATTATATCATGAAACATTTATAATTCAGCATGCAGATATGCATACAGAGGTGAGTTTTTATTAAGAATTTCAGCCACTGGGCAAGATTTAGAGAAATTCCTGCTTAGATGCTACAGGGCTGAGATTCCTGAGGACTTCTGGCAAGAAGAGGGTCTTAAAGCACTCTTTAAGTGTCTTAAAGCTATTCCATTTCTGTCATGGTAAACAGTATCTGAAATGACACACAGTATGCAGAACAGTGAAGGGAAAGCAGCATCTGGAGTTCCCAATTTCCCCCCTCTGCTCTGCTTGCTTGATAGCAGTCAAATGAATGAAGTATTTCTATTATTTTTATTCTAAAGGTAGCCACTGATTTATGTTTCTATAGCAAGCACAAAAGTCTGTGTAATCTTGTTGAGAGCTGAAAGATTCCTATTTTGTTAAATGACCTTTTTCTCTTACCTTTTCAGTGTAATCATCTGGAGGCAGAAGAACCCATCATTTCAACAAATGCTCCCTCCTTCTGCATTGACCTGTAGCTGGAGGATAAGGTTATTCGTTGCATCAGTTCTTAAGAATTTATTATGGAAGAACTACATAGGCACAAGGACATGCATATAATAGATATCTTTTATGCACAAATACACTCTGCAGTGACCAGAAAGGATACAGAAGTACCAACAGGACCATTTGCATGTCCCAGTATACTTCTCATTGCAGTATGACGGAGGTCAGGATATGGACCAGAAGTGGCCGTACACAATGCCAGCACATGTTGATGCTGTTCCATGACTTTGTACATAGCTATATGAAATAGAGTCTTGAAAAACTGCCATACTACAGGTGAGGGACTAGCACTGTTTCTTGCCACACTGAATTATACCTGTGCAGTTGTACTGCAATTGACAAGGACAGCAAAGGCTAAGCTGATGGGGAAATTAAAGAATCAACAGACTCCATCAGCCACACATCTATATGCATACAATAATGTCCACCACACATCTGTATGCAGACAATAATGTCCAGTTCTAAAAAAATAACTTCCATTTCTTAGTTGTAGGAAACAGAACACAACTCTGAAGCCAGTGGCATTTGGTGATGGTACTCTGATAATGCTCTTAGCAAACCTGACCCAAGTGAAGTAAAACTTGCAAATGTTTCCCCCTTAATTCCCTGCTCATTACAAATTTCTTTTCTACCTGATAAATAAAATCAATTGACTGTGCTTTCTTCTCAGCATATTTATGTACATGAAGAAGACTGAGAATAAAAATATTATGTGAACCACCCAGTCGCTGTTTTGCTTACTGCTCCAGGGCTGTCAGGATCTGAACTGCTGCTGGAATCACTGACAGAGTTCTCATCAGAGAGGAAAGGTTACGTATATCAAAGCAAAAGCAGTAAGGTAAGACAATCTACCCAGAGTGCTTAGATAGCACTGTTTACCTCTAGGATAAAGTTTCAAACGCAACTTATAAGAATGAGTTTTGGGGCTCAAAAAAGAATTGGGTAGGTTTTGAAGTTTGTATAAGCCACAGAAATGACTGGAAAAGAAGTCTTAGCTTATCAGTAATGTGTGTGAGAATGGGTGGGACACCAGTTGGTGAAAAACATTGGTCTGTGTTGGCTTTATCATGGACAGCAGAAGCAAAGAAGGTATTGCTGAACCCCTCCAGCTTCCTGAAAATTTCAGCATCCATGATTTTTGTTCAACATAGGCTGCTTTGACTGAGAGTTCACCAGCATCTTATAGGTATTATTATTACTACTAGTTTGCTTAGGGTCTTTTGCTGAGGTTTCAAAGCAATGGCTCATGGCAGACCTGCCACGTAATTATACATTATACATACACATGACTTAAGTTGCAGAACATTTTGGCATTTTGGCTATGCAGCTGTTTTACAAACCAAGATCTTTTTTTCTTTGCCTTTTTTTTTCAATAGCTCAGGCATGACTACTACATTTTTAAAGCAATTATAATAATAGTACTGAAAATTCCTCCATATATTTACACTAGAGTTTCCAAAGATGAAAATAAAAAAGCCAACATCCATTTCTTTTTGCCTTTTGATATTTTCCCCTCTGCACACAAAGTGCTAGTGATCAGTTCTTAAATAAATGGCCTGAAAAACATCTGGCAAGTTTATGGCCAAGACAAGCATTGATTCAATTTCAACAGAGAAAGAAGAAAGACCAGAAGAAAATCTACAGAAGGAATAAAGAAAAGATGTACTATTGAAATAAAATAAAATAAAATAAAATAAAATAAAATAAAATAAAATAAAATAAAATAAAATAAAATGAAATGAAATAAAAGCAACCTGACAGAAGCAGTTGCTGCTGTCCAGGCAAAGAAAGAAGTATAAATAATACACAGAAGGAGACTACTGCAGAGTGAACTGTAGCAGGCACTGAGCAAAATAAAACTGTTAACTGAGAACTAGAAAAAATCCACATAGGTCTATCTGTTCTTGGAAAACTACCTGTTACTGACAAGGATGTCAGTGTTAGAAATCCCACCATTATTCTCGCTTTGAATATCTCCCAAGTACTTTTTAAACTGGTGTTGACAGTGACTTGTTTGCTTGAGTCAATGGGATGAAAAATTTTCACCATTAATGCAGAAGATTTGCTTAGAAGAACGGTGCTTAGTGCCCTTAATATTTTTCAGTCTCCCTCACACTAATATTTAAACAATTTTTCTGTGCCAACTGCTGTGAAGCCAGGGGAAGCCAGTTGCTGACAACCCATGTCAAACACATGTTATTTTGTGGTACAGATGGTTTCTGGAGTTTTGCTTGTACCATTGATAACATAGGCTCAATATGGGAGATGACAGCAAACAGACCTTTGGCCGCAACTGTCACCTTTTGCAATGAGGTATTTAAGTCCTGCTCAGCTGAGATTTGGAGCACCATATTTAACAACCGCACTCTTTACTGACCCTATGGGTCAGCAATCCACTTGCCTTAGGAGCTGTAGCTTTACAGTACTGGGACTGTTCTGGTATAAACAGCAAAGGATGACTTTTGCAAAATATCTTTAGAACAGAAGGCACTCCAATGAGTTGGGCAGCTCTTCCATCACCACCATATATTCAACTGCAGAGATAATGAGACACTTAGTCACCCTGAGAATATAAGGACTTGGTTCTATAACAACAACAACAAGAACAAATAGCCACCTTAAAGACATAAAATGTCTTCAATGTTTTTTATTTTTTTATTCCCACAGATAGGATCTATAACCCTGGTTTTAGTATCAAGACCCTCCCTAGAGAGTGCAAGGAAACAGAGTCTTGCTGAAATGGCCAGTTTCTGTTGTAATGGCCTCAAAAAGGATGTGTCATGGGACCCCTAGCTACAGCTCAAGGAGCCTGGATAACTCCCTCCTGCATAAAACAGCAGAGCCAGGCTAGTTCCCCCACATCCAGGTTTTTCAGCAACTCAAGTCAGCACATTTAATCTTCTGGCGGACAAAATGATCAGTCTGTGATGATAATAAGAAGAGCTGCTCTAGCACTGCTTTGGGACCAGGCACTCAAGTAGCTATTTATAGATGAGAGAAGAACAGGAACAGGGAAAAGGAAGGAAAAATGGAACTGGCTGAACGTGTGAGCGACATTTTTCATTTTTAAATTATACATCTGCAAAGTGATCTCAGGAGCTAGCAACTCACATTCTGTTCTCCAGACATCTGATTTCATCAAGAATTTTTTAGAGATGTTATAATCTCTCCATTCATAGTTGTGGATCAAGAAAAATGGCTAAATATATACATAGTGCTTTGGATCTTCAAAGCCCTCGTGATCACTGGTGCAATGACCATTGCTATAGTCTTTCAGTGTAGGAAGCAAACAAGCAAACATTGGCCCTTTTCAAGGATTAAGAATCACATGGAGTCCTGTCCTCAAGACCAGCTCTCACATTTCAGGTATCCCAGGTTCCAGTGAGGTTCCTATGAGTAATTTAGAGCAAAATTTAGAGCAAATCTGTTTTTTGCTTTTGTTTCCTAAATTGCAGATGATGAAGCAGCTTCCTAGGAAGCTATTTAGAGTGGGAATTGCTGAGAGAACAACTGATCTGCACAGCACTTTGCTCTAGCAAAGACCTAGACTAGAGCCACCCCAGTGGCTCCTGCTCTCTCACCTGACCCCTCCAACACCTTTGCTACCCCTTGGATATATTCCCTTCTGCATCTTGACCAGTGCAAAACAATAAGCAGCTATATTGCCTGTGTTCAATTAATTCAATTAGTATGGTCTTGCAGGCATCAGTTCATCAGCTGTTAACATGTTTTGCTTAAAAAAAAAAAAAAAGCCACACTGAGATCTGAGTCAAAGCTGAAAAACAGCTCTCCTTCCCCTCTCCCACCCACTCCTTCTCTCCACACTACTTTGGGTTCTCAGTCACCTTGAGCATCTCCATGTTTCCATCCATTTCATGCTTTAGACATTCACTGTCTACTGCCTTTCCTGAGGAAATGGGCTACTCTGAGGTGGACACCCCTTTGTTTCCTTCTGTTGAATGTGCTTGACCCAGAGGGATAAAATGAGAGAGGGAGGGTGAGAATGACGCCCTGTATCTGAGTCTGGACTTCCCTGGGACTTGTGATAGGAGGATTCCCCTCCCTGCCCCAGGTTTCGAGCACCCTGTGTATGACTGGTTTCCAACACAGCAGTCAGCAGCTGCACCAAGTGCAGGAGTGAAGAAAAGCACGATTTTTTCCTCCCTCTGCATTGAATGCTTTGGCACTTGGGTGCCTAATCCAGTGTCCCTGTATGTCCCCCTCCCAAGGATGTGTATGGCGCTGGGGTTTAGCCCTCTGCAGCTCCCGAGTGCGGAGCAAAGGGGACAGCAACTGCCCGCAATATTGTGCGGTGCCAGCACAGTCTCAACCCGCAGAGAGATGCCATAGCCATTTCCACTAGATGGCATCTCAGTCCTGCAAACACCTCCTGCTCCCACAGCGTTATCTAACTCTCCTCAATTCACACGGCTCATAGATCCTCGTTCCAGCGTTTAGCAATTAAAGACAGGCAAATATTTCATTAGACTACATCAGTTTATCTGCCATGGTGACACAGAACAGTGCTGCAGACTTGTGGCACTGGAGTATGTTCCTTTCAAATACCCCTTCCTATTTGCCATAAAAGACCTGGTAGCAGAGAATTTGCTCTCTCAGTACTTCAGCACATTTTTTCCAGGTGTGCTTTTTGATTAGCAAAATCTTTTCAATGCTGATAGTGAATTTTTGAGATTTGTCATACTTAGGACTTAATCCATCAGGTCAAACTATCAAAACAAGGCATTTATTACTGCAAAATTCCATCTGTGAACTGTGTTATAACATGTACACGCTATATAGTCTGGGACAAGGTTAGTGTCGTGAATAAAATCATCTCTAACAGACGTCTCCAAGTCTCCTGTACCAAAGACTCATAAGAACCTATGCCCCAAATGATGTGTCTGGAGTGAAAAGGGAGTCCTATTGAAATTGGATCTGCAGTAACTAGTTCATTTGCTGATACCAGGGGTAAAAGGAGCCTGTCTCTAGTTAACTGGTTTTGCCAAAATACCTGCAGCTTTTCTGTGACTGATAGACAGAACTATCCTGGAGCAAAAGGCATCTGTTCAGGTGAACACCCTTAAGGACACCAAGACACCACATGCCTGACCCTCTCCTCTATCACATTATTTATGTACTTTGGATATACATGATGTTCATCTAGATTACAGAAGTTGCTCCAAATAAACTTAAAGCACATTCCTTAAAATTACCTGTCAAGGTAGGATAACACCAATGGAAAAAAAGCCCCAGTGCTGTCACACAGAACTCCTCTTCAATAGCAGTCAAGTGGCTCTGATGATAAAGTGACCTGTTTATTTAATTATTTATTTTAAATTATATTACCATCCTATTCAATGGCTTCTAGTTCAAGTCTAAAATTTCTTACCCATAATTCCATCCCTGAGCACTTCCTTAGTGGCAGAACAACATTTCTGAACTTCTGTCCTGATTTTTCTTTTGAGGCAAATGAACCAGAAGAAATGCCAGGCATCAGCTCAAGAGCTGGTGAAAAAAGCCAGATTTCTGCTTAGGGAATTCATCTGTTTCTCCAATACTCTTCTGGTGTCACTGCAGCCACTGTAATGGGGAAAATGTATCAGAGATTAGATTAGGTTTGTTTTCAATGGAAGATACCATTAAGGCGGAAATGGTGATAACAAGCCGATATGTCATATCCATTGAGATTCTCAATATTTTTTCAGTATTTGACTAAGTTAGAGCAGTTGCCCCTAATAAACTGAAAACAGAGAATAGTGCAGATGCCATAATAATATTAATCAAACAATAATTTACGCTGTAACTTCCCTGATGGCTATTGCATGACATAATTAAGATCGGTATGGCTAGAAAGGCAAGGAAGCCATACAGATAAAAATATACAACACCGTGGTAATAGGGTAATAGGGTACTGGGTTGGGTAACAGATTACTGAATTGAATACTGGACGAGTGTCATCTGATATCGTGGCATTTCCAGTGATTTAAGGATTGTGTAGTAAACAAGAACTCTGGCACTGCCTAGCTCTTGCACATGATAATTAGTTACAGCAAAAATATTGTAGTAAGGAACTAATGCTATCCAAACCTCAGATGCCAGGTAACAGGCCAGGTAACCCTAGGTGAGTTGATGAGGCATTGGTCTGGAAGCCTCAGGGCCTACGTTTAAGTTTCTCCTGTGTCTTTGGCAGACCCTGTCCCCTCAGGTATCTCTTCATACACCTCCATGCTGTGGTTTCCACCAGCACCTGGGATGTCCAGCACATCCCAGGCCCTAAGTGTGACCTTTGCCTGACCAACATCTCTCACATAAGTAAGGGTGTTCTCGTCATAAAGTTCCCACATTTTCAAGTGCAGAGTGGACAAAGCTCACACACCAAGTCATTTTCCAATTGCAATCTCAAACCCACAGCTGGTACAGAGATGGCTACTACTATTCCTTCCTGCAGCTACATAGGTTCACATTTGGGAGGGGAAGGGGGAGGAAGGGAGGGAGGAATAGAAAGGGATTATTCTGCCATCTTATTGCTAAAAATTATCATTGTTTTTACTATTTCCAGGAGGAATCAAATGGAGATTTGATTAGGCATGAAGAGAAAAAATATAACCATTGAGTTTAAAACCTTGAGGGGCTATCTGAGTTTAAAATCCCTGAAAATCCACTCTTTGCTAATATATCACTAGCATCATTACTCAAAGAACATTTGCTTTTAAAAAAATATCTCTTTCTTCTGTGGGGAATCTCTATTGTAATGATAATGCTGCTTTGATACAGTTAAAAGCATAGGCATTTCTTCATTCATATGCATATTTATTCTAAATAAACAATATGTCAGGAGATTTCAGGTATGCTCTTTTGTGAGAAAAAATTGCACGCCAAGCCCAGTGTAATTGATTTGACTTTCTACTGGGGTAGTCAATTCTTTAGAAAAATTAGAAGTATAATGAAGGAAAATGTCACCATCTGTCTGAAACTGGCGAAGAGTGAAAAGACTAAAAAAATGTGTATTATTCCCAAAAGTGATTTATCATTTTGACCCAAAGATGAAGAAAAATTACTATGAGTCCAACATTATACTAGTCATGAAATCTGTGTGCTCAGAGGCTTTGAACCTTTATGGTTTTTTCTAGACATTTGCCAGCACTTGCTGATGTCAGTGCCAGCAGGAAAGCTCTGCAGGTGGAAGAAGATCAGAAATGGCAAAACAGAACACGAGGAGCCTGATAGTCCTAACTCATAGCACCACAGTGGCACAGCCCCTGGAGCATACAAGGAAGATCTGTATGCAGCCTGTTGTGGGATAATTTGTGTGGCCTGCTATGCCCAAGTAAGCTGCAAAACTCAGGTAGTACATTTGCAGAAAAATAATTAGTGTAATTATGGAAGACAAACAAGTTCTGATCAAAGAAGAAGAGGTAAAAGCACTCCATAACTCTCCAGAATTGTCTCCCCTTTCCAGTGCATTAGGCTTTGTTTTTTCCCTTTTCTCCCTTTTCCTTGTCCTACCTCTTTTTAATCTTTTTTTTTTCTTTTTTTTTTTTTTTTTGAATGTTTAGCCCTTTCTCTTCTGATTACAACCTAGCTGAAGTAATAAACCTCTCTGTCAGAAAGCCCTGGTAAGATTTTTAAGTCTTGTCCCTGGTGGCACAGTATGTTGCCAAGGTAATAAAACATGTGGAAACTTTTGGAGTCAATGAAGTCCATGGATGTCTTCCTGTTAATTCTCAGGATCTCCCTTGATTTCTTCGACATACCAGAGCTCCATATCTCTGACTCCAGAGGCCAGTTTGGCTGTAGTGCTGATGCCGTAGAAAATTGTTTCATTTCAAGAAGTGGTTTCATCAGGAGGTATGGTCACCATTCTTGCTGCAAGATGTGCAGCTGGGAACAGTTATACCACTGGAAATCACACTCAGCTTTACCATGTGTCACCACTGCATGTTGTGACCGGTCCTCTGATTTTATTACCTTGTCAGTGCTACTGAAGCTAGACAACAAGCAGGTGATTTCAGAACTGGTTGGAAAGTCTTGATTTCACAGGATTTCGGCTTGATTTTCTTCCTTCTGTTTATTTTCACATTCTGAAGTTAAAGCTAAATATATATACTGAATTGAAGAGAGAGAGAGAGAGAAGAGGAGAAATAAAACAGAGATTAGTATTTTCTCACTTAAATTCCCCCCAGTCCAAAAATCCCGCATTGAAATAGGGGCAACACTGGGAGTCGCAAGAGCAGTAGCACTAATACATAGCATCTGATATTCATAAGACCTCACTGAGCTTCACACAGGAGGTAAATTCAATCCTCATTGTTTTATAGATGAAAAAAGTACAGAAGAGAAATATCTTGCCCAAGATCTCACAGCAAGTTAACAGCAGGACTGAGAGTAGGACACAGATACCCTGTGGCATTTCCCACCAATTCAGCCAACATATTGTTTGTCATCATATTGTGCTTCCATTATTGAGCTCCAATCACCCTCAGACCCCAAACATGATTCAGCCCCAAATTATCAAACATGATAAGTTATCACTGTATGAATGTTTTAATTCTGACAAGATTTTAGTCACTCATAACTCTTCAGTGCTTCATCCTTTCTGTGTCCATTTCTTTACAGCTCCGTTACTGATTTATATCGTAGTGGTCAAGATTTGTATCAGTGTACATCTGCTATCCATCAGGAATTTTGCCAGAGATTATATAATTCACAACCCACAAATCAAGTCTTTGGACTCTTCCTAGAAGCAAGGAAGACAAGACCCCAGCCAGCAGGAGGGAAGGGCCATTTGGCGCACAAGGTTCCTGTAGCCACCTCTAGTCTGCCCTGAGGACACCCCATGAGATGAGCCAAAGAGCACATGGGGACTCCAAGTCATCACTGTTGTCCTGATGGTCTGGCTCACCTAGCAGAAAATAAATAGTACCAAGCAGGAGATGATTTAGATGATGAGCATTTTTGATGCAGCAGTCCAGCCCAATCTGTGGGAAGCTGGTCTTTGCTACTGCCCAGAGATGAAGCTAAGTCTTGTCAAGTCACACAGGAGAGAACTGTGCCTTTATGTTCAGCTGCTTCTCTTGCACTCTCTTGTTTTGCTGCTTTGCTGCCAAGATGCTGAATTACTTTAATCAGATATATAACAGAGACGGTGGCTATCCTCCCAGAGCACTCTGGGCTTGTCCTGCCCTAGAGCAATCACCTACGATCACAGCAGTCAGGCACTTAGAAGCAGAAGTAGGAGTACATGACTTTTTCTTGGCAATTTGTTAAGGGAATTAGGGAGCAGGGATAGAGGAGAGAGCAAGACTGAACAACCCACAAGGAAGCTGCAGAGGAAGAGAAGATGCACTCCTGTCATGCTCTTGGGCAGACATTTTGGAGGTTGAGAAGAGCAAAGAAGCATGAACTCTGGATTCAAAGCCAGTTCAAGCTGTTTACAACTGCAACAAATCTCTGCTAGCAAGCAAGGGAGTGGCAGAAGCTCCCAGACCATATATGAACCCATTATAAATCAGGAGAGTTGTGTTTATGTCTCTCCAGACAGCAACATATCACAGTCTGCCTCCAAAATGAGGCCCAGAATCAGAAACTAGGACTGCATGCTGTACTGGGGGTAACTGGCATTTCTTCCACCTTTTCACTTTACTGCCATATCTGTATGTGGCCACTTGAGTAGAGTTAAAGCAAGAACTATCGTATTAGAAAGGAAGTAGGTTTTTCTTCAGATTTCAGCAGGGGAGGTTTGAAGAAACCGAGCTCAAGAAGATTTTTGCAGGCTTTCACTACTCACTGCAGCATTGGCTTTCCCATGTGTTCCTCAGTTCACAGAATCTCTCTTCTTCTTCTTATCTCATCTCTTCTTTGAGAAACTCTATCCCTTCCCTGCAATGAGCTCAGTATTGCTCAGGATAGAGCTATGAATCCTGCAGGTTAGTCTGTTTTTTCCCTCTACTTTCATGTTTGATCTGAAATCATAGCTGCTTTAACAAGTGATCCTAACCTAAATTTTAAGCCATGTTGAGCCTCAGGTTGTCAATCAGAAAACAGAAATGTCCATCCAGATGTGTGCTGGGATCTTTGTAGGGCTTGGCATTCCCTCTTCATTGTCATGCAGACTTTTCATACTGCAGGTTCCTGCTTTAAAATCTCACCTCAGCAAATAATAAACAAAAATAACAAAATTTCTTAGCAAGAGTATCATTGAAGTTGACTCCTGGGATGTAGAGATAATTTCTACATCATTTCATTTCCAGAATAGGATTGAGAACAATTAAGTATGGAATGAAAAAAAAAAAAAAAATCAACAACAGTTTACAGAAGGGAATTCTTTTGTCTCACACATGACTTTGTTATAAGTACAGTTGTTTTGCTCTTTAAAATAAATAAATAAATAAATAGATTTGATCCTGAGATTAATGTAGCAAAAAACATCTTTACAAGCACAATTCCAGAGGGGTGTAACCATATACAGACTCTGAGGAGGGGAGTTTTAGGGGATTAAGTTTCTTCATTGTTTGGCAGACTTAAGAGGGGTTGGCAAGAGGAGTTTTACAGACTTTGCAAAGCTTCTGGGGACAGAATAAATGGGAGAAAAGATGAGTCCAAAATCACCAGTTACACAAGAACATCAAAAAGGTATTTCACAGGCAGAACAATCACCTGTTGTGGTGGGTTGACCTTAATCAGCTTCCAGATGACCTCTCACTCCTTCTCCTTCTTCTCTGACCTTGGTATTGGTAGGATTATTTTTTTTCACAGTGCTTTGTTTCCTCACTCATCTCTCACAGTTGTCACACAACAATTTTTAGCCTTTCTTAAATATATTTTCCCAGAGGCACTACCAGCTTGGCTAACGGGCTCAGCTTTGGCCAGATGTGGGTCTGTTCTGCAGACAGCTGGAGCTCTTTCTGTGCAGCACAGTGGCTGCCCCAGTCTCTTCTAACAAAGGCAACCACTGCTAAAACCTTCCCATGTAAACACAATACACTTGTAAACTCTACAATGTTGGAGAAAGTCAGCAAAAGCTGAACAGGTCTCCAATATTCATTATGAATGATCTATTTTCTTCTATGTCTTGTACCATATGTGTATTTCAAAGCATTCTTTCAGATCAACAAAACCTTTACCTTCACCTCCAGACATTCTGCTATTTGACACTCAAGTGTCCTTATCATAGCACCTCTGCCCAATGTCAGGGTGCAGAACATTGCCCTCCAGCAGACAACCAAGAAACAAGATAGGTTGCTGTGGTTGGTAGAGTGTGTGTGCATCTGTGTACACTGTCTTCAAGAAACCCCAGAGTTTCTAAAACTGTAAGGGAGATAATCCCTGAAATTGAAGGTTACTTTGTGCTATGAAATAGAACAAATTGCTGGAGACAGTAGCAACTCTCCAAGTCCAACTATCTAAGAGATGCTACAGTGAAACTGCTGCTTGGATTGGCAATTTATAAGCTGATCCCATGTTCAAGTAAAATGAATTTAGAGTTCATTTTAAGAGCAACTAGCCTCATCAAGCAAGCAATGGTCATTTTAAAGGCAACTAGCCTCATCAAGCAAGCAATGTACAATATAGCAAAAAAAATGAGGAAGGGTAATCAAAAGTCATTTACTCTCATCTTCAGCAATCTTAAACCAATTTTATTAACCATTTTCTGATCTACTGAGATGTAGTAACCAAACTTGTACAAGAGTACAAACAAGTCCCAGTAGTTACATTACCCTACCCAAACTTACAGACTGATCATTGGTCAGACAATTAAGGACAATTAGGTAGATTTCTTATGACCATGTCACTCTTAGTTTGTAGGTTAAAATAAAATGAAAAGCATGTAACATGGGAAATTATATATATATGTGTATATAATTCTGTTTTGGCAAAAACACAGATGAATGTGTTTAGAGAGGGGGAGCTGTCCATGAAATGCATGGGATCTCAGACTCTCCCTGGTGTTTAGCAACCTTTTGCAGTATAACAGAATCCAAGTCCAGCCTTTGTCTGACAAGCAAAGTGGAACCAGAATAGTGGGAGAAGAAAAGACATGACTTGTCCAAAGGCCACCCAGCTTCTTGGCTGTGTTGGGTCAGGCTTGTAGACTAGGTTCTCTTCCTCCAGTCCCTCCTGTGGCCTTATACCTATGCTTAGAAAGGGGAAAAGGAGGATAGAGTTATTTGGCTATTGAACTCCCATTTCAGTCAAGTGTGACTTTCCATTAACATTATTTAAATCACCAGGATCTAAGCCAGATAGCTCTGAAATAATGTTCACAGTAAATTGTTATGCTGGACCAAAAGGCTTCTATGTAATGTAAAAGATTTTAGGAGGAAATGAGGGGATTCCCTAGACAACAGATCTGGATTTAAACAGCTTAAGGAAGTTTACAATTGCAATTTTTTTCTTACTTCTTATTTCTGGCAAGTTCCAGAAAAGAGAAGAGAATCATTTTGGGTGGAGGGAGAACTTTGGATAACTATTTAAAGAAATATGCAAAATCATTTGAACATTAACAAAATTAAACTGTATTGTAGTCTCCCATGCTTGTTATCTTTCATTGGCTTCATTTCAAATTTTTCTGCTTTCCCCGTGGAGAGTGTGTTTTTCTCTTTTCTCATCCTCTGCACTTAAAAATAAATAAATAAACAAACTAGCAAATCCAAACATTTGAGCAAAAGAAAACTCCAGAGTCAAGCTAGGAATGTTCTGTCCTTATGCAAGCCCCAGACTAAAACTTCTGCAATTGCTACTGTGAGAAACGAAGCAGAGTTTCCTTTAACATAGCCTGTGTTCTGTACAGAGGTAATTGTATTTTCTAGAAAGGCTAAGGCCAGCGTTTCCCATTAGCCTGGAAAACAACTACCATTCCTGGAAAACTAAAAATAAGGCCACAAATGAGAGAATGAGAGACATGACACAGAAACTTATAGGTGCTAGGAAAAAAAAAAATAAAAAAAAAATTAACTGACTATAAATACATGAGGGGAAAAAAAAAGGCAACAGAAAAACTTGTCTGTCAACATTTTGAAATAGGATTTAAAACAGCATCTGAATAAGGAGGTGTTACTATCAACATTGTCCTAAAATTTGGTGCATCTTCTGCCCTTGATCCACACAGAGGGAAAGTCCCAATTCTTTTGAAGTGAAAACCTAGACCTTCAAGCCTGTTTCTGACAGAGCTGCCCAGGTAATGTCCTAGAGCTCGCAGCCCCAGACCAGCTCAGATTCTGCTCTGGACGTGCTCCCTTGCATGGCTGGTGGGACAGAGGGGACCAGAACTCTTGGACCAATAGCACATAACTCTAGTATCTCCACCAGTTTCAGGGCTATGAAATAAACCTACACATATCACAAGTGAGCACAAACATGCCTCAAAAGATAATCTATCCTACCCACCCACCCTACAGTATCTCACTTAGCTGCATTTAAAATCGCCTCGATTCTTTCTTTGGGCAGTAGATACATAGAAATAATTTTAGTGTAAGATTCATTTCACCTGTTTTTATTTAAAGATGGGAGGAAATCCCACTGGAAATGTCAATTTCTCTCTCACTTAGAGAGTAAACTCAGATAATTGCCCTACATGAGACATCTAGCTTGCAACTGGGTAAAATAAATCCCATCAACAATTATGATCTTAAGAAGCCTCATAGAAAATCTCCTCCCCTTGTCTGGGAACTCCAGGTGTAATTAAAACCATTCCCCATGGTTGTGGGAGCAAACTATGCTACAGAAAAAAGATATTCAAGAGGCACAGAACATGGATGTTTGTAAATCACTCATATATCACAGCCAAACCATTTAAGTGTGTAAACCCCTGCACTGACAATGCAGATTTTCATTAAGGTTTTGTTTACACAGGAAGACCCCTTGAAATTAAATGCCAGGTGAAGAACAGAAGCAACATGCGGAAACTGTTTACATATAGTCAACTTTTCACTTTTCCTATATTTTTAACATTTAAAACAGTGTTGCATACAAAGGCCTATGGTTTATTTTCTTTTTTTTTGGGGGGGGGGAGGGAGCCGGGGGTGAGGTGTTGTTTGGTTTTTTTTCTTTCAGAGCCTATGAACATATTTTCCAACAATTTTCATGGGAAAAAAATAAATATGAAGGCACTTGAATAACTTTCAGAATTGAGTAGGAAATGATCACTTAACTCAGCATTCAGCTGTTAGGTCTAAGCTTCTTGGCAGAGCTGAAGAGAAAGTTAAGAGTAGCTGAAGACTACGGTTATTGTCCTGCCTACCCTAGGGCAGCTGGAGCATGGGTTCTTTCCCATCAGTCACTTTCCAAGTCCCTTTTGCTTAAGGGGCTGGATTCCTTATCTGTGTGTCTGCTTTATGTTATCAAAACAGTGCAAAGAAGCCAAAGGATAGGGCTTGCTCAGACCTTCTATGGTTGTTGGGTGCAAAGGGTTAAGACACCCCTAAAATCACAGTCTCCAGAACACACAAGGCACAGGCTCAGATGCATCCAGGGTACGGTGTCTAGTGTCAGTGCAAGTGCAGAGGTCTGCATGAAATATTCTAGAATGGGCAGCCCTTAAACCTGCAGGCTCCAAACCAAGAAATTCTTTTTGTTGTTGTTTTGAACAGACATCAAAAATGTTTTTTTTTTTTTCTTTTTTCACTAAACAGAAAGGACATGGCAAGACTGAGTAATTTGTTTAAAAGCAGACTGAATTACCCAGAGAAATATGATACTATGGAAGAACAGCACAGTACACAGCACAGCAAGCAGATAACATGCAGAGATGCAGATTTTATTGAAAAGCTACAACCTACTGCAGCAAGCTGCAATGACAGAAAGAGGGAGAGAGATCTTTTCTTGTATTGTTCACAGTGAAAGCTGTGTAGGGAGGGCTGATTTCTCCCTTCAAGCCTGAGAACTTTAAAATGCCAACACTGTTAACCACTTCACATCACGTAAGGAAAAAAGCACAAAAAACTTTGCCAAAGGCAGGACTTGTGAGGAAACAACTAGTTAAACTGCCTCCTGCTGCAGTCAGTGGGGTGGGATCAGACATGGGCAATGTGAACCAGCACCACTGGCAGAAAACGACCTAACTTGCTTCTCCTTAAAATCAAGAAGTCATGCCAGACAGAGGGTCTGGGGTTAGGGGGATGCCAACTTCAGTGAATATGGCAAATTTGGTATGAACTCTCATTAGTCACTTGGAAATTATGCTTCTTTTTAGCCAATGGAGGTAGGAATTAGCTTAGTGTATCAGATAGTTAGATAGGTATGTAGATAAGACATATATTTAATCACAGAAAGACAGAAATATATTACTTTTCACCTACTTGATTTCATCCTATTCAGAAGCAACTTTGAAGGAGAAAACATCATGCTCTCCTGCAGCAGAGCAGAGAAGGAGCAAGCCCCAAGTGCTCTTTTGGACTGAAAGCCAGAAGAAAGCTGAATGTGTTTTCTCTGAAACATCTGCATTGCCAGCACTAGAAAATGCTTAGGATTTCTAAAAGCTGCTATTGCAGATAGTTTGGCCAAAGCTGGCACTTGAAAGACAAATTGTTCAGAATCAAACAGACACAGTCCTGAACTTCCAGACTAGCTTATCCCAGAAAGCTGATGGATAAACTGAATATCAGAGCATAAGTAATAAAAGAAAGGTGAAATGGAGACTTTAACAATGGGTTTGCAGAGAGGTTGTCTGACACACCCTCAAACCAGGGATTATGCAAGGTTTAAGAAATCCATGAACTTGGTGATGTGTGTCTGCACAATTGCAACTTTCACCCTAATCAGTCTGGCAGTTATAGAGGAGTCAGTGTACTAACTAAGTGAATATATTCAAGTGCTGCCGTAATTCAGCATTTCATATACACTGACAATTTGGCGTACTTACCAGCTCCGCTTAAAACAAGGAAACAAACAATATATCTTGATAACTACAGTGATCTCATTTTCTATATGTGACCCACTATGCAGCTTTTCTCAGACATACATGGATTTAATGGATACAGCTCTGCTTGTGTCGGTATGGAGGTATACATACACATCTAACTACTGCAGTCAGCTGCAGCTACACAAGTGCATTCACCTCCTCACTGTACTTCTATAAAACATATATCCGTATATAGCAACAAAAAACATTACAGATACACAAAGAACTATCATTAATCCACACTTAAACTTAATAGGCTAAACTAATTTGAGCAAACATTCAAAGATAACATGTAAAATCAGAAGTGTAAGAGTTATATCGCTGTTTCATTTCTATAGTATTCAGATCATCTTTTCTTCCCATCATCTTCCATACTGAGTCTGTCTTTTCCCTTTTCCAATTTTTGTATGACCTCCTGTGCCATCTACATAGCTCTCCTTCTCCCTTGAAATCTCTTTTAGAGTTTCTTCCTTCTTTCTTACATCTAGGTACTCCAGAAAGCCACGCAAACTGCTTTTATTCATGAAGAGGGGTGGGAAGGTCTAAAAACAGCAATTAAACCAAATCCAAACCTACAATTTCACAACAGGCTGGAAGCAAAGCTAGAAAAACAGAGTCTAGAGAGCAGAGGAGGCCCCCGGTCTTACAGCAGCATCAGTTCAGTCATGTTGCCTGCCTGAGACAATCAGTCAAACCCTCAATTATGACACATAAATATGCATCTTCATGTGCAGCGCTTATGCAGTTGACTTGTGAAGCATCAGCCATCATTTATAAATGCTAATAACACCTTTCTGCAGATTTCTATATCATTTCTTTCTGATGTTTTGAAATTTGGTGTGTCCTAAACACTGGTTTATATTTCCCTGCACAGTCCATATCTTCTATGGTTTTTAAACATCTTTCCACTTTCTTTACTTTACTGGCTCTTTCGGAGAAGCATGTTGCTTTGTTGTATCTCTGTACTATACAGCCATATCTGTTTCTATCACACATTGGTATGGTACTCTGCCTTTATTTCAAGACAAACAGGTATGGATATTGATGCTATTATTTTGGCTACCAAGGAGCCCTTTAATTGGAGCCAAATGCACAAACAGAATCAGCTAGGAAACATGATATATCACACAAACTACTTTTTCAGGGATGTGCCAGGTTTGATGCAGGGACACTGCCATGCCTGATGCAGAGCCAGCTAACTGCATATTTAGACCAGATGGGCAAATGGGCTCTCCTTAGAAAATATACTCATGTCTCAAGTGTTTATTTCAATGCACATTCCTCGGTCATCCTTGTGGCCCTTACAGTTTTACTCTGATCTTGGTCAAGCCTTAAGAAAGCCTGTAGTTTCTTCAAGCAGAGCTTCTCAGCTATGGGGAGGACTGGGGCTGGGCAGAGCTCACTGCTGAGCCCAAAAATACTGTGTGGGTGCAGATGTCTTGAGTAATAGAGGTCTCAAGAATTAAACCCAAATTTGCCCAGAGACAACGTAAGTATAGTTCCAATGGACTACAGAGGATGCACATCAAAGACCAGCCTGACTCTGGGTGGCAAACACGCAGAGCTAGAAACTGCCTTGCTCTGGCAAACAGAGCTAGAAACTGCCTTGCTCTTTGCTCTCCCCTCTGCACAGCTCTGAACAGTAAGGTGAGAAGGAAGACAGGCAGCACACGTGTGCTGGCACTCTCTGGAGCAGGTTTGCTCTCCCTGGGGAAGCAGAGCCAGCTGAGCTCAGGTTACAGCAATCCCAGGCTGCTGCAACCAGACACAAATCCTTCATAATTGGCTTCCTGGCAATCCCAGCCCCAGCAGACCTCGGCTGCAGCAGGGACTCTGACCCCAAATGCCCTGTTGTTCACAAAGTATTCCTGTATCTAATAAGTTTCAGGTCTCATTTCCAACTGTTAACACCTTCTTGCAGAAAGAAATGCTATCCAGGACAAAATTAAATGTACTAGCTACCCAGAAGCTACTATTTCTTTCAAATATTGCTATAAAGGAAACCTATAGTCTGTTGTGATCAATGAAATTCATGCCACCTGTACTGCAGTGGAGATGCAAGAAAACAACCAAAAAAATCTGAAGGCTGAAGGAGAACCTATGAACACTAATTTGTTTTCATATTGTTGTAGTACCTGAGACAGAGCTAGCAGCAGAGAATTGCAAGAGAGTTGAGAGATGAAAACGAACTAGTTCCAGCCTCCATGACAGATAATAGCTATGCTCAGTAAACATTTGTGATAAATGAGGGGATGAAAGCAAACCAAATATTGCAGCAACATGAGCTCTTCTTTTCTCAGTAAGGGATGCCTAGCATTTTTATGCCAAGCCTACAGGCTCCTCAGTGGCATCCAGTGTGGTTCTGCTTGTTCATTCATGTGGACAAGCAACAATTATTGACAATTTGCATCTCTCCTGATGAAGGCAAATTAAGTGCTGTGGAAAAAAAAAAAAAAAGGAACAAAAAGAAATAAAATGAGCACTGGCTAAGCTAGCATGTATATCATTTAGGTGCTTTGTAATTGGAAAGCTACCTGGGTTTTGCTTTTGGCTTATTCAACAAAGCTCTATTAAATAAGGCACGAGGTGAAATACAGTAGTGATTAACACAATGTCACACTGTGACAATGCACAGTACTTTAGGGAGGTTGGGAATTAATAGGTAGAAGCCACATTCACAACACTAATATCCAATTTTGAAGTATGATTTCTCTGATTCACAGACCAGGTGCTTCAATGGAAAAAGTTAGCAGCCCATACCTTTGGTGTCATTACAGTCCTCCAGCATTCAGCTGAAACAAGTTCATAAGGTTGCATTGGTGTACTCCCAGGACTTCTGTGTTGTGCTCATCATCATGGTTTCTGAGCAGCTTTCTGATACTATATCACAGTATTAGAGATGGGAAGAGAGGAAACAAGAGCAAAGGGAATAAACTATGCTAGAAAGTGAAGGCAGTACCGCAGTAGCCATCCTGGGCACTCAGCTGTCTTTGTTGATGTTGCTAGTGGGACTCCAGGTCACAGGGGCTAAGAGAATGCAACCCTCTCACATTTCTCTTGCATCAAGAAGAGGACATGACATACATCTAAATGCAGGGGAAAGCACTTTTCAAGACATTTTCCTTCATTGAAGTCCTACCATGAAGTGCAAGCACACAGGTGCTTAGGAGGGCTATGGTTTTACGTCTTGCTGGGGGTGGTGGGCTGAGCCAGGTCTCCCTGTCTTACTGTGGTGTTTTTTACCTTGCTGGGCAGCTGAACTCCACCACAACCGCTCTCTCACTATCCCTCCTTAGAAGAGGGGAAGAAGAAAGTATGCTGGAAAGAAAAAAAAAAAATCACAGGTTGAGATAAGAACAATTTAAGTAAAGGGAAAAGGAAGAGGGAAAGAAAGAGAAAGAGAAAGAGAAAGAGAAAGAGAAAGAGAAAGAGAAA
>CM021731.1:112533136-112630364 GCA_011075105.1 Heteronetta atricapilla | reverse complement strand
AAAGAGAAAGAGAAAGAGAAAGAGAAAGAGAAAGAGAAAGAGAAAGAAAAAGAAAAAGAAAAAGAAAAAGAAAAAGAAAAAGAAAAAGAAAAAGAAAAAAGGAAAAGAAACAGGCAAAGGCCTCGTGGAAGCACTGAGAGAGAAAATAAATTGCTCTATTTCCTATCAACGAGCGATGTGTGGTCACGTCCCAGGAAGCAGGGCCTCAATATGCATAGCAGTTGTTTCGGAGGATGGACATTTTCATAACGAGAGCCTCCCTTCTCCTTCCACTTTCCCACCTTTTATTGCTGGTGTGACATCATATGGCATGGAATATCCCTTTGGTCAGTTTAGGTCAGCTGCCCTGGTGATGTCCTCTCCCCACCTCTTGCCCACTCCCAGCCTGCTGGCTCCTGGGGCGGGTTGGAGGGAGTCCTGATGCAGTGCCAGTACTGTGCAGCAGTAAACACTGGTGTGATACCAGCACTGTTCTACCTATAAGTGCAGAGCACAGCACTGTATGGGTTGCTGCAGGGAAAGTTAACTCCATCCCAGCCAGACCCAGCACACTTACTGGGATCTGCAGAGAAGCTGCAGCCCTCTCCTAGAAATATGTGAACAGGCAGCACCACAGCAGAAAATCAAGAGATAGAGACATTCCCATAAAGACCATAGGTTGGTGTCTGATAATACACTCCTGACCAAAAAGCTGTTAGATATTCCTGCCATCAATTCAAGATTCCATCTTCAGACCTTCTCTTTTTTATTTTTCTTATTTGCTCAGAGGTGGACAAACCCAGAGGAGAAAGATGAGATAGCCCTTCTGGGTGAATTTATCTCACCCTAATGTGTGGTCTAAACATAGGCAGAACAACAGAAGAAATCCAGGAACTCAGGACACAAAAAGCTAACAGCAAAGAAGTGGTGAGAAAGACTTACACGTGCAAAGCAAAACAAGCTGCTTAACTACTTCCAGCACTGGTCCATACCATCCAGGAGAGCTCACACTCCCAGCAGCTGCATCTCAGCTGAAGTAGTAAACTAGCAGATGACAATCTGAAGTGGCTCCTGAGGCTTGCCAAGTGTCTTATAGCTGCAAGTTCCAGAACTGCCAACAGAAGAAGGTTTTGGAACAAGATTACTGGTCATATGTGTGCCAGTGGCCAAAGCTGTTCTGAAATTGTCTTTCTCCTGCAGGGAACAGCTTACCAACTGCAGCTGTGCACATCTTGGCTTGCCTGGTCCTTGTGCACATATATGCATGGTTCAGACATGCAAGTTAAAAGGATTGCAGGGCTATGTTTTGGGACTAAAGTATGCATTGCAGACCCACTTGTGAACTCTCACCTCTATCAAATCTTAATTGGAAAAACATGAGAAATGCCACTGCATAAACGGAGAAAGTTAAAGCCCTAAAGGTCCTATGGAAGCATACCCTACTAAAACCAGAGCAGTAGTGCTGCCCAAAAGCTCAGGTGGACATAGTGCTTAGCTAGAACATGTTCAATTCATAAGAACACAAGAGTGTGATTGTGTACTCTCTCCCACACACACCTTCCCAGCTTTATTTCCCATAACACTGCTCAAGTGATAACCACCAGCGGCAGTCATGATGGATGCCATCTGGCTCACAGTGGCTCACACA
Source organism: Heteronetta atricapilla (assembly GCA_011075105.1). Classification (NCBI taxonomy): domain Eukaryota; kingdom Metazoa; phylum Chordata; class Aves; order Anseriformes; family Anatidae; genus Heteronetta; species Heteronetta atricapilla. Next base: position 112,628,737 of record CM021731.1, on the reverse strand, counting down.
TCTGGGGGAAATAGATAATGACTCAAGCCAAATTTGGAAGAAACTAACATCTGCATTTAGTATGCAAGTATGACTGCAAGTCAATCATCTTATCCCATAATAGTGAGAAGCTCCAGAGCCCTTTGTGCTCTCTTGAATGGCAGCGGGCTTCACAGCAAGATCTCCCCTTGAGTAGGGATGCCTCTCCAGGTTAATCCTACTGCAGAGATCCCTTCCACCTTGACATCAAGAAATTCCTTGCCACTGTAAATTCTTGGTAAGTGACTAATGGTGTGCTAAACTTTGTAAGCTTCATGAAGATTTAATCTTTGATTGTGCATATATAGTCCTTTAGAAATAAACCTCTGACCACGTCTAGGACTAGGAGTGGATTCAGCTGAACCTAAATTCCTTATCTCTTCCATTCAAGTAGTTTAGAAAGGAAAGGGGTCCACTCTGAACCTCATGACTCAACAGGAAGGTCTCCTGTACAAGCATGTTTAACCCTACAGGGTGAATAACTGAGTGTACCTTGCCATTTAATTTAATTAAGTCACTGTCTAATTACAATCAAGCTTTTTTAAATCACTATATCAATAAAACATATTACTGCTTCTCTCTTATGAGTGAACTGTATTACTCCTTCCGCAACAAAGAGAGAAAACCTATGTGCTTCAGAATGACAGAAGCACTCTGACCTTGGAAAGAATTTTGGCTGTCTATATGTGTGCCCAGAAGACAGAACATAGGTATTAGATTGCTGGCAGTGAAAAGCAGTATCCTGCACCATAAACACCACAGAAAGCACAAGCTGCCCAATTTATACAGTGCTACTGCACTCTCTACAGGCTGAATCTGTTTATCAAAACAGCAGCATCCTCTGAACTTGGTCAAGAAAATGGTATTGTAATGTGGTTAGCTTCACAGAGCATCCTCCTTTACTTAAGTCCAGAAAAGTGTGGTCCATGCAAGTGTTTTCTGTTGGGTCCTGGAACAGGGGTAATCATAGATAAAAATCACTCCTCTCTCCTACAGGCTTCTTTATAGATCTCTCAGCATGAGAAAAGAATCAAGGGAATACCACAACAGTGGTTGTTTATTTGACATGCAGTCTTTAAATGCATTTCCTGTTTTGTTTCAGATTTATATGCAATAACAAAAGCACAGAGATGGCTGAATCAGCATGAAAAATACTATGTTGAGTCAGAAAATGGATTTCCATTTTAAACAGGAGAGAGATTTATTATATCTAATAAAATATAGCGATGATCATTATCAATTCAATATAACAAAACACCAATTTCTGCTTAGGAGATAACTAGTGGGTTCATGCCCATATTTAATTCACAGACTAATAATTTCCTCCTTACTTATTCATAATTATTGAGGAACAGTTGCTGCCAAATTCAGAAAAATGTACTCCCAGGCATTTGGTTTTGTTCATTTGGGCTTTTCTGAACATGAAGGATAATCTTTCTACTAAAAGATGAGCTCAGTTCTTAATAAATGAAGGTCCTCACTAACCACAATTCTCATATTTTCTGATAAAATTAGTGTCAGTCAGGTATCTAGGCGAAGTCTTTCAGATCAAAATCCTGTTCCTTAGTTAGACTAAGTCCTTGTGATGTTCATCGACAACAGAAGCTTATATAAGTTTATATAGCTTAGATCTGGTATGCTGGGCCATATGGTACTATCCTTTTATAAAGAGAGGTCTTCACTAAGATGAAGTACTCTCTCAAAACTGATGGCATGTGTTTTGCAGATTTCTGTACAGTAGCTGGTGTTGCCAGGAAGCTTAAAATACCACCTCTAGTGCATTCAGAAATAACAACAGGTATGTTAGGAAGTGTTCATTGTACCTAATTTTAGGCATATAACCTTGCTGTCTGGCCTTCTCAGGCCATCCTGCAGTTAGTGGATAAAAACAGGCTTCTCTCAGGATGACCCAGAGTCCCTAAGTTGGGTTTTGACTTGGACTCACTCCCCCAGCATAAGCTTCCTTGCTTTGCAAAAGACAACCAAATTCCAAAACTAAGTCTCCTCACTTCTTTTGTTTGGCTTGCTTGTTTCAGGGAAAGCTTCAAACCTGTGTTTAGCAATATGTTTCTACCTACAGTTGGGCAAAAAAAATATTTTTTCTTCCTTAAAGAAATGCATACATATGCAAGTCTCCTTCTGCAAGTGTAAAATCAGTCTTCTTCAGGTCTTTCAGGAAATACAAGAGACCAGCTAATCAGTGTCTGTGGGATGCAGAATATCTGGAGTTGACCTTCTTCTCTACTGTACATGTTCCAGAGTGTCCACTTCCCACATGAAAGCTTGACCCATTCCTTTAGGATATTTTAGAACAAAGAGATGCATTTTGCTCTTAGTATCCTCTGTTTTGCCTCTTGTCTTCTATCCCCCAGATTCTTTTCTGGACTGGAGATATGTAGGCTGATGAACACGTGTGGTTTTTTGAAAGCAGTACAGGCCTGAAAATGTCCCAGTTTTTCCCACATTTGACAAAAATACTTCCAAAACCTGAAATACTCCAACCTGCCTAATTCTTACATCAATATTTAAATATTCAAGCCAGAATGTCCCACTTTTCAGAAGTAGTGAACAACCCAAAATGCAATCCAAGTAAGATACATAATATTCTTAATTTGAACTCATCTAGGAAACAGAAGCCTGGCACTTCTCTTGTCTTAGGAGAGAAAAGGATGTTTGAATGTTGTTAAATACAAGAAATCACCAGGTACAGTAAACTGCTGTATAGATTAATTTGCTAAATAAGAGGTCTCTTGGTTTATGAAAACAATAGCTTTAAAAGATAATGACTGTTTCTATTCAGCTCACATTCAGGTATTTGATACAGTTTTACACCTCAAGACATTTAATACAGCTTCTATTATGCCACTATAGTGTTAATGTTATTAGCTTCACCCCCTAGCTGACAGCTTAAACCCCTCTGAGTGGGAAAATGTATGAGGCATTATATATGAAATGTCTAATAACCATGTCTACAGAGAGAGACAATAAATAGAATTTTGGTGGATAGTGAAAGAATATTTTGAAGATACAGGCTTATGAAATGAGTGGGAGTGGAGGCTCATGATCATATTTGATTATTCTGAGGTTATGACTGTGTATTCATTTTTACTTTTAAAGAGGCAGGAATAGCACTGGAGAGTGTAAGCAAATTAACTTCTGTAATCACTTCAGTAAAAGAAAATGCTGAGCAAGTTTACTGAGATTTTGATCACTAAGTGCAAATAGTATAATATGTTAACAGGTCATCAGTCTGTCATTTAAAGTAAGCAAAACAATTGCAGGTGTTAAGGCTAAAATGAGGCCATAGTGTTGCATTATTTTCCATAGGAAGTAGGTATTAAGCTATTCTAATGTCAAAGCAAGATGAACTGAAAACATCTCTCTACCTCATATTAAAGATGCTAAGGTGCTAAAACTGTTCCTGGTAGTGAACTGATAAACAATAATCTTCCTTGCATCCTGATTAAAAGGTGAATCAATTAGTCTTTCTTAATGGGATTCTGATTTACAACAAAACCACAGCTGGTTTATTTCAAAATAAGTGAATAAGGAGCATGAAAAGCACTCTGAGTGAAATGAAATGCTGGCTTTCTAATATTTTTTATTCCTTGGTCTACTTAATGGAACTGGAAAAGCAAAATGTACTGATCTGAGCAAATTCAAAGACCTAGAAATATATGATCATCTATATCACCAGAAAGTGCATTCCTAATACACTAGACCTGCTGCACTCTTTTAAGAGAGCTAATCAAAATGCTGGGAAACACTCGCTCATTAAAAATACCAGTTCCAAACTGTTAGGATCTGGACCTGTTTTCTCATTATCCTGTAAGTTCTATTCACTACATTTAGACAGAAAGGTTCAAATAAGTAAGCTGCCTTTGTCTAAGCTTCGTGCTGCTCTTTGTATTAGAAGCCACATTTTGCTTGCCTTGCTGAGCTGGTTCTCAGCTTTGGATCAATAAGAGAGCTCCTTGCTTCCCTTCAGTACTATCATCTCATGTAATAGCTAGACTGACCCTTAGTCTTTCTCTCCATCGTCTCACAGCTAACTTTCCATCAACTTACTCTTTTTTGTTTCTAGTCTGTATAAATGTAGTGTATATTTTCCTTAACTCTTTTGTGCACCCTCTTCTGCTGCCGCATAGCAGAAGGCCATGTACATTTTGGGTTAGGCTTTCCCTTATGTAGATACACAACCTGTTTCTGTCCTATATATACCACATATGTACCCTTAAATTATCCACATCTATATCATGTGTTCTTTAACATGACTTAACTCTTCCAGATGAGGGTAACAAAGCCATCTCCAGGAAGAAAAAATATTTCAACCTTCAATACAAACACATATATTTGGGTATATAGAAGCTATTGTGTCAGAGCCAACAGCAGGTGAAGTGAACAAAAGAAAGGTTCAGTCCATCTTTATACACACTGAAAGATGACTCAAGTCAGACAGTTTTTATAGAGTTAGAGCACTGTCCCTCCATGCACCTTTCCATTCTCAGAGTTGACTCACGGCCCACTGCTGCAGACCTCCATACTGATTAACCTTAGCTTGCCCCTTGGCTCTCCACATATGCATGTCAAGGAGTCTCATAGAGCTGGACAAACTGAACAAGAGACAGATTGGTGAAAAGATGCTATCATCTATTTTTAAATGCTTATGAGATTTTCTCAGAAGCTGGCAGGCAGAGAATTCCTGGCTGGTAAATTGATTAGCATTAGTAAATTAGTTAATTAGTGTAGTCATAGTCAGCCCACAAACACTTCAGACACTCACTACTTTTGTCCATATGTTAGTAAAATGCAGGTCAAGTCTAGGCAGAACTTTTCCAAAGTACTTTGACTTTCAATTCCCTGTGTTCATCTCATGTGAAATTTGTGGTATTTTGTGGGAGTGAAATTTAGAAATGTGTTGTGATTTTAAGTTCTAGATTTCAGTATTTTGCCTTGTATTCGAGCACATACTGAAGAAGTCTAGGTCACTCTGTTGGTATTATATGTACAGTGAGGTTCAGTCTAATGCCACTTGGTTCCTTAACTTTTTATCTAACTTACTGAAAGCCCTGCATTACTGCACAGAACAATCTCTGCAGGTAGCTACAAACCCATCTATCTATGCGTGCTGCTTTTGATGATGAACAAAATTAAAGCAGAAGGGAATTAAAATACAAAATGGTTTTCTTTAAAGGCAGGGACACCCACTGATGGAACACTTCCTAAATATTAAAAATAGATGGGTTAGAAAGGAAAATAAAATTAGGGACAACCTAGCTTAAATTTTAATTATCAGAGATAAACTCATTGCAACATTGGAGTGTTGCTGTAATAGCCCAGAAGTGACACTGGCAGTGGAGGCTGTAGCTATGTATTCATATCAAACTGATACTACATGGGCATACTGAAACCAGCCCAAAAGAGGGCACAGGTCCAAGGCATGCTTTCCTGACTCATTGAGCTGGTTGTTCTCCTCTGCCAAGTGGAATAGCTTTAAATGAAGAAATAACTCACTTCTTTTAACCTGCTAGCAGCCTTGTGGCTCAGGGTAGCTCCAAGGGATGAGCTGGAAGTCTGAATCCCTGAGAGGAAGGAAAGCATGCAACCCAGTCTCTTCCTCCTGTGTTCTCTATCCATGAGCAGTGGCATTACACCCATCTCTATTACTTCCAAGGATGGTCATGGCTCTGCTTAATTTTAAAAAGAAAAAACATTGGGAATTACTTTCAGAGTCAGCTCTCACAAGGAGAGAAACATCTCTCAGTAGTGCTGGGTAAGATGTCTATGTCCCAGGTTTGAGATAGCCTATGGTAAGATGTCTATGTCCCACCTTCCATTGTGTGTGTTGTAAGTACTGTTTTACATAATCTCTGGGAGAAATATAACATTTCCAATACATGCTTATTAGGTTCATTAAACAAATAATATTTCTTGCATACACAAAAGATAAAACTTTGACAGCTGAGTCATAGAGACTACACATGCTCTGTTATTATTCTTTGAGTGACAGCCAGTCCTTTGAGGAAACAAATCCTTTTGTGACAGAATCTTACAAATGGTGGGGCAGAGAAATCCTAGCACAAGCTTTGGTCAGTCTACATTTTAATGCTGTTAGTAAATAATTGGCCTTTTTTTTTTTTTTTTTTTTGCTGGTGGAGCTGCTATCTGGATGTGCTCAGCACAGGATTAAGGAGGGGAAGTGCTATGTGCTCTGAATTAGTCAGAATCTGGTACAATATAGAGCTGTCTTAGGGCTATGTTAAATGGCACTTGATCCCCCCCAAAAAAAGGAATTTCTAACCCCAGATGATCACCCTTAGCAAAATGTCCATCCTTTGGAGTCACTAGAACCATACAAGGAAGAAGATGACAGAGTCAACCCAAGCAATTCTTCTTGGCAAGTTATTTTAGAACAAATGAACTTTGAAGAATAATGTACTTGCATACTCCCACCTCCCAGCAAGTCTTCATGAGTCATGGGTAGAAACAAAAAACAAAGAATTAAATGTAGTTTGGGAGGTTACTAGAGCAATTTCTAGCATACATAAACTACATCAGATAACTTCATAGAGTTTTGGAAGATTTTATTCTTAAAAGATGAAGACTTACTAAAGCAGAAGCTAGCAGTCTCTTCCACTGTGTATGCTTAAACACAAATTAAGAATCTAACTATGAGGACGTAAGGAAGATAGCCTAATAGTAAGAAGAGTCACAGCTGCCTAGCTTGAGGTTGGTTCAAAAGGTTTGCTGCAAAAATCACAGTAACACTTGTTTCAATGGCCACTCACACCTCCATTTAAAACCAGAATTACAGATAACACAAAACCACTGTGCATTTCACCCAGCTTTCTAGACATGTCGCAGAACAAATATTAGCAGTGAAATTGCAATGTGACTACAACTTCATCAACCAGATCTATTAATAAGCCTCATGAAAATTACAGAGTCTTTACAGTTTGGTTTTCACTAGCACTAGTTTAACTTCAATGACTGATTAACCTTTCTGGAAAAAAATCAGTCTCTTTAAAGATGTAACACTCTCCCCCTAAAGTGAGATCAAATCCGTTCAACACTCCCACTCACACTGCTCTTGAGAAGAACCAGGGAAGAGAGGAGAAAATATATTTTAGAAACATGGCCAGACATTTCTTAAACAAGGTATGGTGACATAAAAAGCAAAATCTTTCAAAAATACTTTGCTTATCACTTTTAATAACAGCTTACTCTTTTGTATCTGTTACCCATTCAGATCTGTTTTTTCCAGAGCAGAAGTGGAAACATTGTTCTTCTGTCTTGCTAGATGCCCACACAGAGGTGTTAAGATCCATTATTGGGTGGCCATTAGAATCAGTATGACTAAATCCCCCAAGAACAGGGTTCCAGAGCAAAGCAGAGAAAGGCAGAGGTGTGTTTAAACAGAAACCAGGGCAGGAGTTCTGAGATCCAGGTGGAGAAGGGAATCGGGGGGGTGGAGCGTTCACCATGGGGGAATGCCTCATCCTCCAAGAGACCTCCAGAAGGACAGGCTGGGAATCATTGCTCCTCACAAGCCACCACTTCTGCACTGTGATCAGTCAGACATTATGACAAGTTTAAATAGAGTTGTTCTAAGGTCAGGACACCAGTCACAGTAGTTAAAAAGCAATATCCCCTGTGTTTCTTATTGATAAGAGGGAATCCTACTGATTTCCATAAAATCACAGAATCATAGAAGGGTTTGGGTTGGAAAGAACCATAAAGATAATCTAATTCCAACCCCCTACTATTACTATGGGCAGGGACACCTCCCACTAGACCAGGTTGCTCAAAGCCCCATCCAGCATGACTTTAAACACTTCCAGGGATGGGGCATCCACAGCTTCGCTGGGCAACCTATTCCAGTACCTCACCACCCTTACAGAGAAGAATTTCTTCCTTTTATCTAATCTAAATCTACTATTTTTTAGCTTAAAGCCATTACCCCTTGGCCTATCACTACCCTCCTTGACAAAGAGTCCCACCCCAGCTTTCCTGTAGGTCCCCTTTAGGTACTGGAAGGCTGCTGTAAGGTATCCTCAGAGCCTTCTGTTCTCCAGGCTGAACAACCCCAACTCCTTCAGTTTGTCTTCACAGGAAAGGTGCTCCAGCCCTCTAGACGTCTTCGTGGCCCTCTTCTCAACTCATTCTCATCTCCAGGGTTCTTGCTGCTTCTCAGTCTGAAGCCCCACACAAGATGAATGCAGTGCTGATATTTGCATACCAAAACTGCAATACAATGTAACAAAGCTCGCAGACATGGACTAGAAATACTAAGCAAAACAGGTCATGAGGTAATATCACCTGAGATGGGATGTCGACCTCTATATTCACCTTCAAAGTCATAGCATCCCCATTTCTGTCCACATCACTGTACAGCCAAAGCCTGCTTTGTGCTTTGCTTCCTAGCACAAATGTCATCTCAGTAGTGAGTATTCATTTAAACCCTTTTCAGTCAGTGGCACTGCACCAGTCTGGCATGCGTGACACCTTGTGATGCTAAAGGTGGCTTAAGATCTTTTCATGCAGACCAGGCTCCACAGGGACAAATAGGACACTGCCCTCACCTCTGCTGCCTGTGCCTCTGCCCAAGAGAACTTTCTTCCCCTCCATTGCTTTCTTCTCCTCCTCCTCACACCCTTTTCCCTCAGTTTGAAACAAGCAGGACTGGAAGCTCTCTCCTTCCCCAGTAGCTACCACATAGCAGCACTGTGAGGCCACATTATCAGGGACTAATGGCTTGCAAGGGATCACACTCAATTTGCCCAGTGCCAGGCCCTCAGGAGTGTCATAAAGAAATGATCTCCAGAGAAAGACTTGCAAAAAGCCTATTTGACATTTAGAATGAGATACAGAGTGAAAACAATAAATAATGCAATTTTGTCTTCATTCAGTGAGAATATGCAAAAAAAAAAAAAAAGTTATGATTTATCTTTTCAGATTTTTGAATAATCAAATCACCAAGATTATTTTAAATAGCCCCTGAAAACCAACTTGAGCATCAACTACCCTTTAAAAAGAAGCAAAGCAAGAGTCAGCAAAAGCCTTTCCTCCAGTAGCTCATGGTGTGCTCTCTCCGTTGCCCTGACAACCAGCAGGCTCTTGGCTCTTTGGCAATTCCTGCAGATAGAGCAACTTTTAGATTTCTCTTTATAATGTTATTATTGTTATAAGACACACACTTAAAAAAAAAAAAAAAAGGAAAGAGAAAAGAAAAAAAAGAAGCGGTTGTGTCAAATTTAGCCTGTGCACCCAGGTAAAGAACATTTAGAAAGTCTGGTTTTTAAATAGCTCCTAATGACTGGGGCAAAGCCTAATTTCAGAGCACTGTCAATCAGAAAAAAAAAAAAAAAATCTGTAGGTGCTTTGATTCCTCGATGGCAGGAACCCTGTAACTACCTAGACTGATGTTGAAATGTGAACTCCCTGCCTGGATTTCTGAGTCTGGACTGTATCTCCTTCTCCTCTGAGGCTAATCCCCATTATCTTCCTAGGAAGCAAATTGATATTCGTCTTAGTGATCCCAGTGACTACATTTACTTATTCTGTAGAGCTCCTGCACCCTGTTTCAATCCTATTTTGTAACAGATATCATTGAAAATATTCACATACCCACACTTAGAAAAAAATATATGGACCTGCCTTTGTCATAATCTAGGTTTTTTCCTAGAAAATTGTCACTTGATCTCTTGGCCATAACAACCCAGCTCCAAGAATCCAGCAGTGGATATCTTTATAACTGTGAGACTTGAACTAAAGTGAAAGCCTAGCTTTTTCCAAAGTACTAATAAATTTAAATCTAGTTTTCACCTTTTCTTTTCCCCTTTCATCTAAGCTTTTCTACTAAACTGGAAGTCTGGCTATCATCATCTTCTGACCATCTAGAAAAACACAGTTATTTTAAGAGTTTATCCAAAATGGAAACATTGCCAGCAATACACATAATAATCTAAATATAATCTGAAAGCAATGCAAAGTAATGTTGACCGTGTTACTTCGACTGTCACCCAGCCCTCACTGCTGTCTCCCCCCTCATCCAGGAGAAATGGTGAGCCAGTAATCAAAACACTTCTGGGACATGCTATGCTCTCAACTGTTCTGGTGTAAAGCTGGAGCCATTCCATCAGTTTCACATTTTCGGTAACTCCACATTTATACTTATACGCACAAACAATTTTTGATTTTGTGTGTGATTTGATCCCATTTTGTCCAAACATACTCAAAAGTACAGTCCCTTCATCAGTCTAACATATTACTAGATACTGATTTACTATGTGCATTTTAGACTTTTGGCCAGAAAAAGCAGAAATGAATCATCTGTGACAGCATGTCTTCTGCTAGCACGCGATCATCTGCAGACCGTTGGTATAGTCAGTGAGCGGCTGCCTTTTACATCTCTGTAGGTTTTAATGTTTAGATGTCATGTGTATGGAGATTTCATTTCATTCTCACCCTCTCCTAAGTAACCCAGTTACTAACACTGTCCATGTTCATTAGCAGGCAAGCAGACATAACATGCTGTCATTCCACTCACTCCTATTTATAATCATTAACAGCTGTACTGTTTATTAAACAGAGGCTTTCATAGATCATGCAACAGAATAGACAGATAAAGTGATCTTTTACTCATAACTCATAAGCTACATAGTTACATGCTTGATTTAGAACCTAATGGGTTTATTACATGGCAGAACAAACAAGACCGAAAGGAAAAAAACAAACAAACAAACAAAAAAACACACACCAACAAGAGTCTTTTCAGTTCAAAGTAAACCTCACAAAAACTGTCCTTTGCATCATGTTCACCCAAATATATTATCTATCAAAACGTCATACTGTTGAAAGGCTCATGGCCAAGAAACACATAAGAAAAATAATCTTCTGGTATGTTTTAGCTAGGCAGACGTCGCAATGAGAGTACAGTTCAGAGGTCAGTCTGCAATCTGTCCCTCATATGAAGTCAGATTTTTTGTAGGATCCAAGGCAGAGTTAGAGAGGGAAGAAATGTACCCAATATCAAGGCATACACACAGCCCCTCTAGTGTAAGCACTACACTATAAAGATTGACAGGCCAATTACAGCCACTTTGCATTTTCTGTGCAAAGTAAGTTTGGAGCCACATGATTTACATCCCATTCTTAGGGATGTTCCCCTGTCCTTTTAGGGCATGGGAGCCTGTTACAGAGCCAAAGGAGGAACTCAGACTTAAGGCAATAATTGCAAGGATCATCAGAAAAAAAAAAAAAAAAAAAAAAAAAAAAAAAGTAAAAGAAATTTAGGCTGAAGGAGAAATAATCACATCTTTGCTCACACCTTAATGGAAAAAATATACTGTGCTGCAAATTCCCATACTTCTGTCCAAACTGATAATGGTCAAGAAGCACAAGGCATCCAGCTACCCAGACAGAACTGCCTCCTCTCTGGCTTCTAGGCAAGCAGAACCTGAAAATGAAATACTGGCCAACCGCTATATTAGATACATTTTTTAATTAAGTGCTACAAAAATGTTGCTCCAATTGTAAAATGAAGTGATAGAATTACTTCTGTTGGCAGTTTATTTTTGGACTTAGTACAATATACTAAGAATGAACATATTAAACTTCCTCTAAAGCTTAATTTTCCAGTGCATTATAAAATGATAGAAGATAGTATTGCCTGGTGATATGTGTTTTCACTACCACAATGAAGTATTAGTGAGAGGCACTTTCTTTCTCAAAGATAAAAACACTGTAAGGGGGGTGGGGGAAAGGGCTCCCAGTGCCCTGTTCTCATTGGAGGTTTTCACTGCACAGAAAGCATGGTGAGAAAACTATGACTACTGCATCCTTTTAGATCACACAGCCCTGTAAGAGCTCCTTATATATTTTCAGGAAAAAAAAAAAAAAAAAAAAAAAAAAAAGTATGGGGAAGTATTTTCATAAGGAATCATTTCCAAGTTCCTCACTGACCAGAGTCCACTAGTAAACAGACCTTACCTCACATACAGAGACTTTTTATCTACCCGCTTGTGTCCCTGCCCCAGAGCCTGTGCAGGAGGCCATCCGATTTTGTGTATCCCCAGCTAGCACAGCATGCTGCAGATTGTCTCTTGACAGGCCACTCTGGGCCACCCAGCGTGCCCTGGACTTTCTCCACTGGCATCCCATTGAAATGTTGGCCAAATTCAAAATCTTGGTTCCTTCAGTAAAGGTGATCAGTCACCTGGATTTAGTATCTCTAAGTTAGTCTGTAACATGTAGCTGAAACTTTTGGTAAGAAATTCTGTTCCTTCAGCTCAATGGCATTTCTTTCATAAGGATGAAGACGTGGCACCTTCCATTCACAACCACATACAGACAGCATCATAGACACTCAAAAAATAAACTCTTTAACAATTTGCTACCAAAGTACTATACAAAAGTACTAGACAAAGCAGAAAAGTCAATGAACTAAGGAAAGTATTTAAACACTGTGTAGTGAGGAATGGTGTGAGAATTTTGACAGAACACGTTAATAAAAGCAGATATGTTAAGAAAAAGGAAGGGACATGGCTTCAGTTCTCTGGTCTAGCAGGAATACTCATGTTTTTAAAGTAGTTTCAACACATTTACAGAAATAAATTGAATTAGGGATTGAGATGGGTCATTAGAGCTTGAACTTTCCCTTCAAACCTTAGGCTAATGAGGCATATTCCCCAGAGTTCACTGTGGACCAGACTGATTCCTTAATAGACTCTGGATTTGCACCAGACCACATTGTCACAAGGATGCTGAAAGTGTAAACTACATATATAGAAAATAGCTAAAATAAAGGTTGTTCTGAAGTGCAAACAACCAAGTCTGTTGAGCACATACTTCCTTTTAAATTTCCAGCTTTAAGCACAACCTTAAACTTAGACACAAATTTAATTACTTTGCTCAGACAGAACCCTTGAGAGCTGTTCACCCAAATGTGAAGTGCAAAACAGAGTTTAATAGACACATTTTCAGCCTCTTTTAATTGTCAGTACCATAATTCACTTTTCTCTTAATAACATGCAATGACATTTTCACATCAACATTGCATCCTACAGCTTTCAAGAAAAGCAGAACAACAAAATACCTTAAAAATCACAGTCCCCTTCAAAGATAGGTGCAGTTGACAGAGAGATTATTATCGTCACCACCATCATCATTATTGTTATTATTATTAACTAGACAGCTGATATAATCAGAAGGGGGGGGGAAAAAAGGAAAAAAAAAAAAAAACTTTCAGGCATAAATTCTCCTTCTTTCAAGTTATCATTTCCAATACAAGGGCAAAGACATCGCATTTCATTACAGAGAAAAGACAAGAAGAGACAAGGGATGGTGACAGGACTGTCTTAGAAAAAACAAGGCCACCTATAAAGGCAGCATGAAATAAAATGCCAGAAGAGACAAAGGATCTGGCAGCACACTGCACCTGCCTCAAGTTGTGAAAGTGCATCCTGTAGCTAACAGCAAGTGTAGTATCCATCAGCTTTGCTCAAAGTTTTCAGAGGGTATAAAAGCCAAATCCTGCCTTGTAGTGCTTAGGTACATGATCAAACCACCTGCAAACAGGCCTGATCCTGATCCCAGCTGGGATCAAGCTCAGTTATCGTAGATTATTGAATATTAGCCTTATACTCTAGTTATCGTAGATTATTGAATATTAGCCTTATACTCTATTGTCTTCCCTGGAGAATAATATAACACACACACACAAAAATCCTCACAAAAACTGATATACTCTGTGTAGTTTCCCTCACTTATATTTGAGCACTTGTATGCTAGCAATAGTTAATACCCAGCCCTAATTTCCCATGTCCTAAATTTTTCTGTTCCTTTTCAGTTAGAGATGCCAAGGCTCATAAAATCAGAGCTCTCTACAATTAGTTACTGTGTGAACACAAGCCTCTGTACCACTTTGTTCACTGCCCAATTCTCCCCATCAAAGCAATGATCAGTAAGGTAAAGAAAAAGAGAGACTATAAATACTGTGTGCATGTGCATGCATCTCTATGCACACATGAGGTGGGAACAGTTCTCAGCTTGTTATGTGGAAACAGCTGAAGAGAGAAGTTCAGAGCAGGACCTTGACAAACTCATCCTCAGTGATGGGTTCTTAACAGAGCCCCCAGGCCATTTGCTGCCCAGCACATCACCAGCTCAGCCTTTTAGCTAATGCACTTCCATGCTATCTCCAAACGTGACATCTCCTGCTCTGCTTGGCACGACCCCTATGAGAGATGCTCTCAGTCAGCCCTGCTGATACCATTGAACCCTGCTTGGCTCACTACTGCCTGAGAACACTAAGTACATACAGGTTTCTGAGGTCTGGACACAATCTCTCAGGAGCTTTCTAGTCCTCTGTCTCAGTGAGGGTATGAACACATCTGCTGACTCTCCGTTCGCATAAGGAAATGGCTGCCTGCAAAAAAACATTCCTCTTGCACATTACACAGCAGTAACCTCCAAGCTTGGACTGTGTCCCGCTCCTTTATCATATACTTATTTTTCTTTTGGGTGGCTTATTTGTCATGACCAGCTCTAGCATCCCTTAGGCAAGGCTAATCCAATTCTATTTCAGAGTTTGCAGTATACTTACTGCCTAAAGATACACGGACATGCAGGGGGTGACTATAACCTTTATATATATGCACAGGAGTACAGTCAAACTGAACGATTAAAACATATGCCAGTGATTTAAACAGATGAAGAAACTTCTCCAGCTCCACTGAAGTCAATGGGGACACCCACTCATCATTCCTCGTGGGCATTCTAGGACATTACACATTGTATATATGCAAGTTTCCACTATTGTGCAATGACACTGAACATCAGCTGAGGATTTCTCCCTGGCTGTCCCAGTCTTGCACAGAACAAGATGTAAATGATCTTCATTCATTTCTAGGAGCCACAGAGGATATTCAGACATCCGGAAGTTCAGGTTTAGCCAAGGACACATTCCTCTCCTCACATGCTTGCCATAGCACTTTTAAAGATTATGGCCACTCTCTACACTGAGGTCTACGCCTTGCATGATCTTTTGTAGAAAAAGTATTCAAAGAGAATTCCCAAATTTGCATATTTTGCATTACCTTCCCCAGTTGGCAAAGGTGAAATTAAATTTGAACTGATTAGTCAAAAGTAATGAAAGCCTGAAATTAACTTCACACTGCAATTTAGAACTAGTAGCATTTGTGTCTAATTCACCCATTAGATACTGTGAGCTATATTCCGATTAGACACCTAAGTGTAGCATTGTAGCACCTAAAACTTAGACTTCTCACCACACCAAGGTAATTCAGATGATCTAAACTAGATGTTTATGTAATCTTGGAAAAACAGAGTTATAGGTGCTTCTAAAAGCCTTCAGAGGGTGTTCCACTAAACCTAGATTTAGTGCAGAGCCTGTGCTTTCCTGTGAGACAATTCAGTGGTCCTACAAGGTGAGTCTTGCAATTCAAAAAGCTGAATTCTGTTCTGGACTATTGCATGGAGGAAGCAGATACCCTTTACAAGTTAGACTACTAGAAAGTGTAACTGCCAGGAGAGGACACTTGGTCTGCTAGTCTCACACAGCCTGAATCCAGGAGTCCTGCTGACATACAAGTGTTTTATCTCCAGTTAGGCAGTTGGCTGCTGGACCTTTTATTGCTAGTGTTAGGGGATGCAATCCTATGTCATGCCATCTGCCAGCCAAGGCACACACTGAACATTACTTTGGGCTATACAGGATAATTGGGATTGGGTGGCCATAGCACTGCACCTGAAAGAAGAAGGTCACCTGTCTTTTGTCACCTGGATGTTGATTGAGGACCA
The DNA here is from genome assembly GCA_011075105.1 of Heteronetta atricapilla. Classification (NCBI taxonomy): domain Eukaryota; kingdom Metazoa; phylum Chordata; class Aves; order Anseriformes; family Anatidae; genus Heteronetta; species Heteronetta atricapilla. Next base: position 112,612,897 of record CM021731.1, on the reverse strand, counting down.
AGTCTGCATTTGCCAACCGCCCTGGACAGTCTTCCACTCACTTTATAGAGCAGGTTTCTGAAAAGCACTGCTGACTCCTGGCAGATAACATATGCCCCTTCCTTTCTATATTCAGCTTCAGTCAATGTTCTTGGTTTTTACACCAATTTGAAGAAAACACATTTTTTTGGCTGTTAAACTCAAAGCATGAGATTTTGCCCCAGTTTTGATTATCACTAGGCCCTGTACACTGTGCACATCCTCATCTCTGGATTACCCAGGGCCTCAGTAAGGATATCCACTTTTTATCAACATTCGTGCTTAGCTTTGCAAACAAACTTCAGTCCTATCAACTCCAGTGTTTAAAATGCTTAACTAACAGGAATGGAGATAACCACATGCTTAAATCCTTTGCTAAATTTGTCTCCCAGAGAGGAAGAGGATTACGATTCATGTTCATTGATTGCATGTGATTTTAAACTATTGCAGATTCTACTGAACTTTCTCATTAGCAAGCACAGCAGGCCATTCGCTTCAAAAAGCACTATTTATTTTATTTTTTCAGAATACAGTTTTACATTTTCAGTTAGTACATGAAGTTGAACCTGAACTTATATGGACTCATCTCAGCTTTATCCATCTATGAAATCAGCAGATTTCCATCTGTTTAAGGAAAACAATAACCACTATATTCCAACATGAAGGAAATTAGAAACCTCCTCAGGCCTTCAGGTTCCTCACTGTTCAGTAGAAAGCAGTGTGCAATATCCTGAACTGTCCAAGGTATTTCAGGACTATAGCACTGAACATAATTGTAATGGTTAAAATGTCTACTTAGCAAGCCCTAATTGAATATGCAAATTGCAAAACCTACGTTAACATCTCAGAAATGTGTGATTCTGTACCCACTAGTGTTTATTTGCAGTTTGAACAGTTTGTTTCTGGAAGAAGAAGAAGGAAAAAAAATCTTTCAAGCTTGTCCATTAAATTATTCTACCAGCTGTCACCTTATTAAAAGTCTGCAGTTAATAATAAAACTACTTTAAACCACACACCAGAAACTGAGAATTTAAGAACAAGCTTCCTTCCCCCAAGACTTCCTTGGAAAGGTTCTAACATTCACGGAAAACCTCAAACACACATCTCATCCTGCCAATATTCCCACAGTACAGCAGAACCTAACAGAACATGAATGCAGAATTTCAGATCTGAAGATAAGGGAGAATAAGATGGATTTGTTCTGTGAGAAAAACTGACCAAACAACAGAAATTCTGACAAAAACTGAAACTATAAATAAACATTTTTTTTCTGCATTTATAAACAAGTGGTGTAAATTAAGATATAAATCAGAAAGAAATAGAACATATGATTTTGTAAGACATGAAGGAAAAAAAATGGAAGAGCAGTATAAAACAGAAAACGTAAGCATTCTTGGGCACTATTAAGCAAAACATCAAAATTTAGATTAAAATGTAATTTGAGGTCAACAAGGGGCAAGAAAGTCAAAATTTTTAACTAGCCTTAATCATCACAATTCCCCAGCAGAAGAAAAGGGACTCCTAATGGAAAAAAAGAAATGACAGTAAAAATCCCATCTCACATATGTACAAACAAAAATTTACACCCTCAGAAATAAATCATGATGTTAAACTCAAAGTTTGTACCACACAAAAGAACTGTGGCATCAGGTTAGTAAGACAATACAATTTAAGGTATTGGGCTGTTGTTAAAGCCCTGCTAATATGAATTTTGCTAGCTCTGCACCTCTAGCTTATTGGATTGCTATCTAGAGCTCATCCAACCGGAATTGGCACAGTTTATGTCCATTTGTTCTGTGCAGGAAACAAAAATGAAACTACTACTGGATTTGAGCCATGACTATCTCAAGTGTGGGGCAAATGAGGTAAACACCAAACTGAGACCCTGTTCATAAGTAATAGGGAAAGTCTGGAGCTGGGGAAAAAAGACAAACTTTCATTTCATCACACTGCCATCAGCAAGAAGGAGGGGAAGAAGTTGCTACGCTTCTCCTATATTTGTGAACTGGGGAAGTGTACCACTGTGATCACAGTCACTGTGATAAGCTCCAATTTAAAAATACATAGTTTGCATTTCCTTGCAAGGAGAAAGAAGAAAAGAAAGAAAGAAAACAGAAGGAACTAGCATGGATGAGATTTTGTGAGATGCTTCTGTGCCTGTTGCTGATCAGAAAGAATGAAGAGTTTCAGAAGAATGACTTACCTCTACTGAAACGAACAGTATGGTACTGTCTAGGTGAAAATAGAAGCAGTCAGCCATTAGTTCAACCACCACCATGCAAACAAATCAGACTATCTGCTCATACATTTTCTACCAGGCAGTGATAAATTTCTGTTTATGGGTTTGTTGTTTGTTTTGTATTTTTCAGCCTTTTAGTCATTCCTCATTTCTTACAAAACTCATCAAAACATCCAAATTGCATTCAGCTGGTAATGAATGGGATAAATAGTACTTCCAATCTCTTAGAAGTTGACAGTACTCTTGTTCCAGCTGATCATCCCTCAGTGATGTTTCATGATGAAACGTAGCACAAGAAGACTGGCATCAAAAAGGAATTTTCCATGTGGATAACCTAAAAGGAACAAGTATATTACATCCCACAAGCCCTGTCTATCCATTTTGGAATCACCCCCAGAACTTGGCATTCATATACGTTCATGCCCAAGAGAATGATCACAACATTCTTCTAGCCATACGTCAGTTCAACTAATTTATTATACTAGGTCAATCCAACTTCCACTGAAACTCATAGTATAATGTTCTTATCTCCATCTCTCCAATTTATTCCATTGCTTTTAGAAACTGTGAGTGTTCTATTGTATCTGAATGTCAGTATGCTTGCTAAAGGCCAAGACCAAGACTGACCTTTTCCAAGACTCCTATTGACTGTCACTGGATGCTGATGGAATAAGACTCCCTTTACTCACATTCAGTCCTGAGAATAACATTTGCAAGAAGAATAACCACAAGGCTTGGAACAGAATGAAAATTAATACAAAACTATATATTTGTAGTAATGATTACACTAAAAGTGTCTCGTTTGCAGGATCACAAATTTCTTTAGACTATACTTCAACCAACAACTTTTCTCTCAGTGGCATGGGTCCATGGGATTTCATGGGATTTTGTAAAAAACTGGGGGGTTTTGTTTGTTTTGTTTTTTACATCTTTGGTTGCTGCAAATGCTTATCTTGAAAAACTGGAAGTTTTTGAGATTAATTAACTCTATTTTCTTTACATAGTAATTTTACTACTTGTTTCTCTCAAACCGCTTCCTTCAATTTTAAATAGATTGTCTGATAAATGTACAGTGATGTCTGACAACCATTAAGCACTAATCGCTCATTTGCAGCATAGATCAACAATATTCAAACTTAGTGATTTCAGAGGGTGAAATAGCTGCCAAGAAAATTCAACAACAGAAGAATCAAGACTGAACAAAGACTGAAAAAAAATAAAACTAGCTCACCAGTTATGCAGAGAACCACACTCTGAGATGCCTGTCATTGTCATGGCCCTGAGTACCCCAGAAGGCCTGACAGCCAAACTCATCCAGAACACACATCCAAAAGCCTGGGAACCCCACTTCAGATATGCCTGGGGACATCAGTGCCTGCCCCACCAACAAAACAGGTCCCCAGACCTGACTGGCTCTGCCTCCTGGGTTGGATCTCAGCCCTGTGCTGCATTAGCTCACCTCCCAGATGGATCCCACTGACAGACATTGCAGCCTGTCCTCTGCTCACTTTCTGGTTCTGTCTCTGTCCAATGGATAACCTTTGGCTCCACATCATCTCTTTGTCTCCAGCCCTGGCCTTGGGTCTGACCTTGTCTCCCTACTGGTCCCGCAGTACGGATCCTGGCTGTGGCTTACCCCCTCACCATGTCAAGGGCAGTTGATAGACCCTGCTGCTGCCCAGCTCTGCCTGCTTATCTCATGCCTGAAAGGCCAGCACTGGCATCACCTTCCCACCCAGCTCCCCAGCCCTGCAGGAACAGCCAGCCCTAGCTGTGCCCTCATAGACATTTCTAGACCTGAATATACGAAGCCTGAACTGCACACCTTTTTTGAACAGCAGAAAGGATCCATTTAGAAGCCATGACAAATGACTCTTTCTGTTTCTTTTTCCCAGTAAAGCTTCTATAGCATTTCAAAACCCAGCAGCACCAGGTCTTTTTCTTCACTTCCTCTTACATTGTTCAGCATTTTATGTGTAGCAACAGGCTGAAGTTAGGATACAATGCTGTGATAGTAGGAATGTTGATTCCTCCAAGTGTGCATTATATGTATTTGAGTCGCACACAATTTGTAATAACAACAAAAAGCAAAATTAAAAAGAGGAAGATCTCCTAAAACTCTTCATAAAAGACATTTTGGGAGTTCTCTCCCAAACCATCTGCACCAAAAGCTTGTGTCTGCAGAATTTCCCAGAATAAATTTACCAGCTACCACTCTTTGAGCTCAAGGCCACTGTTTTTTTCAACCTCCATTGTCTCCAACACAGTCATATTTCCTTCTTCATAACAGTTGGTGAACAGGGAGTTTGTAGGACTCCATGGTCCTCAGCCTGGAGTAAGGAGGTGCTCTTCATACTCAAAAGTCACAAATCAAGAAGAGCTGCCAGGAAGCACTGAGGAAAGACTGGGCGAGGCAGAAAGGAGACTGTTGTGCCTTGCTTGCTACCCTGTAGTCTCCTTCATTGTACTCTCTGCTAAGAGCCACATCTTTCTTGAGGGGAAAAAAAAAAAAAAAAAAAAAAAAAAAAAAAGAATTTGTTTACTGTTTTGTTTTCATTGCTCATCTCGGTAATGTATTTCATCACATCTCATAGGTTGTTGTAACTTTAGACTAACATCTTTATGTAACAAACCTTATTTTTATTTTAGTGTCACTACTGGCAAGATTTTGCTTGGTAATATCACAGTACTACTACAGTCAAAAAATAAAATATTTAAGTCTGATAACCTACAAACACATAACAGAACAAATACCTTTACTCATACAAACTACTACTTCACTAAAAGTAAGGTTTATAAAGAAATACTTGAATCAAGTAAGCGTATTTGTTTTCCCACTAAAAGCCTCCTTTGTGGCATAAAGTCAGTTACTGTGAAAAATAGAAATGATTAAACTTTCAATAGAGTAATAGAGTGACTAGATTTTTAAATACACACAGACTTATCATTTTCTAAATGACAGACCTAAAATTAGGCTTCTAAGCTTCCATACGTGGGATTTTCAGAAATAACTGGGCTGATTTAAGTGTCTCACCAAATTCAAAATAAAATTCCTAATAAAGAAGTGCAGTTTGTTTCTCTCTCTTAACTTGTCAAAGTTATTTGAAAATGCTATGAACATGAACAACATTTATCAATTCTGGATTTCTTAGTATATTTCATCTTTTCACTATCTTTTCATAGGGAGCTTGAGACTAAGAACTACAGTAATTTATATCAAAGCTGAAATTCTACTAGTTATTTAAACTTTAATAAAACATGTACAAGACAAGAACATTCACCATTTACAGAGTAAAAGTATAATTATAAATCTAGCTTTACATAAAACTCATTTTACATTAAAACTCATTTTCCAAAGTTATACACATTGGCATGGAGTTTCTACCAAGCACCTGACATAAGGGGAGTAGAAGAAAAAAGTTTGCTAAAGTGTTTTCCATTGTTCTAGGTACATTTTCTCTGTACTGACCCAACAATAAGTAGAAATATACCTATTATTAAAGAAAGCTCCAATACAAAAGTGTGTGACAAACATATTTTTGTTTCTAGGTTTTCATTAAAATTATTTCCATTAATTAAAAATGTGGATTTCCAGTGTAACCAGATATCTCCAAAGGATGAACTAGATTCAGTCCCAACACTGTCATTAGCTGTTGTGAAGTAGCAATGCACTCCCCATGGTCCAGGAAGTCTTGTAGTCCAAAAATGGATGCTGACAAGACAGGTATTGAGTCCATGCACATCCAAAACTTACCTGTTTCTGAAGAACTGCGTAAATGCTCCATGCTGGGACCACCCAGCTGGTATTTAGCTATTTTATGACACATCCAATCTGTGCTGATAAAAGAAACAGTTCTAATTTGAGATGCTTACACAAGAAGAGTGGACAAAAAATAGCCCCGATAGACACTACAGAATCTCTTTGATAGTCTTTACATGTTTCTTATTAAGAAAACTTTTCCTTTACAAAAAAAGAAAAAAAAAAAAAAAAAAAAGGTAAAGAAAGTATGTAATCTTTTCAATCACAAAGTCCTTATCAGAATATAAATATTTGCTTTCTAGTATAAAACATTAACAGTAATTTCTGGGACAGGTGCAATCAGTTCTTCACTTGTCAAATTGAATTAGCTTCATGTGATACACCTGAATAAACATACCTCAAAGGTAGCTACAGGCTTCTCAGTGTACTTGCACAGGGGACAAAGACCCTAAATGATTTTTTTTCTTCCATCCACTACATCCCTACTTCTTTAGTCTACACAGTGTACCTTTTCCTGCTTCCCAGTGGAATATACTGCAAAAATAAATATTTCTAAATCAAATTTACTTCCTTTAAAGACTGAGGTGCATAGGAAATCATCAAGTATGTTCAAGTTTGAAAATTACATATTAAAACAAAGAGTTTTACTGTAGAACAACTTCTCAGTGTTTTCTCTTTGATATGAGTTTTCTCAGACAAAATTCTTAAATGCTTCCTTAACCGTCTCAAGCTGCCTTGTTCTGTGGTTAAGGCCGGCTGCCTTCTAAATCACCAAATTTTTTTAATCTGTTACCCCTGTATACATGAAAATGATAGATAGGTACCATTCATCATTCCCATCGATAGAACTACCAGGACACATTTTGTTTTAAATAGGGATTGTCATAATATTCTAGCTAGTGATATAGGTGAGCATGGACAAACACACTTTGTGAACAGACCTCAGGTTTTCTGGCCTCCGTCTCCTTTCAGACAGTCTCTAGGTAATCTCACAAGATAATTCTTAACCAATTCTTTACTTCTCTTACATTTTACTGTTGGAAGGAGTAGCAGTGACACCATTGTGTTTGGGACTGATATAAGCATTACTTGTGTTGCAATAGTAATGAAGTCATCATCATTGTCATCATTTAATTTTCTTAATACCTAGAAACTTCTGTTCAAAGCAGTAATCTGAATGTATCCTGAGAAATTATTTACTGGTGCCAGGATTTAATGCAGTTGACAAAATAATTGATCAAAATCAAAAGACAGTAATAATGTAATACGGAGATAAGTATATCTTTCACCTGAGTATTTTTAATTTAGTGACTTAATTTAATAATTTAGGAAACTAATTTAATACTCTTTGCTTCTGATTTGTAAATCCATCAGTATGCTTTAATCATTCCATTTGATTTTCCATTTTCCATTAATTCCTGTCAGAGGAACACTGCTCTAAGATTTCAATAATCTAATCTTCTATTTACTTTTGTTGATTCATAATTTAAATTTAAAATTTGGTTTGCTCTTTGATAACTTAATCTGGTTCCTAAACAGATAATATATGGTGCTGGAGTTAGATCTCTTGCAGGAGGCAATAATCTTCCTCTCCTTTCAGAAATCACCTTTCAACCCTCTCAAAGCATTACCAAAATGAATAGGCTGAGACTAACTTGTTTACTGTGAAATGAGCTCTCTAAACATCTAGATAAGAAAGGAGAGTTCCTCCTGACACGTTGCTGTCTCCTGCAAGGATTACAGAAGTACTGCACAATTGGTTTTACAATCCCAAATCTTCAGCATCCATATTTATAATTATTATTTTACTCTATGTTTTATTTTAGGCAAGTGAACACAATCACAAAAATATGAGTTAAAAACATTAAGTCAGATAATGTTGACTAAATAAAACAGAGACAAATACATTATCTAAAAATGTAGGTTTATATGTAAAGATGCTACGACAAAGAAAGAAGAATCTGGTGAATAGGAGAGTTTTGATTTGCTAGAATTCAAGTCAACTGAACCATTGTGAGAAGACCTGATTTACTAAACTCTCAGAAGTAACAGCACCTTTTACAAACTCAGTGAAATTCAATTGCAAAACAAATTAGCTAATAGGGAACTTAATTAGCAATTTTTTACACTCAAACATCTAATAGGAAAGAAAAAAGAACACACAGCTGCCGCCTAGCCCTTTTGTGAAAAAAGACAGCACTATATAAATGAGTACAAGAACCAACCACTATAGAAAAGCAAGAGATGTTATTGCTTAAAAAACAAAGTATATCTACTGTAAATTCAGAGATACTTACACAGTTTAATCAGAGGTGAAAATACCGATGCAGTAAACTGCAAACAAAAGAGAATTCTGAGCAATATGTAAAATTCACAGTCCAAGAGATGTATCAGTAAAGTTTCTCAACACTTAGCAGTCAACATGCCCCCAGTACCTCCACGTGGCATATTTTTCTAAGCCATCATTAGATAGATAAATACATTTTAAGAATTCTGGCCCCTCTCTTTGGGAGTATAACTCACAAGGCTAAATGAAAAACAGTACCCAACAAGTGCTTAAATTAAGTGTTTGGATCCTTTCAGAAATACCTTTATGGATTGAAGTAAATCACTCATCACATGAAGAAATGTATTTACATTTCAGAGGGAGAGAGGAAAGTACAAAATAAATGCTCTGACCCTAAACTCAACCAATGCAAACATATGTAGTGTTTAAACAGCCAGTCAGATCTGAGAGGTTTTAAATTAATATCTTTATGGTCACTTTGGCTACTGTCCCTTCAGAGAAATTCAAGACAGCTGTGGAGATACTACCCCTCTTTCACATCTCCATCACAACAACTTCCATTCAGCCTCTCTGGCCTCCCCCAAACAGAACATTGTCAATGATTTGGAGGTTGCACCCTGCTCTTACCCCAAGGAAAGTAAAGGGCCTGGGTATCTCTGCAGCCACAAACAATGGTAGGTCACAGCCCACCAGCAACTCAGTCCCTATGCCATTCTTCAGTGATGTCAATCATCAGTTTTCAACTTGCTGTTTTACCTAAATCACTGGTTATGAAAATAAATCCTTTAATCTTTCTCTTCTGCCAAACAAGGTACATAGAGGAGGGAAAGGAAGGTTACACCTTTGCTCCTCAGGATGTATAAAAATCCAAACTGCTCACAGAGGTTGTTACCATACTTAAATAACATGTTTGAAACACTTTGAATGTCAAAGAAGGAGCTTAAAAGTACAAACATAATTCGTATTCTTAGAATATGTCTTCTCCTAAAGGCTTTTCAGCCTTAGATGTTAAACATCATCCAATACCATTGTTTCCACAGGAGCAATTGCTCCTTCGCAGATTCCTCAGGGCAGTTCAATGACAAAATATGAGATTTACACGTGGGACCACAGACCAGGGGTGTCCAGCATGCAATGGGAGATCATATCTGCTACATGAGCAAGGAGCAAGGAGGCTGTAGGGTTTGCCTTCTAGGGGGGAGTGCAGGGACATATGGAGCACAGTGCCACACTTTCTCCTGCCCATATGTACTTACACACCAGGTGCAGCTGGGGGACAGACTGCAGAGCTATTGGTCAAGAGTTTGTGGATGGGAGCCCTGAGGGAAGGAAAGGTAGCAGCAGCAGCACTACTGTGAGACATATCATTGCAGTAGGCAAGTGTGAGGAGACAGGTGCTAAAGTATCTCACAGTCACTTCAGGAGATTTAACAGGCTTATTTGCAGTCTGCAGAGTATGGAGCTGAAACAGAAGGTGAAAGAAATCCATATGGGAGCCTTGGTGTTGTAGGGAGTTATGGACCAGACAAGCAGTATCAGAGAAAGGCCCAATTCTTTGAATCCCAACAGACGCAGAATCTACAGCTTTCACCATATCAGCAGGACAAAACAGGACTGGGAAGACAGCTATGCCCAGTTGTCTGCTCTGTACACATCCTACCACTAAGCACCACACACAGATGTTGGCAGATACAGAGGACTACTGCTACAAGTGGCAGTAATTGTCACTGATTTACTGTTTCTGTACTACTACATTCTTGCCTGGCTCAGGTAGATAAAGAAAAGATCTGCTTTCTTTTGTTCTCTAGGGACCTGCAAAGAGATCATAAACTGATTCCAGATACAACTCTAGGATGTCTCTATTCATGCTCCAGAGCTTCCCAGAAATCTACACACTTTTCAGTGGTGTCTAACCATTACTAATTATTCCATAATTATTTAATAGTCCTTTCCCAACTGTTCAGTAAGTTTGTGTCATGTCATGGATTGATGTCCCTTTGTTTTCTTTTCCTATTTCACACACTCAATCTGAAAAACACTGGATTTGGGATATAACTTCTATTTACACATAGCAATGCTACATCTGTTAGGGAATCTGTTTTGTTTCCAAAGCAGAGCATTCATTAGAAATATTTCTACAGACTATACCACTTATTTTTGCGTGTGATACATGAGAACCCTCACAAGGATGGCTGTGGAATTGTACACATCCACAGGTGGATGTTGGTTGCAAGAATATTTTAGTGAAGCTCTTTGCAAGCTTGATGGAAAAATGCCAAGGACTTCTTACCTTTAGAGGATAGCACCTCTGAATTACCTATTTAAGGTCACTATTCTTGTTGCAGAGATATTGAAGTGTAATAGCTTCCAAGATGTGGAATAATTATTTTTCTACATATGCCCTCCACCAGGTACCTAGCGACTATCCAGGCCAATTAAAATAAAATAACCTGTACAGGTTGAAGTCAGCACTCACTATCAAGTGACTGTGAAAGGCAGAACACTTTTTAGCATGTTAAGAATTTCTAAAACTATAGTGTATCTTATAGCTGACAGAAAAAAAACAAGTTACAGAAAGAGAGAATATACCCTCCTAAGTGATCATGTAGGATTTCTTTAGAAGACTATGTTCCTTTACACTTGAAAGGAGATACTTCTGATTACAAAACTATGAACGAGCAAGGATCAGTAAGAATCTAGAAACCATTTAAAGACTCATTTGCTTTCTGCCGAGCACAGGAAAGAAAAAATGATTTTGGCTTGGAGGGGAAGAGAAAACTTGAGGAAGAAATAAAAGCAGGAAAGAGAAAAATACCGTGCCACTAAAATAAAACTTTAAGTTTTAGCATCTCATTTATCTTGATAACTTGATAAAGGAATATAACAGATATTTATTTCCAAATTTAATTTGTACATATTTTTTGATAGGGATGTGCCCTTTCAACTTTTTCGTAACCTACTGGAGATAAACATCCTTAAAACAGACCCTCCAGCAATTTCAGAAGCCAACCTTCCATCTATAATTAACAGTTGTTTTCTTCTTCCCAGAGTTCTGACATATCTTCTATATGGATTTCAATAATATCATTTATTAGGCTCTTTATTATGTCTAATATGTCAGACAGTCTGTCATAAACAGCTTAAAATGCAATAATCAGGAAACAAAAGTCACTAGATTTATCAACAAGTAAGTACCAAGCCACAGGCAAACTTAAGCATATATTTCATCATACTTTCTAGAACAACAAGACTAGCAAGGAGAAACATAAAAACTTGTCAATTATTGTGAGAAACAACTTAATAGATATGATAATACAGTACATTAATTAGTGTTTAACGCCTGCCAAAGACTTAATATGAATGACAGCTGGTCAGGTTGCCAACTAAAGGTAAGATGAGAATGAGAGTTATGCACCTGAATGTTATTTTTTCCCCTGTGAAGAGGAAGTTAAGGAAAGATGACTCATTAAGACAATCTGCAATTAGGAACCAACCAGGTTTCATAAGAGTAGACTCAAAAATCAGTTTTGGACCTTATGGTGAATCCGACTTTTTACATTTTTCCATGAGCAGCAGAACTAATGAAACTGGTTTCTTAGAGATATGTGGCCTTCTTCTCTTTCTCATTGTCATACTCCTTCTTTCATACTCCCTAGCTCTTGCATGACACCCTGCTAATGTGGGAACACAAGAACAAATGTTGATAATATGACTAGAAACCACATGTGGTCAATTAATTGCAAATGTTTTGCCTACCGTGAATATCTGTGAGCAGCTAATTGATAACAGTGTAGAAATACTGTGCCATGCCACAGCAGGGCAATAGCTGGGGTCTGTCTCTTGCAGATGGAAAGTTTCACCAAAGTTATGAAATTTTAGTTATCTTAATGAATTGCAGTTCAACTTGCCCACCCAACCAATTTAAAAGATATTAGAGAAAGAGTTTTGCTGAGACATGGATCATACCAAACTTATTTATTTTGGAAACCAGCCTAAGAAAAATAAATGCAGCTTATTTCTGATGGAATACAGGAAAATATATTACTGACACATTGGGATTCTGACATCTGATTTGTATATTTGAACAAAGTTCAAGGGAAAGCAGAGGGGGTTGTTAGAAATCACTGGTGATCTTTAATTCCCTGGTGCAGCAGGTGCTCGCCATTCAGCTGGCAATGCATTGAAGTACCAATTTAGGTATCACCTAACTGGTGATATAGACTGGCTACTGGATTTTGCCTACTTAGGCATTTGTTGCACACAGCATGATGAGAAAGGCTTATATACTGAAGCTTTACTAGTGGAGCCCATCGTTGATGTCCTACATCACTTCCCATGGGGGTCCACCATAACAGCAGTATAAGGGCTTGCAGGTGCCTTTGATCCTTACAGTGTCAGAACAGCATAAAACCCACAAGAAAATTGTTACTACCACCAAGTCTACAGAAAAATCTGTCAAAGAAGCTTAACTGAAAGTGTACAGAGGCATAAGTGGAAAGTGGGCTGTGAAGTTGTAAGTGAAAAGCCTTTAACAAGGGTTAATTCACCTAAGAAACTGTGCAGCACGTTGAACTGTTAACATTTAACTTGTCATTTATAGAGGTTGCTCAGAGCACTTCAGACTATGAAAGTCAGTAAACAAAACTAAACTCTATTATTGCTTTCTGTGGAGTAGTCTGCTTCCTAGCAGCATAAGTCATTGTCAAGAAGTGGATATGCAGTGCACCCGCAGCTATAAGAAAGCTATGAACTTTCTCTCTCCTCAAGCACTGATTTCAAGCTGCCAAACCGATTGGTTTAAGCACCTCAGAGAGTATGAATGTTCTGACAGTGGTATAGCTATGGCCAGCTCTATATCATGCATCTTCAGAGCCAGTCTTTGCCCCATCAGTCTCAGCTGTGTCTCTGTGTTGTGGTCACAGCCTGGGGCAGCATCTAACTCAGGGTCTGATTGCCAGGTGGCAACAAAGCCCTTTATCCATGAGCCATGAAGAAATACAGTCTAACTCAAAGATGCACAGGTTCAAGAAAATTGTTACCTTTTCTCACAAGTGAACCGTCCCACCACTCCACAGGAGTGTGAACGTAAGTTGTGGACTGGGGATGTAAGAGAACAAAACACCAGCCATGTATCTAATGAACAAATGACAGATTAGTGAGTCTGGTGTGAAAGGTCTGCATGTCTCACCTGTCTTCTCAGATGTATAGGGCTGGATGGGTTTAAGCCTGACCATTTTGGTCACCCACTAGCATATATGTTTTTTGGTCCTGGCTATATGAAGCAGACAGTCCTCTGGTGCATGTAACACCTTAATCTATGCAGGTGGTGTGATTTTCATGACCAGAACATGCCCCCAGAGCCGCTGCAGCTGCAACATGGGCAGACCCAGTACAGGACACAGTCTCCAATCCAATTCGAAAAAACAGGTGGTCCCAATGAAGGTCTAGACTGCTAATGTTTCTCTTTATTAAATTCACCTGCATTTATGCCCCAATTAGGTTAGTGGTTTCCTTTGCCAAGTCATTAGCACAACTACAATATTTCACTAATGACAAAGAAAATACCTGGAAAGGCTAACAGCCTTGGACAATAATTTTGTAGTGAGCAAAGATCTTTACACAGGATAAGGGAGATGTTTTAGATGAACAGGAATGTGAAATTCCAGAAAGATCAGTTAATCTGTATGAAATCTAAAGAAGAAAAAAAAATACAGAATCTTTCACAATTTTACAACAAGAAAATATTAGGAGGAATACATTTTACATATCTAAAACAAAAGGAAAATCAGGCATATTCTGCATACCTTTTCCACCAGTTAACCCTTATGTCTCCATCCTGCAGAGTTTTCAGAAAGCAAGAGGCATCTGGCAGCTGCCAAATGCTTCCCTAACACACTACCTGAGTCTTCAAGCCATGCAGATCCCTAAACCCATTCCCACTCAGGGTACCTATATCTTGGATAAGTTTTCTGTGTGCCACAGATCGCTTGTGCAGAGCATGGTGGCCACAAAGCCAGAGAAAACCTGGAGAGCCACATGCAGCTTCAGTGTTTGTGCCTCCAACGGTGTCCTTTCCCAGTGCACCCACCCTTACTAGAAGACCTCTTGCTGCAACTAGTTGCATCAGTTTTTTGTCTACAATGTGATCCTCCAAGCAAGTGCATGTGCATGTGCACACTTCCTATCCAGTACTGCAGGAGAAGGAGGCTGAGTCTAGCTCAATTTCTTTAAGATGACTGGCTCAAGGTGTCATTTCTTATTCAAATCAAAACTTATGAAGGAAGTCAAAGAAATCCTTCCAGCCTATGAGCCCTGCAATCCTCCACAGCTCTCTGTGTAACCCTTAGAAGGGATCCAGTTCTCAGTCCCTTCTTGAGTGAGGTGGTGGGGTGGCCAGGCTGTTATTTCTAATAGAAAAAAAAACAGAAAAAAAAAAAAAAAAAAAAAAAAAAAAAAAGAGGCTGTTTTTGTTGTTTTTGTATGCAAGTTGGACCAGACAAAAAGACTGCTGTAAGAATGTCAGTCCTGTCCTTTGAAATGGAGACTGACATTAGATCACTCCTGATTCCTCCACACAACAGCAATACAATGTGCCATCCTGGAACACAATTGCCTTGGAAGAAAAGTGTTGTAAAACAAGAATTTCATCTGAAATGCTTGAGGGGGGGAAAAAGTTTCAAAGTTGTGTAGGGAAATAGTGGCAAATGCTGGAAACAGCTGTTGTCTTTTGGAAGTAGTTTGGTCTGGTTCTGGAGAAACTAGAGCTAGTCCCCAAGCTATCTGTCAAAAAGCTTGTACCAGCTACCTTCCTCTGGCTGCTGTTTTTTCTCACCGAAGCAGAACCACCTGTGCTTGGTTCAGTAGGAAACTGTTCCTCTGCCTCTTGCTGCCCCCTGCTTGGGCATGGACCTCAAAGTCCTCATTCAATCTGCAGCAAGCTCTCCCTGCTGGGTTCCTTGTCTCAAGCCTCAGCTGACAGTCATGCTCTCTTCTTCCACCTCACCATGCAGGTGAGAGCCCTTTGGCAGGAGGATATCCCAGGGACACTCAGAAACTCAGATCTAGCTGTGGCACAGAGGGGAGGAAGCATGCCACTACAGCCAACAAAAATGGTCTTGGAGAATATGGCCCCGTCAGTCCTCAACATCTTGTGTAATGCTGTGTTTCAGAAGATGGACTGTCCTATTTCCCATGGCTAGCATCCCTTACACAGAACATAACAGTGTCTACGCTGCATACTGTCAAATTGTCAAGTGACATCTAAGCTACTGGTGTCGTTTATCCCACTGAGATGCCCCAATATGGGGCTCAGCACAGACCAAATCAGGCTGTTTCTTCTCCTTCATATTTGTATCTCTGTATTTCTTTCTGGCACCATCTTCTGAATAGGGCATAAATAAACTTAAAAAAAAAATCCCTTCTAATATCTCCACAAACCTTCTGTGACTCTTCTCCTCAGTTTAAGAGATGTCTTTGGCTGCATATTCATTGAGATGTGTGCTCATTTTGTGGTGTACCCCATGTATCGTGGTACCCCACAATGTTCCTAACGGGATGCCAGAGCTTCTCTGCTCTGTGCCCAGGTTGGATAGAGCCACTGACTCCCACCACCCTTACCATGCATATCCAGTGGGGTCCTAAGTTTTGCTTGTTCCAAAACTCATCTTCCCCCAGTCTAGTGAGGCAAATGAACCGCTTAAAGTCCTTTCCCATCAGGCCCATCAGTACAACTGCATTTACACCACTTCCTCCTCCTTCCTTCCCCACTGCAGCCATCCAAACACAATGTCATCTCCCTTTACATTTTGGGAAGTTCTCCAGTAAAATAAATGCACACAGCTTGGACAGCAATACATCTGAGATCCTCTTTGCACTTTGATGCCATGGACTGATGGGCTATTTGTCACTTACTGGCTCACCCAGATAGAAGCTGAGGCAGTAAGATAATGTTGTCCACCATGCTTGCTTGTGCTACGAGCTGTGTCCTTTGGCAGTGAACTGTGCAGCCAGGGTGAGTGTGCTGTCATCCCACTGCACATTGCAACTTGTAAACTCTTTTATGAGAAACCTCTCCGCAGTTGTCTGCCAAGTTACAGGGATAATCAGCAATTCATCACTAGCAACAGTCCACTATAGCCCATCTAACAGTTTCCCATTCTGCTCTGTTTTATTAATCCCTGAGAGTGCATCAAGAATTTGTCTTGGATCCCTTCCCAAAGAGGAATGCTGGCTGCCAAGAGGATCTCCTCACATATGGGCCTCCAGTCCCCTTACACTCACACATGCATGTTCCCACATGTCCAATGAATCAAAAAGCTTAGAAAAGAGTGGGTAGATTCTGTTGAGGTTACTGTACTCGGCTGCACTTGTTGAAGTTAGAATTACAGATTTATTTTAAAAGCACCTACAGCTGAATTTAAATTTGATTTCCTCTGGCAACAAAGTTAATGGGGCTTTTTATTTTATTTTTTTTTTTTTTTTTTCTGCACAAAGCTGTAGGCTTCTTAGCTTTAATACTCAGCAAACATGAGATTGATTTCCAGGTAAATTCCTTCCTCACTTGCCCTCAAGCTCTCCCGCTGCATCACCTCAGGCATCATTTATTTTTCAGCCAGTCCCTTTTAGAGAACTTTGAACCTCTCAGAAAAAATAATAATAATTAAAGAAAAAATGGATGTTATAGTGCCCCAAAACTACTGTACAAGTTATTTCAAGGTATTATCTAAGTTGTTGGTAGATTCCTGCACAGAAATATGTAACTCCAGCCATGGGCAACATCTCCTCTGTCACTGTGAGAAGCAACTTGTAGAAGAGGACTGCACTGTGCAGGTGATTGTGCTGCATGACATCCACAGTACTAATGGGCTTTGGTGTGTGAGGCTGTTAGATTGGTTCTGATGCCTGAGAAAGTCTGAGCTTCATATCACAGGACAGGTTTTTGCAGAACAGTTAGTTAATTTTCCCTGTTTTTTTTTTTTTTTTTTTTTTCACATGACACGGCCATGTCCACTCCAAGCTTTGCTTAGTCTTAATTTTTAGTATTAGTATTGCTTTTACCATGCAAGGAGATTTGGCAATGGTATTTTCACTTTAGTCTAGGACTAATATTTAATTATTCTACATTTACTCCAAGACACACATACCCAAAACTCCTAATTAATTCATTTACTCTCGGTAATCAAACATTCCATAGTAGGCAACTAAGTAGCTGAATAAATTTGAGTGACTTCTTAGGGACATTTTAGTATGAAATATTTTCTATAGAAAATCTGTTATATTCAAGCTTGGGACCACCAGGAATTAGGTTCCCTATACCACAAGATTATTATTTTTTTTTAATTTTAAAAATTCTGTGTATCCTGTCAAGACACAGTGAAGAAATAGAAATAACAACTACATAAATAATAATAATAATAATAAAGTCAGCTGAAGTCACATTGTGTAGCTTCTGAATTATTAGAATGTTTTGCTTTCACTTCATTTTATTGTCTTTTTTTTTTTTAAGTTAGTGTTTGAAATATTTTGGGAAAAAACAAATTTAAATGGAACTTGGGTACCCAGAAGTAGTTTTCTGAATCAAAACAGTTAAATAAGATTGTGACAATTTTGAAAGTTTTTTCAGAAAAATATCTATATATATATCCAGGATACTGTTTGCTACCATGTTTGCTTTTAAATGTGGTTGGAGAGTTTGGGAAAAACATAAAAATAAACAAAAAGGAAAAGCAAAAAAAAAAAGAAAAAGAAAAAGAAAAAGAAAAAGAAAAAGAAATGTTCAATGAATTGCTGACAAGTTCTATTCAAGATATCCAGAGAATGACATCTGATTCCATTCTGCACCACACCACATCAATACTCTGCAGCCAAACCTGACAATTTCTGCAGAATTCTATGAAGACCATCTTTCTGTGAGAGGTCGGCTGGAC
Source organism: Heteronetta atricapilla (assembly GCA_011075105.1). Classification (NCBI taxonomy): domain Eukaryota; kingdom Metazoa; phylum Chordata; class Aves; order Anseriformes; family Anatidae; genus Heteronetta; species Heteronetta atricapilla. The sequence goes on along the minus strand of CM021731.1, from coordinate 112,594,667 downwards.
TGTGAAATGTATAGGAACCAGACAATGCAAATGCAAAAAATACAGGATACGAACAGTCAAGCCAGTAGAATATAACTTTGCTGGTTGAAACTTTTTCAAAAAGATGTCAGAAAAGTATGTTTGTCTCAGCAGTCTTTATACAAGACCACGAATAGTCTGTTGCCAGATCCAGGCTGAATTTAGCAAATACATATCATATACTCAGTCTAATTTGAGGAAATTCACTTTGATGTTCATATCTTACCCAGCTGAAACTGAGACAGCCAAGTTAGTGCACTGTCCTGCACAAAGACCTTGACTGGCTATTTTAAGCTGGAACAGTCAAAATGTGAGTTAATATTGCATGTACAAATCCTCATTACATAGCACATGATTTTAATAAAATGCATCTAGTGTTACATTGTCAAATCCCAAGCTGAAAATTTGGATGCAAATGTCTAATGATTGAACACAGGAATGAATTCACAAGTCCTGTGCCTAGCATTGAAGAAAAAAAAATAAATAAATCAGCTAGAGTAGATGCCTCACAAAAATATTCCCTTAGCCCCTTTGCAATGAACAGTAAAGGACGCAAAAATGTTCCTTTCTCTGCTAATTCCTAGAATATGAAATGACAGTGGAAGATTTTTACAGCCATGCACCAGGCAGATTTAAAAAAGAAAGTCTGTGTTTCGCATGGGAAAGAATACCACAATTTCTAGTCAGATTGCATTCTCACAGGCCAGGAGACTCCAGGAGTGAACACAAGCACAGGGTTAGAAAAACAAATTCAAGTAAAATGCAAAGTGTGAAAAGAAACTGGAGGCAGTTAGAGGAAAACCCTGTACAAACAGGGAATATGGGCTGAAAATGAGCTGTACTTTCTGCTTGGTGGCTGTGTGGCAGAATGGCAGCTGCTCTCCTTCACCTCAGCACTGAAATAGGCTGAAGGTGATACAGGAGAAATTGGGAACCCCAGGAGCTCGCAGTTGTCCTCAAGTCTTTGCAACACAAAGTAAAAGAAATCATTCATTAAACATGGTTAAAAATTGCCACCAATACTTAAGAAAGATTTTTTGTGCCTGGAGTTCTTTCAGGGATGTTGTAGTTAACAAAGCCCTGTGGCTGTGACACTGGCACCTGACATGAGAAAATACATGACACCATGCCAATGAGAACAGAGGACAGAATTTGAGCCATTTAGGCATCTCCTGGTAAATCACTGCCCAGATAAGATGCGTCTTTTGTTGGATCCCATGCCTACATCACGGCAAAATGTCATTACATTCTTAACAATGAATTGCCAAGGTTCTGATAGAGTCCTATGGATATTTTTGCATGCAAATTCAATACGTGAATGGATAAAGACAGTTGGGATTGAAGACATCTAGGGATTTTCCATAGTTTCCTTGGAAAACAAGGTTTATGCAACTGTATGGTCTGTCTGCTGGTCACCTCCCTCCAATAACTTCTGAACTTTTCACATGAAATGACTCACATTTGGTAGCACTAAGCAACCAAGAAGTGCATCTGTGCTGGTATATCACCTTATTCATTGCTGAAGAAGGAATTCATAGGCATATGTGATGCATACCTATTGGGAAACAGCTTTCACCAGGTTAGACTTGATTCTGTCACTTTGAGGCAGATTTGCTAGCATCAAAACTGAACACCTTCAAGCCTAGTGTGCAGGGAGTCTTTTGTCAGTTCTCAACACATTTCTACCTGCACAATATGTTTTCAGCTTATAGCTACCATAGTACCCTGTGAAAAAGATATTCTGGAAGGCTAGATCAAAATACTGACACTATTTCTGGCACTTTGAGCTGAAAAATGACAAGAAATTTGACATTTGCTCCTTAGATGTTCTACATGGGGCCCAGAGGAGACCCAGCCTGAGAGCTACACAGTACTTGTGGCCAATCCACTCCAGAAAGGACAGAAGCTGCTCTACAGCTTTTGGCCTCTGGGTCAGGGATTGCTCCCTGGAGCAGCAAAGCAGAGCCATTTTCAGGAGCTGGGAACAGAACAGACATATTGAGACCAGTGTTTACAGTACAAGAAGAAATATGTCAAAGAATGCATTAACCGTAGACTGGCAACATAGTCTGGTAACAATCGAATGCTGCAAATGAAGATGATGCCCATAAGAGAAGAAAAGGCGAATGGCAGGTCATTTTCAGGTGCTCTGCTAAGACTGAATATCTAGGACAGACTCGCTGTGTGCATTTTGTGGTTAGCATTTAGCCTTAAGTTTTGCCACCCTCATACTGTTTACAGACTAAATTCACAAACAGAACAAACCATGACAATGAACTTTTGCAAGAAATGATGATCTGTGCAAGAGCTTAATGAGACAATCTACTCATAAGGTCTCAAAATACACTATTACACAATATGTTGCCAAGTAAAGTCAGTGGCTACTGAAAGAGAATAACTGGAGGACTCTTTTGATAATGAAATAAGTTATTATTTCTCCTCTGCATCTCCATATTAATTTATTGAAAGAGATTTCCAGCAGAGATGTCCCCTTGAGCAGGTGTGAGCTAAACATTTTTCTTCCCAGAGTCTGTCCTGGAGGGGAGAAGTGCTGGGATTTGACTCATCTACCCAAGAGAGGATACAAACTTGCATCCCCAAGGATGAATGTTTCCTGCTAGTCTACAATCTGTGTTAATTTCTCTAAGTGTGACACAAAAAATACAGCAAATATGTAATATCTGCTGGAGTGATGGTAGGACCAAGCGGGAGACCTGCTGGAATTTACAAATTGTCTCTGACAAGTGAACACAGAACCATGTTTCATGGAAACAGTGAATTGGACACTCGCCTGATTCAGCAAAGAAGCTGTCTTTATAATTTGTCTTCCACCTAAATTTTATGTCCCCTAGTTTTATTTCCAACAAGTTGGCTTTTGATACTGATTTTTTTTTCAGTTGTTCTGAACTTCATTTCCCTTGAAACATTTTTTTTTTAATTAGAGTTTTTATTTATCAGTTGTCCAGTATAAAATCTAATTTGATTCAGCATGAAACCTAGTTGTAATACAGAACAAAACTGAAGGATTGAATCAATAGCAAAATTTGGTCAACTGGTCTTCAACTCACATTAAAGAAGATGTACTTTACAGTCTGTTGAATGTAGAGCTAGAATTTGAGGAATGAAAGGAATGCAAGTAAGGTATCATTTAAATATATATATATATATTATCAGGAGTCAAAATCTCATAATAATAACAATTATAACAATAATAATAATAATAATAAACATTGCTTGTGAAAGTCAAATTTACAGAAAATGAATCAAAGCCCAAGATATACTCCATCTAGAGGTCCTGTAAAGGAAGAGAGGATGGTGGGTAGGGGCAAATGTTTTGAACACACTTCTGACTATTGGCCAAGCTCTCTTTACACAGCTGGCATCTGTCTCCATGGCCTTCCAGGACAAGGGCTAAATACAATCGTATGCAATCACTGGGATCCATACTCCTGAAATATCAACCAAATTGAAATATTTGGTAACATTTTGAGGCTGCTTTTCATTGCTGGAATGTTGGCAAAGCTGATTAGGAGGACTGACAGTCAGATGTCTTGTTTGCTCCCATATTAATGTGGCTGTTTCACTCAGCAATGCAAAGATGCATTGATTAGAACTCATCTGAAATCATGTTGAGCCCTTAGGTGCTCTTGTTCAATAAATCTGTTTAGGGGAAAAAGGTGAGTTATTGCACCTTAACCTCGTGTAATACTACTTCTCTTGATGGAAAGTAAATAGGTCTTCCAAGAATGGGCTGCTAGAAGAACAGAACCATCTATGTGAATTTATTTCATTGTGTTTAAAAAGCAGGTTTTATGAGCTTCTCAATACAAGTTTCTGATTCAGCAGGGAATATAGTACTTGGCAAACCAAATGGGAGGTACAGTTGGGACTGATTAAAAGTGGTTGAAAGGTTTCTTATTTGGTTTTAAAAAATCATTGTGGACTATGACAGCAAGTGCCCTCTCCAGACCCAGTCCCCTGTTCCCAAGCCCCTCCCCCCCCCCCCCGATAAATAAATAAATAATAAAAAACTAATACAACTTTCAGAAAAGTGTTAAAGTGGTTATGTTTGGTATGAAGAAGGGCTTTATTTAAATTTAAATGAAAAATATTACTGATTGGACTGAACTTCTAAAATTACATTTTGGGCTTCATGAAATTGTAAATAAAGAAAAATGACAGCAAGTATTTTTACTGCAATAAATGAAAAATGTATAGAGAGTTGACAGTCTCCAAAAGCATTGCAAAGTGCAATATCTGGAATTCACCAAATCTTAAGGAGAAAACAGAAAAAAAAAATAAATCACAGAATAAATAGTAAAACTAAATGGTGGGCAAAGATATTATGCTACCCCTAAATAAATCACTTGCATGAAAAATTCATGTGTGACAGATGAAGCTAAACTACAAGACTGCTTAGTACAAATTACAAGCACAGAAGAATTAAGAGTAGCATGGCACAGATTTTTTAATCAAATAAATGAAGTATGCAACAGCCTGTAAAATCCATTCAACAAAAGCCTGATTTAAACTCAGTTTTGATCACTGGAAAGATGACAGTGGACTTCACATCAGGACCCAGGATGCTGGCATAGTAATTTGAAATATAAGCTGAGACAGTATTTGAAATGTGTTTTGAATAAGACCAAGAATGACTGATACTATCTCTATAGAGCACAGTCTGTGGTTTTGGAGAGATGAAGAGGGAGTGCTTGTTCAGGTTGCCCTGGTTTCAGCTGGGATAGAGTTAATTTTCCTCACAATGGCTAGTACAGTTCTGTGTTTTGGATTTGGAAGGAAAATAATATTGATAACACACTGATGTTTCAGTTGTTACTCAGAGGTGCTTGCACTAAACCAAAGAATTTTCAGCATCTCACACTGCCCTGCCAGCAGGGAGGCTGGGAGTGCACAAGGAGCTGGGAGGGGACACCAGCCAGAGCAGCCAATCCAAACTGGTCAGAGGGATGTCCCACACCACATGGAGTCATGCAGAATAGTAAAATGAAGGAGTTGGGTAGGTGGGCTGCCAATGCTTGCGGACTGGCTCAGCATCAATCTCCTGGTGGTGAACAAATGCATTGTGTATAACTCATTTAGTGTATCTTTTATTTTTTTTTTCTCTCTCTCTCTCCATTTTCTTTCCTATTAAAACTGTCTTTACCTCAACCCGAGAGTTGTACTTTTTTTCCCCCAATTCTCTCCCCCACACCACTGCAAGATGGAATGAGAAAACAGCACCGTGGTTCTTAGCTGCCTGTCAGGTTGAAAGACAAAACATGTGCACTACACTACCAGCACACCTACCTGCAGTGATCAGTGGGAATCCAGAGAGCAGATCCACTGATGTCACTGTGAAAGCAAAGTGTTAATCAATGACATCACCACCTGCTGGGCAAACATGAATCCATTGCTATGCACAAAATAGGAACACTGTGTGTATTTTAAATGAAAACAGGCAGCATGGTTACTTTTTGCCTGGTACTGAAGACTTTCAATGGAAGAAGACTTTTACCAGCTCCCTTAATGGGCAGGCAAGGTGTTAGGGCCTCCAGAAGAAATGAATTCACGAATGCACTGTGAGAGCTACTGATGTCAACCAAGGAAAAGACAAGTGAGCTTAGCAATGATAGTATTAATCCTAGGTTTGAATTGTATTCACTTTTCAGATCATTTGCTCACACAGTATGCGGCACCCTGTCTTAAAAAAAAAAAAAAAAAAAAAAAAAAAAAAAAAAAAAAACAGATTTCTGTACTTGTTATTATTGAAAACCATTTTTCTCTTTAATAGGCTCAAGCTTGGCTGTACATATGTCCAAACATTGTAACAAACCATGTAAAAGACAGACCCTTTTCTATCATCACTGGAGGTTCTAGCAAAAGCCCTAGGAATCCCTTTCAAAGCAAGCTGTCCTGTTCTATTTGTAAACAGTAAAAAAAAAAACTGTATGCATTAAGAGGACGACTATTAGAAATGTCCTTCGTCAAAACCAGACGAATAACTGCACAGGAGCAGACGGCAGACTGAAAACTTCTTTGAATAAAATGAACATCATAGGTAGTTTGAGTTCAGTATCAGTAAGAGACTTGAGCAGAAACTTATAGACTGTGCTCCTTTCCACTAAATGCTACCAATATGATTTCTCCCATAAGCTTATGGATTCTTCTGCAAAGATCGAGCAGAAGATCTTTGCAGAAGAATGCAAAGATGCTCCAGGTATTTCCAACCAGTGCACAAGAGGGATGCAACAAAAGGCTTATAAATACATGATGCTCTTTTGCCCAAAGCCTTTCCTAGATAGGAGAAGGTAAAGTTCAGAGATTTGCCTTAATGCAAAGTATCTTGCTCATGGAATCAAATGGCAGAGTTCATTCAGAACTGCAGTTGCTAGGCTCAGCTAGCTTTATATATATATATCAGCTAGCTTTATAAAATAAAATTTCCCTTTGCTTTTTACAGTTTGCAGAAACAGTTGGTGGCAAATATGGAACATAAATTGGATGAACATTCATTCATTTTATTAAAGTGATGTAACTACATCTTATGCCACTTTAGTAGGAAAATCAACAGTGAGTAGGAAAAGCAACAGTGAGTTTCATAGAACATTAATTTTTCTAGAGTATGAAATAACTCTGTCTCTGTTGCATAAAGCTTAAACTGGCAGCGTGGCAAAAACAGCAGTACTAGGCTTAATGAGAGAGCTGATGCTTTCCAAATGCCTCTCACATTTTTGAAGAGTGTTACATGTCGGTCTTCCAGGTTTACATATCTACTAGCATTTTTTGTCACTTTATCCCAGTTACTTATACTTGTTTCTCAGTCACTCCTTTTTTTTTCCTCTGTTTCTTCTCATGCTCTATGTATGACATCAGTTTTAACCTTTGACATGGTTAAATCAGCCACTAAATTAGTTGTTACAACTCACTTCCTGCTGCCTTTACCTTATTAGACATATTGACAGTGCAAAATTAACAATTTCACTTTAAAAAGGGGAATGAGGGAAACACTGAGGTTTCAAAATTAGTCCTTGTGTGTAAAGAAATAACAGAAATGTGGTTTTCTGTTTTACCCTAATTAAACCTTTCAGTATATATGCCTGATGACAAGTACCTGGTCATGTACTCGTTTCTTCCCCATGGGAACCTTATCTCATTTCATGCACAAAATGGATGATAATTGCCCAATGGATTGCTCTACAATTTCTTTTTACTGCTGTAATTCGGTCTTTGGTGCATCCCTAATTTACAGCCCACCTTGCAAAATCAGCGTTGAAGATTTAAGTGTTATCTTTCTGATTGAACTGTCAATAGGGCTCATGACAGATATATGGGAATTCCTTCCAGCATGGAAATTAAAAAAAAAAAAAAAAAAAAAAAAAAAAAGTCATCAGAGCTCTCCAGTGAGATTAGGTAGGCCTTATTCTTCTTCCTTTTATCTGGACAGCTGGAACAAATAATCTTCTGGAAGGGTTTGTCTCTGTCTATTGACACAGAGAGAGTTTACATGATAAGCATAACTTTTAATAGCTTAAAGTTAGGCAAGATTTATTGATTTGACCAGCATTATTGTGCTGATTCTGCGGTTCAGGTAGAGAGACACAGCAACTCTTCAAGGCAACATGCAACTTTCACAAAAGAAATATCTTTTTCTCTTCAAATTGTCTCCATCCTCCTTCAGCATGCAGCTTTCAGCTTCTTCTAGTGAGGTGAGTTTCTTCCCTACAAAGGTCTTCTCTACACTTTACAGCCCACCAACAAAAATGATTAGGATCACTGATGGATTAGGAGCTTATTCTTCTACTGTTTCTGCTGATAGTATTCATTGCCAGACCCTTATAATGCTAAAGTAAGTCGTATGCATGCTAAGATGTGAAATTTTAGGTCCTAGCAAACTGCAACACCAGAAATACCTCAGGATGCCAATCAGTGATACAGACTTATAGCTCTGCCAAGGCATTTCCTTTCATCAGTGTCCACAATAAAGGATTTAATCCACCTGTTTTAAATCCACTTACTTAACTTTGTAGTTTGGAGGACCATGACACAGCTGCTGACACAAATTTATTTCAAACTCTTGCTAAGGCAGTACTGGAACAACTGTGGAGTGAGCATTAGAGGTGGCATTACCACTAGCAACAGCTGAAGTAATGCCTGCCCACTGCCTATGCCTCACACAGCCAAAGTGGCAGGGGAGGCAGAAAGAGGGAGAACAGCTAAACCTGGCATCCTGCATCACATAGATAGTACCTGTCTCTAAGACAAGGATGACAGGTTTCTACCTTAATGTCCATCTTGACAATAAATGATAAGTTTATACCTTTTTGTCAGAAGGCATGACTTTGCAAGATAGCAGATTCTTTCATATCCTGTGGTACCATTTGCACTATTCAGTTGATAAAGTCTCATATTTGCATTTGTGCAGAAAGTAAATAAATAAATAAAATATTATCATGATTTACTTGCTCAGGTAGAGCTTTATAGATGCTGTCTTAAGTTAGTATCATTTGCTTATTGGCTGAAAAACACTACTGAGCAATGCAGTAAAAATCATAGGTACCTCTTAGGGCATGTAAGTCTGGAGGGTAACTAGTGAGCAGATACTGTTCGTGTACTTTACACAAGAGCAAACGCCATCCCATAGGCATTAGTTGATGTGCCTTGAATGTTCACAGCAGATGCTGTGAACTCCCTTTTCCTAACAATGTTTTCTATATTTCAGTGAAAGAGCACAAATGTTACATCTCTTTGGCTCAAAACACTAATGAACGAGCAACAGAAATACTCCTTATAATGATTCAGTATCCCTTCCTTGTTAATATAATTCTGATTTTAAATTAGAACCATAGTCAGGTGATGTAGTCCTTTGAGATTACAATTTTCAAGCAAAAATGAGTCATTTTTTCCTGTTGCCATTCTTATAAATGACACTTTCTGGAGCAGCCCCATTGCAAAAAACTGGGAAATACATGAACTGTTAACCTTTATATTTGAATGAAAGTGCTAGGCTACGCTAATAATAAGTAGTGAAAAAGCTGTATTTGTTCTGCCCATTTAAGAATCAAGATAGTTATATAGGGCATGATAGTACAAATGTGTTTACAGAGCAGGAAAGGCTTCAGAAACAAAGGAAGGAAAATATAACAACTCGGGTTGCAGCTGAGATCTCATTGAATAACCCACTCAAAAGCACATCAGAAAAACAATGACTTGGTTGATCAATGGTAAGAGGATGGGATATGGCCTGACAAAGATCCAATGCAGAGCAGTAAACAAAGGGTTTAATTTGAATGGAAAATCTGCCAAGTTTATAACAAACCTTGCTGGTTTACATGTGCTTTCCACTGTTATTAGACACCTGCGTTTGGAGATCTGATTGATCATAAGTACTTGCAGGAGTTGCATGACTGTTGATGATCCATGTTGATGATCACATAAAGTATATCACATAAAAATTCTGTGATACTTCTCTACACTTGCCATAGGTACGTAGGCAGTTATGGCAATCCCTTGTCCAGCACCTCTGTGTTTTGTAGTCACCTTTCTCATTTTCAGTTTGGGCTCTGCTACAGAGTGTAGTCCATTAAACTCAAAACAATAAAACTGAGAAATGCATGTATATGAAACATTGTTCTCCCTCTCTGATCCTTATGTAATTGAGCCATTGCACTGTGACCATCACTACACTGCAGTACCTGCTTATCTTTAAATAAGCATATGCTTATTTTTAAGTACATGAGAAATCATATTCATGTCAGTGTATCTGTTCTCATGTCCTAACTTCCTTATGTTTACATTGCATTGTCCAAAAGGAGATTTAAGCCACAGAAAGAGAGAAGGACTTGAAGTTTTCTCTGTAATTTCACATCCACCCAGCATACTGGGAACATAAATGCCTCTCAAGCCCAGTGGTGAAAATAAAATCTATCTTCTTGACATGTTGGCCAATAGGATACCTGCTGAGTCTTGCAGCAGGACATCTTTACTGCAGACAAGCTGTATTTACAGAACAAAAGAACTCACTTCTGAAAATCAGAAGAGAATACTGGATATCCAGACTAATTCTCGTATCGGAAGAGAATACTGGATATCCAGAGTACTTCTCATGCCTGAAGGGGACATGGTATGAGTTTACATACAACTTTTGAGATTTTCTTTCAAGTAATTATGGACGTGTTTCAGCAGTCTGAAAGTCAAATCATTCTTTGCCTACATTGGATCTATGGGTGTTCACCTAACAGGGATTGCTAACAGAATGGGACAAAAACCCAAGGAAACATATCAAATCCATGTAACCTGAAGCTCAAGCAGTTTGGTAGGTACAGGGTTACATATACACATGTGGACAGGCAGAGTGTAATGATGGACAGAGTGGTTCGTGGCTGGAATGCAGCCATGCCAGACAGTCATTGTGTTATGCCAGTGCAATTCCCTTCATCCCTCTGTAGTTTCCCTTGTTGTTTGGGAAGCCTAAGTCAACAGAAACAGAAAATCCCTGTTGGACAGTTCAAGAAACAAGTGGAACATCTCATGTAAACCTGAAAGAGGAGGGATAACTTTTCTTGCTTTTTGCAGATGAAGGAAGGAGAGCTGTTCCTTTCTCCTCTTCTGTCTCTCTTACCCTCACCTCTGAGGGTTTATAACATGTTTACAGTACATAGTTTCTGTGAGGATCAGTTAGCTAATATTTGTACAATATTTTGCTCATGGAGAACACTATGTAAGTATTACGATTAAATGAAAAAGCTTACTGAAAATGTTACCCACAGCACGTGGGATAAACCAAAAAAATTCAAGACGGGATGTGAGTCATCTGCCTATAATGATTGCCCTGTGAATTCTGCTGCTTTCAAATACAAGCATCAGATATCAGATCAACGTTAATAATTGTAGCCCTGTTCTGAGGAAGACAGAAATGCAGAGTGACTCGTGTGTAAAAGTGAAGACGAAACAAGAGTCAGCACTGTCATAGATGTCCCAAAATAATCCAAAGTCATTAAGACTTTGCAATCACTTTCCACCAAGCATAAACAATTCACAGAGTTAAAACAAATGTTACATAAACAAACAAATGTTGAGATTTTTTTAAGATATAATGATAGGTTGATCACAAACACATTCAGGCTTTGCTAGAGGATACTGGCTGAGAATATAAAACGTTGCCTATTTACATAAAGAGTCATTTTTAGTTTGAAGTTTAAACCCATTCAACTCAATGACAGCTGCCAATTTTAGAAACAGTCCAGTCAGGCCTACCAAACAGGGAAGGAAGCATTGGCTTGCCTGGAATATCAAATAATAATCAAGAGCTCCAATCCAAGCATTACCATAGGATAACAGTTTAATATGAATCTGCTGATCTCTTGTACCTCAACACATACACTACAGGCAGAAAAGGTAAGGTACAAAAGTACTTTGACTTAACCAGCTTTCACTGAAGAAGCTAAGCTTGCATAAATTACATCCTGTTCTTCAGGGTAAATATAAAGCATGTATGAACTACTATCATGTATTATCTGTTGTATAAAGATCTGTTGCCCTCTGATAACCTATTTTGCTACTTCCTCAGTGAGTATAGCAAAACTGTGTTTAATTTGGTGTAAAATCTGTCTTAAGCTCTTTACCTCTGCTCAGATACCATTATTTTTAAATAAATATAAAAGTGTTTTTATATACAATAATTTTTATTTACAATATAAATATAAAGGTGAGTTTTGGAGGAGTAGTGATTAGGTTTGCAAGCAGCAGTTACAACCTACCAGCTGTACAGGATATTGTAGCAGGTGCATCTTTATAGTTCACAACAGTGAAGGAAAGATAACCTTTGTGGGTCTTTATGGAAAACCTAGGCCTGTCATTTAGTGTACCTACATCTCCACTACGAAGTCAAACACTGAAAATAGGAAACAAACTTCAGTATTTAGATCACTATCATTTTCTACTCCTGCTTCAGGATAAACTGAGAAATGGAAGGAACTCTGCAACTTTTTCAATGTTGAGCAACTTGAGTGACTTGTGTTACTTCTACTCAACAATATAAACATTCTTTTTTTTTGAGTTTTTCAGTCTGTCTCACACTGTCTTAAAAAAACAAACAAGAAATCTTGAAACTACAGCTATTCAGGTTGTCCTTCAGTGCTCTCACAACTACTATGAGCACTTTAGATACCAAAACTAGTTGGCAAGACAGCACATACTTAAATCTGTTTTTTCTATTGTATACTCTATGAACAAGTTTCATTTCATATATTTTAGGCAATTCTTTAGTGTCAGGCAAGAAAAAAGTCTTCAAAGCATAATTTGTCTCTCTTCAGTGGTGATAGATGGGGCCAGGAATGCATAGACTAAACAAGAACATGAATTGAACAGGTATTGTTTGCAGTTTGGGGCACTACAGTATAAGAAGGACATAAATCTATTAGAGTGTCCAAACAAGGGCTATGTAGATGGTTAATGGTCTAGAAGACAAGACGTCTAAGGAGCAGCTGAGATCCCTTGGTTTGTTCAGCCCAGAGCAGAGCAGGCTGAGGGGAGGCCTCATGGCAGCCTGCAGCTCCTGAGGGGAGTGGAGGGGCAGGTGCTGAGCTCTGCTCTCTGGGGACAGCGACAGGACCTAAGGGAACAGCATGGAGCTGGGACAGGAGAGGGTCAGGCTGCTCAGGGGAGGGTTAGGGAAAGGTTTTGCACCCAGAGGGTGGTCAGGCACTGGGACAGGCTCAGCAGGGTCATGGCACCGAGCCTTCTGTAGTTCAAGAAAGATTTGTACCATGCTCTCAAACATAGGGTCTGATTTTTGTGTGGTCCTGAGTGGATCCAGGAGTTAGATTCAATGGTCCTTTTGGGTGCCTTCCAACTCAGGATATTCTGTGATTCTGTGATTATATGAGCAGGTGAGTCAGCTGACGGTAGCGTAATTAAAATTTCCTGATACAAAATTATCCAAATAGTTGTGTCTGTGTAGAAGTGAGTTAATATATTAAGACTATTGCCTCATCTGATCTGGTTAAGTGCCATAAAGTAACATCCACACAACAAAAATCCTGAGGACAACATATATATTCGGTGGACATGTAGAGAGTTCTTCCAGAAACCAAAAAATCCAGTACAGTGTTTTTCAGAAACATGTAGAGTGGCTGACCCAGCTTTATGTCACCAGGCAGCAACACAAGGCAGTTTTGAGGTTCTGGCATTTGTGCTGGCAGTGACCATTTCATGACTCACCCATTACTGTGCAGCATTATGAGAAGGAAAGATAAACGTGTATATGCATGCACACATCTGCAACAGATACATTTGCCCATTCTTATCACACTATTCTCATATAAAATGCTCTCAGAATTCCAAACCAGTATTTTTTTTTCCTTTTACAGAATGGAGGAAAAAAGTAAATTGGACTCTTTCCAGTCATCTCACAAGTCAGATGGTAGATGCCATGTTTTTAACCCTTAAATTACTTCTAGAAAATAATACTTTCAAAGTTTCTTTCTATGGTATTTCACACAGAATCACACAGAATTTTCTAGGTTAGAAGAGACCTCAAGATCATCGAGTCCAACCTCTGACCTAACACTAACAGTCCTCCACTAAACCATATCGCTAAGCTTTACATCTAAACGTCTTTTAAAGACCTCAAGGGATGGTGACTCCACCACTTCCCTGGGCAGCCCGTTCCAATGTCTAACAAACCTTTTGGTAAAGAAGTTCTTCCTAACATTTATCTAATACACAATGGAAAGAGTAAAGACCACTTTTCAGCTGGACAAAACATCAGCTGATTAGACATCTCAGTGCTGAGCTAAGCCCCAGATTTACATTTTAGCCTGCATTTCAAAACAAATATGCAAAATGTAATCCTTTTATAGCAGTATTTTGATAAGTCTTCATTCTTCTAATCAGTCACATTGTTAGAATGGCACTTAAAAGAAACTGAAGCTAGCAATCTAATAGCAAAATCCATATAGGCCATTGAATCACCAACTTTATGAGTCACCAACAGTACTGCACACATTATCTAAAGGTAATGTTTTGCAAATTATTCTATTTTGACAGGGAAACATATGTTTCTGCATTGACTGACTAGGTGTTGTTTTAATTGTAAGACATCAGTCTAGTGCTTTCCCATTGCCTACTTCCAGCTCAGACTATGCTGAATGAGCTAAACAAAGTAGGGGGGGCAATGATCATCCTCCAGTTCATGGACTGGTTATTTCTCAAAGAAATCCTGTCTCCAGTCGTCTAATCCTATCTGCAGACATTGGTCTCCTGGCTTCCCTATTTACACCCAAAGCTGGGGAAGAAAATCTCTTGAAGTCAATTTGAGTGATAATTTTGGACAGACTCTGGGCTAAAAGTTCCATAGCTTTTAAACTAAGACTTTTTACTTGGTTGGTGTTGTGGTTTAACCTGGCCAGTAGCTAAACACCACACAGCCATTTGCTCACTCTCCCCCCTCCCTCTCTGGGATGGGGGAGAGAAACAAGAAAAAAACTGAAGCCTGTGGGTTGAGATAGAGACAGTTTATTAGGACAGAAAAATAAAATAATAATAATAATATGTACAAAACATGTGATGCACAGTGCAATTGCTCACCACCTGCTGATTGATGCCCAGCCTATCCCCAGGTAGCTGCCCCCCCCACCCTGGCTAGCCACCCCTATATATTGTTCAGCATGACGTCAGATGGTATGGAATACCCCTTTGGCCAGTTTGGGTCAGCTGTCCTGGGTCTGTTTCCTCCCAGCTCTTGCTGCACCCCCAGCCTGCCCACTGGCAGGACAGAGCGAGGAGCTGAAAAGTCCGTGGCTTAGTGTAAACTCTGCTCTGGAATGAGTAAAACAGTGTTATCAACATTAGTCTCATCCTAAATCCAAAACATAGCACCCTGCCAGCTACTGGGAGGAAAATTAACTCTCTCCTAACTAAAACCAGGACAGTTGGATAATATATATATTATTATATATATTATATATATATATAATCTCACTACTTCGAAGTTGGGCTGTTTTAACTGTAAACTTTATTTTAAAAGAAAATGATAAGTGTTGGCATTCTGGAGACACAGATGCCAACTAAGTAACTAAATTCTATAGAAAATGGGCAGAAGTTGAGTGCCTTGTGCCCCTGTATGACATTAAATATCTCCCACTAAGCCTTTCTATTAAGGACCCAACAAAATATGTTTTCAACTTATTTACCTGAGTCTTACTAAATCTGTTGAAAATGTTGATCTTAGTATTGGACATTTTCATTGGTTTCTTCTTAGAAATTATGAAAGGAAAAAAAAATCCACAAGAGCTTATCCACCTCTGATGGTTATTAACCTGAGGGAAAATTGAAGTATACATTCTGGACAGTAGTCAGCACTTGTATTTTAGCTTACTTCTTGTTCAGTTACCTGGTACGCAGCTTGTGGGCAACTGGTTCACAGCCTCTTTGTCTCTGTGAATGGGACCTATCCTTGCCCAACCTTGACTGGTGCTGAGTTTCCCATCTATTCTCAAAGGCAAGGGGCGTTCAAAACATCTCATATTTTATACATTGATCCCTTCAAGTGTCAGAAAAAAAAACAACCAACAAAACAAACAAAAAAACATACTTTAATCTGTAACCCACTATAGCTTTCTCTCCATTTGTGTTACCTGATTATGCTCATGCCCTGGAGCACATGATAAATGAGACTGTTTATCTTCCTGCACGTGGGATATTGATAACACTCTTGGTAATATTGCAGTGAAACTTTCTACTACAGTTATATTGTCAAGAAACAGAAAAGTTACTTCTGCTCTGCTTTACAGGTACATTGTGCATCCGTTCCAAATGCATTTTTACCCTTTGGAAATCCCTCTTTTCCTCAATAAATCAGCACAGTTCTGGACTACTTATTCATATTAGGGAGAGAGGGAAGGGAGGTTGGCCACCTTGATTTAATTTCCTCACTGAAGTGGAGCATATTTTGATTAAGGGAACCACGAGGAGACATTCTCTATAGGGACCCAATATCTGAAATTTAATTTCCGTCTTACTTGCCTGTATGCTGTTGTTGGAATCAACAGACAGAACAGCTAACCAAGTGATGAAAAGACCTACCTGAAGGTGCTGTGACTGCAATTTTCATTTCAAAAATCCTGCTTATGTTTCATGGATTTTGTGACAAAGAACTGCAGAATTTATTATACAATACTTTTTAAAATAAAATGCATGAAGTGCTTATGAGATGCAGGAGGTCAGCTACCTGTGCAAAGTAAATTGTACAGCAGAGTAGGAAAAGGAAAATCCCAGATCTGGGTATTTTATACTCATTTAATAACTGTTACTTAGAAATTCAGAGCTACAGTTCATGCTAACACAGCTGGAACGTCGGAATGGAGGGCTACAAGCTTTACAGGAGAAATAGACTACATCAAAAGGAGTGTGACCAGCAGGGCAAAGGAGATTATTGTCCCCCCTTACTCTGCCCTTGTGAGGCCCCACTTGGAGTACCACATCCAGGTTTGGGGCTCACAGATAAAGAAAGATTTGGACCTGTTAGAATGAGTCCAGAGGATAGTCAAGAAGATGATCAAAGGAATGGAGTACCTCTCCTATGAAGAAAAGCTGAGAGAGCTGGGGATGTTCTGCCTGGAGAATACTCAGGGGAGACATCATTGCAGTTTTTCAATACTTAATGTGATCTTATAAAAAGTATGGAAGGGGACTCTTTATTCAGTTAGATAATGATAGCGCAAGGGGGAATGGTCTGAAACTAAGAGAAGATAGATTTAGATTAGACATCAGGAAGTCTTCACTGTATGGTAATGAGGCACTGGAACAGATTGCCCAGAGAAGCTGTGGATAGCACATTCCTGGAGGTGTTCAAGGCCAGGTTGGATGGGGTCTTGACCAACTCGATCTTGTGGATGGAAACCCTGCCTATAGCACGGGACTTGGACCTAGGTGATCATTAGGGTCCCTTCCAACCCAAGTCATTCTATGGTCCTATGATACTAGCTGTAATTAACCAGTGAGGCGTTTTGACTTGTCAGTGAACAATGGATACAGATAACCCTCTTTACCTTTGATTGAGCTGGCAACATTATAAAATTTTCTCTTGCCACATTTTCCTTCTCTCTCTTCCTTTACTCTCCCTGGGTGTTCAGCAAGTGTTATGCAATGAAGTTAATGGTGACCATTAATAATATTAATAATGACAACTAAAAAAAAAAATGTTTTCTAAGTCCACAAGAACTTCTCCCCACAGGGGGAGGTAGGCCTATCCCAATACAGATAATTTTGTCCACAGAGAACGATTAAACTTCACAGCAAGAAAGGTTCCACTGTTTGTAGCAGTGTAGGGGACTAGGCTATATTCTGTAGGTACAACAGCTCTCCTTCTCCTCTGAGGTTTTGTGAAGTTATGCTTGCCAATAATATATTCAGAGCTTTCATGTAAGCTTGAATGAAATAAAAGCAACCATAGCACTTGGTATTTTATATACACCCATGCACAGTGGATTATTTATAATCAAGATGATTACTTCCAATCTGAGAGTATCTTGCTGTACAACATGATGCCATAAAATGTATATGATGCCTGGGTTGTAGGAACAGCTGGCACAGTTAGTGGAATACAGTTTTATTCTTTTAACCCTTAACCAAATAAAGCATGTTAAATTTTCAAAATTTGGAATTCAACTCTTCAAGACTAGCACTAATTTCAGTGCTGTGCTGAACTGGAGTCATAATGCTTATTGCCACATCCCATTAGTCCCAACGGGGCCTAAGGAACACAGAAAATACCTTTCAGTAACTTAACAGAAGTTTGATACCACAGCCATAATAAAGAGTTTGCCCAAATTTACATTATTGATAATGCAGTTGAAATAAACAAACATACCAAAAAAGCCCCACCAACTGTAAAATATACAACTACAAAAGGCAGTATATTAAGTCAAATAGTGAATATGAAACTTGATTATTTATATAAAGTATTTAGAGACAGGAGATAACTTCTGGATAACCATTTCAACACCTATAAAGATTAGTAAACTGGAGCAAAGAAAAGAACACAGAGCTTTAACAAGTCTTCCCTCCTGATAGCTGGATTATACAAAAATAATTTCATTATTTTGTTGCTATCTCATTTCTCCTAGCAGTGAAAGTAAATGTAAATGCAACTCTCAAACAGATTTTCCCGTAAGGCTCCTAAAATCAAAACAATACTCAGGACAGATGCCAAAGTACATCCTCAGCTTTTATGTTTATCCATTTTTCTAGTGATGTGCATAGTACAGACACATATCAGAAAATTAACTGTACAATATTCCCTTTCATATTACAAGGAAGTGCAGTAAACTGATGTAATACATGCAGCAGGATCTCACTAATTTACACGAATGGATGGCAGATGAATTGTGAATTACCACAGATTGCAAATTAATGAATAATCAAATAAAGACAAGCAGTGAGCAAGCATAAAGCTGTGCATATTACACTTCATTCATTTATACTGATAGCTACCCTTAAGTTCTCTTATTTATGATAATTCAGGGTATTGTCCTGGTAAATGAAGTGTATTAGGTTTTGTACCAAATCCCAGTCCAATTCCAAGACGTCACTGCAACATGTCGCTTATATGTTTTACAGAGATATAACAGAGATTACCAGATTCTTTCTGAGCATAATAAAATGTGCAGATTTTTTTCCTACCTGAGTTCTGAGTAATATGAAAACCAATTGCTCCAAGTCATCTCCTGAGTAAGGTTGTCCTCACAGACTTGAACAGGTGAGCCCTGCTGGTAAATCTGGTACGAGTTACTGCAATTTATAAAAATGAAATCCTAGTCTACAAATTTAAGTGGACCTAACACCCATATACTTGATTCAGCTTATTTTGTACATATGCTGTGTTACTGATTATTTTAAGGTTTGAGATTTTATTTTTTAATAACACACTGAAAATTCTGATTTCTCTCTGAGATTTTTACATTGCCCCCACTGCATAGAAACTAGAGGTCTTACTATTACTTTCCTAAGTACTCAGTTTTCCGTTTCTTCACCTGTCACCTCATAAATTGCATGCTCTTCCTCTTGCTAGTCTGACCTGTCTTTCAGTATTATTAAAAATACTCAAGATTTAATTTGGAAGATATCTGGAAGATACTAGGTTCAAGTTCACATTCATAAAATAGAGCTTCCATATTTGATAAAAAATATTAAAGAAAAAATATTTGCCTGGATTTTGCAATCTCATTGTTAAGGTAAAAACCACCACTTGCATCTTAGCACTTTCCACATTGAGCAAGTGTTGAAAATGTCTATATACAGGCACTCACATACTTACTTTGAGAATTATATAATATAGATGCAAAATGCTTATCTTGCTAAGCAAATGTTGTATTAAAGGAGTTTTGCTAAGTATTTCTACAGGACTAACATTTCACCCAAATTATTACTTTATTTAAACTGCAGTCCTTTTTACTGCTATATTATTCTTTCTCATTAACTATTAAAACAGGATATAACCACCATGTTTTATTGTTTGTGAAGCTTGCAGGGAGTGGAATTTTTTTTGTTTGTTTGTTTGTTTGTTTGTTTTGTTTTAATTTATTTGATTTTTTGTTGTTGTTGTTTTGTTATGATTTTATTTGGTTTGGGTTTTTGTGTGTGTGTGTTGTTGTTTTTTTTTGGGGGGGGGGTGCTTTTTATGATTTTTTATAAGACCTAATTTGCTTTCTTCATTCAGAGCTTGTCTTGCCATTTGTGGAACTATAGATAGATCAGATCCATGGTTTATCCAGAAGTCTATCATTACAATGGAATCCATATGAGAAGCAACCAGCCTAGATGAAAGTTCCATAGTTTACAAAGCCTTTTTTCTGGCAAGTGATTCCTTTTCAGATTGTGTCCTGGTACATCCCATCCCCAGGTATTTTGCAGAAGGATGGGATTTAAAGGCAGTACTGGTTGCTGTGAGAATATTTCTACCTGAGGGAATAAGAAATCCTCAAGAACAGTCCCTGTGTCTGAGACTACAAATTTAATGCCTTTGCTAAAGCAGGAAAATTGGCAAATAAAAATTATCAATGTGCATGAGGTACTTAACAGGCAATGAACAGGGGTGGTGGAGTTTAGACAGGAAAGGATATGTCTAGGACATTGTTCATCTTGTCCTAGGGTTAACATCTCAAAGAGATTGAAAACAGCAGTATCCATTCCTGGAAATATGCAGCTGTCTTCACTGACTACAGAAAGTCCCAGGTGAGTAGTACAGATGCAGATGTCTATATAGGATTTGTTTAAAGTTAGTTAGGTAAGGGAAATTCCACCCTGAGGGTTTACATGACTTTTAGATAAAATACTGATTAAACTCTCTAAGAAGAAATTGCAAAACCAAAGAAAGAAACAATTGTCATTCAGAGTTCTAACTGCCATAATTCTTTGGAAAAGTTCCAGGAATCTTTTCTATCATCATGATCTAAATGATCTTATGAAAATGTGGTTCTAAAAGCATTACTTTACATCACAGAGTTCACTATTTTCTTTCCCTTCAGCCAAGGTGCTCCAAGACAATCACTTCTCTACTCTCCAAACTCTTATTTGCTGAGCTGCCTCTTTTTTTTCTTTTTTTTTCCCTATCAGTCTGTGCTTGTCCTTTTGCTTTTTCTTTTGTGTTTCCGTAACAATTTGGAGCTTTTTTTACAAGATAGTGTTTGCGTGCTTTGGAGTTTTCTGAATTTCAAACTTCTCTGGCACTGCATCATGCCTCACAAAATTTTAAAACCAAACCAACTAACTGATATCCCTGGTTAGCTAGTTTCTGCTCCCTTCTGTGCAACTGCTGTCTCAATACAACAGGATAATGCCAGAATCTAACCACAGGCTTAAGAAGTCTGAGGAAGAGATTACTTGATACCTGGCATTTTGGTCTACTTGGTCAGCTTGAAGAGACAAGGCACTCTCTCAAAATAAGAAGCATTATCTCCACTCTTTCACATGTTATAGGTCATACTGCTGTTATTTTTAACAGCTTCACCTAGCAAACTCCAAAATAAGTATTTCAAAATTTCTTGAATTTTCCATTAAAAAAAAAAAAAATGTACACTGTAATTGAATATGAAATGGGCTCTAAAACTGATACTATGATGAATTCTTCTTCTTTCCTTCGGTCTTGGTATTTGTGGGTCCCAATCATTTGAATATAAAGCTAATGAAATCCCCAGTTGGAGACAAACAGGAGTCTTTTCAAGTCAGCTCCACTGTAAATATTAGACATTTGCTGATGCTTATTAGTCTAAACCCTGAGTCAGCTATCAAAACTCCACAGCTCATAAGGGATCAGGCTGTGCTTAATATCTCAGCATTCATATCTGAATTGACTTACAGCTCACATTAAGTAAATATATTCTTAGCTCCAGCCATCAAACTCTGTTAAGAGGCATAGAAGTAATGATGAAACCTGTGCAGTAAATTTAGCTTTGTTCTTCATCTGACTTATTTACTGTTGCAAACTAAAGTAATTTTCTGAAGGACTGAGTGAAAAATCATCTCTTAAAAATTCAAGGCAAAATGCATATAGTATGGAAGGAAAATGTAAAAGGATGAAATGAGCCAGGGTACCATAGTGAAAATCTTTTGCTGTTGTGCCAGCAATGTATAACATTGTTCCCAGACCAATGGAGACTCTAAATTAATGTTTGTTCTTCAAATGATACTATGAAGTAAGTTGGCAGTTTTGGTTCAACTGTCAGATAAAAAGGACTCCATATAACCCAGGTCATCACACTGTCTAAGATTGGCAGCCAGATTTACCTTAAGTCAGCAAGAGGGGAAAAGGTTGAAACATAAGTCATGAATGACTTAACCCTGCAGACACAAGTGGTCCCTCAAAGTGACAACTGCTGGGGAAGCTGGAGAGGTTGGGGTTTTTCTCTCTTTTGTTTTATGTTCCCTGAAGAATGAAACAAAACAAAACAATAAACAAGCAACAAAATACACAAATATATTAAATAAATAAATAAATAAATAAATAACTGTTAGGGTATAGGTATGGGGCTTTTCTATCCAAAACAAGTTCAAGATTATGATGTTCCTTGCTGAAGCTGAAAGACAGACAAGAATTTCCATATCAACTTTTCATTTATACATTTGTATCAAGCTTGAGAAAAAAAAAAAAAGAAAGAAAGAAAGAAAGAAAGAAAGAAAGAAAGAAAGAAAGAAAGAAAGAAAGAAACTTAAGAAGAAGTCTGTAGCCAAGATAATGAATTCTATCATACATCTTTAATTTAGATTTGGGGAGATAAAGTTTAAAAAATATATCATCTTCAATTATTCTGCAGGCAATATAGACACATAGAAATTCTACACCCACATAACTCATTTGTGAGGCCAGCAATATTTATGACTATAAAACCTTAGCAGAATTTATAAAAACATACAGTTTTCAGAGTGAAACTTCACAACTATTTTTATTTTCTGATAATTTAGCTGCAATAACAAAAAAAAAAAAAAAATTACGTGTGAGCCAAGTTCTCAGCTGTTGAAACAAGTCAGTGGCCATAAGTCAGTTTAAATGACCTAAGCATGTGGATGAGAGAGTTAACCCCTTCAAATCAAGAGCAACTCCATCATTGTGATATAGCTAGGTAAAGTCTACTAAAATAACACCTCTGTTTTCACAAATATTAGACTTTTTCTTACTGAAACTTACTTTCTTACTTTCCAGGTCAAGTCATTTATAGTATTAAGACCAAATACTTTTTCTATTGCTACCTTAGTACCTTCTGTGTACCTGTTAAAGCAGAAAAAATATACCACTGTGCTATGAAAAGACCCTAGTTAGGCTTTCACACTTCTTAGGGAAAATAAATAAATAAATAAATTTTAACAAGTCATGGATCCAAAGACTTTATTTCCTGGTAGAAGCATTCTATGTTTATTTTAAAGAAATCTCTCTATTTTCTGCAGTAAGAAAAATTTTCTGCAGTAAGAAAAAATAACATGCATTCTCATTTTCCTAGTCATATTTAATGATATATTGAGATTTTCTTAAAAAGGGGGGCTATAACAGTAGATCCACTGCTCCCTGCTCATTGGTTCTCTGTCCTCTGAAAGAATTGTAGAAGTATGGTATTTTCAGATTTTAATACAGAAGAACCAAAACCAACATTTCTACTCTGGAATTCATAGCGCAGTTGTCATTGACTCTGCTTCAAAGATGTCCTCCATTTTAGGATATGACTTATATCTGTAGGAAAAGGACCAACTATAGAAGCAGAAGATGACCTGTTATAAGCAAACCTTGTAGACAACTCCAAATAAACAACTTCAGTTAGTCTGACAAAATCCTGAACATGATGCAATGAAGATGGAAACAGACTATTTTCTAAACTGATGCAGATTCCAGATTCTTACAGTGATGCAATCAGTACCCTCACAAATGGAAATGCTCAAATATTAATGAGTACACCATGAGTCCTTCTACAAAATATTTAGAGCTGTGTTATTTATCACTGCATGAAGTCCCTGCATGGTGAAGCTCTAATTCATAAAAACTAACTTTTCTAAGTTTAAGACAAGAGGAAATGACCTTAAGTTGCACCCAAAGAAGTTTAGGTTAAATATTAGGAAAAAAATGTTCACTACATGTGTTGTGAAGTATTGGAACAGGCTGACCAGGAAGTAGTTGAGTCACCATCCCTGGAAGTCTTCAAAAAACCTGCAGATGTAGAGCTTAGTGACATGGTTTAGTGTTGGATTTGGCAGTGCTGGGTTGAAGGTTGGAGTAGATGATCTTGGAGGTCTCTTATAACCTAAATGGTTCTATTATTTTATGCTTCAAATTAGCCTAATAAACACAAGTGTTAAGGTTATGTATATAGATAGCAGAAATACAATCGGCATTACTGGTTTGCATAACTATGGAAACTGTAGTGCAGGATTCCTATTGTATTTCTCTGGAAGTAAGTTTATACAAACATACTTGCATACATGGAAAGAAAATAAATAAATTGATAGAAAGATAAAGAGCAGGTCCGCTAATATGTTGGTTGTCCAGCTTCTTTGCTTATCTTAGGTTTATATATTTATAGGTTTATTTAAACTTATATGTTTATATTTCCCCAGTTACAAGTATATACACACTGTCAGAGTGACAGGCAATATGCTTAGAAAGGTTTGTGTAATGATGCTGTCGAAGATGCTACTGAGCAATAGTCATTGTGCTTTGGCTGCCTTTCAGACAGTATTTGATGATGAAAAACACCTGATGGATGTGACAAAAACTGACATACGTGGTTTTTAAGAATAACATATTTATTTTTTCTGCTACATATCAGAAAAACACATAAATGAGAATTAAGTGTATAGCTGTTCATAACCATCCAATATCTTCCTATCCAAAACTCTGGTTAGTTAAAGCAAGTCCTTTACAAATACAGGATTACAGATTTCAGGAAAAATTCTTTTTAGAATAACAACAGTAAAGTCTCACAAGGCATGCTGTACAATTTAAAGAACAAGATAACCAGCATACAGTGTATGAGTGTCTCTGTACATTGTTTATTTGATTACCGAAGGATATGCACAACACTGCAAATCACAGTACCCATCATAAATGTCATGAAGCCCAAGATGTTTTGATGAATACCTTCAAAAATTCCTTTCTAACTATGAACTTTGAACTTTTTCAATTCTGCATAAAATAATGCTGTGAATATTTGACATAGTGTCATGTGTCAGGGATCATACTCAGTAGGTACATCATTAAAATGAATGGATTAAAATGAAAAAGACAAAGAGTGGGAGGAAGGGATGGAAGCCAGGTAGGAGGGTGGGAAGCTAGCTTTCAGGAATGATGCTCAAAATATTCTTTGTTTTGGTCAATCTTTTATGGTTTAAATTAGTAATGAATTACATTCCTGAGAGAAGTGTATGAAGTAAAATCCATGGTGATATTTTTACAGTCATAATGAAAAGAATTATTAGTTTACATTCTAATCTTTAGTAAGTATTTTAGTAATACAATCTAATGAATAACAGAAACGGCTGTGTTTTCACACCATAATTGCATTACATGTCATTCACCCTGTTGTCTCCTTACCAGATGGCATAGTGTTAGAATTTATTGGATATATAAATGATGGATGTGGACTGAAATAAAATCAACCTTAACTTGTGAAATGCATTTTACATTCCATTGCTGATTTCAGGACAAAACTCTGAAATGTAAAAGCTGGAAAACCAGCAGAGGGAAATCACAAAGAAATATTATAAAGCCATACAAATGAATCACTGCAATTCATGCTCTCCATATTCTATACTTTTTCTGCATGCTCAGCTCTCATTGATATAGTGAGAGTGGGAGAAATTAAATTACTATTTATGAAATTTGTGGAGGACACAAAGAGTGTTAAATATTATTGAGGACTGATCAGTTATATAAAGCAATCTGAATTGCTTGTTAAACTGAACCTGTTCAAGTATCATATATGTAAAGAATAGAAAAAGCAAAGTTGTAGTAGCAAAATTTGTGGTGTTCAGCCAGCAAAACTTGTAAGAAATTAAGAATAGGCACTGGTGTTTTAACTGGCAGAACTTCTCAAATGGTCTCAAAGTCAGAGGATTCACACAAGCCAAAAATTCAAACATCAGCACTGAAGCGGGTGGAGGGGTGGGAGTGGGGAGTAAAGTTAACATAATTTTTGTGTTGCCACAGAGAGAAGTAGCAACAAGAAGATGATTTTACAATGACATTGGTAAGAGTCACATGAGTTTGTTATTACTAGCTCTGTTGTCCACATCGTAGAAATTATAAATGAAAAACTGGAGAGAACTATGGGAAGTATAAATATTCCCAATAGCTGTTGAAGGCACTGTGCAGACTGAAAAACAGAAATTTGACCAAATGTGATAGTTAATGAATAACAAACTGACCCAAGTACTGTTTCTAAATATCTTTACGGTGAGAAAATGCCACATAATAAAGGATTATATCTTTTATCCAGTCTAGTGAAAACAGGTTTAATGAATGATAAATAAATAAATTCACACCAGATATAACACTATTATTTTTGGCAGAATTATAATTAGTCTTGTTTGAAAAATGCTATGATGCCTTCTACTCACATGGATATTTTTTTCTATTATTATTTGGAACATACCATTTAATTAAACACTTAAGACTTACGCAAAAATATCTGATAAAATAATGAAATAAGTAATATTAATTTGGGGGTGATATTTCTGAACCTTAAAATCTCAACATGGTATTCACGGACCAAAGTTATTTGATGTAATCTCATATATAGACAGATACCAAGGCAGAGATGCTGCCTCTGAAGTAAATGAACTGTCATCTTTTGTCCCACTATAACAGCATAGAAAACAAAATTTATGTTTTTTTCCTATGTTCTGATATTTTATATTTAAAATCCATTTATAAGTGAAAAACCAGATAAGACAATATCTGTATCTTTTTCTCCCTTAGTTATTATTTATACAGTCATCTCCAGTGCAATCAATTTAATCTTAACTGCAAATGGTATTTACCACTTAAGCTACGGTATTAACCATAATTAGGGTTTCCAGTGGGATATAGACTCTTATTTCCCTTAACTTGTTAACTACAGAAAAGGACTGGAGGACTTGGCTGTTAATCCTGGAAAAATGAAAGCCATAAAAAATAAATAAATAAATAAATAAAAATTGATTCATCTCACAAATAGACCTATAAAACCACTATTAGGCTTTTATCAATAGGAACAACATAGTGTGGGTTGTACATCTGCAAATGAGCACAAAATCAGAGCTGGTACTTCTAATTCTGTCCAACCCAAGAGATATATGATCTCAGAAGTATCTGAGATAATTGTACAAACTAAATCAAACCCAAAAACTGAATTCCCAAGTGGAAAAAATCTTTAACGTGTCATATATAACTATTGAACCATTTATTTTCCATCTGCATACTCTAATTTTTCTTGTCACATAATATAACTATGAATATAATAACCAAACACGTGTTTACACCTCTCCCATCCACCACTCCAAACAAAACCTGCTGAGACAGTACGTACACAAGCTTGTTGCTCTAGCATCCTATCCAGAGGGATTATGTAATAAGCCAGCTTGCAACTTCAGTAGGCTTTAAAACAGGAAATTTTTTGTATGAACAGGGTGGATATCACATAAGAAACTGTACAAGAAAATGCACTACACACAAATTTTTAATAAATTCTCTTTCTTTCACTGGTTTACCCCCGTATGAAGAAAAGCCTCACTTTTCTCACATATTGCAGTTCAAGACCAACCCCATTCAAATAGCATGAAGTGGTTATAATTACAGCTTTAAATCTAGACTGGAGATAGCCTTGTTACGGTGAGTGTAATTCACAGGAATTTTGACAACAGTGGAAGTGAGAAAACCTCTCTTCTAATGTAACAAACCATATTGCAGCATTTCATCTTTCCACAATACAGAACATAGAGGCTTTTCAGTACAAGAGGAATTTGGAGACTTCAGTAAAGCCTCATCCACATGGTAAGAGGAATTCAAATCTGTGAGGATAGAAGGGAAAGGGTAAAACATTGTAGCAGTGTGTACCAATTCAGTTGCTAGAGCTCTGTTTATATTAAATGCAATCCTGTGAGCAACTGACTCATGAGTAGCTCTCATGTTATATGCAAAAAGTAATTAACAGAAAAAACAGGCTGTGCATGAATTCTTCCTCAATTCCAGTTGTGAAAATTGCAAGCTCAATGCTGAATAGAGCTAATACAGTTTATTTTGTTTGAAATCATCATTCAGTTTACACCTTTAAAACTGTTTTGTTTGTTTGTTTGTTTTCAATCATATATCAAGCAACCTGTTCTGTGAAGTTATACATCAGAGCTTGGGGCACAGATTCTATAAATACCTTCAAAATTCTTATACCAATTGTGATATCTGTCATACACATGTTCTACAAATACCACTGCATATTATACGCATATATTTAAGTACAGGTTTGTAAAAACAAATGCGTTATTTTGTCTTGTTTTCTGAAGATGTACAAACACAGAGTGAACTGCAGGATGACTTCCAGGAGACTCACTCCAGCCGCTACTTAATCACTATTAGCTATAGTCAGGGCACTGTTCTGCCCTAGGGTATTCAGACAGATCTCCTTCCAAAAGCATTAGGACTCACCAAGCAGTGGGAACTGGCCATAGGACTTTATTTATAACTGAAATTGAGAACCGAAACTGTTCCATGTTACATTTTTCCTCTCCATGCGTGTTCCACTAGGCAGGGAGAAGTCTCTTGTTTAGCACCTCTAAATAAAGATGCTGAATAAGTGACAGTTTATTTATGAAATATTGTATCATTTGGTATAACTGCAGCTGGCACAAAAATCCCTTAAACATATGTGATTGTTTGCAAACTTGTCCAGTGAAGGTGAAAACAGTAATATGTTTCTTCTTTAACCTTTTTCACCTGAAAATGTCAGTTGTAAATCACAAAGTTTTACAAGTTATATTTAAAAAGAAATCTGCATAAAATATGCATAGATAATATGCATTATATGATGGCATTCACATAATCATTTGTCATTGTACTGCCTGTTTTGTAAGTGGGAGTTGTTCATACAAGTGTGTGAGGTTCGTTTCCATAAAGCAGCACGGCCCCATCCCTGTGGCTACATAAGGATGGCTCTAGGGCTAATCTGTAAAGCAAATTGATAAACAACAAGTACACCATTTGCTCTAAAAATTGCATTCAGGGACAAATTAAGTGTAAAGCACTTGCCTGATAGGCAAACTCCAGCTCTGTCCATTGCTGACGCAAGGCACCCAGACATGTTCTTCCCTGCAGAGCAGATAAGCTCCACTGTGTTTTGCTTAACCCAGCTACCTGCAGTATATCACACCTGCTCTCCCAACTTTGTCACATACAAGCCTGACACAGGGCAAATAAGAGGGCTGGTGTCCCTCCTGTGTGACTGCTAGGATCACCAGCTGGCAGAGCAGATGGGATTTGTCAACAGTTTAAACCTATGTAGACTACCTGCCTGACAATGATGGGTCTGAGGGTTTTATCTGCCCTCTGAGCATAAAACCATGCTTTAGCCTGCAGCACTGTGTTCAGAGACATTTTGTGACTGAGCAATTCCTTTGTAAAAGGTATGATTTTCCCATGGTCATATACCAAATGAGGGACAGAGCTGGAAAGAGAATCCAGGACTTCCAGACCAAACTATCTTAATTTATAACTAATAGACAGAAAGACACAAGGGGAGGATGAGAGTGCCTCTGTCAGCCTTCGGGGAAAGAGTGTTACTGACAAGGAGTAGTATTTCACAATTTAGCACAAGCAGGTTTGATTTTTAAATGAGCAGGCACTCAGAAAAGATTACCTAAGACACCCTCCATATTTCCATGTCTTCTGTCCCCATGTTCCCAGCAGTTCAGCACATCATTAGAGTACTGCCAATTTTAATGGTTGTTTACCAGAAAATGGTACGGTGGGAAGATTGTTGTGTTGGGTAAACTGCTGTCTTTCTCTCACAGGGTTGACATGGAGTCACAAGCACAGAAGGTGCACAAGATCAGGCTGTCTTCCTCTGTTCTTCTTACAAGTCAGTACTTCATTTCTAACAATATTTGGACCCCTCAAGGCTTAGCAATAAGTTTGAAATAGGAAAGAGCCAGCACTTACAGGGTGAATCCATGGGGTAAAAAATAAAAATAATTAAAAAAAAAAAATCTTCCATTGAATTAAAAATGATGCTGCAAACTACAGCAGCAGTATATCAGAGTTAGGAGAATTGAAGCTGGTATTTAACCTGCCAAGTTTCATAGAGAATCAAAGATCTAAGTACTTACACAAACAGGAACTTTATATATCTATACATTGTTGTGCAAGTTCATGCTCCCCCTCCTCCTTTTTTAACCATGAACAGAGACATAAAGTATGGGTGAACTTCTGAACCTATTTTACTAGAGATCGCAACATGATTGTTAGGTAAGAGGGAAAAAATCTTATGGACATTCACGACCCAGTGGCCTGAGAAACCTCCCCCATCAACAAGCAAGAGAGCACTTCAGAGATGATAAAATACTACATAAATTTTCTGAGAAAGAGATAAAAAAAAAAATGAGCAAGGTCATAAATCCTTAATATTTAACTCCTCTCAACCCCACAGAAGAAACACATTTTCAAAGAGGCAACCAGTAAAATCAATCAGTATAAGCCATAAAGAGATGATCGTGTAGGGAGTGAAGGGAAATTCTGACAGCTGAGAGAAAAGAATAAATAAATAAATAAATAAAGAGAAATCTAAGAACTGCAATGTCCTGCTGATCTGCTCAGACAGGAGATAGTATCTTGGAACAGGTGACACAGTTTTGTATCCCAAATAACTATGAGATTCAATATGTATCTATCAATAAATGTGGGTTGAAAAAAACACTCTCTAAGTTGACAATCATTTTTTTTCCTGCCGAGTGCAAACAGAATTGGCTTATGTGATACAAATGATACCACAGAGCATTTCATGCAATTATAGACAAACACTCCCTAATTAATATCAGCTATTAACCTTCAGTCAGTGGATCACTGAGGTCAAGACTGGGGATTTATAATCTAGCCAATTTACACCTATCTCCCTGCAGAGTCAGGACTGCATAGTGGCCTCTCAGCAAAAGCATTTCATATGCAAGCACAGAACCTTTTACAGTCATTAGGCCCAATTAAAATTTGATGCAAATTGTACAGTTGGCCTATCCACAAACCAAGTTAGTCAGCTGGAGGTAAACTAAGGCTGGCTGGAAATGTTTCAATCAATATTGTTTTTCTGCAGGAAATATGTTTTTTTGACAAATAAGATTTCATGAAAACTATCTACTGTAAACAGAAAAGAATTTGCTTTTGTCAAAAGCTAACTACTACGGATGTTTTGATTCATTTTAAAATGTTCTCATGAAAAATCACTCATTCTGATATGCCTGTGCCCCTGTTCCAGACTATGAGCTGGGCCAGCAGAGTCTCCTAGGCTGTGCCACATCAATGACTCGGTAAAAAACTATGGTGCACAAGAGAACGATTGTTGCAGTCTATTAGCCCACCCACAGAATGGTGGTGACAGGAGACATCTAAACTGTAACATCTACTATGTACAAATACATCTGTTTTCAGCCAAAGTTTTTACACAGAACAAATATCATCTCAAAAAATCTTATGAATGAGTAAAGCAACATGGGCAAAGACACAAGGCATGCTGTTTAGGCAGAAGAGTGCAAAATTGCCTCTTGGAAACATCAGTAATCTCAAAGGACTTGATCCAAACTTATTAAGTTAATGAGACTCTTTCTATTAGCACCAACTGGCTTTCTATTTGATCCCACGCAGCAAGATGGAAATTTTATTCCTTTAAAAAACAGTGTGGATTAAAAGAGCATTTCAAGTGGAAGGGCCTTTATACTCTTATATAACAGAAGTTGTACTTCTGTTATTTAATCAGAAATCCTGAGAGCCGAGCTCAGTGTAGTGCATTTCACTCCATGCAAAATTCTGTAAACATTTTGATGAATAGAAGGAAGCCCAGAAGCCACAATAATTGCAGAGCTTACTTTGCTTGAAAATGAAATATAATGAAATATTTGCTTTTCAGTGTTGGAGCTGCAGTAGACACAATGTAATTTAGACCCTGGCAGATCAGGAAGAATCCCCGAAAATACTGGCAGCTTAAACTGCATAGTGCTAGAGAAGCCTAGAATGCCCCAGACTACTGCCCACTATTTGGCAGGGCTACCAAAGGACTGACAACTTATAGCTATCCTATTTCTTTCTTTTTCTACTTTTTTTTTTCTTTTTTTTTTTTTCTTTTAAGACATTCATATTGACCTCACACTGAAAAGTCAGAATGCTGGAAAGAACAAAACTGGGAAGACACACAGGCTAACTAACATCCAAGAGAAAACAGAAAACACATGCAGAGAAGTTAGGGAGAAAAGCAGCAAGAAGTTATTACCAAAGGAAAAAAAAAAAAAAAAAAAAATGAAAACAACAACCAGCCACCAATTACCCTGGCAGTCTCTGGTTGCTGCTCAAGGAGTCCTGTCTGGACTTTTACATGAGTGAGTACCTGAGAAATTGGCCCATGGACACCCAGAGGCAGAGCCCTTTCCACTGTGTTTCTTCCTGGATGGGAGAACAGAAGTCTACAGTATAAACAGGCAGATGAAGCTATATACAACAGGAGTGTCCCCACATGGGTCATAGCACTGAAAACAGCCCATACGTGGTTTCACAAATCTAATTAGATACTGTACAGGGAAACAAGAAGATATTTCCGTGTCTAAGTTCCTTGCAGCCTTTGGCTTCTATCCAGAGGCTACCAGCATGGTTGCCAGCAACTGCCAAGCATAGCAATGGTGTCATCATGTAAACACCTGTCCACAGGACCACAGCTATACAGCTCACTCAAAAAGGCCGCCAAATAACAGATGGTAGCGACTTTTGATCACTACCAACATGGATGGGATTTGAACCAGTGAGTTAGAAGTAAAAATATCTCCAGCTCATTTCTTATTCTCTTCAGCTATTTTCCCCCTGCTAGCATTATCTATTATGTATTACCTTACATTAAGTCTTGGAGAAAGACTTTATTAAAAACAAACAAACAAACAAACAAAAAAAATCCTTCTCCTTGCTGTGTAATACAAAATAGAAGTGGCAAACTTGGATGCCTACTGTTTACATTTTACAGTAAGAGGGCAATTTCACACTGCCTACTAGTCATGCTGCAATATTTCCATACCCACTTTTTGTTGTTTGTTTGTTTTAACTCAGTTCATGCCAGAATTAAAATTAGAAGACTCATCAAAAATACCATGTCCTCTCCATTACAAGGAGTTTGTGTCAGTCCTCTGCCTGTTTTTTTGTTGTGTTGTAACATTGATTTACTTGCAGAACCATGTCAGCTCTGTGGATGGCCTGGATAAAACAGCGGGGATTCATCCCTTACCCAGTCCCTGCTGCCTGTCAGCCAGCCTGTGACCCTGCCCCTGCCCAGGTGACTGTCTCCACACGCGGCTGCAGCTCTGGCCCTACAAACCCAACCATTTCCTGCAGAAGCTGTCAAGATAGGGGATTTCTTTGTACATAAAAACATCCAGCTTGCACTCACCTAGACTTCCTTCGCCATCTGCAGAAAGTCAATGAATCAAAATCGAAGCAGAAAGCTAAAAGTTAAAAGCATCTGAGCGGATTGCTGAAAGCATACGTTGTACGGCAGGCGTGCTGCAGAGATGTGTGGGTGGCCGGCTGCTTGTCTGGCTGCCTGCCCGCCGCTCCTCACATGCTGGCGGTACACCTCCAGGAATCTGCCCTGTAAGGATCAGCTTCAATGGCACAGACTGCACACACTTCAGGAGATGTGCACAGACCTCCTGGGTTTGGGGAGCTTTTGAGTCTAGTTATTTAGGCTTCTGTTTATGAGCCTGTTGTGTAATAAAAATTGTGCTAGGGGAAAGTATAGCTTTTCCATATCTCAGATGTTATTACTGTGACAGAAATTAAATTATAAGCCCTTATCACCACTTAGGAGTGGAAAGCACTGAAGGCTACAAACCTCTTGGGTGAACTCTTAACCCTATAGAAAGCAAGGGCAAAATTACTATTGGCATTAATAAAACCAAGTCTTCATTCAACATGGAGGGTGGGGGTGCATTTTCACAAAGAGTCAGGATTACTTATTAGCTGACATGCAGAGACTGCAGCAAAGACTGCCCATGGTCTCATCAAAGCTTATGGAAATATTCCTAAGATTCTCACTTCCATTGAAACTGCATGTACAAGCCAAATAAGAATCTCCTAAACCCAATATGTGTTTTGGTTTAGATATAACTTATTTGCAATAAAGTACACTTCAGCTATTACATGGGTTTTTTTTTGTTGTTTTTTGAGATTAATATCCATTTGGGAAAATGAACGTAGGAGTGCATTATTCTGTGTTTTATTAAACCACATTACTTACCAAGCTATAAGTGGCCTTCTGAGTAGGAAATAAATCTCACCACACTGGCTAGTAAGTTTAGACTACAGATACTGTACAAAAGCCAATTGGCTGTGAATGCATTTCTAATAGTGTATTTCTTTTTTATGTATCTGCAATACCTGTCTTTCCTAGAGACAAGATGTAAGAAATGCTTTGTTGCTTTCAAGCAGAAGTAAGGATGTAAGTTTTGCTACATAATTTTTCCTAACTCATCCATTTGCTTATTCTGAGATTTCCATGGAACTAGATACATAAATTTTATGAAATTCAGCTGCCTGTTTCTTTTCGCCTGAGCACTTTCTGGCAAAGGCAGGTTCTCCAATGATGCTAATGACTACAGATCCTTTGGCACACATGGAAATACAAGTAACTCCACTGGAAATCTGCTCCAGGTAACCAAAATACCATTTTTCTTAACATCTGCTAGGTTTCACATCAACTTGTATCTGGGTACAAATTATTTAAAGAGAACTGATAGCTCTTTTTCAATCCAAGCTTTGAACTTAGACCTTCACCTTCCTCTTTGTCATATATGTCTGAATAGGTATAAGGTTGCTTTAGAACAAGCATACCTGCCATAAGTTTATCTCATCCTGACCAGAAGTCTATTTTGTTTTGCCTCAAGATTTTTCCTAGCTGTGTGCTGTTCCTTCACTGACTTTTCTCAGTTTTTCTCATGTAGCCACACTTTTGCTCTCACACAACTCCCTGGTGATGTCCTTTTGACTGAATGGAAATGCAACCTTTTTTCTAAGTTTGCCCTCTGAGTCCTTGTCCTGCTTCTCAAGAAGCCATGCCACTCAGTCATCTTTCAGTCTTCACAGTTCACTGTATCTCAGGATAGGATTCACATGAGCTAATTCCAGCACAGTTATCTAATCCACACTGGTTGTATGAGCACCCATGAGAGCTTCCAGAGAGGGAAGTATCAGCAGGGGATAATTTATCTCATTGTAACTGTAAATGTAGCCTGAGCTGGCCAGGTAGATGTGTCTGCACAAAAAGGCTGAGAGGTTTAAAACTTCAAAAGGCAAGGAATTAGTTAAACGTGAACTACAATGATTAAGTTTTACTTGGAGAAAGCTGTTAAATGACAAGGGAAGACATAGAAATAAAAAGCCCTTAGTCATCACTCTTGCACTCTGTTCTTCTAGTTTCTAGAACTCAACCAAGCCAAAGATCCAGATCATCCTGCACCAATTTTCCTGCTGCATCTTGGTGTCCACAGCATTTGTGGTCCTCAACCCTCCCAGCACTTTCTCAAGCTCTCCTTGAACAGCAAGTCATGAGCACCATAATGGGATTTTTTCCCTGCCTCTTTTGCTTCTCATACTCAGTTATCTCCAGCATCTGCTCCGCTGAGAAGACTTTGCAGCTTTCCTTAAGAAGGAGCAAGCCTCTCCCTTGTAGGGTTCTTCCTCATCCACTCTTCATAGAGGAACACCACCCTCCTGGGAACAAATAAAAAATCCCAAATATCTTCTGTCACAATTGGGTATGTCTATGACATGAAGAACAGAATGGGTCAACTTCTCTGCAGATCACAGAAAGAGCCTTTCATTTTGCTCTTAAATTTTAGATTGCTATTAATACAATATGGCCAAAGATATCAGTGCAAAAACAGTTTTTAAAATATCTTATAAGATGGCAGGGGGAATAGCAGCAACTTTAGTGTTTCATTGTTGTTGTCTGATTGTTTGTTTTTCTCAAACACACACAAAATAAGCACTAATTCAAACCTTGGTTAGAAAAGACACATCAAACCTGTTTTTCACACCATCTTATCCCAGACCATAAGGTAATGTGAAGATGAGTGAGTGTGTGTCTTTGTGGCCATATTTAGGACAAAATTCTTAGGATGTGAGTCAGGCAAGGAATCCCAGGAGCACAACCAAAACTTTTGATACCACTTTACACTTTATGAAAGAACTGAAGGAGGGAAGGATCTCACAATCTGGCCCATTACCATGAGCAACATGTTCACCTCCAGATTTTCAGCAATTTTTCATTTTGGGACAAGTTCTTTTAGCTGGACTTTGTAAGGGACAAATAAATAATTACTTTTAAAAAAAATTGTCTGTAGCCAGACATTACACTTCTGTTTGTTTCACCAAAATCAATGCCTATGTTTACAAAAGACCACTCTTAAAAGAGGGATGTGTGTACTTTTACTCTACAGTATAGCCTCTTCAAGATTCATTGGTAAACAACAGGTGGATGGAATCTGTTTTCCTTCAAAATCCTTCAGCATGTCCTCTGAGTATATTATTTCTGTGTCAGGGCATTTGTGATTGATATGAACAGTCTGTAATAATTTAACAAATTACCATGTTTTACCTTGAAATTATGGCAGGAGCCAAAAACCTTAGGATAGCTGTTTCTTATATCCCTAAACCCAAAGTAAAATATTTCCCCTTTTTATTATTATTTTATCTTTTTTTTATTAACCTCAAATTGCACTGATATATTCATAGTGATTTCTGAGACCTGTTTTTTTTCTAAATTAACATTGCCATCTTCAGTTTGTTTCCTATCCACAGATTTGTTTTTATTGATACAGATCTTTTGCACTTTTAAACTCAGTGTCAATTCACCTGTGTTCTTTGGAAGAGATAACTGTGATGGCAGAAATAACTCCAGTATGACCAAAAATGAAGGGATTTATGAGTATCTCCAAAGCTTTTAACACAACAAGAGATACAGAAGAGGTAGAGGCAATATCAGCTTTCAGATCTAACCATTTAGGGCAAGGGGTTTCTTGTTTAGCTTGCTGTGTCAGCCTGAACTGTACCATGTTTCAACACATAGTAGGAGCAAGAGGCTTTTAAACTAGTTATTATACACTTCGGAGCCTTACCAAAGACACCAACCCCCAGACAAAATCATAATAAATAGTGTTAGGGACAAAAGTAGATACTTCAATGCCTAATTAAGTATTTTGATTATTTCATACTTGCTGCATTTTGGCTGCTGTTTATAATTAATTTTATTATCTGATGTTTGTCAGTGGTGGTATTTCAACTACTTCTTTGTTTACTTAATTGGGCGGTTTATAATAATCACTTTGGAGAAATATATTTTGCTCTTTGCTTTTATAACCAATCACATTTCACTAAGCCTTTTTTGCCCTTTCAGTTTCAATACCCTTCATAACACTGGCAGAATTTACCCCAAGCAACAAACAAGCTTTCAATTTGCAGTGGCAAGGTACTGAGCCTCATTTCTTACCTACCGTCAAAAACAGACCTTCATTTACCATCAGTCATTCTTTTCCTGCAATATGCAACCTATTTCCCTCTAGCACTGATTTGCTCTTTGGGTTCATAATAGTGAATTCTTGCACCTATGAAGAGGCCCACAGTAGAGAAATGTCAGTCACTGAGCCTTGCCATCAAATGACTGCAAAATCAGAGCCAGTAGCACTTTTGACTTTTAAAGCAGTTAATTCATTTCTCCTATTTAGGCAAGCCAGTAATTTAGTAAGAAGAAGCGCAGATATCCAAAACTGATTTATATTGCAAAGTGGGAAAGTACCAGTGAAATATGTCAATGGCGCAAATTGAGGCAGTATTGTGTGTAAGACAGAAAAACTGGGAATATCATAGTGACTTGCATGACCTTGAAGACTAAAGTAATAGATATGAAATGAGAGTTCATAGTACAAAGTGAGAAGTCATGCTTTAAGGAGAAATTCCTCCTGTCAGGTACAGACATGATTGGACTGACAAGAAAACAGAGGGAATTGGCTGTATCCTCCTCTGTCAGAGGCTAACAGAGCCACCAGTGCAATATAACCGTAAAGAAGCAAATGTGATCGTACATCATATCAGCTAGGACATTTCCTCTAGAGCAAGGGAAATACTGTTTCTGTTGTGCATGACACTGATGAGCCCTTTTCAGTAATACTGTCACAATTCTGGTTCCTCCTGCACAAATAAGATGAATTTAAACTGATATTGTACAGAGCACGACCAGCAAGCTGACCAGGAGAATGGAGAGCTTGAGGTATAAGGAAAAGATTGCAAGAACTCATCTAGTTTAACTTATGAAAATAAAAACTGAGAAGGGATTAAGTTATTTGCTATAAATATATTGGATCAGATGAAGGGAAGGGAGGAAGAGATGTAAACATGGCCTTAAATTTATTGGAAAATTCACTACCAGAACAAAAATATTTCAACTAGATGTTTAAAATTTTAATGTACAATGCACAGGTGGATTTCTAACCATCAGAGGAGTAAGTAATGTTTGAGGAATTGTAGCAAGAGTTAAATAAAGAAAACACCAGAATGATTTTACAGTAAACTGCAATCACTGAAATAAAGGAATACCATAGGAAGGATCCAATAACCTTGCAGACCTTTCAGGGTCTTCAGTACAAAGTCAAAAAAGGTTAACACAACTGAGATTTTATGATCCATATATCAGTAAATGGGAGGCTGGAGTATACAAGGTAGGCAGTAACTGAAAGTAAAGACTAGATGCAGTGACTGAGAAACAGTCCTGGACTGCTCTACAATTTGTATAAGGAAGACCACAAATGCCATATTTACCCTGACCACCATAAAAAAAAAAAATAAAAAAAATAAACTTGAAAATTAAAATTCATAATTGATTAAAAAATCAAAAATCCCAGGCAGAGAGAGAGAGAGCACTGAAAGGGGTCAGTTGTGATAATTTTAAAAAATAAAATAAAATAAAATAAAATAAAAGTTGAAATAATTCCACATAAAAGGGATAAAAGGAGTTTAAAATAAAGCAAGCTTTGATTAATTAAATTAGCATGATTAAAAAAATAATTGTTTCATATGATTCATATGTGTACTAGGACTTAAGAAAAAAAGAAAGAAAAATAGAAAGATATTTGTTCTCCCATCATGAAGCTACCTGTAAGACGGGTTGCACATCAAGTGGGATACCATGGAAAACATGCTGAGATTTTTCTTCTGAATGCACCAAAAGTCCCAAGCTTGACATTACATCTCTGTGATGGCTGCCAAACAGATTTATATAAGCAGTTTTTATAACATTCTATGATGAGCTTTAGGATTGCTTATTTGTTTTGTTTTGTTACCCTGTTAAAAAAGTACTTGACTGCAAATGGGAAAGTTGCTTTGTTGTGTCAGGTATGATCCAAAAATACCAGTAACAGTAAACTTTGTCCTGCAGAATACAAAAGACAGATAAAGGGCAGAGGGGATAAGGTTATTGCAAACCTTTCCATAATAAATCTTGGCCACTGTGAAACCTAACTCCATATTTATAACCATTCCCTATCTTGACATCCAGAAACAGGAGTGCTAGCAAGTGAAATAGAAGCTTGTGCACAGTAAAGCAATCTTAAATATCAGACAGGTTTTCAAAACAGCTGTGCTAGGTTTACCAGATTGCATTAGGGAAATGTTAGACACCAAAAAATCATGCATTGATGTGTAAATAAGGAAAAAATGGGGGTGGTAGGCTGGGAAAGAGAATTCCCTCTGGTATTCTTCCTGCCAGAAAACAAAATCAGACAGCTTCCACCCACTTGTCTCTCCTTATCTCCCCTACAGTTTCCAATGGCTTGCTCTGCAAGATTTCCCCAACTTCAACAAGCCATAAAACCTACTGAGCAGTCTAAACTACTGCTAGATTAGCAAATGTTGACCCTTTGTCAATATTATCAGGTTGTGTGAACCAAAACTGTTTTAACTGATCTTTAAGTAGACATTTTTAACCATAGTTTTTCTTATTGCTGAGCAAAAAACTCTCAGTGTCACCATATGGTCTGAAGCAATATCTAGACTTACACTTTCTAGGCCAGTGAGATAAAGTGTAAAAATGAGAGGAGGAGCAAAGGAAGCTCTATGCAAGGAGACTTCTCCAGATACACCAGATGATTTGTTCCCTTTGTATATCAGAACTCCCTCAGGCATGATCTATATGTGCTTTTTGCTTTGCAACAGTGTCTAAAAGCCTTGGTTCACAACCAGCTAGACATAATACTGTCAAAGGGTACATCTTAGGCACAAAACCAGATGTTTTCTGATGCATTCAGGAGTAATTTTGATATCTACAGGTTAAGCACCATAATTTTGAGAACTTTGGACAAAATTTGTCTTACAGATAAACAACAATCCTCTAATAAGACAAAATGAAACTGTTAACTTTTTAAAATAGTTAGAACTCAGAATTCATACATGAAACACTATTCTGTGGCCAAAATTCTTCTGCAGACACATTTCAGATTCATCTAGTCACCCCTTCGAAAGGAAAGGAGGAACATATACCGAGAAAAGTAGACATTTCAGAACCCAGAGGGAAGAAACAAGAGCTCTGGCACAGTTTCAGCAGACTTCAAATATGTCATGTTGTTTTTTATGCATGGGACTGCAATTTGCAGGATGCACACAGCAAGCAAACCCCACACATGCAGGACTGGCATAGGTGATCCTGTGCATTGGAAACTGTTGTGCAGGTAGCAAGTTGATGGCATTGCCTACACTTATGCATGTGAATTAAATAATGCTAACATGAAGTTATTGTCACGAGTTTGCTGGATCAGGTCATGGGAATAACACGTGCTTTCTCATTTTGTACCAGGAGCTGTAACTTCACTGAAATACAAGTATCTCCAGTTGGCAAGCATACATCAAAATCACTCACAGGGAGGTGCTGGCAAGTGGCTTAACCATGTGTAAAATTGCATTGGCAAAATGAAAACTGGAAGGGAATAACCATGTGTCAGATTCTAGATTAGGCAGATAGTCTCCATATAATCTCTCTGCAACCTCCACACAATCTCTACACATTTAACTGTTGGTGAGGGAGTGAACCTCCCAAGGGCAATCCATGACCCAATTTGGTTTAGGTGTTCTGAATAGTCCCCTGGGGGCTTCTCTCTTTCTCCAGTGGCCTAAGAAGAGCTAACTCTTCATGTAATCCCTAAGGTTAGGCACTTAAAGTAGAATGTACCAATTCTCTTCACCTCCTATGCTTATCAACCTGTGCCCCTGCTTCTCCTACTGTTTAAAGAACATACTCTTAGTTCCAAAAGCAATTCCAAAAACCTCAAGCTGATATAAACTTCTGCTCCTGACATAAACTGCTCCCTCAGGCAAAGCACAGGTCTGTTGAAGTGTGGTTGTTTCTGGGACTATCTGTCCAAAGGGGAGAGGGAGGGATCTCTCAGTCAAAACCCATTAACTGAAATCACCTTGAAAAAGCAATACAGATTTAGAGACTGTCAGTTCAACCACTGAACTGGCATTTAAATGAAATACAAGGGGAAAAGAAATCTCAGCAACATACAGGTCAGGCATTTGCCTGGGACTTGAAGAAGTAGTAGGCATCTTTTCTGTGTGTGCGAGCATAAATATTAATAGACTCTCAGAGGTTCTGCAGTGAGATTCATGGAGCTGGCTTTGAGAAAACTGCAACTGAGACAAATAGATTGAAGGGGAACAGCAGGTTAAGTATAAAATTATTATTTGTGCACCTGTTCAAGAGCCATTTTAATTTTTGAGCCCCAAGAGAAAAAAAAGTGCCATTTGGAATGCACAAGAGTTTGTTCAATTTAATGATTTAATGATGGTTCCAAGCTCAATGTAACCATCCATATGCTGTTCCTCTTGAAATATTTAACAATTAATAGAGATAAAAGACCTATCACATATCATAAGGTGTCAGGATCACGAAGTCAAGAAGGATAAGCTCATACATATCCTTGTTACACAGACGCCCTTCCTCCACATTGAATATACTTACTTTTCCTACTGTGTTGGCAAATGAAAGCATGAAAAAATTAGTAACAGGTGGAGCAGGCTCTAGACAAGCAACTTTATCTCAAAGGGCAGATACCATTTCAGTAGATGTGCTCCTAGTCTAATGGAGCAGATTTTAAAGAATGCAGTAATTTGCAAGAAGAAATTAATAGTCATGCAAACCTCCAAGAAAGAAGAGGTATTCTATTGCTCTTTTCAGTGAGGTTCCTTTTTATGGCAAAAGCTAAAGAAACTAGAACACAGCCATTTTTTAGATTAGCATGGTATAATACATCCACAACAAAAATGCATGGAATTGGATGAGATTAGAAAGAAAGAAAAAAAGGAAAAAAAAAATAAAAATAAAAAAAAAAGCTCCCAGAAAGTACACTAGGAAATGTAGGAAGGTGTGAAGAGGAAGGGTGAGGTGAGAAAGGAAATTCAGATAAGATTTCACAAGCTAAAGTGATGCTGGTTTAAAATACTACTTTTGTCTCAGAAGGAGAAAAAGATAAGATCACTAGTGATCCATGGTCACAGAGCACAGATGAGCTGTGGATCTGATGGTTGTGCTTGGAGCTAATCTCAGAAAAAAATACAGAGAAGCTGATTTGACTTAGAACACAGAATCATAGAATGGCTTGGGTTGGAAGCGACCTTAAAGATTGTCATGTTGCACCCACTCTCCACCCCCCACTGTGGGCAGGGTTGAAGTGGAAGTGCAGACTTGTTATTTGTTACCTAAAGAGCCACAACCCTATTCTGCTACTCACTGCATAGCTTGGAATATGGGTAATTTAACAAAGTATAGTCAAGAAAGATAAAAGGCAAGGTGAAGCAACCTCGAAAGGATACATCCTACAAGGAAAATGGTCAGAATTATGTCTGGCAAATATCTTCTTGGTTTTATCTTTTTAGCTAGGTTTTGTAAGAGAAGGAGGCTTAAGTAAATTGTCTGTCTGTGTCTGAACATGTGCACCTGCCTGTTTGTCTGGCAGCCACCATTCCTTCCTAGGAATGTGGAATCTGGTGGCCAGTTTCAACCAAACCTGAGTGAGACAGTAGTGGCAAAGATACCGACAGGCTAATCCTCGAGGAGAAGGGTGGTGAAAGATGCTATTAAGTGTCGTAAAAGAAGTGGAAGCTTGCTTGCAGTGTGAGACCAGCCCTCAAGCACCGTAGAAGCCCTGCGGGACACAACCCCGTGCCTCCTGCTCTCCACTGCTCACCTGGCCGCACACTTGGTTCCTCCGGACGCCTCACTGGGGAGGACGCACCTGGGCACAGAGCGGGACGGTCCCACGCCTCCACCTGGACCCTTGGAGCACCCAGCAGGGCGACAGGCGCCCGGAACAGACCCCACACTCCGCGGGAGGGCGGCGCAGGCTGCGGGCAGGGCCGCCCCCGCGGAAGAAGCGCGCCGCCCCCGCCGCCCCCCGCCGCCCGCAGGTGGCGCTGCCTGCAGCCGCGTTCAGCCCCGCCGCCGCCGCCGCCGCCGAGCCGGCCGGGCTAGCGCAGCCCCCCGGTGCCGGCCGCAGCCCCTGGGCCCTCCCGCGGCTTCCTCGGCGGGGCCGCTCTTCCCCCGCCTCCCCTCCCTCCTTTTTCCCTCCCTCCATCCCTCCCGCCGCGCTCCGCGCATCGCCGCCTCCCCCGTTCCCACGCCAGGCGGACACGGGGGCGCCGCCGCTGCCGTCCGGTGGCCCCCCGCTCCCGCGGACAGCGGAGCCGAGCGGAGCCGAGCCGAGCCGGGAGCCGGCGGGTGGCCGTGGGTGCGGCGCGGGAGGTGGGCGAGCGGCGCGGGGAATGGAGGACCCCAAAAGCAACGTGGGGGCCGTGTGACAGCCGGCGGCTCTCGCACACCCGCAAACGCTCGAAGCGGCCGGGAGCCGGACCCGGTGCAGAGCCGGGCAGCAGCGCCCTGCCCCGTCCCGCGGGGAGCCAGCATGGAGTGAGAGCAGCGTGCCGCCACCAGGTAAGCCGGGCAGGATTCCCCGAAGGGACTCGGAGGACGTAAGGGCTCGGGGGTGGCGTTTCGGTGCCCTGCGGCTCGTGTCCGACGCGTTCCTCCAGCCCCCCAACACGCACCCCCCAGAAACGGCCTTCCCCGAGCCCCCTGGCAGCCACGGCGGCTGTGCCGGGAGATGCGGGGTGCGTTACTTATGTAACCGGGGGGCGAGCGGTCTCAGCCGCTCCCCGCTGGGCAACCGGCGAGCTGGCGGGCGGGGAGCAGAGAGGGGACACGGGGGGAAGGGCGGTGGGGAGCTGGCGGCCGGCCCCAGGGTCCCCGTTTCCAGCTGCCGTCGCGGGAGCCTCCCGAGAAGGAGCCCCGCGCCCTCGGGCAGAGCGGTGCCGCCGCGGACCTGGCCGGGGCTTCCCGGGGGTCCCCACGCTCCGAGGCTCGGCAGCCGGCACCCGCTGACTGGGGTGAGAGCGGAGCCCAGGGGAGCCCCGTCCCTCCCGGCCGCCCACTCCCTGGCGGCGCTCCGGCTGGGAAAAACTTCAAAGAGAGGGGTGTAGGGGGCTGTTTTGGCTGCTCCCGTCTCAATCCTTGTCTGGGAGGCCAGCGTGGGCGGCCCCGCTCTGGGGAGCCAGGGTCGCGCTGGGCTGAAC
This sequence comes from Heteronetta atricapilla, assembly GCA_011075105.1. Classification (NCBI taxonomy): domain Eukaryota; kingdom Metazoa; phylum Chordata; class Aves; order Anseriformes; family Anatidae; genus Heteronetta; species Heteronetta atricapilla. The sequence goes on along the minus strand of CM021731.1, from coordinate 112,550,287 downwards.
CGGGCAGCGTTGAGGGCAGCAGGGGCCGGGATGAGGGGACCCGGAGAGGTGTGCAAGGGGCAGTGCGGCCCCGGCCCCGACGGACGGAAAGGGAGGGAAGGGTCTCCTCTGGGGTAAAACAGTGGCGGGGGCAAAGGGGACGGGGGGTTGTTCACGAAGGGGCTGCCCGTCTCCTCTTCGTCGGAGGGAGAGCGAGCTCTGTATCACCATGGCGACCTGAGGGAGGAAAGAGCTAAATAAATAAATAAGTAGGAGATAACTCCCCCCTTCCCCTCCCCCGGCCCCCGCCGCCACTGCCTCCCCTTTCCTTCCAAGTCCCGTCGCAAAGGGGGGGGGGGGGGGGGGGGAATAGAGATATCGCAGACAAAACTTTCCTCTCGTGGTAGAAGCGTTAATGCGGCCGGGGGGCGCGATGGGGAAGGGATCTCCGCACGCGGCCACGGGGATGTCTGTGCCCGGCGTGGAGAAGAGGAGCCCCTTCACCAGCCGCGGCGGGAGGCACGTTTCGCGGGAGGGAGAAGCTGCTTCCAGGCTAGCTCCACATCGCTGCTTATCCCAGCCTCCCCCTCCGCTCCCCTCGGTCCCTGCCGCCCCCCGGGGCTTTGCTTCCCCCGCTACAGCACCACGAACAGCGGCAGGTTCAGCACCATGGCCAGCGGCTCTTCAGCACCATGGGCAGCTCCCGGGACCCGTGGGGCTCCGGGAGGCAGCGGGGGCACCCCTGCAGGCGTCCCCGAGGGAGAATCGGTTCCCTCTCTCAGCTGAGGACACCCCTGAGAACCCCATGCCACTCCCTGCAGGGTGTCGGGAACCGTAGGAAGCCTCACCTAGGATCACTAAACTTTCCTGAGGCAAACGGCTGCGGGAGCTGAGAGCTCAAGTATTAACAAATGGCATGCTCGAAACAAACTTGCTTGAGCTTTCTTGTGAAGAGAAACAACTTCTTGTGAGTCTTTTGTAGTGGTTCTCAGTAGCTTGTTATGGCTCCCAACAGGACCGTTCACACGCACAACGTCTATAAAATGAGCTCTGCAGAAATGGTGCAGAAATACATGCTCGCAACTTGTTTTCCTGAGGAAAACTTGTTGAGAAATTGCACTTAAAGAAATTGCAATCTTATCTTTGGGAGATACCCCACTGCTGAGGTGTACAATTGCATATGTGAAGTTTGTGCCAGTCAGAAAGGCATGTTCAACTAATTAGAAAATCACCTACTGATCAGGAACTGTTCTCAGACATTTGGTGCACTGTTTAAAGAAATATACAAAGGGGGAGGGAGGGAAGGATTCAGGCTGGTGACAAAAAATAATAAAGAATAGTTATTTATTACATTGATAAGTTGTGAATTACTGGCTCAGTGTTGCTACACATATCTCGTACTAGTAGTTATATATGCAATTACTGCTTCAGACTAGGAAAAATATTCTAGAAAAGCAAACAGCATAATGAATAATATTCACTAGGGAAGATAGAGATGGATTAGTCACTTTTGTGCTGTTCACTGTGTCAGGATGTTCTTTTTTTCATTAAGCAAACAAGATTTATTTAACCTTACCCTGGTCTTGATGGGCAGTAAACTACAGATACATGCAGAATTATTGGGTTTGAGTCTAAATTCTCGGTCAACTGAGGTTATGCTTCAACTATAATCAAATTTTCAATTCACACCTGCTTCTAGATTCCTTCTTTGCTATAAATTATCCATTTCAAATAAGTCCAGAGACAATCACATAGGTGATTCCTATCCGTGCATGGGAGGTAGTCAGGATCTCTGTTCATGCAGGGACCCCAAGTAAATTTATCTCTAAGAATCATAGTTGAAGCTGTTTAGTAAAGAACTGTAAAGCCACATTTCTCCCAAACTACACTTCAGGACAAGTCAAGTGAATTAACAAGTTAAGCCTTTGTGGAAATAGAGACATGAATTTCTTAATGACAGGCCCAACATTTTCAGGCTTATCTCATTAGGAGTGTAGAAATTAAGGACTAAACTGTAAGCATGGGCTTCGGAACTCATTACTTTCCTGCGGGAACATTGGAAGAAGTAATAGATTACAAATCTTCAGAGCAGTTACTAGCTCATTTATTATACTTGAAGCTATTGATTTTGTTATGTAAGGCAATACTCCTGCAGTGTCAGAATAATTTTATCAGATAATTACAAAATGATTTTACCTTGTAAGCAACAGAACTATATATATACATACATATATATGAACATCAATGAAAATCCCACAACCTCAATCATTTCAGTAAATGACAGAATTCTTTATAGAATTTTTGCCAGTGCATTTGCACACAATTTAATACAAGCTTCCCAAGATGCATTATTTCACTGCAGAAAACATTTTTTTCATAAGCATCTATTTGTAAACTTTTTTTATATTCATTCAAATTATGAAAGAGAAATATGATTTAATTTTCATAAAAAATCCAACACAAGGAATTTATTCAAATATTTCACAGATGTTAATCCTATGCTGTTCTTTCTTTCACCTATAAATACCAAGAAGTCTGGACAATGTTGAAGTAAGCTTACTGTTTTTTTCATGATATCCTTATGGTATTTTTTTTTTCAAGAATGTATTTATTGGTTCTACAAAATAAGAAGTATAAGAATACATATAATTCAGATAAATTAAGTTGTGTCTTAAATAGTAGTGGTTTATGCCTTGTAGTGTACATGTATGTTCACGTTTTTTTCTTTTTTATTTCAATTGTTATTAAAGCATTAGAGCTCTGATCAGTGTTTTTATCATCTGCTTGCTACAAAAGGTTACCTTTAACTGGGAAAATTAAACACCAACAGTTTTAAAAGAGAGAGATGGTGTTTATTACATTTATATACATACATGACTTTTAGTGGTGGAGGCAGTTTGATACTAGAAAACAGTATTCCTAGTATTTTAGGCACCAATATTTAATAATGATTATGCAGAAACTGACAAACACCTTTTAAAAAATGAATGCTAAATTTACCAGCCTGTAGACCCAAGGAAAGAGTTCTAATCTCATTCCCGCTTGACAGAGATTTCCTGGAAGATGGTTGTGTACATTTTTTTAAATTGTATTACTAGAATGCTATTGGTATTTGAAATACAGTTATATTACCTGTGTTATGAGTAGCTGAAATTAAAGACTTGAAAATAATAGTTTACTAAGTCCACTTTTTCATACAACAATACAATTTTTAATTATGTGCAAGGGTGCTGACTGTCATGGAACCTGGAAGCTTTCAGATCTGAAAAGCTTCTAGCTTTTCAGATTCAGCTAAATACTACTCATGACAGTATTGTGGATTGTGTGTCAAAAGGAAAGCCCACCCTAATTCAGCATACTGCAAAAGTGAATGATAGCAGTTCTGTCCATGCAAGGGCTGGAGGAGGAAAAAACTCAGAAGTCATGTGCAGAGATTGACATTTTTTAGTCATTATATACTTTGGTATGGCAACTGCAAAGGTACTGTGTTGCAAGTATGAATTATAAGGAGGTTCAAAGCACCATACTCATTTAACTTATCACCCATGGTACTTCTCGTAGGATATCATGCAGGGCCAAGAAAATTTCACAACTAAGGAAATACATCTTATCTGCAGCTTAAAGGAACATTAAAATGTATTTTTGCTAGCTAGTGACATGCACTTTATTGTCAAGCTTATACACATGACCAGCAGAACATCCTGCCTTCTGATACAGGGGGAAAATATATATATATGTAAAATATTAAAGTTCTTAAATGATGTGCAATTTCTACCAGCAGATCGGGTGAATGGACCCTCATGGCCACAAAAAATCAGTGAACATCTCTGTAAATGACTGTACACACTCTTGACTGCAGAAGTCCCAGTTAATGGCAGAGGTTGCAGGACAGTCTCTAACATAAACAAGAAGAACTTTTGCTCTGGATTATTAGTTAAAAGAGTTTTGTATTTATTAAAAAAAAAAAAAATCACCTAAAAGGTGAAAACCCATTGATTCACTGTTTCTATTTGTCAGTTACAGCTTCAGGTCAGCCATTAATAGTATCTGCATATGCGGTACAACATGATATTACCAGTATAAGCATCCACAAGAACAGGAATCATACCATTACTCTAGCTCTAACTGACAATAAGATCAGAAAAGGCATTGCATTATTATAATAATATATATTACCTTAATATTAGAAAAATAAAATAAAATAAAAAATAATTAAAAAAACAACTATCAGGCTTGTCTATACCTCAAAATGAATGTAAGAATTTGGATGTTAGTACATATTTATAACATAGACAATTCTTCAGTTTGAATATTATTTAATTCCAAGAAACACTTTCTTTCTTGTCTCATTTTCTCATTTTGGTAGGAAAAGAACATAGTATATCCAAGGGCAAAACTAGTCTTACAGTTAGAAAACTTGAACTCTCTCACACATAGTTTGCAATTCACAGGAGTAAATCACAGCCCTACAGAGATATAAGTTTTTAAAGCATTTGCATTAATAACACTGTTAGTGCAGACAGTGAAGGCTCATTCAAACATTTAAGCCAGAGAGCCTGCTATTAAACTTTACTGCCAATGACCTACCCTTGCATGTACATCATAAGTGGTGCATACTGAGGGAGCTAACCTTCAGACTTTGCAATATAAGTGGAGACCTGAGCCTTCAGAAAAGTCTCCCAACCAGAGGAAGTATCTAACTCATTCTAACTCAGAGACTTCAGGCAATTGCTGCAAATGTAAATGTGATCTTTGTCATTCAGTCGCAAAGCAGTGGCACCTGACCATGGCTAAAGAGAGTGGCTGGAGACAGTGTTGGTGTGGAGAGAAGCTTTAGCACAAGCTTGGTCCTACATCTCACCACAGCCCTGCAGACAGAGCCTTAACCTTGAATTTCATTTCCCTTCATACCTTTTGACCTAACTGCATCAGGTCTTTAAGCTCAACTGCACCTTTAGAACGAGAAGTCCTAGTTCTGATTGCTGCTGTCATATCAGTCACAGCATTTCATAGTCAAATAAACGGTAAAGATCATAGGTTTATACAGCTGTGCTGTGTTAGTCTGTATTCATTTAATCTAGATAGACTGTTGGAGCCTGACCAGAGGAAGCCACCAGTGCACAGGACATATTGAGACTCTCTGGAGCAGAATGTTGGGGCTTGTTACCTAAGGAAAGCAGAGTGCTGACATTTGTGCTGAATTCTCAGCAAAATAATAATAATAATAATAATAATAAAGTAAAATTCTGGACAAGAAAACAATAATGTGCAGATTGAAAGGGTGAAATAGAAGGCTGAAAGAAAGAACAAGATGATGAGAGAGAGAGAGCCCACGAGAGCATAGTTAATTCAATGCTCTAATCAACTGTGTTCTGCAGTGCTTTATCATAAGCATCCCTGCATTAAGCTCACCAGCTCAGAGCACTTTGCAGCATTGCAGGAAATGCTCTGCTTTTTGCTATTTAAAACAAAACAAAACAAACAATCAAAAAACCTCTCATTATCTAGTCAATACAGACAAGTTTGTCAATGAAAGCAAAGGAGAAATTATATCACATAATTTAGTATTTATCATACTCAAGACGTGAGGTTCATTAGAACAATGAGCAATTGTCTCATAGTATTAATTTGAAGAATGAGAAAATAATGACATTTCCTACCTTCCTACTTTTTCTCCCGCCCTCTCCTGTTGACACACGTAGTCTGCAGTTTCTATCTGCTTGTCAGATCAATTTTCCATTCTTGAAAAGAAGCTTTTATTCTAAGTGATTGTAATTAAGATACCTCTTCTTCCAGCTCAGTATCTGTCTGGACATGAAGAGCTAATTCCTCATTGATTTCCACGTTGCTGTATTTCCTCAGAAAAATCTTCAACAGTCAATGTCTGCTTTTCAAGAACAGTTTTCCTGGGCTCCCTATAGAGTTGGTGAGAAGAGACAGGCAACTCTAAAGTGAAACTTCAGTCCAGCAAAGATCTCAGTAGACCTCTAGAGATGTCACATTTTGGTGCTTCAGGTTTCACGGGATGCATCTCGAATAAGCAAACCAATGTAGCATTCTATTTTTGTAGAAGGTGTGGAAGATGAAACCTTGTTTTCTGAGCTTCCAGTCAGAATTGTACCCACTAAATTTCTTGATTTGCATGGTCCTACATCACTGCTTTCCTGGCTGACTTATAAAAATCTCAAGAATACATGGAAATAAAGCTTGATGTTATTTTCTCCCATTGTTTTTGATGATCTTCAGCTGCAGCATGGAGCTCAGCACTTCCTGATCTCAGCAGTGGCCTTAAACCATCAGAACTGGAAACAACAGCAGGAGTGGAGAGAACATAGATATGCAAGGGTAGAAGAAAACTTTTTTTGGTAATTAAAACCAATGGCTGTTTAAGGATATCAAGAGTGCCATCAGTTGCAGTGGGCTCTGAATCATGGCCTCTGTGTCAATGCGGAGATGAAAGAAGGCTGAGCTAGAAGGGAAGTGATGGAAACTGTGCCAGCTCCAGTGGAAACAATAGAGATATGGTGCTGTATTCTCCTTAGCATGCTACTAGCTTTCTCTGGCACAAATGCAGGAAAGCATATTGGTTTGTGCTTCAGCCCTTTTAGATGGGAGATAAATAAAATGCCTCATTTAACTCTTTACTGAATGGGAACTAGGGAATATCAAATCTTCACCCAGCATTATTTTTTACAGGGGAGGAGGAGAAAGGAGGCTATTAGTTTGCAGCCCATTAACACTACCCAGTGTGGTGTGAACATCAAACTGGAGCTGCCCCATAAAATGCAGTGTCTCTCCAGTAATCTTGCAGTTCTTGGATGTTACAAATTTCTGTATAAGAATTTTAATACTTCAGGTAGTTAATCATGTTAAATAAACTAAATACCCGTTTATCTCAGCAAAGTATCCGGCAGGGATATGAACAATCTTTATGAAGCTTCTGTATTCCATCTATTAGGCATAATTACATTAAAGCGCAAAGTGCATTAGAAGTCTTTCAGGATTAAAAACAAAGTAATGCTAATCTACTTTCCAGAAATATACTGAAGTTATTAATAAATCAGAAAGAGAATCAAGCAAATAGAAGATCCTATGTATTAACAAAATTGTCCAGCAATATGTGCAATATTTTAGTGATGGTGACTACAATTATATATAGGGTATTAACAGTATGATTTTGTTGCAGTTGTTGGTTAGTGTTGCTTTGGCACTTGTGAGTGTTATGAGTGCATGTGAGAACACAAATCTCATGTAACTGTTCTCTAGACATTCATTGTCATTACTTCTTTTTCAACATTTGGATTTACATATTTAAAAAGTGACCACAAACTTCTACGGCATCCCAAAGCCAAATTCTGGGTCTGACTGAGTTCTCCGTCTCCCGTCAGAGATGCTACACACAAATTTAAGACAGTCAAAATCTGGAATGGGTGGGAGGGAGAAAATGCCAAGAGAGGAGGAATGAAGACATACAAAAAAAGTGAAAGGAATAAAATAAACAACCCTTGAACTGGATCATAAACCCTCCCACATTCAGAACAATTCATTCGACCATTCTGGGTTCGCTCTCTGAAAATGTAAGGCTATTTCCACCTTCTCAATATTGTTGATTGCTATTTTCCATCTCTCTACCTCTTGCAACTAATGAGTTTATCGTTTTCATACAAATCAATCTCTTACCAGGTCACAGGTTTCAGAAATACATTTCAGAAGGTACTACAACATACTTAATACACTAAATTAACACTAGCAGTGTCCTTGCCTTATGAATATATAAAAAGTAATTACTAAAATATTCTAAACTGCTATCTAGAAAAGAAATAGTACCCACTGTGTACAAGCTACAAATGTCTATTGTTGTCACACTGCATTCCAGCAGTGTGTGCTGCAGGGAACAACTTTGTTCTGTTCAGGAAATAAGAGGTAACAATAGCAGATATGAAAAAAATTCACCTCCAACCAGAATTCAAGCAAAAATACTGTATAAAATCAAAGACTTAAAAAATAAAGAAAGCAAAATTAGGAAGAATTTCTGGGTTAACTGTTTTCAGAGAAGGGAACTCATTGTTTATTTGTTGTTCTGTTTTTAATTACAGCTGCATTCAGAAGCCAAACTGGTGGGTTTGGGGAATCACACACAGCTCACATCTTAGAAGAGAATTAAGCTGGTGAGTGGTAGGAAAAATCAGGTAGGCCCTTAGAGATGTTGGAGAGAAAAGATGTATGATGTGATCATGAGGGAAAGTAATAATAATAAAAGAGACCAGAGGAAAATTTGCTGAAAATGTATAGGAATAGTAAATCCTACCAACCCATTACAGAAATAGAATCATGGGAAATATGTGATCTTGTGTATGTATTTGAGTCAAAGAGTATTAAAATCTTTCCATTAATTTCAATGGGTTTCATATCAGACCTTAAATGTAAATTTATTTTAAATAGGCTAGCACATAGGAGAGAGTGGTCTGACATACAGTTTCCCTATTATAGCTCAGGATGGCTTCATTACTTACAACTGTCAGCAGAAATCTTTGTATAATCCAGCCTCAACTTTTTTCCTATTTGTACTATGTAATTCTAAGAGTACAGCCAGGAGATAGAGAGAAGGTGATTAACTAACATATTTTAGAAATGTCTACGAATATTCTGAATTCTTTCTTCTTTATGATGATTTTAAGATGCAGTTTCTCACATTTCACTGCAGTACAAGCACATCGTACTCCTATGGGTGTTTAGCAGCTCCCTGGCAATACAGGCACAGCACATTTCCAACGAAGATAGCTGTGTATCGCCCAAAACATTTACCAGAAGTTGGAGCCAGAGGATTTTTGCTTGACCTTGAACAAAGATCAGTCTGTCTTAGGTCCAAAGCATAGATTTGGGAGTAAATATGAAAATACAATTCAAAGGAGATTATTTTAAAATGGATTGCTGTTGAAAATTGCATAGAATGTCAGTAAACAGCAGTAGATGAGCACAACTGAAATAGAAAAATCAAACGCATAAAAAATGTCATGTTATACTTCCTCACAACAACAAATGAAATATCATCATTCTTCTTAAAAAATCATAACTAAGTCAGTTCTTTGCTATTGCTACTTTGCCTTAAGTAAAATTTACCATTAAAAAAAAAAAAAAAAAAAAAAAAGTAGTGCAGGATCAGGCCCATATCAATTTATGACAATAAGTCTAAGTTTAAGAGCAATGCAAAAATAGTTTAGATCAGCTGTTTAGACAGACTGCTATGATGAAGTAGAAACTGAGAGAAGGGAAAACATAATCTTCCTGGAAGAGGTATCATGGCTCATAATCTTGCTGGACTAGATACAGTGTGAAGATGACCTTCCCGATAAGTAAGCAAACATTAGATCAGACCTAATGAAAAGTTATTTTCTTGAGCAGTAGGCCCATTAAAATCCCAAGTGAAGTTGTAGCCAACAAGTGTGTAGGCACGGCTATGCCATATGGTTCAAGAAAAAGACAAGCTAAGGAGCTAGGCTGTGCAATTGGGAAAGGTGAGAGGAAACAACCACCAACTGAATCAACAGGAAATCTTCATGTTGTTCTTTAAAACAAGGCCTCAAGCAACCGCCTTATGAGCAGAAGAGGGACAAAAATCAGGCTTCACTTTTTAAACATTACACAGAAGAAGAACTTTAACTTCTTACACCAAGCAGGCTTCTGGTTTCAGACTAGCTTTTATTTTCAGTGAGACCTAAAGTTGAGTAAGAGTGGACCCAGAGTATATCCCAAAACTCAGCATATTCACAGCCTAAGGACTGGATTTTGTCAGTTGTTCTCATATTCACTTGAGCTTCACCAAAGATATGCTATCAGAAAAAAAAAGAAAGAAAGAAAGAAAGAAAGAAAGAAAGAAAGAAAGAAAGAAAGAGAAAGAAAACAAAAACCTCAATCCCAAACCGTGCTCTCTGGTTATAACTGTAATCATCAAAGCGATACTCAATAACCTAGAATTAACACTTCTATTTAATCCTACACACCAACGTGGGAGGCAAAGAGGAGGAGAAGAGTGTAGTTCTGTTGCAGCTAGATAAACATGTATTAAGGATTAGTACAGAGGTCAAAATTAGAACTAAAGCTTAGAAAAAAAAAAAAAAAAAAAAAAAAAAAAAAAAAAAAGAAGCTTCATCTCCCAAATAAAAAATACTTATACAAGTAACTGCAAAATAAAATGTTTTTCCTTTGCATTACCTGTGAATATATCTAATAATCAAGGATCAAATATTGTATGTCCTACACTCTTTCTGGATTTTGGTTCATGTGAACAGGCTCTTGTTGAATATAAGTGTAACAATTACTCTATCTTAACCTTACATTGGATCTCTAATGCACTCAGAACAAAGCTTAATTAATATGATTGAATATAAGAATTATGAAATCATTTCACAGAAATATAGAAAAAGTAGGTTGTAAGGGACCTCTGCAGGTCTCTAGTCAAACCTTACCAGTGCCAAGCAGGAGGGAATAATCACTTCTCTCATCCTTCTTGATATTTTATTACTAATGCTTCCCAGTATGCATTCATCTTTCACTGATTTAAGGGTACACCACTGAGCCATGTGCACTTGCTGCCTGTAGAACCCACACATCCTGTTCTGCAGAGCTGCTACCTAATGAGTTGGTCCCCTGCCTACACTGATGCATGGCTTGCTCTGCCCCAGGTGCAGGAGTTTGCATTTGTCCTTGTAGAACTTTATGATGTTCATAGCCCATTCATCTTGCTTGTCAAGATCCCTCTGAATAACACCCCTACCAACCCTGTGCAGCAACTGCTCCTTCCATTTTGGTGGCATTTAGAGGCTGGCCATGTTAAAAATCCCTGATGAAACCACTAGACAACATTGGCCCCAGAAGGTATGAAGCCCTGGCACCTCCATTAGATTCAAAACTGCACATCCTTCAAGCTCAAAGGTCCAGACAGTTCTTCACCCCTCCATACAGTCTACCTATCTAGTCCACTTGTCCTCTCTTTACCCACAGACCTCATTCACCCAGACATTTCATTGTAAAAGATTGCCAGATTGGTTAAGCATGATTTTCAAGGGGCTGTTCCTGATCATGTCCTTGTCTTTCATGTGTCTGGAAATATCTTTTCGAGAATTTCCTGCACCGTTTTGCTCAAGGACTGAAGACAGACTAATCATCTTGTAGTTTCCTAAATCCACCTTCTTGTCTATTTTTAAAGGAAGGCATATAATTTGCCTGTTTACAGTCATCAGGGACCTCCTCATCTATTTTGATTTTTAATATTCTCATGTTCATTATTCTCATTTTTAAATTTTAGATTTCCTTTCCACTTTGAATATCCTTGTCTCTTGCTGCTAACTTGGCTGCTTCTCAGTGTATAACTTGATTTTCTGTGTGAATAGTCTATCATCAGATGATTACTTGGCAATCTTTTCCAAATTTGTGTCATATTTCTAGAAGGCTTATATTTCATTTGCAAAGCTTTCTCCCACAGAAAGTAGGTGTACAGCATCCCAGTCCAAAAAGTGGTTTTGGAATTTTCCTTTCAAAAATGTTACATTCCTTCCCTCAACAAATATTTTATCTACATTCTTTCTGTGTGTATGTGTACTAGAATAGGAAGCTACATCATTTGGAGAAACTTTTAATTCATTTTCAGCAAAACAAAAGTAAATGTTAATAATTTTAATCATTCTCATGGCAAATGTTTGTTGTGTGAGTCATTCTGCACAACTGGAGCACATAAGGTTATCTGGGCATATCTGGGCATTCACAGGAATATTAAAGCACCTCAGTTTTGGTTTGGTTACTTCTGAATCCTTAACATGAGCTGTTTTCTTCTCATATATTCTGTTGGGTATTTTTGCTACTCATCAGATGTACAAGGTAGCTGCTGCTTTTGAAGTGAACAGGAGTTTTTCCTACTCGTTTCAGTGGGGAATAAATTCAGATCCTTAATTAAATTTTATCACCTATATCGCATCAGTCTTCATGGAAGAGCCATAGTATAATGATATTCTCCTCATAGACTATGAGGGACTAATGTTGTAAATGTGAATTAACAGCATTAACTATCACATACTCAGTAATTTTTTTTCTAAGACAGATTTCTGATTGACTTTCAACATGGCAGTAGTGATTTGAATGAAATTATTACAATTTCTATCTGCTAATAAGAGCACAGCAAGAGCCTTACAAGTAATTCTGAAACAAATATACCCCTTCTTTGCTTTGCTGTTGATCAGCCATTTCCTCCAGTTTCTTTCTTAGCTCCAGTAATACAAGTGTCTTTAGACTATACCCTAGGCCACCAGAGCAGTTTTAGGTACTGAAATAAACTAAATAGTCATTATATAATCCCCAAGTTGTTGATCTTTCCCTCACCTTCTTTTCCCTATGCTCCTTCATCTCCTTATATCTGTATCAAAAAAAAAAAAAAAAAAAATTTTTTCTTCATTCAGTTTGTCAAGGCTGCTGAAGAAAGTAGCCTTTGTTCCCACTGGTCATCTGTAAACATGCCACAGCTGCCCTCCACACAGGGATAGAATTCCCATAGCCCTTCTGAAGGCACTCATCTCCTTTTGCACATTCCTTGATGAGAAAGTTTATGGCTATAGAGGCATATTAAAAAGTGGACCAATTCTCCTGTTATGAAGAGTAGACAAATTCTCATTTTCCCAGATGAGAAGGAAATAAACTCTGTCCTCTAGTATATGCCCTCACCTACACTGAAATTGTTTTCATTCACCCACTGGAATCATAAATTCTTTCTCCTACCAGAATGACACACTTTGTCTCCAAGATCATGCAGGGGTGAAGTGCTAAGAAACACTTCAGAACACTAACCACAGGCAGACTGTGTACTCCATTTTCTAAACAAAAAGCAATTATAGCCCTTATTAACCTGTACATCTTCTATAGACAGTGGGACAGGACCAAAGAACACAGTTTGTTTTTTTTTTTTTTTTTAAAAAAAAAAGGCAATTTCATCTTAGGAAGCAAAGCACCAATATCAGGACAATGACTGAGAAGTCAAGGTTGCAGATCTCTGTTTATTCCCTCATACTCATCAAGGACTTTGAGATGACACATGTTCTGTTTAAAGTCAAATGAAGCTCTCCTGCCCCTAGCAATTCCCACAGAAATAAGAACATTTCAAGTTTAGCAAAGCACTAATGTAGATGCAGCATGCAACAGCTTACAGCTCCACAATAACAGTGTAGTAAAAGGAAGATCTGATGAAAAGAGATACTGGCCAAACTAACTCTTGATTTACATGTCATGCAATCTCACTGTGTGCTATATGGAATGAATCTTATATTGGAGGACAGAAACAGAGTTTTGCTTGAGTGCAACAAACCCATACCAGGTAGAAATTGTATCCCTATAGAGCTAGTTCCTCAAGAAGGGGGGGTACAGAGATGGAAAACTGATCCAAGGATGAAATAGAATGTCTGGTTCTTTGCTGACATTTATGATATAGCTGCTTTGCACTGTGCTGGTTGGTTCCTAGCACCTTCAGTCTACTGCCATGAATGGAGAACACCAGATTCCAGAACCTTCCAGTATGATCTCCATCTGCTGATCATACAGCTCTGCTCACTTGGGGATTCCTGAATGACAAAATGATGTCATGGTCAGTGGTTTCAGACAGTCAACTATTCAAACCAAACCAGGGCCACAGGAATCTACTGCTAAATACACAATTATGCATGCTTTTTATCAGGACACTGAATTAAAGGGTTGCAGCAATTTTTTACATTCACAGAGAGATGGACATTTTGCCCAGTACAATTATCCTCTAATCCAAATAATCCCTGTTAAAGAACTTCACTTTCTTAGCTGTCATAAACTGAGGTTGTTCACCTTTATAATGAAATTCAGTGCTCCATTCCACTGTCACTTTCCTCATCAAGCAGTTCCTGCCTTTCCATGCTGCTGCAGTATTATATAACCAGCCATGTGCAAAAGCTGGATGCAAACCCAGCTTAAGAGCCAAGCTCAACACAGTAGAGCCACATTCATTTACCTGTTTGGAGAAAGGTACAAATTCTCAGTTGACAAGTTCCCTTTAAAAAGTAACAGTTTTTAGGTGACATAAACATGTTTTTCCCGTGCCTCAAACTCTGCAGAGTCACATATATCCCTGTGAAAATCAGGATAGGAATATTTGGTATCCATTTTGCAAGAATGTGAACATCCAGAAACACTAGCAACACACCATATTGGCATAAGCATGAAGTGAAGTAAATCCTCCTTCTCAGTAAGACTAATTCCCCAAGGTGCCACTCTTGTATGTGCAAGATTTGCACATACTGGACATGATGCACAGGAGAATAAATGGTAGAGTGACAGATGAGGTCAGTGCTTCATCCCAGGTCTTGGACTGGATTTCCAAGGGATGTATTTCCCTTTCAGTGGGGCTTGAGAGGGAAAAGATATTGGAAATGTCACTTAATGACATTGTGTAAGACTCATGAAAGAAAACTGCAAAAAATGAGCCATCAGATGAATCAATGATCATAAAAATTTAATCACAGGAAACCTCTACAAAGTCAGTAGATACTTGTATAGGTTTTGCAGCAGTACCAGTAACAGAATAGAAGGAAGGATCAGGTTGGCTGCATTCATCTTTCGAGACAGTTTCTAGCTCCTGAGTAATTATCAGTGGAGATCAGTAACAGTAACATTGTCCAGGTGGGCATAAAAATAAAATAAAATATTTTTTTTTTAAAATCTATTCCAGGTCTATTATCAAAGGACTCTTCAAAAATCCAGGAGATGTGTTACCACCAAACAGCCTGTGTCTGAACTATGTAAATGAAAAGTTACTCAGGCTTATTTGTATCACTACCCACATTTCTTACTCCAGAAACTGTTACTACCTTGAATAAACAGATCAAAATTAATCAAGAAGCTCAGAGAGCTGCAGCAAAGATCTCAGGGAAATAAAGGAACATGAACATCAAGAAAATGATCTTGATCTTGGCCCATTCTTTTAGTGAAGGTCCAAGTTCATGAAGGAATAAGAACTAGCACTCAGACCCAGCTGCTCAGATGGTACAAAATGGGATAGAGTTTGGATTCTTTGACCACAGAATGTTGTTCCATGAACTAGTGGAAAGAGGAGTGTCGTCTCCTCAAGACAAAGGAAAAGCACCTTTGCTTATAAACTTTCTATTGGAGGAGGATTTTATCTGTCTTTGAAGGGAAGAAACTTCTAGTTATGTGCAAACTTGAGTAACTTTGACAAGGACTTAGAATCAAAAGGAAGGGAAACCAGTGAATTATGGACCTTTCACCTCACCTAAAGCTCCTGAAAATAATAAAAACTTGTTTAGGTGCTAGTTTTGGTTTGTTAACAGCACATTGCAGCAAGCCAATCTAATTTCATTTCATAGTAGATCAATATGAGCTAGAGAAGAAGATGAAAAGGTCATATTTTTTAACTTTATGAAGACATTGCCCTGTTTGCCACAGTATTCTAATAAGGAAGCAGTGAAAAGACACCATATACTAATCAAAGACACTAAATGAAGGACAGTATATACTACATAAAGACTGCATAAGGAATTGGATTCAGTGACATTACATCAAGAAAACCTTCCTATTGAGTCATAAGGTTCAGAGTGGACACCCTTGCTTTCTAAACTCCTTGAAACTAAGAGGTAAAGAGCATAGGTGTGGCTGAATTCACTCCTAGTCATAGACTTGGTCATTGGTTTATGTCTAAACAAAATATACATTATGTGAATCCTTTATGCTACTTACCTAAAATTATAAAGTGTAATCACAAAGCACCATTACACTGCATGAGCATGCTGTTTCTTTCCCAATCCACTTACCAATTATCTGTAGCAACAAAGGTCCTCTTGGTCTGCAGAAGTAACCTTGGTAGGCATCCCTGCCCAACAAGAGGTCTTGGTGTGCAGCCTGCTGTCATGTCAGGAGAGGTCAAAAGGCTTCTGGGCTGCTCACTATTTATGGGGCAAGATGATTGACTTACGGTCATGTGTGCATACAAATGTTAGCTTCTTCCAAATTAGACTCAAGTCATATTTTCTTCCAAATTTGGCCAACATTGGAGTGGAGTGGGTGGGTGGGGATGCATTGTTCAAATTAGCCCTTGGCTTTTTGTCTTCTGTCTTCCACAGATCCAGGATACAACATGATCAGACACACCAAACATATCCATCACAACTGCCATTGATGGTTATTTGTTTAGGCCAGATGCTCTGCTTAATGCAGGGTGTTGGGAGTTTACCATTACATAAATTGTACCTACAAAGTATGATAGTATGTCAGAGGATAAGGTTAGCAATCCAAATTACCTTATAAAGTGATGAAAAGATCTGAAAGACTAGAATCCAGTTCAATATCAACAAACACGGGCTATTCCAGTCAAACAAGAATAACTGGCTACAAAACCAGAGGAAACAACCAGAGAATAACGCAGCTTTCCCAAACATGCTAGATCTTCCATATTCCATCCTGAAACATATGATTCTCTTGTACTCAAGGGAATTAGGCACAAAATAAGCAGTGCATCCCACTCCAGACAGCAAGAACCTAATAGCTAGGTTTGATCATGCTTGATGACTTTTTAACATTCTTTCTTATGCTTTGCTTTCACAGAGCATTTGCTCTAAAGAGCAAAGTTGTTTTACATTATTTTTAGACAAATGCTTCTTCAACATGTTGAGTACTTCAGAAATGTAGGACAGCTGTTTTACCAAGTTGCCTATAGATTACAACAGACTGATTGCAGGTGCCAGAAGCATCCTGCCCTATTAGCAGTTGTTGAGAAAGGATTAATCGTGCTTGGCTGCCTCGCTGAGACATTTGGAGGAAGAGGAGGTAAGAAGAGGCCTTTAGCAAGAAAGGCTCCAGAACACTGGCTGAGTCACCCTGGACCTGAGACCCCAGGAAGAGCTATGACTGGGGAAGAGCCCTGATGCCAGTCCTGAAATGTCCTTGTCTTGAAGTCCATACAACATGTGGGCTGCACAGAAGAACAGGCTGGGAAAAGCATCAGCTCACAAAAGAATGTTCTGATAAAGATGATGCTAAATATCCATGTTGTTTTCAGTCATGCATACTGAAGAAAGTGATTGTTCCTTTCTCATTTTTTGAGTGGCAATCACAAAAAAAAAAAAAAAAAAAAAAAAAAAAAAAAAAAAAAAA
>CM021731.1:112461703-112533036 GCA_011075105.1 Heteronetta atricapilla | reverse complement strand
CAGATATTTCACTGTTGTTTTTTGTCACTGGCACCCAGCCCCTGGCAAGGTTAAAGCAAGTCTTCTGATATCCTTGGAACAATAGGGCAGCAGAGCTGCTTCCTTTGTTTACACAATACCATTCTGAACAACCTTTGAGGCTTAGATTTTGTTGCTTTATAATCCATGTTTTTGCTATCTTCTCTTCCACTCTCCCCTTCCCCCTCAACCCCCTTTCAAATTTGGTATTCCACAATCCTTGCAAAGTCTAGTATGTATATCACACAGTAAGCTTTGAAGACAAATACATTTAAAATCCTTGACATCTATGACACCCATTTAACTTCCACTGAAGAAGGAGGGATGTTTTCAGGGTTATCTTTGCAATTTACTTTCTCAATGTCTTTTTGAATTCGAGCTTCATAAGTAAAGCACGACAAATAGACTTCAACATTGTGTCATACATCTCATCTGGATACCTAACATAAATGCTTAATTTTACATAAAATATTGACTAATTCAAATATTAGATGTTAAAGAAGATGTAGAAGTAAAAATGTCAGTTGTTGACAAATAAATAAAAGTCATTTGGAGAAAGAGTACTATTAATTCCAGTATTGATACAAGGAACAAATATTTCTAAATCACCATCATTTTGCTAGGAGTCGCATGTGATGTCTTCGGAAAAAGCAAAAAGAAAAGCCTACAAAAATTATCTACCTATTGATCAGATGCACAACATTAGGAATGTGTCACTGATAAGATATAAAGAAGCAGAAATAATGTATGCTTCAGTGGACATTAGACTTCATTTTTCTTCCATTTTAATTAATTGTCAGTAGGAAAGAAAAAATAAGTCCAAAAATAAACAATGGAAGCTTACTACTTCTGCAATCTGCACTTTAAGTTGTAAGATCATGGTATAAAATACTACACAGTGCTATATAATGTAAATCCTATAGGTGGGTGTTCCAGCAATAAAGTTGGAGATATACTTAGTAACTAGAAAAAAAGAATCATGATTCAAGGGAGAAGGGGAATGGCTACATGGAACAATGATCTGAGACTCTTTGAGCAATTTTAATGGTTTTTACTATAGTGTTTGCAGAAAGACGATGTTTGTTCAAACTTTACCACTTAAAAGTGTTTTTCTGAAATTGAGGCATAAATTGATATCTTTCAACTAAATGGCCCTTGTTCCTCATGTAGCCAGTACTGTAGACATTTTATTTTCTCCCACCAAATGAAAGCTGAGTGAAATAAATTTTAAAAGAATATGGAAATATGGAATGAACTCGATTTCCAATTACATATATATAAAGGTGCTAGCTTCCCAGAACAAGTAGGACACCTGTAATATGTTAAAAGTGATTTTATATGACTTGGAATATAAACTTCTCCCATCCCCCTAATGCCTGTAGGACATGTAAAGTTACTTTGACAGAGCCCAACAGAAAGTTATATTAATGCTAAAAATCTCATAAAGAGGGAGCATAGATAAGTAAGTCACTGTCATCATAAATTAAGCATGCCTGGGACTAGCCTCTGGCACTGAGGCACTAGCATCAGACCAGTTTCCAAAAATTATAGTTATGTCCATATTGTTTGTCAGGAATGGGCTCTGGCCCATGCTATCTCCCAGACAATACTTGAGAGTGGGAGATTGCTTTTTGGTGTAGGCCAACATTATGCTCATCGGCCTTCTAACAGTTCAAAATTACAGCCAACTGAGTTCAAGTGGCAACAACATTCATGCACATTTTTTTTTACTTACACATGTATATCTTGGATCTAAGAGACCTAAGAAGCGTATTGATTTGAATCATGCCAACTATTCCTTTTTGACTCCAGAAAAGAGAATGTAAGTACTCTGTACTAGTATTTCATCAAGAATGTATAATACAATGGCCAATAATTGTCATCGTTTTAAGTATATCTTAGTAGCAACCAGCCATTTCAGAAAAACCAGTTCTCTGAAAATCAGGAATTTGGAGTAAGCTCGACTGCTCCCTCTGCAGTCAGTGAAGAGGAAATAAACACTTCCTGTCTCAAATCCCTTTTTCAGTGGGTTGAAATGATCCCTGAAAATGCCTGCTTGTTGCCTGCTTATTTCTGCCTTCATTCTCTACAGAAGGAGCAGAATTGGCATCATCATTTAGAAAGAAAAAAACTAGGTGAAATGCCACCACAATTGCCACCGAAGATTTCTGTACTGTCTGCAGGCTTGGTGAATATATTATCTATGTGCATGGAAAGTTCCACTGAAAGTTTAATTTGCATCTTTCTGATGAAAGGAAAGAGACCTAATACTAAAGTGACATGGCAAGTTGATGCTAGAATACAGGAGTTCCTGCCTTTTAGCCTTTGTTTAATATGTTGGATCTTGTCAGCAATAACAACCTTCTATATTTGAGAGAAATAGATATTTTAAAGGGAGAATGGTGTGATAAAATAGCTCTTCAAAAACAGTTTGGGTGAATACATTCATTGTAGCCTCATTAATCATTTGTGAAACATCTGCCTATACTACTACTAAGGTTTTCAAGCAGCACTGTACTTTATGAAAATAACTTGAAGTAATATGGTCCTGATGTGAGGATATGTTGTAACTAACTTTTTTTCAGATTTTACTGGACATATGTAGTGTGGAGAATAACTGTCAAATACAAATACCAAAACTGAATATTCTTTTAATAAATCTAGAATAAATATACTAGATTTATCATGGATCTATATATTCAGTTTACATCGTTCATAGACAAAATTCTGCAAGACATATTTTTAGATTACTGCATGGTTTCATGCGACTTGAATCTAAATGTAATCCCAAATTAAAGTAAATAACAATGTTATTGCAAACTCCCAGAAGCTGGGGACCATTCCAGTAGGTAATTCAATATGAAACTGAAGAACTTGACATGCAGTGGGTAGAGAAATGAAAATATATCTCAACAGAAGAGGTGATTAATTAGTTGAAAAAACAGGAAAGTGTCACCCTGGAACCAAGAAGGGACTGCTATCTAAGGAAAAGAGAGATAGAATTGCATTAAATGTTCCTATAGTTACGCATCTGAGAACTCCCTAAAATTGTGTGATTCAAAGGCAACTTAAGAAATTTGTTTAGATCCCTTCTCTCCTTTAGGATGAATGTGGATTTAGAGAAAGACACTTAACTGTTGGCACACAGGACAGAAGTACCTAAGACATCTGGTGACACAAATTCCATACTTCCCATGAATCTTCAGTCAAACCTCAAACATTAATAGCAGCCAGTACTTTTTTTCCCAGGTCTCTTAAGACCTTAGTTAGAATTCTACTTTCTGGGGCCGAGGCCTGTGAACTGAGGGAAACACATGACTCAAATATACATTTTTTTTCTGTTATTGTTAAGAGTAGACATCATCATTCATTCATTTGTTCTTACTTTTGTAAAAATCAGTCCACACCAAATAATCGTAGCCTAGTGGCTTGTCTTTGCCAAAAGCATATTTTTTCCAGGCTGTTTTCAGGTTTTGTCAGAACTCAGGAAGTGGTAAATCCACATCATACCTGGCAGCTGTGCCCACATGCTATTACACAAACATTACTAAACATTTGTGCTTCTCTTTTTGTTCCTATTTGTCTGGCTTTAAATTCTCTCTGTTGTTTCTCATTACACACATCTTCCTCCACTCTATCAGAGATATCTATGGTTCTAACTGAACTGCGATTAATTACAAATATGAAATTAAATTGTCAAGTAATTCCGCATTGATTACATATGGCAAAGGTTTCCAGGATATGCTAGCTTAAGCTAGGTATAAACCAGAACCTTAAAAGAAACACATATTATCACTCCTTCCAAACCATATGACCTAGTAGTTCATATGCAGACACATGCATTTTGTCATAATTTCCCTTTCTCCCCAGAGTTTTGTAGCTAGCTGTATCTACCTTCAAGTATGCTGCACTGAAGCTTTTTTAAGCAACAATACATTCAGTTATTAGTAAGTACAGAGAAATGCCAGCTCATAATAAGCAAAGATGAAATATTTAAATATCCACTATTTTTTGTCAGTTCTGAAAATGATGAAAGCTTCCCAATTCCATTATAAATTCAGTTCCATGCCTCTGCTTCAGCATTGCAAATCTACAAGCAACTCTTATTAACTGTTTTTCTATATTAAAGGTTATATAGTCAGAAGTCTGTGGAGAACTTTGTTTCACTGTAAATAGCAAATTTTCTTCACCATTTTTCAATGTGAATCATTCTTATATTTTTCACTGGTGCTGTCAGCATAACATCCCTTGCAAGCATACTAGAGATACTATACTCATGAGTAAAATACTACATGCACAAGAAATGTATATAGTTGTCTGGAGAGAAGAATTTTCCATTTTCCTCAAATTCTTTTGCTGTACATTGGCTTTTCTATAAACTTGCTATGAAGGGAATTCAGAAGTCAATGTGGAAAAAAGAAAGGAATTCACGAAAATCATCAATAGGAATAATGAGGAAAATGTGTGTAGCAAAACTAAAATGCAAATTAAAGGATGGATGGATGGATGGATGGATGGATGGACGGACAGACAGCATACGCATGTTTGCCCATGTTTGCATATATTAGCCCATGCAAAGCTATGTCTGTGCATGCATGCACTAATGTATAAATTCAAAGGGACAAATAATTCAACATCCTGACTGTAACTGAGTCTGCAAGAGTCACCCTTCCTGTGACTGTCAATTGCTAGGTATGATCTGCCTATCTGAAAAGGTGATAGCACAGCAGATCATAGAGCTATGTGGAGATGCTGAAGCAGTTCAGATATAGACAGGCAGGTTCATCCATGTAGCATTATTCAAAAGGTAAAATCAAGGTAGGTGTGTATGACATTGTTAGCTCCTCATGATGCTGGTTGTGTTACAGTTCTATCATGCATGCTTCATAAACATGGATGAATACATCACCAATGAACACCTGAAAGACAAGGCAATAACCTGAGATACAGAGCTAAAACAGAGAAAAAAAAATAACCTTATTGTCTCAAAGGATTTATCCAACACAACTGACTGCAAGATTCAAATTTTTACTGCCCCAATTCCTTTATTACAAAAAATTTGAGGGAAGATAATGCTGCCACCATGTTCTTTTTAACAGATCACCCTTCTCAACTAAAAAGCAAGCAATGCATCTCTAATGCACAAATATTGCAAAACTTCAAAATTTCAGAAATCTAATAGGAGTAAAGCAATTCCAGTTGATGACTAAGATTGTTTTCTGTGTTTAAAAAGGCAGTGTGTTTTGTTCTTGTAGAATGTTGAACTGTTCTTGTGTGCTGCTGCCATTGAGCCTGCATTATAATGGAAACATAGAAGATGCCAAGCCCCAGCATGTGTTTCTAATTAAGATTTTTCATTTTTTGTTCAGATATTAGAGGATGACCTGATTAGCCCTGCCAATTATCAGAGCTCAGCTACTGTGACTTCTTATCTTATTCAATAACTACAGTCTGATTTGTGTATTTGGAGAAGAAAGAAACATATACCTAAAAGAATAGGGCAAATGTCCTGAAGTCCATTGACAATGTGGAAAATTTAGTGTGGATCAGAGGGGAACACTTCCAGGCAGTTTGCTGTTCTCAAGCCTTCCATTTCCTCTCATACACTGTAATAAGTAATTAGCATAGCTCAAACTACAACTTACAGCCTAACTGTGCAGGCAGATGTCTATTTTTCAGGTACAACAATTATGTGTAATAGAATTTGCTGCAGTAGAATTACCTGAAAATTTAAAACAACAGGAAGATTTATTTCTTACCATCTAGGATTTCTCAGTAATGTTATCAAATAAGAAGAAACAATAAAATCCTTCCTTGAGAATTAGTGTATTTTGTCAGCTAGAAAGCAGTGTATTATTTAGAGAAAGCAAAAAATACAGTCAGTGAAAACAACTGGCGTGAAGGGTAGTAGATGAAGTGCCAGGTTAAGTTTGAGCTTTGAAAATGCTTTATAAGGTTATGTTCACATAAAAAGTATTTCAGTATGTCTATTAGGTAAATTATATACAATTATCAGAAGATACCTTTTTGTACAAGTATTACCTTAGGTTTTAATTTCAATTTGTGGTCACATGCAGACTGTGTCATGAAAACCCTTTTTAAAGCTCTTCTAGATACTACAAAGGCATCAGCTACCTCTCCTCACCCTCTCTGAAGACATACACATACATATCTTGCAGCCATTTTCGGTATCTCATCTTGCACCAGCAACATGAAAGAATAGCAAGAGAGATGAGGAGAAGAGGAGCAAGTTCACCAGCTGAGAAAGCAAATGTTTTTAGAATTGAGCTGCATATGCAAAGGCTTAGCCTGGAGGTGGATGTAAAGATAACTTTTTCAAAACTGACAGTAAAAGTGCAGTGCCCATAAATGGTGGGCCAGATGGATTTCTTTCTGCTGTAACAGGTTATGCTTCAAATACTGCAACGCATATGTATTTGGTGTGTGAGATGATTTTTCCTCTTGGTGACATATATTCCTAACCATTGCATCCCAAACTTTCTGTATTGATAACACCAGAGATAGACAGGGAGTTTTCTAGGCATTGGGATCACAGGTTTACACTTTCCTGACAAGGGTGCCCTCCTTGTGCTTACCCCAGGCAGCCTGTAACACACTCACCCATATTGAACCATATTTTTGCTATGAAGAAGCTCATGTCAAACAGAACTGAAAAGACTATGTATTTGGGGCTTGTGAAGATATTTACTGCACCTCCTGAAATTAAGGATGACTTGTCATCCACCAAGTTAGATCTCTGGGTTCAGACCTGTCTGAATTCCCCCATCTAATCAATCAAAAGAGACAGAGAGTGATTCCCCATGCTATCTTTAGGAAGTAGTAAAGCTGTGCAGAAATAGAATGCTTAATTTCAGCAGAAGTAGATGCTTAATTTTCAGGTGTCTGAAGTGAAGGCTCTCCTGAGAGTGTTTACATAGTGCCTTAGTGCAGGATAGAAAGCCTCCTATAAATGCTCACCCTGACATACTACACAGTATATTCCCAATGGGGACCA
This sequence comes from Heteronetta atricapilla, assembly GCA_011075105.1. Classification (NCBI taxonomy): domain Eukaryota; kingdom Metazoa; phylum Chordata; class Aves; order Anseriformes; family Anatidae; genus Heteronetta; species Heteronetta atricapilla. The sequence goes on along the minus strand of CM021731.1, from coordinate 112,526,003 downwards.
CTCCAGTCTAAGCAAACACAACCTGACTCTCTGGGAATCTAACAGAGTTTAAAAATAAATAATAAATCTTTAGTTTAGTAAAATATACTATGACGTGTGTGACTGGAATTACTACTAATGTTAATTTGTTTCATTGAAGTTTAGGATGTCTTCACCTTTATCTTTCAAAATCTTTTTCAAAAATAATTTTACTCCTGGAGCAAGCTTTGCAGAGTTATGTGGGATTACAGCTACGAATATGGTACTCTGCTAGAACTCACTAGCCTGAATTGCACTTGAAACTCCCACAGACTTGCACTAGAAATTTTAGGCTTATCAGTCTCAATGTAAATTTTCAAAGTGTGATAACAGAACCCAAGTCACTCAGATGCTTTTACATATTAAACCACATTTTGCTGAAGTCTAGATCCTGAAATCTCTCTTGTTACTAGTCCTTTCCAGTAAGGTTGCTTAACTGAAAGTAGGAAGGCTTATGGAGCAGGTAATTAGTGTGCTTACTGTGGGAGGGCATTTGAACAAACAAAAGAAAAGCAAAAGGAATTATAAGCTTCTGTGTAACCATGAAGGGAAAAAAATAAGAAAAGCCCTTTTTACTATACCTTAGGGAGGTTTATCACATCATGTTTAAATAACAGGAGTGTTCTCAAGAAAAAAAAAAAAAAAAAAAAAAAAAAAAAAAAAAAAGAGGTAGGAATGTACAAGGTTCTGCCTTTAGACTCCTGCTGAGCAATAATGGAAGTATAACTAATTAAGGGCCTGATCAAGGGCTCATTGAAGCCAAGTGAAAGCCTCCCACTGATTTCAATGGGTCTTGGATCAACTTTAAGCGTGTAGAGTGTAAATATGACTGCATTAAAAACAGGATGAGCCAATGTCTGCTTTCAGTCAGGGCTGGTTTTATATTATATTATGCCAATCCTCACCCAGGACTGGTTCACAGCTTCCCAGGAGCATCAAAGGTTAATATTCCAAAATGGAGAGCTTAAGCCAAACTAGTCCTTATCTGAAATGGGTAATGGGCAAAGCTGGTAGAGAAAGGACTTGGGGAAATATTTGGTGAGACCAGCTTGCTGCTGCTCCTGGCCCTGAATGGATGAAAGACAACAAATTAATACCTCTGCAATTGTTCGTCCCCATCTCCTTGTACATACCCATTTCAAGCAGCCTGAATTTCCAGAGCTTTGGCTAGATCAAGCTGCAAGACAAACACAATTTTGAAATTCCCAGTAGTTTAGTGTCTACTTTTCCTGTGTATTTGCCTGTACACAAAGCCAGTCCTGCTTTCACCAGTGACAATGATCTTTTTGTCACACCAATCAGGTAGCCCTTCTTTCTTAACTTGTAAGAACTGAAAGCCAATGACTTTATCAGGGAATGACACAGATTTTATAATTACTTTTAGCTCAGAGTCCTGACTATTTTAGTGCTAAACAGTTTGTAAAGAATAGAAAATCTTTAATTGCATTATATATTAGTCCTCAGTTTCCCAAAATATTTCTTTTTAACACCTCAGCTATTTACAGTATATATTAGCCTGCTTCTTAGTCAATTGATATTCTCCCCAGTTCCCAAGTGTGGTCTGACTTCATGTGAACAAAATTCATATGTCTGTTCCTGAGTTCTCTAAGTACTGTTACACAGTCAACTGTAAAAGTTGACTTGGAAATGCTGTAGAAAAAAAAAAAAAAAAAGTTTGAAAGTCTATTTGCAGTCCATATAAAAGTTTGGAGAACCAAACCTTTGATTTCGAGTGTGTTACTCTTCTCTTTTGCATCTTGTTAAACACGTAATGGCAAACTGCCCAAAAGCCTTCTTGCATACATATCTTAAGAGCAACCACACCTTTCCTCTACCCCAAAACATAAGTAGATAAAATCCTACCCATATAACGAACATCTGTTTACTCTCTTGTATTCTGATTTATTGGAAAAGATTTGAAGAAGAAATGTAATGTAATATGTTGACCAATGCGAGGCAGGGGGGAGACTCACTCATCTGTGACTAAAAATTATCCATGATGAAAAAATATGTCTTCCTTCCATTCCTATGGTGATTCTAAGCTTTAAAGTGATTGTTCTTTTCCCACCAATAAATAAATAAATAAATAAATAAATAAGGGGGGGTAAACTAGTAGTGAGAAAACAAGAACTTGTCAAAAAAATTATGGAGTTAGGCCTGTTATTAAACGAGTCAGTTTAGAGTCATAGACTCTGCCAAATTTAACACCCTCTCCAGCCTACTGAAAGAGCAAAGTTGAATTAGTAGACTCCTTTGCAATGGCAAATATTTTACAATCTGAAATGTTGGAACTTTACATGCCATGAAAGTCAGATATAATCCTCTGTACTCTAGTTCTAATCAAAATAAAAGCATATCCTCAGTTCAAGCCAGAAAACAGAAAAGTTGGGCAAACACCCAAGTGCATACATTATGAAAGCTGAAATGAACACATAAATAAATAAATCTTATTTCCCAATGACCAATAGAAAAGGAAAAATAGAATCAGGAGGAGTCAATCTGTATTTTTTTTTTTTGAACAATTCCTTATTTTATTAATTGGTTAGTGAGTGGTACAGCTGAATTCAAAAACCTACACTATAAACATGCAGTATGCACACAAGACTAAACTGACCCTGACGGGAAAACAGATATGACTGATAGTTGATCTTTATAAGATAGGTTATAAAAAAAGTAAGTGATTTCATACTGTTGTTTATTCTCTGGGGTAACTCAAAGCATTACTTTAAGTTTGTTCAGATTAACTCCATAGGTACTATTTTACATATACTTTCTTTTTAATCAATGATCTATTGATCACTAGTTGCGATAATCCTTTTTTTCTTGAGAAAGAAAGAAGTAAACATGGGAAAAAAAAAAAAAAAAAAAAGATTAAATCAAGCAAAAACAAGAAAGTCAGAGACAGTAAAGAATATTTAGAAAGAAAGAATAAATGTTTCTAGAACAAAAAAGAGGAGATTTTTCCCCTTGGACAAAATGCATCATGTGTTCTGAATGGGCTTATAAAAATGTTGACCAAAGAAAAATATATATCTCACTTCACAAGCTGATTTATCCTCATAGTTCTAAACCTTCACACTGAAAGTATTCTGAAAACGTATGTTACTATTACCATTACCTTGCTGACACAAACTGAAGTCCAACAATGTCTAGTAATGAATGAATTAATCATTCTATTGCCCTGAAGGAAGTGATAATGCAGTTTGAGTCCTGATATCAAGTAAGAATTTATATCACACATATACACAGAACACACAGAACTGTAGGGTTTGGAAGGGACCTTGAAAGATCATCGAATCCAACCCCCCCTGCAAAGCAGGATCCTCAGAGCAGGCTGCCCAGGTAGGCCTCCAGACAGGCCTTCAATATCTCCAGAGAAGGAGACTCCACAGCCTCTCTAGGCAGCCTGTTCCAGTGAGTAACTTCCTGTGCGTAACTTCCTGTGTACTATTTTGCAGCCATTTCTCCACAAGCCACTATCCCCACAAGCCACTGAGAAGAGGTTAGCTACATCCTTCTGTCTCCCACCCCACAGATATTTATAGACATTGATAAGATCCCCCATCAGTCTCTTCTTCTCCAGGCTGAACAGACCCAGGTCTCTCAGCCTGTCCTCATAGGAAAGATGCTCCAGGCCCCGCATCATCTTTGTGGCCCTCTGCTGGACTCTTTCCAGGAGATCCCTGTCTTTTTTGACCGGGGAGCCCAGAACTGGACACAGTACTCCAGGTGAGGCCTGACCAGGGCAGAGAAGAAGGGGAGGATCATCTCCCTTGACCTGCTGGCCATGCTCCTTTTAATGCACGCCAGGATCCCATTGGCCCTTTTGGCCACCAGTGCACACTGCTGGCTCATGGTCAACCTGTCATCCACCAGGACCCTCAAGTCCTTCTCCACAGAGCTCCTCTCCAGCAGGTCGTCCCCTAGCCTGTACTGATACTTCTGGTTGTTCCTTCCCAGGTGCAGGACTCTACACTTGCTCTTATTAAACCACATCTGGTTTCTTCCTGCCCATCTCTCCAGCTGGTCCAGGTCTCGCTGAATGGCTGCACAGCCCTCTGGCATGTCAGCCACTCCTCCCAGCTTTGTGTCATCAGCGTACTTGCTGAGGGCAGACACTATTCCCTCATCAAGGTCGTCGATGAAGATGTTGAACAAGACCGGACACACTGACCCCTGGGGAACACCACTAGTCACAGACCTCCAGCCAGACTCTGCTCCACCGATCACCACCCTCTGAGCTCGGCCAGCCAGCCAATTCTCAACCCACCTTGCTGCCCACTCATGTATCCCACACTTTCTCAGCTTTGCTAGCAGGATGTCATGGGAGACAATATCGAAAGCCTTGCTAAAGTCAAGGTAGATGACATCCACCGCTCTCCCCCCATCTACCCAGCTGGTGATGCCATCATAGAAGGCAACAAGGTTGTTCAAGCATGACCTCCCCTTGGTGAATCCATGCTGACTACTCCTCATAACATTCTTCTCTTCCAATTGCTTGGAGATGACATCCAGAACAAGCTGCTCCAACACCTTTCCAGGGACAGAGGTGAGACTGACTGGCCTATAGTTTCCCAGATCCTCCTTCCTGCCCTTCTTGAAGACCAGAGTAACATTGGCTATCCTCCAGTCTTCAGGCACCTCACCCATTCTCCAGGACCTTTCAAAGATGATAGCGAGTGGTTCGGTGACCACGTCTGCCAGCTCCCTTAGCACACGTGGATGCATCCCATCGGGACCCATGGATTTGTGTGCGTTGAGCCCACTCAGACACTCCCGAACCACTCTCACATCTACCAGGGGGGAGCCCTCCATTTCCCAGACCCTTAGTCAATTTGCCAGGGGCGAGGAGACCTGGGGGGGGTGTCCTTGAAGCAAAGACTGAAGCAAAGAAAGAATTCTGTTTCTCCACCTTCTCGACATCTTCCATGACCAGGAGTCCCCCCCTCGTTCAGCAAGGGACCCACATTATCCCTAGTCTTTCTTCTGCTGTTTACATACTTGAAAAAAATCTTCTTATTATCCTTTATCTCTTTAGCAAGCCTCATCTCCAGGTGGGCTTTAGCCTTCCTTGTCACGTCCCTGCAGGCCCTGACATCACATCTATACTCCTCCCAAGAGGACAGGCCCTTTTTCCACATTACATAGACCTTCCTCTTCCTTTTGATTTTATTGATGAGCTCCTTGCTCATCCACGCAGGTTTCCTATCCCCCTTCCCCAATTTCCTACTCTTCAGGATGCACTGATCCTGAGCTTTGAAGAAGTGCTGCTTAAACGTAGCCCAGCTCTCACAAGAACCCTTGCCCTCAAGCAACCTAGCCCATGAGATGCTCCCCAGCAGGTTCTGGAAGAGGTCAAAGTTGTCTCTTCGAAAGTCCAGGGTAGCAATCCTGCTTTTAGCCTTACTTCCTCTGCCTAGTTCCATCTGGAACTCCACCATCTCATGATCGCTGCATCCCAAGCTGCCCCCAACCTTCACATCCCTAACAAGGCCATCCCTGTTGGTAAGAACAAGGTCCAGGAGCACCCCCCGCCTTATCGGCTCCTCCACCACCTGCATCAGAAAATTGTCTTCAATGCATTGTAAGAACCATTTGGACTGCGTGTGCCTGGCCAAGTTGCTTATCCAGCAGATGTCAGGATAATTGAAGTCCCCCATGAGGACCAGCGCTCATATGATAGCTAGAGAGACAGACATTTGTATATATACATACATATATGTTTTTTTTATTATTATTGTGAAAAAATATGTGACAATAATCCTTCCTTTAGACCAGTGCAGCAGATGGTGGTTTTGGATATCATGGGCAAACCCTAGCTCTGTGTTTAGGTAGATTCATTGAAGCTCAGCATGATCAAATACAAATATCTCTCTTCTAAAAATTTTTGGATAGAAGACAGATCTCAGTGCAAATATCTTTAGACTACATTTCATAAATGAACAAAGATTTGGAAAAGGGAAGCTCCTTATTTTATCCAAATTAAATGATATATCTATAATCCAAATCAGAACATTTATTTTTAGGCAAAAGTGAACACCCGAGGGGATACATGAAAAAGCTGTATAGATAGGTTTGTGTTCTAGCAAGTTCAGATATTTGGTCCACAGCCTAAAGTGATTACTTCTAAGCAGAAATAACATGGATATTTTGAAGTTCCATTTGACTTCTAAATCTTTGTTTAGTAGGAAGTACTATTGACATTTGTTACTGTTAGATTTTAATTAGTCCAACTTGAAAAGTCAAAGTTTTAGCCTAATGATTTTTGAACAAGAAAAAAATGCAGAACACACTGTTGGGCAATTGATAAGTAATGATAAACACAGGAGTTCAGTATACAATTTTGCTACTACAGTTTTTCTATTTAACATATTTGTTGGTAAAAAAGAGAGTAGAGTCAAGTGCACCCTCAGCAAGTTTGCCAATGACAACAAGTTGCATGGTGAGGTTGACATGTAGGAGGGAAGGGGTTCCATCCAGACTGACCTTGCAGGTTTGAGAGAACCTCATAAAACTCAACAAGGTCAAGTGCCAGGTCTTGCATCTGGGTTAGGGCAATCCCAAATGCAAAAACAGGCTGGGAAGAGAAAGGATTGAGAGCAGCCCTGAGGAGAAGAACTTGGGTGTGCTGGTTGATGAGAAGCTCAACATGAGCCAGCCAATTGTGCTTGCAGCCCAGAAAGCCAACTGTGTCCTGGGCTACATTAAAAGAAGCATGGCCAGCATGGCAAAGGAGGTGATTCTCCCCCTCCAGTCTGCTCTCATGAGACCCCACGTGGAACACTGTGTTCAGCCCTGGGGTCCCCAGCACAAGAAAGTTATGGACCTTTTGGAGGAAGTCTAGAGGAGGGTCATGAGGATGTTCAAAAGGCTGGAGCACCTCTCCTGAGAAGACAGGCTGAGGGAGTTGGGGTTGTTCAGCCTGGAGAAGAGAAGATTCTGGGGAGACGTTATAGATGCATTTCAGTACCTACAGGGGGACTATAAGAAAGCTGGAGAGGGAATCTTTGTCAGGGAGTGTAGTGAAAGGACAAGGGGTGATTTAAAAATCTCTTTAAACTAAAAGAGGGTAGATTTAGATTAGATATAGGGAAGAAATTATTTACTATGAGGGTGATGAGGCATTGGAACAGGTTGCCCAGAGAAGCTGCGGGTGTCCCATCCCTGGAAGTGTTTAAGTGCATGCTGGATGGGGCTTTGAGCAACCTGGTCTAGTGGGAGGTGTCCCTTCCCATGGCAGGGGGGCTGGAAACAGATGATCTTTGAGGTCCTTTCCAACCCAAACTATTTTGTTATTCTCATATACACCAAAAATTAATAGCAAACAAACAAATTTCAACAAAATCATTTGTATTGGCTATTTTTACACCACAGATTCTTACCAGCAAAGCACAGTTTAGAGATTTGACAACTTGTTGATATAGCTGTCCTGACAGTATTTCTTAGGATACATCCACTCTATCAAAAATGCATATCTGTAATATCATGTTTTATTTCATCTGGAACACATGAAGTTGTCACAGAGAGGACACCTCTTATTGTAACTCCAGAACCAATTTTCCAGTAAAACATACAAATATTGCAATAGCAGCAAAGAGATCCTTATACAAATATAGCCATTAGAATAAAGTATATTAACACATACAGTGCAACTATATCACAAATACTTCTCAAAATATATTTCAAAACCATTTTTCAACATTGCCACTAAATACTCGGTGCTAGTTACCACACAGATTACAGGTCTCCTTTTGAAGAATTAGTATTGTAGTACTATCAATTGTAACTGTGTAAAACTTCCATGTTGCTTACATACTCTCATTTGGAGTAATTTAACCAATGTGTTTGTGTTTTTTCCAGAAGAACAAAAAAATGAGGATCAGGTTCTCTAAGTTTTTGAGGTGCCAAAATATGCAGATCTGTCCCATGAAATGCTTTCAGAACTGGCTGGATATCTACTCTCATTCATTTATCAGTGTCAGCACCAGCCTAGATGTTTTTGAAATTTCCACCGGTCTCCATATGCACTCCAGAGAGCTCAATGTCCTTTATAATTTGACACAGTGTTTTTCAGGCTGGCAGGTTGTAAAATAGCAGAGAAAAGAGACCACAAATAGAAGACAGTATTATGGTCATTGTGTTGTGTCTTTTCTGACCAGTGTAGCCAGTAAAGTTAAACTAAAGTCCTTCTGAGCAGCCCAGGAGGATTTAAATTGTGCACAAGGGCAGGCATACTGATGAATGAATTCCCTGCAGGGAACTCAGAATTCAATTTGGGGTACTCCTAAAAGGATATTGGGTAGCTTCACAGGTTACAGTTGATTTAGCAAGAGTGATAAACGGAAATAGAGGCTACAAAATCTCCTGTCTCACCTCCCCCTTTCAATTCCACTCTTGATAGACTGTACACATATTAACAGTTTTCTATGCCTTTCAAGGATATGTATTTCTGGCAAGGACATATACTTTTCTGACAAGGTTTACAGAACATTTTGTTTTGCACCATGCATACACATGCTGCTGGATCCTATTTCTATTATATATTCAAACACTACACATAAGATTGCCATCACACAATCTGTCTTGTGCTGTCCCAAGGAGAAGAAAAGGTTCAAACTATGATGTAAAAAATAATTCTCCCTTTACTAATTTTCATCCAGAATTGGCAGACCTGGTCTTTCTTTCCTGTTAGGAGAAGAACATTACAGTACCTGTTCCTCACCTCTCCTCATCCATTCTTTCATCCATCTGCACTGTCGTTAGTAATTTCAAGGAAGTTTCTCAATACCAACACATCTAAGCTATTCCTTCAGTAGAAGTTCTCATGCCCTTCTCTATTATATCACCACAAAACAAGTTCAATGGCATTTAACTATCCAATTAAACAGGTGTGCCATTGCTTTCCTGATTAGAGAGATTCTGCAGTATTGGTACTGCATTGGCACCTCAACTATGATGAAGGTTAGCAAGAACATGTATAGACTTTGTCAGGAACTTTAGACAATATTTTTCAGCTCAGTCAAAAATACTACAGCACTAAATGTACTTTGTATAGTCATCAGCAGGTGAGCTCAAGAATTATCAAAGCTAGGTATTTATACTACCTATTGCAAAAGAACAGAGAAAACTGTGTTAAATTTATTTCTGAAAGAGATGAATTAATGTATATTTTACATTAAATTAGTACTCTTTTGGTACTACTGGATGACTTTACCTGAATATAGATAAAATTAAAAGTCAAGTTCACTTTTTCATGGATGAAGTCAAATTCTAGAGACTTCCACTTAATAAATAAATAAATATCCATTGTAGTCAGGACAGTTACACAGTGAGTTATTCTCCAAGCCGTATCACATCCTGAGTAAGGAGGATGTAACTTTATACTCTTCTCAGAAAACAGGTAAGGCAGAGGGCTGTAGCAATGCAAGAATACAGAGCTACACCATGTGTAAAAGGTGTGCAAGGAAGTATCTGTGGAATACATTTAAAGATAAATTTTTACCTGATTAAAATTTTTATCTTATGTCTAGAAACTCATAACCTAACCAAATACATCAAAGGCAATGATTATTCTGGGTTGGAAATTGTGCCCCAGGGGTAAAAATTTTGACAGACATGACTTACCAAGACCTTCTGGAAAGCTACTTAAATTTAATGAACCACAGAGTCATCACTGTTTGAGACTCGGATGGCACATCTTCTGCACTGTCAGTGCGTAATTCATGGAGCAGAAAAAGACACAAACTCTTGTGAAATTGTCGTATATGAATTCTCCACTTCCTAGCAGTAAGTTCAGTCCAAGCAATGGCTCCTTCTTAGCTTCTAATTTTCAAAGAACTACCAATGAATTAATGTGATTGAGACCTCTAATCTCTCTGACAGATGTGATTGAAAGTGATCTCAAAACTGTTGAAATGTTGTTAGAAGAGAAAATAAAGACACTGTAGTCACAACAGCCCAGTTTCCATAGGAAATCAGAATTAAAAAATTAAAAAAATATTAAAAAATGATAGTCTTGGGTTCGTTTGAAAATATATTTTACTCTCAAATGTCTGAATTTAGGAAAAAAAAATACCTGAAGTAAAAAAAAAAAAGACTTGGATGCACATGTCTACATAATCCATTGGAACCTAAATGTTATTTTATTTACAGAGTGGTTTTATTTAGTTCTCCTCCCTATTAAGCTGTTTTCACATTCTTCTGTCAAACAAAAGGAAGCATCTTGGACCTTCAAGGTCTAATGCAAAACTCCAAAAGCTCAGTTCTTTCCCCTTTTCCTCGAACATCTTACGCTAAACCCTTCAAACTGTGTCCAATCTCCTGAGACAGATCTAAATAGGCTGGTACCCTTCACACAGTGTGTCTTATGAATAATTGCTCAAGACTCAAACACACTGCAGACATATTAGCACAGTACTGTGTCTAACTTAATAAATTTGGTTTCTCAGCAAACTGATCCTCTAGGAGATTCTGCCTTGCTAACACAACAGTTCTGCCTCTGGTTTCCAAACCAGGGCTGTGCTCTACCACAAAACTCATCCCCCTGCCCCAATAACTAGTCAGACCATCCCATTGTCCCCCATCCCCAAGCAATCCTCTCTTATAATTCATGTGGATTTCTCTGTCCTTTGTATTCCTTTGACCTCCCTCAAGGGAAGAGGAAATATCTCTGTGAGATATTTCCTTGTTCCTATCTGATATTCTCCCTCTATTGCCCCCTTTTCCCTATTCTTGCAGCATGAGCTGATTCTGCTGAAGGAAGGTCATTTCCTCAGGGCTAACTACAAAAAGCCATTGTTTATCCCCATAGAAATTAGAAATAAGGTACCCTTTTATATGGCTATGCTTGGTAGAACAGGTCTTGAAGAATGAGTTCAAGATTTTAGCTCAATAAAATCAATAGCAACAGCAGGGAAAATGAAAGGGGAAATGGAAAGGGAAAATGAAAGGGAAAGGGAAAGGGGATAGGGGAAAGGGGAAAGGGGAAAGGGAATAGGGGATAATCTGAAGGTGCTAGAGGTCTCATGCCTGTTTGATAATGTGAGAAAGAGGTCTCCTTCAAAGGCTGGAGTAACAGAAAACAAAAGGTAATTACCATCTGACAGCATTCTGTATGTGCAAAGGATAGGTAGCTCCTAATGGGCAGGTGTCCACATTATAAAAAATCATTAATTAGTACCCCTGTTGGCAGTCTCAGCTGAGAAAAACATGACTAAATGAGCACAGAACTGAAGTGCCTTCTGTGATGATAATTGCATATACCCACATTTATTGTAATTTTGGGATGTGATTTTCCATTTGGATCTGAATCACTGAAAGGGTCTAGTTGTTGTGACAACATACAGGGATAATGACTCTATTAAAACACTCAGGGCCTAATTTCCAAAAGTATTAATCACCCACACCTTTAATGGGATGAGAAAACTTTTGGTAGCTTGGAAAATTGGGACACTCATCATAATTTCAGCACAGAAAACAAGAAGTAGGAATTATGAGAAAATCACAAAGTAGCAGTGACTGTGAACAAAATGGAATAGCAACACCAAACATTAAAAGAACAGATTGCATAAAAATAAGGAAGACGGAGAAGTTTGAAAGGAAAAATATTATTATTATTATTATTGTTCTTGTTGTTATTACTATTGCTTATCTTGCATGAAGAAAAAAAAAAAACAGTAATAAATGTTGATCCTTGTTATTATGTATAACAGCAACTTCCTTCAGTAGCAGAAACACCGATTTAAATAGTATATTAAAACTGAATAATAAAGTTCCTATAAAATTTGAAGGGAAATTGTATTTTTCACAAGAATAGATTATAAGCAAGTAATGAATGATATTAAAAAGGTTGTTGTGATAGAATTGGATACTTCAAAAGAAGTATTGGATGAAACCTTTCACAAGAGTCTAATCCCTAGGCCATAACACCAAAATGTTAAAAAGGACCAACAGTTGTAAGCTGAGAAGCTCTGGGCCTTTCTGGTGATGTTCCATAAACCAAATTTATCTGGTCAATTGCAGAAACAATTGCACACCATTTCACAAAGCCCAAACAATACATTTTCCCCTCAGGTAAATGTTTGGAGTGCCTACACTGAATTTTCTAATACTTTTTATAATCACTATGTTAAATATCATGTTGTTTTAATGTTCTTGATGTGAAACCCTTTGTGGTCATGATTGTGTAATTAGTAATTACAGTCTGTAATTAGTAATTACATAGCAATCAATTTAGCCAAGTGAAAATCATTCTGATCTGAATAGGTGTGTCATTGGTGTTGATTTCAGAGGATGGGCAGAAAAATGAAGATATCTGATTAGTACTGTACACTCAGAGAAAGAAAGAAAGAATTTATTTCCACCCAACAGAATTCAAACTGAGGTAGTCACTTTAATGCTTGGCTTTTCAAATAGTACAGAAGAGCCTGCAAGGAAGTCAGAACCTTAAGCTATGACCCTGTACTTACACAGCTCTATCCAGACTGAGCCTACCTGGGGTCTGACCACATTCAGCAGCAATTCACGAAGATATGTAACTGGTCCAAATGCACTGAATTTCACAATTAAAGCCTTTATGTCTTTGTTGGATAGCATTTTCCAGGCTTCTGCAGCTGAAACTGCTCTTGAAAGAGAAAGAAAAACAAAAAGAGATAAAACATAGTCTATAAAGTTGCACATCAAGTTGCACACAAACTGTTTTATTGTGTAGTTGGAAAAATCTGGAACTGCTGCAGTATGAATGACTGGAAGAATCGTAGAATCATAGAATGGTTTGGCTTGGAAGGGACCTTAAAGATCATCTAGTTCGCACTCCCTTCCATGGGCAGGGACACTTCCCACTAGACCAGTTTGCCAAAAGCCACATCCAACCTGACCTTGAACACTTCCAGGGATGGGGCATTCACAGCTTCTCTGGGCAACCTGTATAAGTGCATCACCACCCTCATAGTCAATAATTTCTTCCTAATATTTAATTAAAATTTGCCCTTTTTTAGTTTAGGAAAACTTTACTTTTTTATAAAAAAAATAAATATTTTAAATAAATGATGTCAAGAAACAACAAAGCATCCTACCTAAATCTTGTTCCCATTTTCTGTGAATAAAGATTAATTTAACCTTAAATTAACTAGACTTGTCTGAAGTGTTAAACATTGAAGAATTATACAACAGACATCAAAATCAAGTCAAGCTGCAAAACTCTGAGGACTGTTATGCATCTCATCTATTTAGCACAGTGGTAGAATACTTATATTAATAGGACTGTATGGGAACTGTAATGTGCTTATCTCATGGAGGCTTTTCAGACAACAGGGAAGAAAGATTAAAACAATAAAAAAAAAAAAAAAAAAAAAAAAAAAAGGAGGAAGATGTAGATTCCTGTAATGTCAAAGAAGCAGGGACTTTCCTGGATAGTGAGTGAGGGAAGGGTGTGTGATACAGGAGGAAAGATTGTTGAAGAAATGGTAGACATGTAGAAAGGTGATGGGCAGAGACATCAAGGTAGAACAGAGGAGACCAGAAGATATATCTGCAAGAGGTAATATCATCACAGTTTAATATCTTCATAATGGAATAAAGTATTTTATCCCATCCCTATTAGAGAACATATTTTAGCCTTTAGAAGATAATAGATATAAATATTTTATTACCATCAACACTTAAATAGATTAGAAGCAACATAAATGGCTAGCTTCATGAGCTGACCTTTTATCATTTTTTATATGTAGCATTCTGGGGGTGGTTAAACTTAGAGAGAACTCCAGCTGGTACATTTTGAAACCTCTCTATGATATGGAACCATACATACAGTAAAAAGTATATAAAGGATATTAACTGTACTGTCTAAAGAATATATAGATTTTCTCTGTCTAGCTTGTTAATCTTTAGTCTGATTCATATAGAGTGTATCTATATATTCAGTTATATATTTCAGTTAAAATGTATTTCAACCCGCAAGATGCAATACAGGAGATGTGTACATGGCACAATACAACCATGTCTAGGTAAAAAGCTAACAAGTACTAGTGGTGCAGTTATATTAGTGCAAGGCTCTTGCAGACCAATTTACTTGTTGACAGCTATTGCTCTTTCAGTGGCTGCTTGGGGATATCTAGGCAGCATTGCACTATGCTGAGCAGGCATTCCCTTGCATAAAACAGACTTTAGTTTTAGTTTGAAAGAATAAATGCAAATGATAACTCTAGCCTCAGTTGACAATAGGCATGAGGCTCAGAGCAGCCAGAACCCTTTGTCAGCATGGTCTAAATAAAAGGATAATGGCAAAAGCAAGATTAAACTTATTTTCACCGTGTGTGGTATTTTTATTAATGAACATTTTGCTCTTCTCTGTCATTTACGATCATGTATAATATATCACCATATATTGTACATATTATTAAAATAAGAGTGCAACACAACATTGAAAGGTGTTGGGAGATGCTTGAACTGCCTGTGCAGATCAAGTAGTAGGCAGTCTCTGCTTCAAAGATGTACAATCTATTTAGATAAGATAGATAGTACTTGTGAATTTAAGGAGTAGAGAAGGAGGTGGATACTCTGTGATAGCAACAAACAGCATGGTAGTTTCACAGCCGTTCTTTTTGGAAATGTGGGAGAGTGTGAAGAGAGGGAGAAGGAAGGTGGTTTCTTTGTTTGTTTGTTTTGTTTTTTGTTTTGTTTTTTATAAAGGAACAAGTTAAATGGAGAGAAAAGGAAGGGAGAAAGCAATTTAGGAAAGATGATAAGCTGGATAAACCAAGAGAGAAGCAGCATCACATGAGAGTGAGAAGAACAAGAGATAAAGGATAGGAGCAAACCTTTAGCACAGCAGAAGGAATGCAGTCAATACCACAGAAATTCCAGAAATAATTATGTTAGCCATCTAACTGGTAAGTATTTAGTCTGATTTAGTCATGTATACTGCATTTCTAGTGAGTTGTGAACTACCAGTAGTGATTCACCTACTTGAAGCACTCAGATTAAGATAGACTAACTTTTCTTTAGATGTTCAATATTCGCTCAGTTGATAATACAGGGAGTTTAATTTGCTTAGACTATATATTCACATTTTTAGGTGGATAAGTTTATGTATATAGTATATATATCCACATAAACTTAGGTGGCATGAGTCCCAAGCCATATGTCTAAAGGTCCCCATATTAATTACTTCATCTGCAGCTCCTGTTATTACCTCCATTAGCTCTGAGGGGTTGGCAGATTGAAGGCCAGGGTTTGACTTTGGCAATTTAGGGAAAGGGGGATTTTCACCCTGTGTGGGAAGGTCACTGATAACAAAGTAATCATGCAGAAAGTACTACACTATCATTTTCTGATTTATCAGTGTGGAAGACATCACCTTAAACAAAGTTTCAAATTCAGAAAGGCTGATTTACCACAACATTTCTCTATTTTAATGCTGTTGCAGTTTCACTGAAAAATATCTGTGTAAGGGAATAGTAAATGATATGGACAGGGAGGGATTTTCATTATTAGCATTTTTGCATCATCTGACACATTTCTTGTTCATTTTCAACAAGTTTGCTTTTGAAGATTCATTTTAATAGATCTAACAAGAAAAGGGTGCTAAAATTGGAAACTGTGTGAGATACTTTGGTATTGTTCAATCTGGAGCCAAATCTGACACTGAAGACAGTTTTTGCTTAAGAACTTTCATTGAATGAACATGATCACAGCACAAAGCAAGATCACAAGGTACCTGAAGAAATAGGTTCAGTTTGAAATGTTTGATCTGTTCTATTCACTTATGATTTATTTTTTACAATACATCAAGGCAAGTAATAAGCAAAGCATACTTTATTAGCTCATTATTCTCTTAAGTAGTTTAAATAATCATTTCTAGATTTCTTCGGGTATGCTTCTACCTATAATTATTCATGTGAAATCCCTAGTTTATAAATAGTCTTCAAGTGATTCTTACAAAAATCTGGAGTTTAATGCCGTAAGAATGCAACATCAAGATGAGTCTTTCCTTTGCAGATCAGAGAGGCAATGAGTTCATGAAAAGCTAAATGCAGACATTATTAACTTCTGAAAATAAATAGGCATTTTTAAGTCTGTTTACTATAACAATTCTTCTCTTTTATGCTTCCACCAACTATTTTTTTCTATATATAAGGAAGCTGTTCAAGGCACGTTTTATTTCCTCTATTAAAATTCAGAATATGTTAATAAATTATGACCTAAAAAGGAAAATAGCAGTTTCTTAAAAGTTTGATCCACAGGTCTTTGAATTGTTAAGAACATTTCCACTGATTATATAGCTTTTCAACATGCATTAATTGTACACAATCACCCTTCCAGATGTCAGGATATTTAGATGACAAAGCATATGTAAAATTATCCACTCTGTGTTGAAGACTGTTGAGACGTATGTTATGCTGTTTTGTCCAATGTAGTTTTAACAACCCAGTGCTTTTTTGCTATATTTTTTAGCATAGCATCTCTACACCATTTGGTTACCAAGATATTCTTCTTCAGTTTCATCTTATACATACACTTACTAGTTTCACATGGTTGGGTACTAATGCTACATTTAAGCTTTAACTACTCCACTGCAATTACCTTTGTCCATAATCTGTTAGAACATTCAAGCCCAGTTTCTCAAAAGCAAGCAGTACATATAGTGCATTGGCTGACAAAATACAGAAAATGAAGTTCTCCTAGTGTTTAGGCAACACAACTTCTTATAAGAGATGTGTTTTTACTGATATCTGAGGCAATCAAATAAATATTCGGGTATCCTGTAGGGTCTTGTTATTGGCAGATGAAAATTATACTGACATACTTTACCCACTAGAGCATAGAATCTGAGAATCTAAACCTGCCTTTAATCATGCAATAATACCAGCAAATTATTTAATGCTTATCTTTAGTTTTTCTCCTTATCCCAAATATTTCTTTTTTTAACTTTCTTTTTTTTTCTTTTTTTCTTTTTTTTTTTTAACCTATAATGTTCCCATTAGTTTCTTTATGGCCATTTCACATTGCTACTTAAATTACTCTTCTACAGTTGACAGCAGAAGAAACAATTGCTTAACAGCATAATAATGTAAAGCATAATTGTTTGTAAAATAATCTGTATATTCTGGAACCATTACACAATAAATTAGGGATAATTAAAAGTTTTAGTTCTCAGATTTGCAGACAAAAGTAATTTTTTAATATTATTTTTAGATTCATGTTATCTGCTCTAAATTTTAAAATGAGATTTTTTTCAATTATTTGAGAAAAAAATGAAAACCTTAGATTTACTGCAGCTTATATCTCTCTTAAAATGCCAAAAACATAAAGTCACTTTCTCTCTTCTTTTCCTTTTGCTTTTGTGCTTTTTTTATTATTATTGTTGTTGTTCTGTAAATATGAGTATTATCTCTCCTGCTAACATAAATTAAAAAGTGGTTTTTATTTTTTCTCTTTATATTTCATTTATTTATTTTTCTTCTGGTACATGCAAGTACACTAGAAAATTTTCATACATACTCAACAGTCAGCAAAAACTATTTATGCTCCTCCTGTTCCCAGAAAGCTTTCTACCTTTGGAACTATCATATGCCATTCCCACTATATAATACAGGAGTGTTTGTACCTTCTTGTTATAGAATGACAAAGTATTTGCAGTGGATTTAATGCAAGACTCTGTGAGCTCTGCATCTTGAGTTCAAGGAGAATTGAAAAACTTCTCTAGAGCTGCTGCTGGATTTTCTGCCTAACATATATATATGTGTATATATATATATACATTTGTATATATATGTTTATATTTTTTCCATACATATTTCACAGTCCAAGCATGAAAGATGAGTAAGTTAATTAAAAACTATTAGAAACGTAAAAACTATATTCTAGTTCAGAGAAATAAACTCAGTTCCTCCTGTTGTTAATGCCAATTGCCTCCATGTAAGTCTTCTGATATCAGAGCTTGTAAAGCACACTGAGTGTGCTTTACAAAATCTGAACGTTTTAATGAGCCATACTCACACCTACTGCTCAATAAGTATAGTGAATCCAGGTAAGGTACATCCCCAGTGAACTTTATATATTCAAATACTCTATTTTAAGCTCATTCCAACTAATGCAAATTGAAATCACCTCTTGTGGCAAGCATAGTATATTCCTCTGTAATATATTCTTAGCCATTCAAATGCTGGTATCACTGCAAGGGAATATAGATTACTTGCTCACATTCTCACCTTTGAAGCTGAGGGTGAGGCCAATTTGCCTAAGAACATATTGTTCTGGGTCTAGCACAAATATGGCCCTTACAGGACATATCCCAGATGTTAATTCTAGAAGACAAAAAAACAAACAGGCATATAGGACCAACCATCCTACTTGGGAAGGGCAAGATGAAATTAAAAAAAAAAAAAAAAAGAGAGAGAGAGAGAGAGAAGAAGAAGACACATACCATGCTTTAGTTTTGGGGTGGAGAGAGATGAAAGGCAACTCAATAAATTTAGACAGGTCGTACTTACGGCATGTATTTTAGTAATAGTAGAAGAATGCAGTAACACAGCTCATTTATTGATAGAGATCCTAAAGATGAGCTATTAAGCTATTACTTTTCTTTGTTGTATTTGTGTCCAGACAGAAATGAAAGTTTCTATGGTATTTTTCAAAAAGAAGAGCTCCACCTCCTTCTGACAATCCCTCTCCACCTAAAATAAGCTATGCTTTTGAGAGCTAAGTGTAGACTATTGCTAAAATGAACACATAACGAGTGCTGCATTTGCCTACACATCATCACTTAACAACCAGTATCTAATTCATTACTGTAAAGCATTTTAGGATTTCATGAGTATGAAAGACGGTACATAAAATGAAATTCTATTATTCTCACTTAATAGTATTTCAAACATAACACCATTTCTATGTATTTTGAAAAGTAATTTAAGATATCCCAAGATAGATTGCTCTGAGCTAAAATTTCAGAAAAGGTTCTTCTTGCTCATTGAATTTGCATTTAGCAATTGAATAGCTATTGCCTTAAAGGATATATCAATGAAATTACTAGGGATTTGCCACTGAATTACTTTTGAAAGTAACAAACCTTCAGGAAAAAAAAAAAAAAAAAAAAAAAAGTTTAAAGGATATAATGTGTCTCAGTTCTGATCCATAGTTCAGTTGGTACAGGACTCATGAAGTACTATTAGAAATTTTAACCAAAGTCCTGGATTGCTTCAATAGATTCTTAGCATGCTGATGCAGCTCTGCATTTGTGAACTGGCAAAAGTACAAGAGTATTTTCAGCTGTGCAGTAAACAAACAAAACAAAGATAATGCTCTCATCAATTTGTCTTAGCTGAAGTAAGCAGCCATTGACTAGAAAGCTCCAGTATGTACCCATGTCCTTTGACTAGAAAAATTACAGGAAGATCATGCACTCTCTTTCTCAGTAATCTTTCCTTACAACACAAGTGTATTTCCTTCCAACACCCTGTATTTTTAGTTCCAATCTGGAATTTGTTGCAATCCTCATTCTCTGCTAATGCATGACACTGAACATATTAAGTCTGCAAGTTAGCACTATTAACATCTTCTCATGCATGCTCTCTCATCTATGGCAGAACATACAGCAAGAAAAGTCAGGCAATGAGAGCTTTATACAAAGGTGCCTCATTTTCTTTGGCTGAGAAACAAAAGAGTAATTTAGAGTCCATACTTTCTGTGAATTTAATGACATGATAAAAATTTGAGATTTAATCCAATTTAAGATTAAGGACTGTACAATCTCAAAATATTGCCATAAGGAAGCTTATAGAAAGGAAATATCTCTATATTTTTTCTGACTGTATAGTGGGAAAAGACACCACGGAATGATAATAATTCAATTTCATAGCAGTGTCAAAAAAAAAAAACTCACTGACAGTGCAAAAAGTATAAAGAGTTTTAGTAGTTTAAGTTAGCATGCTTCACACACTAATTTACATATCAGACATATCACACATCACATATTTGTACATTTCACAAATCATTGTACTATATACATGTATATGATTTCAAATATGAAGAGCAGGATTTATTGCTTTTTATTCATCCAGGAAGATAATAGCCATCTCACACAGACATGCAAGTGTAACACATAGCTGCACACAGACCAGTCTCTTACAGTAGAAGAATCTATCCTTTTTGCTCCCCTAAAGTTGTTGAAAACTTGCATTCTTGGCCCTAGAACAAGTCCAGTTAGCAAGAGTCCATGGACTCAAATCCCTCCAGAAATCACTACATGCTGACTAAATAGCCACAAAAGGATTTGAGCCTATGAAAGATATGAGCACTAGGAGAGATGAAAATAAAGACTGAATTGTTTGGTTCTAAAGTTCCAGATCTTGTTTTCCTGGTAATCTTGAGGAGGATTACTCCAGCGTCTGCTCTTAAAGAGAAGTTCTGACCTGAAATGAAAACACACCTGCTGAAGATAGGATGAAAAAAAAAAAAAACGTTTTAATTGCTTTTTACCCCCATGATAGTCTGTCAGATCTCATTCTGTTGGAAAGGATTGAATTTCTTACTTATTAGCCATCAAAATCAAATTTCTTAGAGTTGTTTTAATTTCCTTAAAATTTGCCATTTTGACAAAACAGATGAATGGGAAAAAATGTTTTGAGTTTCCAGAAGGACTTAATTGTGTGTATGTGTGCACAAACCAATGTTTATTAGAGAAGGGGGAAAAAAATCAAAATCTGAGAAGAGTTTCATACAGATTCTAAACATCAGTGATAATGGTAAGAATTTTTTTTTTTTTTTTCAAGAAAATACCTGGAAAAAGGGATGTCATTTTATGAACCACTCCTATTGAGAAAGCACACACCTACAAGACTACTTCTGTCTTCTGAGGAAGGAAGATCAGAATTTCAGTAGTCCTGGTCATTTGGCTGCCAGAAAAGGCAGCCAAACTCTTCCTATATTTTCAAGTTCAGCAATTAGCTGAATCTTGTCAGCCATTTCATGTTGTCTCTCAAATATGGAAATTGACACAGGTGACAGTTTCATAAGCCTGAAAACTTTAGCTTCTTCCTGTACGTGATATATGCTAACAGCTGTAGTCTCTTTAAAAATAAATATTTCTGTTTCATGCACTTACCTGTCAGTGGTCTCCAAACGCTACGGGAGGGAGAAGTAGGAAAAAGTACATTCTGCTAGTGTTTGCCTGTACCAGCTTTTTCAAAACAAATATTTGATCATTAGCAGAACTCCAAGGCTCAAAAATGTATAACCTTTTCTTATATATTTTATTTAATGCTTTCATTTAAAAGGGAAATGGTATACTAGACTCCTATGTCCTTATGATAGACTTCATTATTAGTGAAATGTAATAATATGCAAGAGAAAAGTATTAATATTTAAAATCACTACTAGTTATTAGTCTAATAAATCCAAACTTCCATCTTCAGGGCTCAACATTGATCTTCTCCAACTGTTCATTCCTGATAAACTGTAAGTTCTCTAGTGGGAGGGGGTGTTTTAAGGTCACATTATACAGCAACATGGACACAAATTATTGATTATTTTCACAGTGCTGTGCTTTGTTTTGATGATTAATGCTATGCAAGAAAATGCTATACATTACCATTATTTTTTATTATTTTTCTTTTTTACTGGCACTCTTGTGCTATCTCTAATGCCAGTTCTCTTTCTTCCTCTTGTTTTGTGGTTTTGATTTGTTTTGTTTCTCTTCCACAATAATGCATGAATCTGATGCTGAATTATATGTTATCAACATGGCTTATAGCATTAACCTTGCCACTGATGCAGGATATAACCTTAAACCCTTCTCTTAATACTAAATACACTAAAGGGTATGAATACAGTTGAGAAGCATTATGTGTTCCTGTCATGAGCTCCAGTGTTTCCCATTGCTATGAAATGTGAGCTTTTGTTTGTAAAACTCGGGCTTTCTGAAGTGCAAGTAGTAGTATGTTTGATATAGAAAATTTCTTTTAGATTTTTATACCAAATATAAGCCAGTACTGGGATAAAACAGAAATGAACCCTCTCTCTTTTCATATCATAGTCAAATAGCATTGTAAGTCTATGTCTATACTGTCAAATAACATCTGGTAGGGACTACTCTCACACCATTCTCAGCTCATTACTTACCCCAGTGCTGTTCCTTCATACAGACTCAGCCAAAGAAATATGGTATCACACTGAATCCTGTCCTCAGCCATCTCAGCAACTACTGCAGGCCACCTCACACAGAAGTCAGCACCTTGTCCAAGAGCTGAGATAGGGAGCAAGGGACACATATTTGAGGTTACTGTCCATTAAAGTTATATCTTGGAGGTAATTTGCTCTATTTATATTTGGGGGAGAAAAAGCTGCTTGTATAAAAAGTCAACATCTGCATACTCACGTCCTATGAGTCCCTGTCTCCTGACCTCAACAGTGGCTTAGGCACAGCTCCCACACCCATTTTTAATAGAAGTTGATACCCAGTACTTTTCCCTTCATCTGGAATTGTCAGGTGTGATTAAAGCCAGTGAACATCTAAAATGTTTGAATTTCAAAGACAGCTGTGATGTAATAGGCAGGTAACTGCAAGCTCTGCTTACCCACAGGGCAGAGAATGAGTCACTAAAGAGGCTTGTATAGTTTCTGGGATCATAAGGATCAGAGTAGCCATAACAACTTGTCAGAAACAGCTAACTAGGTTTTAAAGGTCTGTGAAGGGTTGACATTTTTAATTTAACCCAAACTCTTGCTCTGAAATCAGTAAGTGAGATGCAGCTTCCATGAGGCATGCTTTTGGGCATCAGTCCCTGTTAAGGAGAATTCCACCAAATCTGAAGGTTTGACCAAGACTGACCAAGTCATCTGCCAAAACAGGCTTAGTTACTGCAGCTACAAGTGCATGAAACAAGAAAAAAAGCAGACTAAAAATTTGATTTCACAAACAAGTGACAAAGACAAGCAGTTTTGAGTGGGAGTCCCTCACACAACAAAGGGAAAAAACAAACAAACAAACAAACAAACAAACAGTATTTCAGTCAATTCATTTAGTTGTCAGCCCAATATCACATCACTCATTAAAGATTCTATTGGAAATTGATATATCTCTAAATAAGCTTTTTTTTTCAGTATATCTGTTCTGTGTGATGGCCATTTTCACACATTTTGTCAGAAAGCCCCAACACCCTTGGAAATTATAGTACAGAGCATTAAATGGGAGAATTTCTTTCTGCATTATCACTGTAAATGAGTAAGTTCCATTACTCCAACCAAATACACATGCACACACAGAGAAATAAACATAAGTTTAATCCTTCACAGGAAACAAAAAATAATAATGGGCATTGGCTATTTAGAAGCAAATATATATCCCTAAATACAATAGAAATATATAACTTCCCTCACATTGCCACTTGCACTCAAGTGTACATTATATATATATATATATTTTATTTTGTCTGTTCCCCCAGGAGAAGCCCAAAGAGAAACAGAGATGGCCAAATTGACAGAGTCAATGAGTGAGTACAACAAATAGGAAGTTCAACTACTTTCTTTTTCCATCTGTTCCACTGCCTCACATAACACCACAAAAACAGAAAATAGTGCTTGCATTCAGGGATCTCATTCCAACCCTGTCTTCACTCCTAATTTCGTCATAAATCATTCCACTCCTTCCAAAGAAAAAGAACCGCTACAGGAAGGACTGCTATTTCCTTTGTTCACTATTTAAATCACCTGTATTTGGATGTAAATCCATCAGAACTACTTGTTTAACTTCATGAGCCTGAATTTCACTTCAAGAGAATGTATCTACTTGTGTATGTAATGAGTGCCTAATTTATTTGATTCTGGTTAGAGTGTAAATTTCTTCATTAGCTTACAAAAGGTCCCACTAAATCCAGTGCAATTATTTAGGATTGTTTCCTGTGCCAGATTTATCCAAGAGGAAGTATGCCCAGAGATACTTGAGGAAAACTTTCCATTGATTTCACTGGTTTCTAAGACACATGTATCATCTTGACTATGCAACCCAGAAATCATTTGTTCTTCCTCTTTAATACCAGATGCAGATAATGGATTAATGCTTATAAACACTTGTAGCTGAGAAACTCAGACAGGATAATCTATTCCAGAATAAGATTTGGAGGGAATTTAGGAAGAAATTCTGGCAAACAACCATCTCTTTCCCAAAATGAATCTAGCTTCACAGCCTAGGCAAGCTTAAATAGATTGACTTGAAAGAGAGAAATCTTTTACTCTGTTTAACCAGAACCCATAGAAAGACAGAAACACAGACATACAGAAGACTCATTTACATTAGGAAGTTGTTTCCAGTTTTTGTTATTGTTTTTGCTGTTGTTGTTTTTTGTTCTGAGAAGAACTGTTCTTAGGGCAGCACTCCCATGCCTTTTTGCTATCCTGTTTGCTCTGCTTCCTTTTGAAAATGTTGACTGTATTTCTTTACATATGTTATTGCAAGGTAGAGTAACCACTGTTAGCTATAAAATGTATATATTATTTCAGTATCAGAAGTGATCTATACCACAAAAAATGCTGCAGACCTGAGAGAAACAATAGAGGCATCAAAGCATCCATGTATTGGAGGCCATATTCCTAAAGCTTTGTGCACACATACAGAACTCAGAAAACAGACTAAGAGCTCCCCTCCCAATTGAGAGAGCCTTACTAACCAGTAGCAAACTGCAGGGAACAGTGTAAGATATGTGGCAATCTACTGATGGGTAGTTAAACTCTTGTTCAAGCACTGGGTGGAGTTCTTTCTATTGAGCTGTGCATTGATATCTGAATGCTACTATGTCTATTTCTTGTCCCCCACTCTGCTTCCAGTAAGACCAGGCAAAATTCAGGTTTCTAAGGGAGACTCATAGATGATGTTTTCAATTTTTTTGAACAACAAGATCCACATCCCTATGCCTTGTCAATTATTAGTAAGTAGAAATAATTATTTCTCAGTGGTGCAACAAAATCTATGAGGTAACAGAAGAAAGATCAACAATACAGTTTAGCAAGGTCCAAAAGGACAAATATAACCAGACCCTCTAGAAACTTTGTCCTTTTCTCTGGAATAAAGAATAATACATTTGCTCCACTAATATCTATGGATGTACAATGTCATTCTTAGAATCATCCTGGGACTCCATCATTTCTCTGGCTTTAATGGATTTGGGTAGCTGTAGAATGATGCTCTAATGGGTGGAATGGAGATAGATGGGATGATGGAGGAACATGTTATCAGAAGTGGAAGTAGCTAAGTACTATCTCTCCTGTGTGTTAAGTATCAGATGGGCTTTGTACAGACTTTCAGAGACAACGTGAGAACCTCACAAAAAAGATGTAAGTGAATGCAAGCAGACTTTCTGAATGTCCTGAAAGGACTGTCATACATAAAAGTCCATAACTGCTCAGGAGGTGTTCAAAAACACACTATGAAGTTCCTTTAGAATTCCTGTTTTCCTTTTGAATGATCTTCTTTTTGCCTCTTTTAAATATTTACTGCTACTTCATATGAGTATTTTTTCATACTTCATGCAAATCTTTTATGAAATTTTCCAATGGATTCATAACATTTTAAAATATTTTTAATAAATAATAAACTAAGTCAAATGCTGGAAGGAAAACCCTCACAGTGTTAATTGTAAAGCTAATGTAGATTAAAAACAAATAAATGGAATTGTGAAGCAACAAACTGGCATATGGGCAAAACAGATCAAATAACTCTTAAAAAAAGCAAAGGGTGTTTAGACCTCTGGTTTGGATTGCAGAGCCTTTTTCTTGCAACTGAGAAAATAAAGAAAGGCCTCCAGAAATAGTTTGTTCAGTACCAGTATAGCAAGATGATTATTTGCCCTTCACCCAAAAGCTCTGCTTCTTCTCTCTTTCCTCTGTTCACCTTTTTGCACAATTCCAAAAGTAATCCGTCACCTTCCCCCACCTTCTCTAGTTTGTTCTCTCTACCAAAATGCTATGATGAAGTTACCAAGCACTGTTTTGTACCCTTAATTCTCCATACAGATTCTCTGAATGTTTTTCCAGTAATAACATCTCAGTACCTCAGATTCATGTCATACTATGCACTAAAAGGAACACTGGTGCAGTAGTTGTCCCAGGTCAGTTATCCTTACTAGCAGGGACAACAGCTTATATTTTGACACATTCTGTATGTTCATCTGGTGGTGGAGGGGGAAATCTGTCATATTATAGATAAGATTAGTTACAAAAAAAAAACAAAAAAAAATCTAAATACCTTCTGTCCTTTTTCTACAGGACCTATATGATGATGGAGAGATATGAGGTATCATGACAGAGCCCTGCACTTATGTGTGTTGAGGGAGCAGTCTGCCTTGAGTGTTAAAATAAGAAAAGAAAAGAGAGAAAAAAAAAAAAGAAACATTCTGATATAAAAGTTAAAGTGAAAACTAGAAAAAATGCTGTGCTAAGTTTTTTTGGGATAGTCACTAAGAGCTGATATATAAGCAGAAATGTGTAGCACATAAGAGCACTCTTTGCCCCAGGTTATTATTTTACAACACTTGCACAAAATTAATAGAAAGCCACTATAATTGCATAGAGCCCCGGGGAGCTGTCCAAGAACTCCTTTATAATGCCTTAAAATCCATATGCATTCTGAAACTTCTTCATAGACTGAGTTGGGCAATTTACCTCATATAATCTTAGTATACTTGAAAGCTGAGGTACCAATGAAACCAGGAACCAGAGTGTTTTCCTTATGCTTTTCTTTTTCTTCTGTTTTTCACCTGCTTCCCATGCACTGTTGGTCATTTTTAAACCAAATGATGATACTATCTTTGTTGGGAATACCTAAAGCACAGCAAGCAATGTAGTTGAGTAAATATTAAGCAGCACAGGAAGGTAGTAGAAGTTTGGTCTGCTGTATTTAGAATTATAGAATCGCAAAAAGGATTGAGTTGGAAGGGAAAGACCATCTAATTCCTAGCCCCCTGCCATGGGCAGGGACACCTCCCACCAGACCAGATTGCAAACATGCACTTGCCAGCTCATCTGGATTGCAAGCATTGAATGCCAGCTCATGTTGATATACAATAAACACCCTCAGGGCTGCTCTCAATCCATCCTCCAACTAGCCCATATTTGTGTTTGGGATTGCCCCAACCCAGATGCAGGACCTTGCATTTGGCCTTGTTGAACTCCATGAGGTTCACACAGGTCCACCTCTCAAGTCTGTCAAGGTCCCTCTGGATGGCATCCCTTCCCTCCAGCATGTCAACTGCACCACACAACTTGAGGTCATCAGCAAACTTGCTGAGGATGCACTTGACCCTACTGTCTGTGTCACCAACAAAGTTAAACAGCCAACATTAAACATTTGGCCAATATGAAAAATTAGATACTTTAGAGAAACATCCTGTACTGTACTATTCAGTCCTCAGAAATTATCACAATTTTGAATAAGAAATTTTATAAGACCCTTAGTGAGCAGCCAAATATGGTTATACCTTGGCTGTAGCTTAGAAAATTCCTTTTAGGTCCCAGTGTTAAAATACTGGATAAAATCTCCTCACCAGTTTCTCCTCCTGCTATCTATCTAGTCAGGGTGTGCCACATGTTCCTGAGCTGCCTCAGGCAAAAGAAACCCATCTACATCACAGCCCCTAATAAGCATCTGTGAGATGTCTGCTTTATGTCAGGGGCTACCTAGATTCTCCTTTTGCAACATGATGGCTCTTGGCCTTGGATAGCAACTGCAAAGCTCTCCTCAGGCTCCTGATATTTCTAAAAGCCCTGCCAGGGCTGTGTTCTTTCATGAGGAACAAGTGAGCTTGTCCCTTGGCTTTTATCCAGACCTATCTCTGAGGCTTACTGGTTTACAAACAATTTTGGAAAAACTTTTCTCCCTAAGGTAACATGGTGGTCCAAGGTCTCAACTATGAATTATGCAGAAGCATGGATCTAGGGTGCCATATAATGACTGCAGCATAATCAATGTGTGACATGAGCAGTGTGAAATTGTTTTGGGTTACAATCAGAAATTGATACATCTGGCTGCCTTAAATCAGTTAAACAGAGAAGTGACATTCAATTAAGATGCCCTCAGGCAGTGGAGGTATGTCAGAAAACAGTCATGCTTGTTCTGGTTCCCAGTTAAGCCACATCATGCTCCTGTGTTAGACCAGTCAGAAACAGAAGAGATGGTCAAAAGAAGGATGTTTCTTCATTTGTTAAAAATATATATCCCAAATGTCTGTAATTATACTTTTAATGTTATTGAAACAACCAAATTGAGACCTTAGATGACTCCGAATAGAACCTTCTAAATTATGTTTTCCATTAATTTAACTCAGACAGAAAAAAAAAAAAAAAAAAATTCAAGTTACTTTGAAAGACTTTTCAGGAGCACACAAACCCTAGGAGAGGTCTGTTTTGTGATAAAGTGCTTATCACTAAAGTTCTCTTTTTATCTCCAACATCTGAATCTGAAGTGTCCCTAGTGCTCTCTCATGCTTGTAGAGAGGCTTTATGAAGAGAAAAAATATTTCTGCCTTGAATTACTTTAAAGTGACAGCACGTACTAGGGCAGTGTCTGGATTTTTTTGCAGTTCTAATTATTTTGAGTTTCGGTTTAAGAACATGTAAGAAAAGTGTACATTACAGTAAATACGTATCCAATATACTATATATTGGTATAGAATATTGTGAACTTGCTACTTCATTTTTTTCCCCCCTATACTGCCCTCGTTTTCTTTGTGGCTTTGTTAAGAAACACGACCCTCTTTACCATCACATCACAAGTTGGTAGTACAAGTGTAAATGCTACCTGGATTGAACACACACAGAATTAGGAATTTGAAGAAATGATCCTAAAAGCTGCATTTCTGTCTCAAAGGACTAAAAGACTGATTCTTTCATCCCAGAAAACAATTAAAAGTATAAATATCTAGTCCAACATTTTCCACTGATATTACGTATGATTAATTAGAAAGAGCAGATCTTTACTTGGCAAAATTCAAGTGCAAAAACCCTAGAGTGTTCAGAAAACTCACACATAAAGAGAATTACATGCTTGAGAAAGTTACAGTCATTTATTTTCAAGATACTCAGTTATCATTTCATGGTTAACCTTCTTATAAGAGCATGCCAATAGCAGAATAGTAAGTTTGGTTTTTTTTTTCCAAAATATGCGTTTTCATCATCTCTTACATTTTCAGTAACAAAAGAGCTCTGCTATGATAGATATTTCTATAAAAACAGTTTCATAGCAAATATTAAGCCATAGAGCTATTTGTTTTATTAAATGGAATAACTAATTACTGTTGACTTGAAGGTGTATATATAGATTGATATAGTTTCTTCTAAAATTGATTACTTAAGACTTTGGTCAAATTTAAACTACAGCTAATCAGAATGTGTATTTTGTTATTATTGTTATTGTTATTATTTCATCAACAATTAGCTAATGAACAGAGAGAACAGTGCTATTATAATTTTAAAAACAAACAAACAAACAAACAAAAACAGTCTATTCCACATAGTAAAGGTCACATTTGGAGAACAGAATGACATTCTAAAACAGAACTTCATTATGCAAGACAGCAGAAAGTTCTTTTGTTTCAGAGCTGCATTAGAAGGGGTTTAGAAGAACTATGAAATAATAACTGACCTAAGACACAATAGAAACTTGTCTTAATCAGGAAGATGATTGACAGTATTTCTAGTACTGATTATAAAATTATAAAATGTGAAGAGTTTTTGCTCTTCATTCTCTTAGGTGCCAAGTGTCTTTCCTTTAATTTCTCTCTGCAAGTATGAGGGACAGAATTTTTTTTTTTTCTAAATTAAAATGAAGACTCTCATTTAATCTTATGATTCCAGAAGCTTAGTACTACTTTATTAAACTAAAATTTGTGTGAAAATTAAACTCAAATTATCAGGGATGAGAAACCAAGAGTTGAATTATAAATGAAGTAATAATTTCTCTTTGGTTTTGTATATTTTTTTTCCAGAAAGAAGCTGTAAGTGTAGATAGGCTATGATGTAGTGCGTATTGTTGAAGTACAGTACTTCCTGTTACCTACAACTTTAACAAAAAAAAAAAAATAATAATAATAATCTATTCAGACTGCATTTTGCTTGGTAGGTGTGCGTTTCAGTCCTGCTATTAGTTTTTATTCACTCAGGCTTAATCATTTCTAAGACAGAGGCTATAGTTTGTCTGACAATATCTAAGAATTTTTAGTGACTTTGCTTTGCATTGCTATGGTCCATATCACAGTGGAGCTAGGTTATTGCAGTCATATGCTTCCTAAAGTAAACACTCACCTTCTACACTAAAACTAAGTGGTTTAGGCACAAAGACATTTGAAAAAAAAAATAAATAAAAAAAAATCTTCCCACAACACCACTCTCTACAGAACTCAGTCATACCGCTACAACATCTGAACAGCACTGTGAATCTGGATGAGATTAGGTATGAGGGAGAATTAGGGAGAAGAGACTCTTCAAAGGGGACACAGATGTTGGACATGACTGGACTTTAAGCATTTGTGGAAATTTAATATCAAATGCAAAAGTCACTTCAGATTTTAAGTACCAGTTTTTGAGGACCTCTTTTTGGGACTGAGCCAAAAATGTCAGTTAGGTGGCTAAAGTCTATGGCTCATTCGTATACCCTTATAATAAGCTATGCTGGTTATGGTCACATACAGACCAGTCAGCATTGCACAAGCACTGACAGCTCTGTATCTCCATCTCTTTTGTGCTTGGTTTCACAATTTAAATGTTCTCCTAATGCAGAACTTTTCTGTATTTATTTAACATGTGCTTAAATCTTCCAAAGGTGCTATTCATCAAGAGATTTTGTTTGGAGAAGTAAGCAGTATGTAGTGCTGAAAGAAAAGCCCACACTGTGCATGTAAAAAAGCAGGAAGTTCATACTCACATAGGGTAAAGAAGACATTAAAAATGTCTGAGACACCAATCAATTGTCTTCACGGTGAGCAGTTGAGATGAATGAAATGGTGAAAAACAAGATCAATGTTTCTGAAAGCTGTAGAAAACTATCTAACTTAGATCTGACTTATTGAGCTATCAAGAGGGTAAGAGACCATAATGGATTTTAGCTTGAGGAAATAAACATAACATGATCAATAGCAAACTCTTCAACAAAGAACAATAGCTCAACTGTTAACAGAAAAACAACCCACTAAAAAAAAATGAAAAAAGAAAAAAGAAAAAAAAAAAAGAAAAAAAGAAAAAAAAAAGATGGTATCTAAGATATACAAGAACAGCTGTTTAAAAGGTAGTACCACAAATAGATTCTTAAACTCTGACTTTGAGCATGAGTTGCAAAGGTCTCAAGAATCAATGTCTGGAAACATCATAGAACATGTTATGACATGGTATGATAAACTATTTGATGTGAAAGAAAAATATCCCACTGTATTGCAAAAAGAGATCAGTTGCATTATTCAATATAGACAATGAGTGAAAAAAATACCTTATCATGGTATTTTTGACAGATGTCTTTTAAAAGCCTACAATCAGATATTAAGCTAATCCCTACAATTAGACTATATTGTCCCTGTATTTTTCACCTGCCTCCATTGCTCTTCAAACTTTTGAGAGGGGATATCAGGAATCATGTTAACCATATTACAGACAAAACAATACCTACAAGTTAACTTCTCTCTTGTGTACAGAACATACCAAATCATTATTTCTGAGCCAGTGCCTGTACTCATACCTCAGGCTCCTCCAACTTTATTTACCATTTCTTTTGCCATAAAATATCCTGAACTACATGCAGGAGAAAACCAAAAAGACTCCAGTGAGAGTCATTCCCAGCAATAAATGATCTGTTAAAAAGAGAAAAAGAGAAAAGAGAAAAAAGAAAAAGAAAAAAAAAAAAAAAAAAAAAAGAGAGAGAGAGAGAGAGACCTGTAAGATCTGTCCTTCTTCCAGTCAGTGCAGCACTGTTTCCTTCCAGATGCAGGGAATGTGGTAATTGTGCAAAGTGGCTCTTCCACAGTCCAATATCAGTCTATTACAGAATCCAGTGTTTCTCCCTTTGCCCAGATACATTGTACAGACATATCTCTCTGACAGAAAGTGAGGGCACAGTTTTGTGCACCTCTCTGTTAGAAATATGCACTGCATGAAACTGTCGTATAATTAGAGATTGCTCCTTTTTCCTACTCTCATCCTTTTTGTAAGTTATTCCCCTACTTCCCCTCTTCAAATATTTGCCAGCTTACAAAAAACATACTCTAACTCCCTTTATTTAAACTGTAGGGTTAGGTTTTATAATCTCAATTCAACATTCAGTGTCTCCAGTCTTTGTGATTCTTTACTGAACACCTTCCACTTTGTCATGATTGTAAGCACACTTCTTAAACCTATAAGCAAAATAATGAAAAGTAGTAAGGCTTGCTGAAAAGAAAAAGATTACTGGTAGCAGCAAAAGAAGACGTGCAGCTCTTACTCACCTAATTGGCAATTAAAAATAAATGTTTAAGAAATATGGTGTTTCTTTAACTCTCAACACAGAAGTAGCAGCAACAAGTTACTTTGAGATGTGTAGCTCTTGAATTTGTATATCCCTTTTCATCTGGAAGTCATCCATTGGATGTTGGAGTTGCAGCTGAGATATGACTTTCTGATCTTAGTTTACCTTAATGTCTTACAACTTCATCGGCAATAAATAAAAAACTAAATAAATGTTGAACTAAGTGAGTTTATCAGAATCAGTATTTATACAAAATAAAATTCCATGTTTCCTCAGGACAGACACAGCTCAACAGATGGAATAGTACCATAGATAAGCACACTTCTTTTTACTCTGCTTGACACCACCAGCTTGTGGAAAGGGGAGCTGGTGAAAGACAAGTTCCAGAAAATCTTAATGCCTTCACATTTAGCAACAGATCTGAGGAAATACTTTCTGCAGAGCATGTAGTTTATGAAACAGTTTGTCACAAAGTACTATAGAGTAAGCAAAAATTTTAAAGGAATCCTGGCTGGCATTCAGTATAGTAATTCAGTAAACATTCAGTATAGTAATTCAGATATTAATATATAAGGAGTTAGAAGATGATAATCCACAAGGTGAAAGTATAGAAGGAAGTGATACACTAACATATGAAAAGTAGATAAAAGTTATTCTGTGAATGATTTATTCCACATCAGTCTGCTCAATATGCTGCTTTATACCTCCCTCTTCACCACTTAGTACCATCACCATTACTGGACCTACAAGAGGCGTATCATTAAGTAGTTATAAGATAACTTTCCCCATCTTCTTATAACTTTAAGGCCAAGTACCTTTTTAATCCAGCATCAGTATGGGCCACCTGTGGCTACCTAGGCAGTTGTAAGAGCTTTAAGTACAGCTACAAAATTATTTCATTTTTGTCCCAAGGCCCTAGAGATCCTACCAAATAACCAAAGAGTGCCAAGGTAGCAGCTTGTAAAGAGACAGAAAACTAATGACACTTCTGAAGTTATAAGAGTTGCTGGCCACCATCACAACAGTTTTCACTGAGACCTGTCCTTTCCTATCTGGGTCCTTCCTCACCTTGTTAATATGGGGACTGAGAGCAGTGTGGCCAAAGAGACTAGAGACAAACCTCACAATACTGTTGGCTTGTAAAACACAGGCTTTTGTCCTGACATCCATCAAGTCAGTCATGTTTCAGTGGTATGTAAGTGACTGAGTTCAGACATTTGATGAAATTTAATTGGTTATTTTATCTCAGAGGTCAGATTTTATGCTCCTGCCCAACTCCAAATCTATGTCTATAAATCTTCACGCAGCTCACACTTTATGCACAGAACAATATAAGGCTCTGTTCTACTACAATTGATTATGAATGGCATACAGAGATGATTATGCTTCCAAATCATGATACTTTAAATTACTGCTTTAGTTCATTCACAAGAAACAGAATGATTGTCATCATCTGACATATTTATCTTTGTCAAGCTGAGCCTACTATCTCTATATTGCAGGTTTCTTCTGTTGCTCCTAGGAACTTATGCAATGGAGTCACGTCACATGTCATGAAGGGTTCGCTAATCTAGCTGTAAATCAAAAAGACAACAAATAGCACAATTACTTGTCCTTAAAAGTGGTACATTTTTGTCGAGTTTTGAAAACCTATACTTTCACTTGACAGATTTGGGAGGCAGTTTAAATATCTCATTCTGCTCCATTTTCTCATATTGTTTGAATAGTTATTTTAATGATAGGCAAAGAATAATATCCTCCAAAACCTACTGAAACATAGAATACCATATTGGAGTACATTTTCTTCCTTTTTTTTTCTTTTTTTTCTTTTTTTTTAATAAGGCAGAAAAGATCTACAGACCTCCTGCTAAGTCAGTTTGTTTCCTATGGCATATTGCTCTTGCATGCATTTGAGTGTCTTTTTGGTGATAACGTTATTATTTAGGGGAGTATTACTATTTAAGGCTCAAGTAGCTCATGCTGTTGTACTAATTTGTGGGTGAATGTTGCATATTTTTAGTATCCATTCAATCACATGTGCTGTAATGTTTAAAAATGAATTCATGAAAAGCATGACACAAAACCCATTAAAGTGAAGAAAAAAAAAACCTCCTACTGTTTCTCCTACCTCCCTAATTTTATAAGGTGCTCATGATATTAACATGAAAAGGAAGGAGACTTATGAAATCATTTAAATGATTTCTTTACATGAGCAACTTTGAACAAGTAGAACTCTGCATTAAAGTGTGACCCCCCCCCCCCCCAACCACCAACCAGGGAGAGCAGTCCACACAGTGGAAATACTGACAATGCCAAGATCATGAGCCTGTGATCAGTTTTGAAAACCCAGTGTTATCTTGGTTCATTCAGTGCCCTTGCAAAAGATTTTTTGGATTGTGTCATGCACTTGATTGACATTAACAAAAGTTCCCAAGGCTGTTGACAAAAAATAAATAAATAAATAAATAAAAGCTTGCAGGTATGAGGAAAATATTATAAACAACCAAATTTCAAAGTAGCTTAAGATCGTGCAATTTTACAGTAAATTTCTTCAAGTCAGAACAGTTTGCCTTTTCCTCTGTTGTAGATCTGAAACAACCACATAAAAAAATGTTGGACAGGTAGACTGGTAGCAGAGCCTGAGTCAGGCTGTTGGCACACTTCTGTTTGCTGTTCAGAAACACCTTTTGACCTTTGAGCAGATGTCTATGAAGAACAATCAGGGTTCAATAGCTGAGTCCATTCCTCTGAGATGCAGAAACATGAGAAGGAGGCGGTGGTCTCCATAGCCAATTGCACAGCCTGAATGTTTAACTACGAAGGATGAACCTTTTGGCCAAGAGTCTGATTTGAAGTCCTGAAGAAACATTATTGGGAGTGCAGGGCAGGTAACTGTGGGCATTAGTTTTCATAAAAAATGGTGTGTCAAACATTTACGCATGGGCCATTTGCAGTAGGTATTAGTTGAAACATTTGTATGTTGCAATAGGTATTAGTTGAAACATTAGTATGAAACATTTGATTCCTTCTGCATTTTGGATGCTACAACTGTAAGAAAACCCTTCTCTTCTCCTTCCCTTCCTCCCTCCCTTCTTCTCACTTCCACTTCTGCTTCCCAATCCTTGACAGAAGAACTTGCAGATCTATTTCTTCCCACTAAATAGCAGAAGGCCTGGTAATACTTCTTAAATGCAGTTGAAACTGGTCAATAGATTAAATATTTTAAAGTCATAAGGAAAAAACAGAATCAATAACAGCATATGTCTTAGAAAACTAGTTTAAAAATCCAAGGTATATTAAACTTGAGAAAGGCCTTTTCAGTAGTCCTTGCAATTGTTGTTGATTAATGAAGTTATCCTTTTTCCATGGCATTAAACAAACAATCACAGTGGAAGAATTTAATAATTAAGAACAAGATAAGACCATAAACCAAGAGAATTACACAAAATTTATATTGTACAGAGAAAATATTGTACACAGAAAATAAGTGCTGAGAATATGTATTTTTAAGTTCAGTAGTGCCATTAGATGATGAGTCTTAATTTTAAGAAACTCTTTTCAAACATTCTTTGGAAAAGAAGAGAGGTATACCACTGTGACAAAAACAATGTTTTTCTTTAAAAAAAAATACTCTGAGATGGAGGCTGGGGGGAATCTCATCTTTATCAAGAGATTATAATTTCAAATTAAGTCTGCATTGTGTGTTACTATAGAAACTCCCATTTTGTGACATGTTTATGGAAAAAAAAAAAAAAAGTCAAAAATTGCATCTTAATGAATGTGGATCACACATAAGCTTCCTCAATACAGCAAAATAAAAAAGAAGTTTCTACCAGAAAATGAATAACTACTCAAAATAAGGTGAGCTGATTAAGGTCATGGGGAAAGGACATTAAATCCTGAAGTGACATGTGTCATGTTCATTTTTCAACACTTGTCTCCGCCTCACAGATTATGTATTAGATACTGCGGGAGTCTGATGGATTGAGAGGCTTGTTGCCATGGCAATATTTGCTGCTTTGCTGGTATTCCCTACAGAAAGTAAAGGATTTTTTTTTTCTACTCAGACAAATTGGCTATATATAGCTAGAGATGTTGGAGAACTGAAACAGCAGAATCTGGTGGGGGCAGGCTGGGGGAAGGACTGACATTTATAAGTTTAAGTAATCACAATAGACCATATATCTGTGAGGAGTGAGGGAGGTTGCTGAAAGAAGGAGAGAAGGAAGAGAGATGGGAGAGAGGGAAGGAGAAAAGGAGAGAAGGAGGGGAAAATGCTTATACATTCAAAATATATCCTGCTTTTTGGGGCAGGGAAGCCAGCAAAGGAGAATAGGTACTGTTGCCTAAGAGGAAGCTACAACTTCTGTTTGACTATGCTTGAGATGGTTTATAGCTTCAGGGAGAGCTAAAAGGTAAAAAAACCTCTCAAATGGGCAAAGAAACAATGAAATTACTTACCACTGAAATTGTCAGTATAAATCACAATTTGAACTCCATATATAAGCCTCCTTCTTTTCTTTTTTTTTTTTTTTTTAATCTTTGCTCACAGCATTTTTAAAGCAAGGTGTTGATATAATTTCCACCCTCTACTTGGCATAGTGAAAGCAAATGTGCTTCAGTCAGATGTTAGGGAGTACTGTCTCTTAAATATGGTTCTGTCTGTTGCTTAGAGGTGTAGGAAGAGTGTGACAATGTGGTTTCATTTTAATATTAGCCCATCTCAGCCAACTATCTACAGATTACTGCAGAAAAGGAAAAAAAAAAAAAAAAAGGCTGGTTTATTTCTTTATTCCTCTTTTCCAATCTTATCCCTTTTATACACAGAAGTGTACCAAGTAATCTACAGTATTTGCCTTGAGGCTTAGAAAAAAAAAAAAAAAAAAAAAAAAAAAAAAAACTATTCCAATAAGACTGATCAGGCAGCTCTGACTGTCTTTATTGCTAATTCACTTGCTGTACCCCTATCCACTGTTTCTTCCCTTTCATGGCAGACAGTTTTTAATTTTTAGAGTATCAGATGCATATACTGATCTGTAGAAAAGATGATCTACGGTAGATCATTAATACAGTCCTTGCCCTGGAGAGTTCACATGTACTAGAAAGAAGACCAAAATGAAGAATGTGTATTTCAGTGACCACTACTGATGGGTAGTTTCATGACTATGGTGCATCCTGAGGAAACCCACTTTTAAGGGATGCAAGGTAAAGAGACAGAGAGAAGAGCAGACCTATAACTGGGATTTGATTTCTTGTGCATTCTGAACGGCATAAGAAGCTTTAATTTAATAATAGAAAGGAAAAGTGCTAGCAGAGACATATAAAAAACTGGGAACATGCTTGCAACAGTGAATGGTGGAGGGGGATGTGAGAGTATGTGTTTGCAGAGGGGAGGAAGGGGATATCTGAGCAGCAGATTTACAGTGTGTATCGGTATGTATATTATACAGAATGTATATTACAGCAGCTTTAGTAATATGATTAGATAGAAAAGATGTACAGGATCATAATAGAAACACTTAACACATAGTGAGGAAAAGCAGGGGGAGTTAAAGGTGGTACTGAAATGATGAAATGCTATGGAAACAAAAGGAACAGAGCCCTCTGTTCACACCAAAGACTAGAACTGGGAATGAAGACAAAAGAGGGTTTTTGAAAGGGAGGAGCAGAGCACAGAATCCTTTCTTAGACATGCTAAGGTTCAGCTGTCAGACCTTAGCAGAAACAAAATAGACACCAGAGAATTCATTACAACTCAGTAGAAACAGAGAAAATTTGGGAGAGGGAAAAGAGAGAATCTTAATGTCTTATGTTCACCTGTATAACCTCACACAATTCACACACTCTTTGAGAGTACAGGTACTAGAAGAGACGTCCTCACATAACTCACCATTCAAAACAACCACACAGAGGAGTAGAGGATGATGAATAAGCATCAGAAGTAGAGAGGCTATTGGGCTAGATGGAACAGGCTACATTAGCAATTGAGGCAAGTTTTCACTCCTATCACGAGCAAATATATTTAACCCACACAGTTATCAGAGGTTGCTGGGGGAAGGAGGAGTTGAGTTGTTATTATTGTTGTTGTTGTTGATTTCATTTGGTTTCTTTTTTTGTTTTTTTTCCGGTGTGGAATGATGTTTCTTTAAAAATAACCGCCACACTATAAATGCTAATATGCAGTATGTTAAAGAATAAAGCATAGTAGAATCAGCAAAAACAAATAAGAGACAGTTTTAAAATAAATAAATAAATAAATGAAAATGGGGGGAGTAAATTAAAACTCAGTGATGGCAGTGATCCAAAGAGAAAGAACAAGAGACCTAAGATTTAGAAAGAGAAGAGTACAGGAAATTCATTACAGATCTACAGAAGCATAGAAGGAATTGATGAACTCTGTTGCTAGAAAAAACAAATGAAAGAGATTATTGGCAAGCTGAACAGGAGCCGTTTCAGAGGAGTAGCACAAGTGAATACGTTATAGATGTGGTAGAAAAAGACAGAAAGTTAGGGTTGTCAGAGGTGAGCTGTGTCTATTTAGAAATCCTTTGTCATAGTCAGCCTCTCTATGCTTAACACTTAGAATGCCAGAAATATTAACTACCATCATTAATTAACATTATGTCATTAACTAACCATACTAAATAATATCATATTAACTGCCTAATCTTCATTATGTTACTGAGATTTACCACTGGGGGCAAAATTATGCCATATTGCCCCATTCCTGACACCTGTCTGTGAAGCCAGTGGTACACTGCTCAAATAAATGCCAGCTGTACACCTGCGTAGACATAAATTCTGATTTTCTTAGGCATGAACAGTGAGGATCTCAAGTGCATGGCTACAAGGCTGCAGGTTACCCTGCCAAGATTTTCAATAGAAAATGCAAACAAAAATAAAAATAAAATAAAATAAAAATGACCAGAACAAAGATCTGGATGGGATACACAGCATCAGGCATTCCCAAGATGGCAACAGAACAGATGTGGTGCTTTAGCATTTATCTCCCACCAGCAGTGGGGAAGCTATTAGAGAAGCGTCTGTTATTGATTCACACTGCTTAGAATCCATTTATACTGACTGGTTTTGGAGCCATTATAATTTACAGTCTGTCATGTAAATTGTTCTTTGTCTGTGAAATATTGATCTATTAGATATACATGCCATGCATACACAGTGAACACATGGACTCAAAATCCCTGGGGATTTTGCTTTTTAAACAGGAGATTATTACCTACATTCACTAACTACTTCAATGAACAGCTCAGTAATTTCAGGTTTTAATGTCCTCTTCAACCCTCTTTCCACATAATCAGAGGTAATATTTGATGAACTAGGGATTAGAAACCTGAGGTTTTTTTCATTTAAAATAATGTTATTTATAAGTGCACAAAGTATTTCTTAAATACCTTAATAGATATATACACACATATATGCACAGATTTATGTTTATATGAATGTATAAGTGTCTTACACAAATTTTGATTAGATTGTTTAGTTCAGAGAAGATGGTGATGGAATGACTTCTTGGGTGGGAATTTGTTTTGGTTTAAAACCTTATATTGCCAGTAACATAAAAGAAAAACTGTTTACAGTTGGATCTGTAAATGACAGTGAAGTATGAGAACAGCAGGTAAAAAGCAATTTGGTCTATACATATTCTATACCCATCAGTCTGCAGTGAAAGACTTGAAGCAGCTGTGGTTTCAGAGTGCTTTCAAGCTAGGAATTGCCAGACCTATCTTGCCCAGACAACCTTCAGCTCACAACACCTGCTCATGCATTTCCTCCTGGGTTGTCCTGTGGGGCTTTCAACACCATGTCAAAGTACTTTGCAGAAAATAAAGGAAGTTATTGCTGTCTTCACTTTGCAGGCAGAAATTGAGACTGGAGCTCAGAATTACCTGCCAAAGGCCACTAGAGAAATCAGAGAGAAGGGCTACCACTAATGATGTCCCAGGTCCCAGTCCTGGCTTCCCAGTTGGCCTTCTGCCAAAGAAGCAAAGCTTTAGCAGTGTCAGGTGCAAAAACTTGGTAACCAAGATTAAAAACAAAATCTCCAGGTCTCAACTGAGCATCCAGGAAATGAAGAGTGTGTGGTTTTAATGACAGCCAACCAGAATTTTAATTAAGTATTTCTGTAACCTTTCAAATAGGAGAACTAGATGAGAGTTGGGGACCAAGAACTAAATAGCCTTCTCATTATAATGTCATCCTTTTTACACCAGTGGATTTTATGAGTGAAAGAGAAATTAGATCTACAGCCAGCCACCTTTTTCATCGTATATGCCTTACTTGCCCACTAAATTCTATTCCTTCTGCAGATGGAGATTTCTCAAGGGAAAATCAAAAACAACAGTTAGAGATTATATTATTGATTACATATGTTCTAATTTTCTTAAAATTGTGTTTTTTTTTTTAAAGTACAGTTATTTTTAGTACAGTTCTTTTAGTACAGTTACTTTTGAATACCAGCTCTTCTTTTTAAAAGGGAGAGGAAACTGTCCATCAATGTACCATGACAAGATATGCATGGGATGCATGTGTACATCCCAGGAGCAGCAAGCTAAAATACAGATCCCATAGTAGTGCAGCAGATTCCCTTGTATGGCACAGAAATAACTGCTTGAGTGGCAGAAGGCAGCTCTCAACTTGCTTAAACTAAGCACTAGAGAAACAAAATCTACTAAAATAGCAATGTTTGTGTTAAACATTTACTAGTGGCTTTGCTACATGATCAGGTTAGTCAAGAGGAACGAGGTACAGTTTGCTCTGAAACATAGTGCTAATGGGTTTAATGGGCAAAGATGTTGCTAAAGCTGTGATCTGATTCTGCTGCCGGCTCTGACCCATCCCATGAGTGAATAAGCCTAACTTTCAGAAAGGTAGGAAGGAAGGAAGGAAGGAAGGAAGGAAGGAAGGAAGGAAGGAAGGAAGGAAGGAAGGAAGGAAAGAAGGAAGGAAGGAAGGAAGGAAGGAAGGAAGGAAGGAAGGAAGGAAGGAAGAAAAAAGAAAAAATGAAAGAAAGAAAGAAAGAAAGAAAGAAAGAAAGAAAGAAAGAAAGAAAGAGAGAAAGAATCAAGTCACCTCAGCATGATAGATATCTGCACCTTATTGTAGAGATGAAGGAGGTTGTCAGAGCTCTCTGCACTTGTTGTGGTGGCAGGTGTTCATTGCACTACAATCACATTCAAAGCAGATTCAGATTCTTTTCTTTTTTTTTTTTTTTTTTTTTTTTTGTAAAACTTCTGGGCTACTTCCACCCATGGGTCTTAGAAAATTGAAGAAACTGATCCTCATAAACTGAGAGAAATCTGTATGGCAGTTAGTTGTGGTTAAAATGCCTCTTCGGGATTTAACATCAAAGGAAATTGAGCTGGCAGTATATTTGGCTTTGCACATCATGTGAAAGTCATTTAAGAGAATCACTGGGAATATGTTCTCATAGATACAGTAGAGATATATTTTAATTTTTCATCTCTAACTGCCTACAAGACAGGTAGTAGATCACTTACTCCTCACAGCAAGGTGAGCAACAGCAGTCACTACCACGTACGAAAATAAGCATTAGCAAAACAACAAAAAATTCAAGCATAAAAAAGCAACTTGATTTACAAAGTATTTCACATTCACTCAAAACAAACAAAAGAAAAAATGTAAAACAGTTTACTATTTAATTGAAACGAACAGACATAAATTCCCCCAAATCAGTTAAACCAGTTTCAAAAAGACATGAGGATCTGCTCTCTTTATGACTTCTCCCAAGGAGGGGTGTGGCAGAAAACACTTGTCTTTAGAATACAAGGTTTCAGTGCTGCTAATTCTCACAATGCTCATGGTAAAATCCAACTATTCAAAAATTATGACCTTATACCCTGTTTCCATCTAAAAATCCAACCTATTAATGTATTTTTATTTTGTATTTGAATTAATGCTGCAGACTTCTTTATGTGCTATGGAGAGAGCAGTAAGAATTTCATCTAAAAATGATCTTGAAATATGGTCACACAATGGACTAAGAAAACAGTCTTTCAGGAAGCTGAGTTTCAATGTCTTTTGCCTATGTAACAAAAAATGATAGATCTGGAGTCACTCCAAGTGCACATACATATACAGGTTTTAAAATAGAAATTAAAAGAAATCAATTCGTTCTTCTATAATGTCAATTCATACAAAGCAAAGTACGTATTTTGTTTTATTTTTCCCAAAATAATTGAAAGTATTAAAATGGATTGCTATCCTTTAGCACCATCTTGAGAATAAAGTGACAAAGATCATACAGTTTATTTTACTGCAGTAGTCATTTCTTCTATAGCAGCATAGAAAACTGATGGGGTAAATCCTTGTTCTCTTGTCATGTAATCATTACTTCACATTATTTTACATTCTCCCCTCTAAATACATCCCAAGAGCAGAGAGTTATGTCACTGAAGGTTTCATTATATAAGCAATAGAGTTCAGAAAACGATAGAAAGCTCTGCAGCTACATTGACAACACCTTAATGAATTGTCATTTTAAGATATATTCTAACTAGCTTTGATGGAAGGCAGTACACAAAAGTTATGACCTGAGTTTTTAAAAGTGATAAATATTATGAAGACTATAAAAACATGACAAGCAGGAATTGCTTCTCTGTACTTCATGCAATTATTTATTCCATCTTCATAATATAAATAAAATGTTCCTTGAAAAATCCATCTTAAAATTATTTTAAAGCCTTTTCCTAGAAATTGCTGACAGAAGCATTCATTTCAGCTCCCTTAATGAATTAGAAACAGAAGGTCACCAAAAAAAGGAAATAAACAGTTAAATGAAAAAAAAAAATACAAATCTTTTATCTCCAAAGTATACCAAGAATCAATCTTAAGGAGTGTTTACAGAAACCTAGGGTCACATTTGTGTGACACACACATAGGTGTGCACACATTAAGGTAGACAGATTTGACAAATTTTCTAAACATTCACATACATTACTTTATATATCTGAGGTTGCTAGGGATCTGACATTAACAAAATTAATAATGTATTAACTGAAATTCACTTCATGTGTATTTTAGTAAAATTGTATAAGCAATATTTCAAATCAATGCTGTCTGAGAGACTTTAAGCTTCTGTTCTCAGAAAATGCTTGTGCAAATACAAATGCAATGGATAAAGCCAGGAGCAGCTCAGAGAGACGACACCTTGCAAGCTTCCCCTGACTAAACTGCCAGTGCATCTAATCTCTGTGGTCCTGTATTCCTCACA
Organism: Heteronetta atricapilla; assembly: GCA_011075105.1. Classification (NCBI taxonomy): domain Eukaryota; kingdom Metazoa; phylum Chordata; class Aves; order Anseriformes; family Anatidae; genus Heteronetta; species Heteronetta atricapilla. Next base: position 112,482,264 of record CM021731.1, on the reverse strand, counting down.
ATCATGCAGATCCTGATTCTCTTGCAAACACGCAACAAAGAGCAGTCAATTACTGTGACTTTGCAGGTCATTTCAGCATTTCTGGTCTGTCATTATTTCCCAGTAGCACAACCTAACAGAACGTAAGCTGGACAGCAATAGGCAATTTGTGGTTCTCAGAGCCCAAAGATGTAATTGTGAGAACCACCAAGGAGCTTCATCTCATCTCAGCATGAGAAATTATGGGAAGTTATGTGCACAGATTCTTTAGTCAGCCTAATAAACCCATCACAATACTTTGTGAAGACAAGGTGAACAACTGCCTTCTTTTCCACCATGCCTCTCTGTCTTGTTCTGCTCCCATTAGCAGAACAGATTAGCATTACTCATATCATAGAGTAGCTTGGAAGCATAGCACCAGTGCTCTAACAACTGAGGTGCCTGAGGAAAAACAGGTCCTCTCTGATAGCTTTCCATCTGTCTGTGTTCCCTCACAGGCTTCTGCACCAAGGAAGCCCACAGAGTTTTATTACATGCCCACACTAATAAGGACAAGTGCAGGGATTACATTTGGCTTATTATGCATTTTGCATTCATCTGAGAACATACAAATTGAATTATCACCATTTTCCTCTTTTAGTGTTTTCTAGAGAGGAGATGGTCATATCTCCTATCACTATGTAGAACTTGGTATGAATGTCTCATCCTCTGAGGACAGCCACTCTGTCCCCTGTGTCTTGTCCTTCGTCCACTTACTGAGAACTCTCAACCATCCCACACACAAGAGAGGGAGTAAAAAGGCCAGGAGAATACTCTATCCCCCTATGGCCCCATCAAAAGTATAACATGTTTAAAAAAAAAAAAAAAAGGCAGAAGATTCTGGTGACAGCATTATTGACGTCAGTAGTAAGTAAAAAACCTAGAGTTCTTCCAGAATAATCTACCTGAAAATAAAACCCAGACAAAACTGAAAAATGAGCATTCACTTCAGCTAAAGTCACATATCAGATAAAAGGTGTTTCTTGAATCAAAGGTTCTTCAGTATCTTTTGTGAAGCTTATAAATAAGGAGTTAAAAGTCTAGCAAAAGCCTCTTTGCTCCCATTCTTCCCAAGCAGAGCTTGGTTTTGGAGCTCAATGCTATGAAGGCATGAGCAGATTTTTGGTTTTCATAGTGGCAGTTACTGATGCTAAAGCCAGTACAACAGCATGTCAGTATCTGTGATGCTTCATATTCCAAGGTCAGAACTATAATCTGTGAGCAAAAGGCAGGAAATAAAAGTATGTATAAATTAAAAAATAATAATTAATCACAGAACATTCTCATTTGAAGGGTTCCCCTGCATCCCATATCCCTCAGTAGAACTGTATGTTATATGACTAGATCTAGAAGGCAATTCCCCTGCAAGGAAAAAACACTGTGCAGCTGTGCATCCAACTCTGCTACCTTCTACAATACTCTCAAACTATTTGCAGCAGTGATGATTCCTGGGTGCAAAGAGGCTGATGCACATGGACATCTTTGTCTTTTGACCCTGCCCAGAGATCAATTCTATCTAGCCTACAAACTAAGCAAGTTCAAGGCAAGTCTTCTAGTTGAACAGTACTTGTACATACAACAAACAGTGAATAGAAAGCTATTCAAGAAAAAAGAAAAGGGAGTGTTTTTAACAATCCATTGTATATGGAGGAGTAAACAAAGCAAAATATCACACAATGTTTTTGTAAATTAACAACACACATGCACTGAGTACTGTAACATTTCACATTACAATTAAGTTGCCTGACTCTGAGTTGCCTGAATTTTTGCTTTAAAGGTGCATTTGCATTTTCCCCTAGGCTAAAATAACCAATTGCAGGCTGGCTTTTGGTATGGCAGTTTCATATGCAAGTTCTAATAAAGCCTTGGGAAAAGGCCATAGAATAAATTCACCTGTTTATGAGATTCTTAATGGTATTTCAACAGTCATAATATTGTTGTTGCTTTAAACTCTCAGTAGTTTAAACTGTCAGTCAGTTTAAACTAATTGCTACAATCCTAACAAAATAGTTTAATACTGAGGTTTAGAATGAATAGCCTTCCTAGACAAAAAGACAAATGTCCACATCCCTGCTGCAATAGACTTTTGGACATCTTGTTGCACTGGATTGTTGAATACAGATGCAGAACTAAAAGATAAAATCTGAAATTTTATTTTGCCATTAGAACTAAAATAAATCATCAGTTGTTGTAGAAGTGGGTGTAGGGAAGTAAACCAGGTGTTGTCAATGTGAAGGAACACACCCTCCTATTAAGGGTGCCTACTTATGCTTACCTTTTTTACCCTTTTATCTGTTTATATAATTACATTACTTTCCTCTCCAATGTAGTCCTCTTTGACAGAAAACCCTGCCTTCTGGAGAAATGAAGGTCATGTAAGATCACAGCTCTACTTATCGGAAATCAACCAAGAAAGCATCAACACAAATTTTATCTGATTAGCCATTATAGGTATTTTCCTGATTCCAGTATTCCAGGACAGACTCATGTCCAATGCTCAGGTCCCAGTCATGCTTAAATGACATGGGGGGACCATTGTACTTTGTTGCTGAAGTGAAGCCTCAGGATATATCTGCAGTGCAGTCCCTGCTATGACCAGAGCTTGTGCAAGCATTCAATGCTAGTTTTAAACCAGCTGGCATGGAACTGCCTAGCAGTAAAAGAGAATCAGCTTGGAAGTTCACACTGAGCAAAATCTGCCTTAAAAAGTTACAGCTCTGGCACAGGGTAACAATAGCTTGTTTTGGGAAAAGTGAGGATGCTCCCAAATGTTTCTAAGGAGGTCAGCCTGAGAGACTCTGCCCAGAGGTCTGAGCTGCCCAGCAGGCAGCTCTCCAGCCACTGCAACTCACAGTGTGCCTTTTCAAGGCAAAAAATCAGCAGTCTGCGTGACATTTCAGGCTCAGTCATACCTAGTCATACCTAGTCATCAGTTAAAAACTGAATATTTACTCAACTGGTTAGTCTAGACTGAGCACTGTCAGGTGCTTTCCCTTTCAGTTGCAGTTAAGGCAGGTCAGGCCATGGGGTTTTGTGGATCATCCTGTGAAGCTACAAGTGTCTCTTCACTGAACCACTGGTGCCTCAACCAGCTGTTCCAGATCCTTCAGATACCTTTCCTAGAATAATCTGCCTGACTTAATGCTGTAGCAGACCAGGGTTAGAGGTAACTCACAGGTGCACCAGAAGTTCTGCAAGATCATCTCTCTCTCTCTCTCTCTCTATGCAGTGGTTTAAGTAAACTGAATGCTCTGAAAAGTTTGCACTCTCACAGCTTTGACATAATCATAAACTTGTTTATATAAATCATATAAATCATATGATTGATATGATATATCAATCATTTAATCATATAACTTGTTTGTAAGGCTGTCTGATAAGGAGCATATATCCTGCAAAATATCTCTCTCTATATATATAGAAATATATAGTCCCTGCCCTAGGGCACAGGATGATTGAAATCAAAAGCACTTAAGCAACACAGAGCAAGAGATAATTTAGCAGTACCAGAGCTTCATTTCTTATACTATTTATTGGTTATTAACTCATTTCTTGCAGACATACCAGATTTCCTGCCTATTTTACACTGAAGTTACATACACAGTGTAACTATTTCATTCCTATCAACTGAAAAATCAAATGCAGTACTACAGTAAACTAAAGACAGTCAGCTAACCTGGGAGAAATTCATATCTGCTTCAAAAATGAGTCAAAAGCAGTTAACCTACTTAGTTCCATTAAACCCTCAAAATCAAATTGAAATGGGGAAAAATATGCCCAGCCTTAAGCAACTCTGTGTATTTGGATTAACTTTCCCTATAAATACCTAAAGTAGTGGTTATCTGTCTCATAAAGATATATTTCCTTTAAGACATAACAAGAGTTTCTGCAAAGATGGTCTTGAAACAAAATGTGCAAGCTGGCCACTTTGATGTGAATCAGTATTGGAGGATGAAGTCACACTTCTAATCATTTCATGAGGATCTGAAAGGCCCCTCAAAAAAGAAGAGAGCAAAGTACTGCAAAGATATATATAGCTTCTGGCTCTTTTATTGTCCAGATTTGAGGACACAACAGAAATAGAGAGAGAATGAATTCAAGCTTCAGGCAGATGAATAGTCCCAACACAGCAGAACAGAACAGAAGGCATTGGTGGGCAAACCCAGCTTAATGCACGAAGAAAGGAATATACATGAAGACATCCTTTAACTGGTCACAAGCCAGTTTCCCAATTACTAGTGTAAAATGAAGGGATGATCAGTATGACTATTGTCAGCAGTGACTGTATAAAACTCTCCTGGGCATTGACCAATAATAGTCGCATTTGAGATACTACCTGCTATCCAGCCTTGGAGACGTCGATTAATTATGCACTGCAGCAGTCTCAGGGCATACACATTATTTTCATCCACATTTTCAATACTGAAAAAGTCATAAAATTTTACAGGGATTTTAAGTATTATATTTTTTATTCTTCCACTTTTCAGTAATCTCATCATCAGTGCCTCCTCAGTGACTCCAGTGACTCCATTTCCACAGATACAAGAACATGTAACAATACTGATTTGTCTTTAAATAACTTTACTACAGACATGATATATTATATATATACTTGCAAGAAAAATATTTGCATACTTTTAAAGAGTTCAGTGACCAAATTTCTTCCATGTATTTGAAAATCATTCCAACTCTATATCAATGCATCGTGTTTTTATGTATTTCTACATGTGAAAGCTCCTCAAGCCAAAGAATTCACTGGTTAAAGCCAAAGAAAGACATTAATAATAATAATAATAATAATAATAATAATAACAATAACAATAACAATAGTAATAGAATATAAAGACCCAAAGACCCTACAATTTGAAGCTTCTGAGATCAGGTCAAGTTTTATTTAAATGTGCAAGGGTAAAATAATCAGTTCATGTATTCTATAAGCAACCTGAACTTTCATTTCCATATATCATTTACACAACAAATAAATTTCTTGCAATAACCAGGTAATAATAATTACATTTTTTAAATGATCTTTTAAATACCACCTAAAAGCACAATGAGAAGCTCAATGCATATTTCAGCAAAAATGTGTCTTGGCCAGTTTGTTCAGCTATCTACTGGGAATGTAAGCATACCTCTGGTATGACAACTGATGTTACCACAGGGCAGTACAGGGTGGATTAAGGACAGAATTATTTCCAGCTTTAACTCTTGGTATGAGTCAAGCTCTTCATACTACTTAGCATTTGTATTTGTTTAGGTTTAATAATACATCTTCAGTTGTTTGAGTGCAAAAAGAAAATAGCCAATTTACTAGGAATGTTTGAGCAATGAGAATTCAATTGATTTGATTTTTGTTATTTAAAGACATTGCCATATTATATTTGAACTCCTCTGAAACATTAATTTTACCTTCCCATAGGACTGCAACGTGAGGAGGTGTTGTTCCCTGAGGTGAAAAGACAGGCCTATATTTTCAAAAAGTCTGAGCTGAGCTGTAATGCACTGCAGCAGAAATGTGGCTGTTCAAATGGAACTACCAAATCCAAATCCCCCAGTGTCAATGGACATGTGCCAGAAACAAAAACAACAACAACAATAATAATAACAACATGATTATAAAACTTGCCAGAGATCCCAAGGGATGTCTATGAAAATACTAGGAACAGATTTCCTGGGTTCTGAACCTTGGGCACAAATTCAGTCTTCTTCTGGGACACATTGTAGTATAAATCTAACTAAAGTTAACAGAAATACCTCAGGTCACCCTTAGAGCTCATTGCTAGCTCCTCAAATAGTGTAAATATGCCAGTTAGCCTGAGAGGAAATCTAGCCTCATATACACACTTTGCACAGGAAACCAATACAGTATTAATCACTTGAGACTAATCCTGTTATTCAGCTCAAAAGTAAGGAATGGGCTTCTATGTTTTGCCTTCAGCAGCTTTACCTTTCATCTCATTTGGAAATAAGAAGCTGGTAGAATGGATTGCTGCCTATGAAGATGGTGCCTTCTCCCTATATACTACCCAGTGTCAGATAACTTTTTGCAGCTTTATAGGCAAAACTGCTTTTCTTTTACAAAGTCTGGTTGCTCATGTGCTAGAGATGACATACTGTTTGGTATCTGGGTGTGATGAGCTCTCCCTTGATCAGCAGCCCGGTGTCCATTTGACCTCTAAGCTGGGAATGAAAACTTCCAGTACACACACAGTTCAGAAGCATAATTTTACTTTTCATGACTGGTGCATGCACACCAACTGTTCTCTTGTTTGCGTCCGTGCTCAGTTGCAGTGCATATTCCAAGTGGGTACATTTCTATGCATATTTGCAGCAGAGGCAGAACTCAGGCAGAAGGGTAAGGGCAAAGGGGAATCACAGTTCCCTAGTATGAAATATATTAATTGGCTTCCTGACAGAGAGAGTCCAAGGCACCTCTCATGCCTTGCAGATCCCCTTGGACCACGGGTGCAGAATTCTATATTATTTGTGCTAGAAAAGGCCCCCATCGATGTGCCAAACTGTCATTAACTAATCAGTGAGCAGCAAATACAGAGTAGTTTCTCTTACTGCCTTCAGTAGGAAATGCCCCAGAGTGAATCTTTCATTGAATTCCCAAAGACTGCTTAGGTACAGGGAGAATTTTTTAGTGTGCTGTGAATTCCTTCGCGCAGAGTAACTATTTTGAGGACAACTCAGAAATAGCACTGAGAATTCTCAGGATGCAGACAATCAGATCCATGTCAGCTGGCTGTCATTTTGACAAGTAGATGGCATGTCGGGAGGATCGTTCTCCCTCAGGCATGCGCACATAAAGCCTAACCACCTTTACTCTACAGTGCTAGAAGAACAATGCAGTATTTTAAGAGCCCACGTTTGTCTGTTACTGTCAGCTTATAGTAAAAAATACTTCTGAAGGAAATCAGAGGTTTTTTGCTACATGGAACTGTGTGCTTGGCAGCTGGGTGAAACGTGTCACTCATACAAGGAGAGTTATCAGTCTCTTGAAGTACCACAGTAGCACTAAGGCATAGACAAAAAGAGATCCATATCAGACTTTGCCCTGAAGCACCTTATGATGTTTGGCAGAGCAGCTCCAGCAGTGGAAAAGGTGGTCATGAAATGCAAATATATTTGAACTCTAAAATGCAGTCCCAGATATACTAAAGAACTTGATGACTTCTCTAAAGTGGACATAAAATACAGCATATGCTCTTGCTTTTTACTGGTAGTAGTATCAATATAAGCCATTTTATTTTATTTCTGTACTCCGAATTGTTGAATTAAATGCATCTTGTACCAGGAAATGTAATACATGTATGCATACAAATAAATGGATTCAGGTATAGATATACATGGACAGATATGCATGAACGCCCCACCACCTTATCCCCCACTCCCAGTTAGTTAGCACAGAACTAGAAACAGGAACCAAATGACTGTAACTTGCTCCCTCCAAAAGAATAGCCAGGGAGAGCCCTGCACTCCCAAATTCCTTACTCAAGAGATGTTAAGAGAACTTAGATCCCTGGGAGACTTATCTAATTGTTATTCCTGAAGCACTGAGAATGATTCAGCCAAATAAATAAATAAATAAATAAAGTCCTTAGAAACAAAATGCAACTATCATGTTTTGTTTTTTCTTCAGTCTTTGTGACACTTCTCAGTACTTTGCCTGCTGTTTCAGAGAAATTAAAAAACACTGTGCCATCTGAACAAGAGTGTTCTTTCTTCCTTTGTCCACCTTCCAAAACACAATTACTCCTCTGGGGAGGTAGATTATCCTCATCTATTTTAGTGTCATATGATTCTCATATGCAGATCAGTAACTCACAGGGGTTTTTAGTGTCTTGTTTTCCTAACTATCATTGAAATCCTTTCCAAGCCCGACACATCAAAATGCACCAACTTTCATTAAATGTCATTTGGATTGTGTCATCAAGAAGGCGCTTTTATTAATTTGCATTTTTTACTTAAAGCATTCATGCACGTGTATTCCTTCTTCCTTATGCTTGTATTCTTTATGGTCTTGTAGGCAATAGCTTGCTCTGAAAGCTTATCAAACTCTCTTACCAAGTTCTACAATGGGAGCACTGGAGCCCAAACTTGAAGGAATTGCTTCATGAAATGAGCTCTCACCCAACACGATACAAGAACCAGCAAATGAGAATTGAATCTCTAGTCTCTTAGGTCTATCTATCCTTCACCAGAATTGATTCTACTCATTTTCCTGTCTCCATAAAATATGGACAAACAGAAAAGTTTATTGTAGCATGATCAAGCACTGGAAATGTTGGAAAAGATACACATTTTTCTTATTAAGCAATTTAATTTTATCTTTATCTTGCAGTAATGAAAGATGGTTCCCTCTACCTGAAATAGTGCAGGAAACATTTTAGGAAAAATAAGAATAATCAGTGACACCATCTAACTCCCAATGCTGTCAGGAAGCCTTTCTTCTGGGGCTTCTGCATAAGTTAGTTTAGGTGTCCAATTTAAATTATCTGAACTAGGGAGCCTTGGAGGAGATCCTATGTCCCCAGTTTCCACCAGAAAGAAGATGGGGAGATCGGTATCCTAGATGATGAAGCCTAAATCTGAATGTATTAATTTCAGCTATAAGTTTCCATGTTCAGATTACAACTCCAAGACAATTACCCTAGCCTCTGTAAGCATACTTTTTTTTTTTTTTAAAAAAAAGGAACAAACAAACAACAACAACATGCTTCAGATCGACTATTTGTGAAGGAAGAAATGGATTTACAGAAGTAAAGAGAGGTCATTTCATTCCTGTAATATCTGTTAGAAATTCTTCCTCATTGAAAATCTGTAGTAAAAGTGCAAGAGGCAGCAATGTTTCAGATAATGTCCCAGGCAGGTCACTCACTCAGTAAAGCAACCTGTTGGTTTTAGGAGTATGCATGTGTCCTCATGCACAGTAAAGGTTAGCTGTAGGCTTGGTTTTGCTTCTGTCAACCTACAAGTAAAAATAAAAGTTTTTAAAGATCAACTTCACCTTCCAAATCAAAAACCAGTGAATTTTGAAAACCATGGACAAATAAAAATAGTCCCTATAGTTTACTCTTTCCTAGGTAGGATATTTAGAGGCATGTCTACATGCTTTCATTGTCCAGTCATTAATTTTTATTGTCATTTATTGTGATAGAAAAAGGAGCTACAAGTGGAAAGACAACAAAATAAATAAATCAAATAGTTACATCTAATGCAACTAAGCGCCTTTACTAATTACTAAAAAAAAAAAAAAAAAAAAAAAAGAGGTTGGCTTCTAAAGGCCTTAATAAGTTTTCAAAATATTGTTTGTTTTGATGGAATAACAGCACATGTGAGCTCCATTTGTTGGGATTTTCTCATTGTTAGAAACACTAAAAATTATGAACACTAAGTAAACATTGAAACATGCCTAACAGAGATGGTCTGCCATGCCATGGGACCCACAGCTTGTCTAGCAAGTCTCGTGACCCTTTGAACTATATGTACATCTTACCTTCAATAAACTGTCTCTGAACATCTGTTTGTTCAACTAATGAACATAAGGAAATAAGATTATGTTATTCTAGGAATTGCAATATTTTAAAGATAGTGGCCCAGCTCAGTAACTCTTCCTGCTTGGAGTTTTTATCTAAGCAGAGAATACCATGGCATATTGCTGTTTTCCTGCTCTACCAATGGACTTCCATGTGCTGCCCTCTTAACTTTGAAGGCAGCTTCCTTCTTGACTCTATATTAAGCTTTTTGTCTTGATAAATGTGCTTAGACATTCCCTTCGGTAAAGCACAGTATTGTCAATCCTTACACTTGTGAGCCACTAGGTGCAGTAATTTCTTTCTCTATGTCTCTACCTTTGGATAGAATACACATACAATCAGACCCAAAGTACACTGAACACTGGGGGAATTGGTGAATAGATTGTGATCAGCAACAAGAAAAGGGTCAAAGAAGGACTTGCAGACAAGTCAGCAACTAGTTAGCAGAATCATTGACTTCTACCATCCTTGCAGTTGACTGTAGACTGTGAAGGGAAAGCCTGTGAGGGAAGTCCCACCTGTTGTAGGAAGCCTGTAGAGAAAGAAATGTAGTAGTGGAACTAAAAGAGCCTGTGGATTGTGCAGTGCACTCTACGCACAAGATCTTTACAACGTGTCATATTCTAGTAGTGCAGAACATGGATTATAATAGAAGAACAACCTTTAAAAAAAAAAAACCTCTGTTAAAAATCTCTTGGTTACTATAATGTTTTACAGTTGCAGTTGCATCACATACTATATACTGTGTCTATGTACCATAGTGAGATAGAAGTATTTTTATTCCTGTTCATATACAGCATCCCCCTCCACATAACAGAAAAGTCTTATGAAGAAAGCTTGGTGGTGAGAACTCACCTTAATAATGCAGAGGGAGATATACCAGTTGCTAAGACTCCAACACCATGAGCCAAGAAAGATCTGTGTTTCATGTTCCTTGTAGTCTTTTTCTGAAGAGACCTTTAAAAAGGTTTTTAGGAGTTTTGCAGCCTGCTGGCTGAACCCGTCATCATTCATTATGATTGGATTCTTTCATGTGAAAACACTTCAGAAATTCTTTATAACTCTAACTACTTCAGGGAGAACAAAGTGTGACATTCTTCGGGTGACATACATTGCATCAGGACATAACTGTCTTGCTGTGTATAGCTACAGAGTCATTTTTAATAATACTGTTTGCATTACAGCTTGATGCAGAGTTCTCAGCGTTAAGGGAGAAGACACAGAACTGATGCAACTTCAATGCCTTAAATTATCTTCCCCCTTAACAAGTAAGAGTATTTTGTGACTATCACCATATTCCTGTTACACTGGGATTGCAGAAAAGAGTCCCTTCCTGCGTGTTTGTCACCCATCCACTTTATACTAAACATGTTGCTTGCACATATGATGCACATTTAAAAAGTGAAAGGTTAAGTATCTGATTTCTGTGCACATGAGCTTAGTCTGGAGTCCAAATGATAGCTGGTAAGTAGACAGAACATCAGTTGCAGCAAACTATTTCCTTTAGCGTCCAAGCCTGAAGGAAGGCTTACCCAATGAGGCAAACAAAAGGGCCAGGCAAAAGAAAAAGGTGTTGATTTATAAGCTACTTCAGCTGTTTGGGAACTGATATTTTGTTCAAGGCATATCTAACATCTCCAGTAGGAAATGCAATGGCCCTTATCCTGTTCTATTAGCCATGCTCTCAGGCTGGAGCTAACTTGATTCTGATAGACCTTTGCTTCCCTACACTGATCTCTAATGAAGGATTGAAGTTGAGACCATCCCCTACAGCTTCACAATATTTATTATCAGAAGGAAAGCATCCTTTTCCAGATTCTCCAAGTTAAGAGTACCTAGATGACGATTCTTTAACTTGGAGAAGATGAGTGGCCCATCCTTTGGGGCCAAAGTATGGCAGCTTACTCAGAGTCTCAAATATCACTCAGAAAACAATCAAGAAAACTGAGATAGAAAGCTAGGAGAATATAATTGTCTTTGCCAGACAAGTGAAAATTTAAAAGTGATTGTCCAATGTGTGACACCAGACACAGTTATTTGGCCTACCAGCATTATGAAAGAATATCCTGATCATGTAAGTTCCTGCTCTGGTGTCTGAGAGAAAGCTGTGGGAATATGGACATTTACAGTCTCTAGAACCAAAGATATGTTTGACCATGTCAAAGCAGTTCTTTTGGACAGATGCTTCCCCATTTCAAATTAAATGTTAAAGATGTGAGAGATGCAGAGGGAAGAAGACTGGCATCTGCTTCCAAGGCTTTTTTTTTCTTTTACATTTACTCACTCACACGTATCCATTCATATCCATCATATAATTTCTCTGTCCCAAGTAAGGGGATCACTGAAGAGCAGAAAGGAACAATTAAGACCAAGAGTTATAGCCCTGGGCTCTGGGATCCAGGGAAGGGACAGAAGATCTCTTAAAGAACTATTCCTTCTTTTGCAATCCTTAGACCCATTACTGGAGAGGAGGAAGTAAGGTCTGACCCCAGGCTGTAAATGTGCATGTGAAATCAATCCAAACTGGTATGTCCTCTGTCATCACCTATGCACAACTCTCTTATGCAGATTTTGGCTTCTTGAAGAAAGAAACCTTTATTTTCCCCCAAGAGAAAAGAGTCTAAAATGTTTGATACAATGAAAGGGCTTCCATTTCATCTGTTTCAGAGTTACTAGTGCATTGAGACAGTAAATGATTTAAAAGTATAACTTACAGAAAATGTTTAGCTCTGAGAGTGCTAAGTGCTGACCATTTAGCTCTCACATGCTGTTGTCTTGTTGGTTCCAAGCTCTGCCCTACGAACAGGAAACTTAGTTCAGTTGCCTTTGAAATTAAACAGCTATATCAGACTTAGCAGTCTGGAGCTACAAAAAACATCAGTCACATAGCTTAAATTATTCACATTCTCCACTTGCTCCCTTCTTTCTCCCTCCTCATTTTCCTCCAAGTGATGAAAAGCTCTGCTGCAGTTTGTGTCATGGAGTATCAAGCAAATTTTCTTATGTTCTGCAGGTATCAGTCATAATCCCATACATCTGAGCAACTTAAAAATGACTGTTAAAATGTGATCTAAGCTGCCCCAGAGAAATAGATCATTAGGTGCAACAAAACACATTTTTGACAATAACAGTCATGAAAGTCTTCATAAGAGCAGAGAGAACTTTTTCTAAATCTGAAGCTAATCCCCTATGCCTGGTAAGTTTCTCCCTTCTGCACTATGAACCCCTCCTGACCAGTCAATAAATTCACCCAGAGCAGGCCAGCCTTGCTGCACATCACATCTTCAGCTCCTTTCATTTGACAGTCAGAGGAAGTCAAATGTGCCCTACGAGTACATGCAAGCAATAAAAAACTTCACAGGAAAACATGGTATAAGAGTCTGTTCCTTGTGCTACTAGTACACACATAAAATCTTTGTTCTCATTATTACTCCTTACAGACATGATTCTTTTGATTGTAAACCAAAAGACATATTTCAACAGTTGTCATTGTGGATGAGAAACTGGTAAGTTATGTTAAGATAAAAACTTCTTGAGCCAACTTCAGAACAAAATTCTTGCAACAATATTTCTGTCCTCAGAAGCAAGTAAAACTAATATGTAAATTCCTATGTAACCCACCAAAAAGATGATGAACTGTCAAAATAACACAAAACAAAATCTTATTAAAGAACTAGGAGCCATCAGTGAAAACTGCTCATTGGCAACAGAATCATCATGTGAGCAGAGCAACATTCCTGCCAGGCACAATATGGCAGAACAGGTGTCAGAAAACTGTCTAAGGAAATCAATTGATATTTGACATACAGAAAGTGTGAGACCCACAGTGATGCTTCTTCTCTCTTACCCAGCACAGTCTTCCTTAACATAGTTCTGTCCACAAAACTGGGTCCCTATGAAGCCCTCTAAAGGAACAGAAACCAGCAGGGTCCATCCCATGCCCATATGAACTAAGCCTGTAATTAAACTCTTATTGCAGGAGAATTCTACACAAACCTTCAAATTACATCTGAAAGTATGCAAGATATGTTCTCTTGCTTCAAATGGTGCTTGTATCTTCTGTTAAGTTAACATGTAATGGCAAGGTAACTTCTGCTACAATGATGAATGTACTTCAAAACTAGAAAATTACCAAATACTGTTTTATCAGAAGTTGAAAGTATCAAAATCCCATTTTCTCACTAGCAGGGTATTTTTCAGTCTGAATCTTCTGTCCACCACCTCCTTCATCTTTCTCAATTCCTTGGACAGTGTTCCATCTGGGTACCATAAGAACCTGCAGGCAACCAAAGAGGTAACCAACTCAGTTTTATTTCCTCTTGCACTACCACAGACTTCTGCCAACATGAAGCTACCTAGGTCTTGTCTTCCCCCTTCTCCTATGTTACTGCAGGGCAGTTCCAGAAGGGAAAGGTCCCTGCAGGGCACTCTGCAGTACACTTTGCTCCATGTGTTGTAAGTGATATTTGTGCTATGCATTATTTGAGTTAAATGAAAGAAAAGGGAGAGAAAAAGCTACACCCCACTCCATATGCAGTAATAAGTGGCCTTAAACAATCTGTTCATAAAAAGACCCATGATGTTTTAAGTTGTAGCTTCCCTGAAAAAAAGAGATTGCAATCTCTTTTTTGTTAATCACAGAATCACAGAATTTCTGGGTTGGAAGAGACCTCAAGATCATCAAGTCCAACCTCTGACCTAACACTAACAGTCCCCACTAAACCATATAGCTAAGCTCTACATCTACATCATTGTTTGTTTCTTTGTAAAATAGGGAATAGATAGTTTTTCCCAATAAAAACAAATCACTATACATCTTGGCATTCTAGATTACTACAATTTCATTTTCATTTTCTGCCACAGATTTGTTAATTTAGCCTGTTGGCAACGCCAAAAGCAAATGAGGAGAATGCAAAGTCTCACTAGCATGCCATCACAAGACCATGCTCCCTGAGTGACAGCACTGTGGGAAGCCTGAAAGCACAGGAGCAGCCTAAATCCGTTGAACATTTTGAAAAGGTGTTATAATTGAATCTGCTTCATTATAAAAGGGCAACTGTTAGAAGAGCAAAGCCACATTTATGAAGCCTTGGGCATTTTCTTACACTGATTAAATACTGTTTAATATCTGAAAATGACCCAGGGGGGGAGGGGGAAGGGGAGAGAGGGAACAGAATTCAGGAAATTCCAAAGGAGTGAAGCAAGTCAACATGGCAAATAAATCTGCAGTGATCCTCACACAGAAAACAGAGTTATTTTTATAGGAAAATGACAAGGAGCAATATGCAGACCAATTAGGAAAATTCTAGCATCTGTCTATTCATCCTAATTAAAAGTATTAAATGCATTCAGCACATGTAACAATAGCTTATTATCCTCATCGCTCCCATTTCTGTAAGAGAAAAGAAAACTCACTTCTTATAGCAATTTGTGTTCTAACTCAATGTTCCATCCCATGAAATTTTTCACTTCATCCTTCTTCCCATGTTCCCTGCATATTTGCCATATTTACATATTAACACACCTTACACATCCAAAAATCATTTTCTTCCTTCAGAATAATTCCTATCAGACAAAAGCAATTAATGCATAAGTAAAAAGAATGAAATGCAAAGCTAATGGCAAACTTACCTATTAATCTGGTAGCTTTGTTTTTGTTAGATATCTTGAGGATAAATGCAGTGTGACTACTTATTTAAATATTCTTTATGGGTATATCTTTGAAAATTTGAATTCTGGCTTTAGCACAATGTCTAGATTGAACTCATTATTGTTTAGAACAATTTTTAGAATGTTAATCCTGTTCTGAATAAACCGAATAATAAAACACCCCCACAAGTGTTGTTAAGAAAGTCAGCTGCACTGACAGTGCCCTTCCTCTCTGAAGGAGATCTCATTGCATTTCCAGAAGGCTGCGTTACAGGAATCCACTCTCAGCTACTCCCTGTCAGAAGGCAGTTCAAAGGATCATGAAGGAAAGGTTGGGATCAGTTAATTTAGGAGTATAGTAAAGACATGGAAATTGGATTTTCCACTCTAACTTGGTGATTTATTCATAATTTGAAACCGCTGAGTTTTAAAATCTATGAAGCTATCAGAAAGGATAATAGTTACTAGCATTAAGGAGTGAGAAAATGTGACATAGCTATTTTCCCAGGGGCTAGTAAATATTGGGGGTTCCTGTCCTCAGCTTTAATGTAGCAGCCAGGCAAATACAGAGTTGTAGACTTCAGACAAAACGTTTTACTGGATGTGGCAGGGAGGAAAGAAGAGAAATTAGGAAATGTGCTTATTCAGAAAAACTTCGTATTCCCACTCCTTGAGTATATACATTATGGAAGAACATGTAATTACTCAACAATACTATTTCTTGTTTCTATGGGTCCTGTCTAATTCAGTGCACAGATATGTATAATATTCACTTGACTGGAAGATATTCAGTATTTTGTTTTATCCTTGTTTTAAATGTGGCTTTACACTGTCTCTTGCAAACCATTTACCCACAGCTCAGCAAACAGAATTACTGACTTTCTCATGGGTTTTGCTACAGAGACACAGTAAGACAAAAGAAAACTGACAGAAATTTGCACCATGTAGCAGAGGCTGACCTTAGTAATAGACTGTGTGGAATAATGGATAATTGAGCCAGGCTTGAAAGCATGGCAGCAAAAAGAGAAATGGCAGTAGATAATCACTTTATATTATTAAAGAATATATCTCTTTCTCGGTTAACACCCAGGCCCAATTAATGGCTCAATTATATTATAAAATAATTGGTTACATTACACTAAAACCATGTATTTTTTGTATCCTCTTTCCTCCTCTCACTAAATATATTTTTTCTCCCTTTGTCAAGAATAAGTTGGGCAATGATCCTGCAACACTTTCTGTTCATGTTGGCCCCTACATCCATGTCAAACTTTGTTGAATTCACCAAGGCATGAGAGAGTGCAAGGCAAGGAGATCACGCTACCTAGGCAGGGTAGATTATAAAATCCAAACTGTTAGACCTACATTAGCCATACATAGCTTTAGACACCTACCTGAGGGGGCTGCGTTAGAAAAATATGGTCATCTTCTGCAGAGAAAGGAAAGGAAACAATACAATATAAGATTATCCAGTCATATAGGTCATATCATCCCCGGATAGTACTGAACTCTCTCCTCTGACCATATGAGGGGCCTGAGAACAGTAAAATCTAAAATTAAGTGTTTTAGCTGTGGTATCCATATTTAGGCAAGATCCAGGCAAGCAGTAGTCTAGAAAATATTGAGGATAAATACTGAATCCTTCACTCTGGAGCTAGATATACATATTCTGACAAACACTTCTGCACTGTAGATGAGAACAGTATGAAATCATGTTCCAAACCAAGTTGAAGTATGCTTGGCCATGGCTGTACTCTACATATCCCTATCCCTCAGCTAGCATGCATTATCTTCACATTAAAAGTACATCACGTGAAACACCAGGATGCCATATGTCATCAGATAGCCCCTATTTGAGAAAAATTACATGGCAAAGCCACAACAAAACATGGATATTTCCTCTTTGATCAAGCCTGGTGAAGGAATGGTGAAGGAATAAGACTAGACTAAGGCTTGAATAACTGCAACTCTTTTGCTAAAAACAAGAGTCAAAGTATATGAAGAGAACGCAGAAGTCACCCTGTCTCACCGTAACATAATTCTCACAGACTGGTTGCTTGTATCTTACAAACCCATCCAGGGTCTTGCTTGCACTATAGCATTTTCAGGCTGAGGACTGGTAACAAAGACAGAAAAGAAAAGAACAGAGTGAAGAGGCTTCATGTGACTCACTACATGAGTAAAATTAAAAAAAAAAAAAAAAAAAAAAAAAAAAATCAGAGACACCCACCACTTGACATTAAAGGAAACTCCCCAACAAACCCGGAAAAAAAAAAAAGTTGCCACAAAAAAAAAAAAAAAGAGAGAGAGAGAGAGAATTGTGTAGTTGTATGTAGTTGTATAGATCTGTATCATTCAGGCACTAGTAGGGTCTGGGGCAGCTCAATGGGACCAGGGTGATCAAGGTGGGGATCTTGCTGTACAACAAGGCCATCTTGAAAATGCATGTGCTGAACAGCTCTGCTGTTCTTACCATCTTCAATAAACCCATACCTTCATGTCAACAAGGAATATAAGCTCTTCTCTGCAGGAAAGTGATTATTTTCCTACTTTCTCTTCTGTTTTTAAGGCCAGAAGAGACCAAAAGCTCTGTATAATACCTGCAAGAAAATTTCATCCAGTTACCCTTTTAGAGAGGTTATTAATTTGCTAATGTATTCCTCCTACACTCCATTTCCCACCTAAAAAAGAACTCTTCTGCCTAAATGCATATTTGTTTGTTTGTTTTTATCCCCAGTTATATGAGTTGATCTATTAGGATATAATTTCCTTCTGCAGGCAATGTAGAGTCACCTTACCTCCCATGTGGGAGTAACCCAAGGAACAATTTCCCACCGTTTTAAAAATAAGTAACTTCTTTCTTGTTTAGATTTCTTTTATGGCTCACAGGCTTGCAGGTCCCACAATTTCTTCCTGTTTCCTGATTCTGATGTGTATGCAAGCCCAGAAGAAAGTTGCCACTATTATGAACAAAGAAGAAATACATCTGAGTACTATCTCAGAATGAAGGAGACACTGAAATGCTACAAAACCCCCAGAATAGAAAGCCAGGTTTTTTTTGCTGAACTGTTTCTTTTTGTACCCACGTATACTGTAGCTCCTAAATTGCCCATGCATCTCATCCTTCCTTGCACCTGTCTGAGCTTTCAAATCCAGCACTTCACGCAAAAGATATGCCTAACAGCATATTTGTAAGTGCTGAGAGATAAGGAGAAAAGCTGCCTCTAATGTCAGACTTGGAGGCAGGGTGTCTGCAGACTGCATTTTCCCCTATAGGAACCATCCATTGCTTGGCATTCAGCGCAGTCTTTGTCATCATCACCACACGCTCCCTACCACTGTCCTTGCAAAGCAGTTCAGACAGAGGGCAATGAGCCATTTCCAAAGGGAAGGGAGGGGGATTGTGTGCAATATCTGTCTAAGGAAACAAATGGGCAGGATGTGGAATAGATCCCAAGAGAATCCTAATCAAGTCTGCATGAAACAACCCCTCCATATGCTGAAGGAGCATAACACTAAACTCCGTTTGAAGTTAGAAACAGTACAGTTCTTTTCTGTTAACGCACAAGTAATAATGCTACATCTTAGTGTGGATTCTGCTGGTTTTTGTTTTTCCACCACATTGCAATATTTGAAGTACTTCTTAAAAATACCAGAGTGAGAAAATTACATTCATGGGTTTTTGTTTCAAATATTTATATGTTTTTACAAACTGGGGGGAGGACTGCTGGTATGTACATATAGATGCAAATAAACATCTGGGAACTGAAAAAAACATTTAATGCAGGAAAGTTTTAGCAATCAAAGAATACGTATGCAGATCTGGGCACAAAAGAAGAGAAGAATGTGTGTTTTGTTAGAAAAGAGGTGGGGGAAGGCAAGCAGACAGCCAGGAAGTGAAGGATAGAGTTGTGTTATTCAGCAAACAGTTCTCCACGTCAAAGGGAAATCTGTGTGTTAGGTCAGACAGTTGGCACATGAAGGAAAACAAGAAAAACAAAACCCTTAAAAGGTAGTCAGAGTCAGCACATGCTTTTGGAAAGGGTTTTCACTCCTCACCACCATACTGTACTGTACAGCATGCCAGTCCCATATAATGCAGTTCTTCTGGGGCAAAGCAACCCTCCATCTCTCACTCAACAAGTGGTGTCCTGTCCCTGCCAACCACAGAGCCCCTAGCCCTCTCCTAGATTGTGTAAATCAAGCTAAAAGCCATGAGAACTGTATCTGCACTAGAAAGATCTGCTGAGCAAACGTCTTGGTATGCAGCTGTTGTCCTGCTTCCTGAAGGGAAAATGTTTTTCTGGTAGCTATCTGTTACCTGCAGGCTTGTACAGCTGGAGAAGGAGGTGGTATTCAGGGGCAAACAAGTGAAGTGTAGCCAGTTTACATTAACTGTGTGAATGGATGCATGAAATCTCTGACAGGTGACTCCCATTGTGGAAACTGTGTATTGCAGCCCAGGCCCAAAGCAGAGAGCGGGATCAGAGGCACTTTACAGTAATCAGGATACCACTGTTGAAAAAAAATACAGGCACCATCAAGAGACTGAGTTGGCACCATAGCCAGGAAAACTCAGAGCAGCTGGTGAAAGAGAGTCAATTTTTATCACAATCCAACTCCCCCTCATATGAACAAGCAAGAAATGTTTAGACTACACCCCAAGGAGATACCTAGCAAGCAATGTCCAACATTTACCTCTGGAGTCTTGGTCTTCACAACTGTCCTTGCTGAAATTAAAGACAGAGCATTCAAAATGCTTCCAGTCTATTGTGGTTTTGAGTGTCATACTGTCAGTGGCTAATACCTGGAGGCTGTTATCATGGAAGATGTGAAGTTTTACTTTAATTCTCTTTGTAGTCTTGGCACTGCTCAGCAGTAAAAATCTGAGCAATTTGTGAAAAGTTTTTCATGGGGGATTCTTCTGGTATACAGATATTATGTCTTCTGCTGAGGTGAAGTACATAAGGATCTGGTCATCTGTGATAAAAGGCAGATTCTTCTCATCCATTTCCAAAATACAGACTGGATTCCAACAGAATCAAGCGACCTTTTCAAACAATGTAATATCCCTTCTCAATAACACGAAGTACATATTTCATGATAGCAGCTGGCAGATGCAGAATTAAAAATGAACACCTCATTTGTTCTTGCTAGAAACCTTGTTTATGCCATTAATTGAATTGTTTCTTCAGTTCTTCAGCTTATATGAAGAAAAGGTGGTGTCCTTATCATGTTTCCCTTGGGATACTCAAAGTATCCCTCTTACAGGGAAATCTTATTTTATACTCCTTTATCACAGAAGAGAGAGAAGGAGAAAAAAAAAAAAAAAAAAAAAAAAAAAAAAAAAAA